>OY728159.1:0-749107 GCA_963277665.1 Viscum album
AATTTATTGGTATACAGTTATAGGAGCAATGTGAACCGACTAATAGAATGTCAGTGTGGATGAGAACTCGTGATCAAAATGATCCACAGGCTGCAACTCTTATATTAAGTGCTTGTACACATTACCAAAACTTACATGAATTTGTATATAAACATATATATGTATATATATTTAAATATTACAAAGGCTCAATTTGAAGTTGGGTTAGAATAGAATCCAAAGGACCAACAACACCTTCCCATGCGATTGGACGAGATATTCCATAACATTATTGGTCGTGACAGGCATGGATATAGTTTGACCTATGGAAAGGGGATTCCTCATTCTATAGTATCATGAACTGAGGTTCCCGGTCCTGCTGTTTCTAGGATGACATAGAAACTATTAGATTTAGAGGCATGATTGTGCCCTTCCAAGGAGGTAAATGCACAATTGATCGCTGAGGTTAGAACACTGCGGGAATATGTGCATCCGAGTGATGGTGTATGGGATCATACAAAGTATATTTAAACTGAATTTATTTATTTACTTTATATTATTTTCATTATTAAAATATTGATAATTTTTATTTTTTGTAGGCCCCTGGAACACCGAATAGAGGTAGCATGCATGAACAAACCTGACACATCATATTCACAAGGTGTGTTTCTTTTATATTTATTATTTAATTAATGTTATATATTGAGTTAAACTTTAAATGTAGAATTGTTTGAGACTAGAATAATTTTTTTAAAAGCACCAGAGTTTTTTAATTTTTAGAGTATGATCAGTAATTGGATACTTTATTGAGATAGATAATTATTTAGAATCCCCATTGGAGGATAAGAATTAGGCTAGGTGGCTCCATGGCATAATGGTCTAATGGTCCAATGGCCCAATGGACCAATGGCCCAATGGCACAATGGCCTAATGGCCTAATGTCCTATTGGCCTAAGGGATGAATAGACTACTAGCCTATTAGAATAACGACCTAATGGAGGTGGGGGATGTCTGGGGTGAGTGGGGGGGGGGGGGGGGGGTTGTGTCCGGGGGGACACTATTCGGGGGAGGGGATGTCTAGGGTGAGTGGGCTATCCGGGGTGAGTGTGGGGTAGGGGTTGTTCGAGGGTGGGGGGTTGGGGGGGGGGGTGGGGTTGTGCAGGGTGTGTGTGTGGGGGGGGATGTTCAGGGTGGGGGCTCTCTGTGGGGGCTGTTTTGGGTGAGTGTGTGTGTGTGTGTGGGGGGGGGGGGGGTAGTCCACGGGGAGTTTTGTTTTGGGGTGGGGGTGGGGGATGGGGGGTGGGGCTTTTCGGGGTGAGTGGGGTAGGGGGAACTGTTTCGGGTGGTGGGTGTCTGTGGGTGTGGGGTTGTCTGGGGTGAGTGGGGGGGGGGGGCTATTTGGGGGAGTTTTTTGGGTGGAGGGATGGGGGTGGGGTTGTCCAGGGTGAGTGGGGGGGTGTAGTCTGGAGGGGGGGGGGGGGTGTTAGGGGTGAGTGGGGGGGATATTTGAGGAGAGTTATTTTGGGGGGGCTATTCGAGTTGGGGGGATGGTGGGGGTGTTGTTCCTGGTGTGGATGGGGGGGGGGGGTGGGTTCAAGATGGGGGTTGTTTGGGGGGATGCCCGATGGGAGTTTTTTTTGGGGGGGGGGGGTTGTCCGGGGGGGGAGTGTTGGGGATGCAGGGGGTTGGGAGGGGTATGCCCAAGGGGGTGGGGGTGGGGGCTATTCAGCCCTAACGTTACAATATATAGTTCAATGTTGAGTGAACACAGCTGAATGGTTGTCCGAACCTCTTTTCAAACCACCTCATCGTGTACGAGCAACATAGTAGGTCCCTGCTAGAGTAGAGTACTGAGTCTAATGGCCTAATGTCAAAATTGGCGTAATGTCAAAATTAGCCTAATGGACAATTGGCTAAATGGAGAATTGTCCAATTGTCCAAATGCCAAAATTCCCTAATATCCTGACTCCCTAATGGCCTAACTACCCAATGCCCTAACATCCTAACAATAGAATGGACAATTGTTCAAATGGACTACTGTCCTAATTACCTAATGTCCTAATTACCTAATGTCCTATTGGACTAATGGAATATTATCCTGTTAGAGTAATGAACAAGTATCCTAATTCCATATTATACTATTGGCCTAATGGAAAATTGTCTAAAAGGAGACTTCACCAATTGGCCAAATTCAAAAATTCCCAAATGGCCAAATTCCCTAATGACCTAACGCCCTAACTTCATAATGGCCAAATTTTCTAATGGCCAAATGCCATACACCCTTATGCCCTAACGTCCAAACTCCCTAATGCCCTAACGAACTAACTGGATAATGGCCCAAAAGTCTAATTGTAGGATCAAAATATGAATGTAGATGCTCAATTACAATAAGGGGGGGGGGGAGAATTGTAAGTTTTAAAACATTCACTTTTAACCTTAAGGAAAACTATGTTTAACAAAGTTAAACAATGTAAATTCACAAGACCTCTTAGTTCTACAAACTTGCTAGGTTCTGTAAACATGGTTCTGGAAATGAAACTAAATAAAAGTTTACAAGAAATATATTCTACCTTAAAGCATATATAATCTTACTTAATCATAGTACAAAAAAGAACAAGAAAGTATAAGAAGGTTATACTTTCTTCCTTTATCAAAATAAAGTGGAATATAAACTTGAAACAAAATAAGTAACAAGTGTGAAATATTTTATCCTAAAGATAAGGGTATCCAACAACCTTGGATAAAGGTCCCTTGTTTTATACATTCAGGAAAGTCTTTCTTACCCACAATAGGGTAAGCCCTCGATAAAAATATCAGAATCTGTCTTGCTATCCCCGCAAGCCCTTGAACTTTAAGGTTGTCGGCACCTCTATCTTCCTATCCCTGGAAGCCCACAAACTTTAAATGTAGTTGGAAACTCTACCTTTCTATCCCATAAGTCCTCGAACTTTAAAGGTATTCAGAACATCTATCTTCCTATCCTCAGAAGTCATCGATTGTATACAACAACAATCAGAGTCACATGAAGCAAGTTGAACAAGATGTTCAGTATTCACAGGGCATGAGAGTTTATATCTCTAGATATCACTTTAGAAGCATGTAATCTCAATATTGAGGGATTAGTTATGAACTCATTCAAATAAGTTCTTATTTATAGGCATTTTCCCAATGTTCATTACCCTCCTCCAACTGTCATATTTTTCCTTGAATCTCGGTGGGACCTATACACCTGTCACTCAAACAATAGTTAATTAGAAACAGATTGAACAAAGTCATAATAACTATAACAGGGGTAATTAAAATATGTTTTCTCAATCAAATCTATTTTTTGGTGTGGAAGAAAAAATATTGTTCTAATACTAAGTAAATAAACACTTGGAGACTATAAATCATAAATATCCAAGTTCTATTTTTCAAGGAAATTGGAACCTGAATTATAAGGAATTTGGAATCTGAATTCTAAGGAATTTGAAGTCTGAATTATAAAGAATTTGGAGTCTAAACTCTAAGGAATTCGGATTCTGAATTCTAAGGAATTTTTAGTCAGAATTCAAAGGAATTCAGAGTCTGAATTCTGAGGAATCCAGAGTCTGAATTCAAGTGAATTGGGAATCCGAATTCTGAGGAATTCAAAGCCTAAATTATGAGGAATTCAGAGTCTGAATTTTGAGGAATTTTAAGGAATTCAGAGTACGAATTCTAAGTAATTTGGAGTCTGAATTTTAGATAATTCAGACTCTGTATATCAAGGAATTAGGAATCTAAATTTCAAAGAATTTGGAATCTGAATTTATGAGAATTCGGAATCAGAATTTCAAAGAATTCCAAATCTAAAAATAGAATACTCTATATCTAATGATTTATAAGATTCCAAGGTTTTAGATTTGAATCCTATTTTTACACTTTAGAAATAAAATGAGTTTGAATAAGAGAGAATATAAAATGAATAATTAAAACAAAGGTAAGGAGAAAATTTCCTTGTGGAAGGAAAACTTTACTTATTAAGATAAATATTAGGGGAAATAAAATTTTCTTTATGATAATCTATTTGTGACTTTCAAAACATAAAGGAATGGAAAAGTCAAAAGTAAATCTTATTGACTCAACTCCAATGACACAACAATGTCCCAATGGCCCAACAACCCAACAACGTCTGAGAAACGGTCCAATGGTCGAATAACGACCCAAAGTCCAAACCACGACCCAATGGCCGAACAACAGCCCAATGACCGAACAATGGCCTAATGGCCGAACAAAGGCCCAATGACCGAACAATGACCCAATGACCAAACAACGACCCAATGGCCTAAAAATGGCCCAATGACAGAACAAAAAACCAACAGCCTAACAACGAACCAACAGCCTAACACTGTCTTAACAATGGGCCAACGACCTAACGACGGTCCAACGACCTAACAATGACCCAACAGACTAATGACGGCCCAACGGCCTAACAATGGCCCAACGACCTAACAACGACCGAACGACCTAATGGACTACTGTTCTAATTACCTAATGTCCTATTGGCCTAATGACCTATTAGGCTATTGGACTAATGGCATATTACTCTATTGACCTAATGACCAAATGGCCAACTATAATATTAGCGTATTGGCCTAATGGCCAATTGGATAAATAGAGACTGGACAATTGGCCAAATTCCCTAATTCCCTAATGACCTAACGACCCAATTTTATTATTATATATATTTTTTCTAAATGAATACATACGTCCAATTTGCATTTTCTTTTTTTAGTTGTTTCTTTTTTATCTGATTGTAGGTTTATTAAAGAAGAATATTGGAATGGATTGGAGCTATTTGGATCACTTGATATGAAGTACAATGTTTTCCATTTATTTTTTTTGAGGATTCTGGTGATTCTAATGTATCGAATTGATTTTTTTTTCTGATTTTCTCTCTTTTTTTGATGTTGTTTGCTGTTTGAGAAGCAGAACAATAATTTTTTTTAAAAACAAATTCTCAGGTTTGCGGCCCCCATTGGGGGTAAATGTAGGCCATTTTTTACTTTATCTATAGTTCCCAACAATGGCGGTCGCTATAGATCGGCCCAATAGCGGCCGCTATTCGACCGAGCCTTAGGTCACCTACAGAGACCGCCATTGGTGGTCTAAAATCGGTCTTTAAGGACCATTGGAGGTTGTTATTGGTCTCATTTCTAGTACTTTAATAGATATATCAGATGATGCACATATAATATTTTGAAATCTCATTGTTAGAAAGTGAAAATCAGAGTATGATTCATGTTTATTCATCAAGGAGATGCATGCTTGTTGGAGTGGGTTAGATTTATTAAATGGGTTGTTACACATTATCATTTCATCTTAATTATTACCCTACCATTGTTGAGAGATAAGGGTTTCCCTAATATATGAACCATCAATCTTCCCATATGTCACAAAAAATTCTTATGTTTGGGATAAAAATGATTAAATTTTATTCTAAAATCATATATATAAACAATATTTTGAACTGATAGGGGAAAATATGGTTTTTAAAGTATAGGGTGATCACTATGATAGGAGGATCACCATATTTTGGTACTAACATCATTTAAATTAAAATCAAAACACTTATCCCTCACTAAGTGAATAAACCAAATCCTACAAAATCATGGTACACTCATCTCATTTTTCTCAAAACCAAACCAACTTCAATATTTTGTTTTCTTTATGGTTTCCCAACAATTTATGTCATTTATATACCATTCTTAGTGAATCAACTACGACTTCCACATATTTTTTAAAAATTAGATTTTTTTATTAGAGTTTATAAATTTTTTACTTTGGTTTCTTCAATAGATTTAACGATGCCTTTCAGACATGTGAAAATTTGTGTCATTGATGGGGAGAAGTGACATGAAATATTTATAATTTTTAGGAATTTTCCATTTATATTTTTTGTTGTAGTGTATTCCTATTTTCTTAAATTCATGAGTGTGTTTAATGGGATGGTTTTTTAGGTTGTGTTGAGTTTGACTAATGTGCAGTGGTTTTCATTTAATGTTTGAATTACATGTTGGAATTTTGGTGCATTAGTATTGATGAAACAATGATATGGGAAGTATTATCTTATTAGGTAGACAAAGAAACCAAAGTAGCAACAAGATATATAATTTTAAGAGAGCATACCCAATTGTAGTGATAAAAATAGTAGTAATGGATCCATCAGGGAAATGAAAAAAAGGTAACTCTTACCCAAAACTACAAAGGAAAAAAAATGTACACACCTATTGAATTATGCTGAAATAACAACAAAAAACAAGTCTTAAACCCATTTAAATGGGATTGGAAACATAGATCAAACAATGAACATTAGAGAAGTGTCAAGCAATCACACAAGGGTTTTTTGTGACCCCTGGATTTATCTATTCCAATTAAATTTTTTGAATTAAATAAATTTTTTTATTTAAATAAATTACTAATGGGAAAAAAAATATTCACATCACCTTGAGCTTATAAGTTACATCAGGAAACAATTTTAATTAATTATAACTTATTAATTAATTAAATTTAACCCTTTCATATTATCGGTTAACTCAACAGGACATTCTTCTATGTAAAAACCATCATAAAAAACGTTCATTCCATTATCAACGCTTCCATGAATCTAGGCCACATAAAGCCCCAATTATAAATACCTATTCCATAGCTAATAAAATTGAGGTTGGAAAAAAACCCTTATAATAATATGAAACATTAAATACCTCAATGGATCGATGTGTACAAATAGGAAGGCATGATCTTGGGTTCCCTATTCCTAATCACAAAAAAAGATCTATCATAAATGATTGATTGCACCATACCTTCATGCAATCGATGAATAACCCTAAAATAGAAACTTCTGAAACCTGAAATATTGTAAGGGAAATAATGTATGAGGGAGATGGAATACCTTGGTGTATGTATTGTGGATGACACATGGGGAGAATAGTTTGAGGGGGATGGGAGAGTAGTGACTACTAAGTATTATGATAGGAGGATGGGAGAGGGAAGAGTCGGTGAGCAGTGAGTAGTGAGCAGTGAGCTGGGAGAGGGTAGCAATAAGAAGGGAGTGGGGAGAGGAGACAGGGTAGTGGAGAGTAGCGATCGATGAGTGGGGAGTGGGGACCGGGGAGCAATGAGAAGAGGGCGGCGGCCAGGGAGTGGTGAGTGGTGAGAAAAAAATCATCGAGGGGTGGTTGGTGTGGGAGGAGGAGATCATGAGGGAGATAAGAGTGGTGATGAGGGGGAGTCAGTATAGGACCAGTGACGAGGAGGGGAGTATTGGAGGAGGGGAGCAATGCTATTGGGATTAGAGAAGTGGGGAGTGAGAGGAAGTTGGGATGGGAGGAGAGGAGCCTGATGGAGAGCGTGTGTTGAAGGGAGGTCTCTCCGGTTAGTTTTTATGAAAACATTGATATAGAATACCTATACCAATGGTTTGAGAAAACCGTCGGTATAGAAGCATGGGGGAAAACTTCTATTTCTAGTAGTCTCTCTCTACCCACTTTGTAGGAAGGGAAACAATGCTTCCTATGCTCAATCACAATGGTAATCTTGATATTTTCACAATGAAATCATTGTGAATATAATTAATGTGTTTTTTCATTTTTATGTTTGATTTATTTCTCTTTAGTAACACTTATATAAGAATAATTTTATTATATAGGTGGATTAGTTTGTTTGAGTTGAGGTGTTTTGTTAGAAGCTGTTCATGATCGTGAGAGATTGGATTTCAAGGCTGTAATTGAGATAATGACAACAATAAAATGGGTCAAGAATGTATACAACCATTATGAAAATCTGAATTACCACAATTTATTCAATTAATTTTTTCATAGTTTTATCTACTATTTGTAAGTTAATTTCCTTATCATTTTTATGTAATACTTATTTAGTTTTTTTTCAAATATTTTTTGGGAAGTCATATTTTTCATTCAATGATATTCAAAAATCTATAAAATATAGAACATGTTCCATTCTATTGGAAGAGGAAACTGCATACTTTATAAATGTAAGTGTTTCATGGATTATAGGGTTTCACTTCCATCATAATGAAACATGTTTTATATTTTATTATTTTTTATTGATAGTTGAAATAAAAACATGTATCTCATACACAATCAGCCACACCTCAATCTGATACATAGTGTGATTAGTATGACTCAGACATTATGTTATTGGTTTATAAATTATATTTTATTCCAAAAAAAAACATCAAATTCTAAAGTGTGTGTTTTAGTTTAAAATTGACATTAATTTAAGTAAAATGAACAAGTGACATAATGAAGACCAATAAAACACATTCTTATTATTCTGATACTTTTGGAAAATGATCTATATGTCATCTTTGACGAGTATGAATCAAACATTTCTCAATAAGACACATAATGTCACCAATATAACTCCATGTTTTTATTTTTATTTAAATTTGGAATTAATTTTAGTAAAAAGTATATTTTAGATATTGAAAACTTGGAAAATACTTTTGGATTGTTCTGATACTTTAGAAAAAATATCCATAAGTTATTTGTGATGTGTTGGAATAAAATTCACCTCAATCCGATGCACAATGAAAAAAATATGACTCCAAGTGTGTCTATTTATTTAAAATTGACACTAATTTTAGTAAAAGGGAAATTCATTTGGATTTATATGAAATCACGAGACAATGATCACCAATACATTTCTAATATGTAGGAATCAACATCGCATCCATCAGATTCTCGTACCTCTTAGGATGATGGAAAATGATGGGTAATGTTTTCTAGTGTTATTAAAATGACATATCTCCCATCAGGGGGCCAAAAACAAGAAACCGATTCCGGATTGATGTGAAAATTTTGGAGAAGATTTTTTGAATAATATGTGATCTATTAGAATCAATCATACATGAAAAAGATGACCGGATTGATTGGTATGTGGTAAACTGGGTTTTTAACTTTAATAGTAAGTGCTTAACTGATAAATAGTGTAATAAGATATTTTGGATTATCTTTTCCACATTTTTGTATTTAGGATGCTTTATGTATGTAACATATTATAAACTATAATTATTATTATATATATTATCTAAATAAATTGGATTTAAATTATAAATATATTATTTAGTATTTTCTTTGTTTAATTGTTTTTTATATCATATCAGTAGGTTGATTGAGATAGAATATTAGAATGATATGTACTTTTTTGGATCACTATTTTTTTTCTGAATAATTTGTTATTTTTTAACATTTCGGATATTTCTTAACTGTTATTTCTTATTTTTGTTATTTGGTGGCTGTTAAAAATTAATTTTTTTAAATTAATTTAATAGACAGGTGGATGCTTATGGCAGTAGCTAAATCCATTTTATTCAGAGATCACTAGTGACCACCTCTAACGGTCGTTGTACTATTGTGCTTTTTTCCACTTTTAGTGCTCACACAAGCTCCTCCCAGTGACTGCCATCATGCATGTTCGGGATATAGTGAATGCCAATGGAATTAACTATTACCTTTTAGCAAAAAGCCAACTATTATTTCCAAAAGTAGTCAAATGGTAGTTTCAAAAGTTCCAATTTCTAGTAGGGATACAGAAAAAAACACCTAGAGGATGATCTTGGTTTGAAGACCCATCTACAAGAAGGAATTACGAACAACAGCAGGTTGAGGTTCGTATAAGAGGTGGGTCAACTAGAATTTGATGGTTATACTATGTTTTTTCACTAGATGTGATGAAATAAATACTGCAAATAGAAGTGGAGAAGCACGAAGGGTCTGTAGAGACAATGATTCTTTCCCCAAGTAATTAGACTCAGCTATGATATGAGTTTTTTGTGTGCAGAAGGAATCTCAATTGCTCAATCTTACATGCACATGTAGGGAAACAAAAACTGAAATTTTGAGATGAAAATTTATGTGGCTCAGTTGGGGTGACCTACATTCATGGGGAAGACAATAGAAATTCTTATTAAAAAAGGAATACAAAAATTAAAAATTTCCAATGATTTGGCCACAATATAGCATAAAGGATTCAAAAAAATACCCTATAATTTTTGTCTCAATGGTCCCTAACTTCTACCAATTTTTTTTGGAAGATAACAACCACATTCTCCAACCAATATATAGAGGTAGGTCATCTTCTGCCGCCACCTATCATGTGGGTGGTGGGTTGTAGATTTCATTGAAAGTCCAATACATGAAATGTAAATGGTAGAATTATAGCCTAAAAATGATGGGATTCACCCATAGAATTAGTCATCAAGTCTAAAATATTCCCCTAGGTAAACTCTGGTTCAACATTTTTGAACCATTGTAATATGCATGGATATTCTCAATCTCCAAATATATCAAATCACGGACATCAGAGAGCTAATGTTACTGAACATCTATATGTTTTGACCTACCATGAAAGGTGATATTCATCCCCAAAAAATCCCACTATTACTATTAAAAAATAAAACAAACCTCTCTGGAATAAAATTCAGATCTCGAATAAATTTTTTCAGACTCAACAATTCCTTGAATGCCTCTAATAGCTACAATAAAATCAAACTTCATGGTACATAAAACAACAAATATCTACAACCTAGAATACTAATATACAACCCCCCTAGAAAATTTATCAAATATAATGAAATAGACATCGTGGAATCTATATCACCTACCTTATCTAAATCTGTAAAGCCATGAAGATGGCTTCCTCATTTTAAAGAAAAATATCATATCAGAAGTACCACAAAAATAATGAAATATATAATTTATTGATATCCAGTGTTCACTACCTGGATTAGATAGAAAATGATTGATCACACCAACTAAATGAGCTATATTAGGTCTTGTACATACCATCACATACAAAAAACAACCAACGTCTTATGAATAAGGCTTGTTTTTCATGTTCTCTCTATTTTTATCAGTAGAAGATGATTTACTAGAACTGAGCTTAAAATTTATAACAAGAGGAGTATTAACCCCATTTACTTTTTTATTTTAATTGTATGGTCTTGAAACATATCTCAAGTGGGATAAACATAACAAGAGGAGTAATAAGTATTCTTCCCACTATGGAATTCCTCTTCTTCTTCCCATAGGTATTCTTCCCACTATTCCATTTTTTCTTGGATGATATGGAATCTTCTATGAAAGAAATCCTCCACCATCTAGGGGAAAAGGCAGTTTGGATAGAATGGGGATTTATTAAAGAGATTCTATAGGATATGGTGCCAAATCTCCCAACACTGTTGATGATGTGGTCGTCCACATTACCTATAGAAAATGTTGAATCATTTTGTTCATTGGTATTGATTATTTTGGGTTAGAAGTAACAATTAAATTTTCAATCCTATGTCAAAATCATGTGCTTTATGGATTGAATGAGAGACTTCCTAGAATGAAGTATGGAACTAAGATAGTTCTCAGAAAGGGTTTTTAGGCTCTCACTCAATTAATACTATATGGACCCCATAAATGGATCCTCAAGATTGATGTCGACACTTCACTTTACAATGATGGGATTATCAGGGTCGGTTTGATGGCCCATGGCCATTGCAGCTAGATCTTTTGTAGCCAGAGAAGAGTCACACCACACTTACTGGGAACCCTCTGTTGTTGAATCCCATGCTATCCTTGCCTGTCTGATCTTCGCTAAATAAAATGGATAGAGTGCTATCAATGTTGAATCTGATTTCCTCAACATAGTTAATGTTATAATAAAAAATTATCATGAACTCCAATATTTTAGTTTCCTCATCAAGAAGATCCAGTCTATAATTCGAAGCTTCACATTTATTTTTTTCTCCTTCATCAAAAGGGAGGGAAATGTGGAAGCTCGACATTTGGAATCACATTGTCTTTTTGGTGAGGACCACTTTTGGTTCGATTGTTTTCCTTCATGGATGTTCACCCTTGTTTCTTCTGATCTTCGTGATTAATATATCCTCCCTTATTTTTAAAAAAGTATATAAATTTACATTTATAAGTACATGTATGTATATGTATGTGTATATATACATGCGTGTGTGTAGATGTGTATGTGTACATATTGATGTTTTTAATTGATGTAAATGTTACAAATTCATTTTTTAATTTTTTTTAAATTTATTAAATTTAATTTATCCATTTATTATTATACCTTCAATAATATTGTTAAAAATATATTTAATCATTTTATAGTATTTATTTATACATATATTTATTTACTATATATACATGTAATATGTTCAATATAATTTATACGAATAATATTTATTTGTTATTATTTACTATGTTTTAAAATTTAAAATTTGTTTTAGACTTATATGATTAACATATTTAGATGAATTTTTAATAATTTTTGTTATTCAAATATTTAATTATAAAATTATAAATATATTTTATTTTTAAATATAAGTATTTATGAAATTATAAATATATATATATATATATATATTTAAATAATTATGAAATTATAATAAATATATTTAAACAATACATATATTTATTATATTAATAATTATATATTAATATATATATATATATAAATATATTTATAATTATATATAAATACTTTTTAAATATATTTATTCTTAGGTTTTAATATAAATAAATAAATACATATTTAAATAAATTTAAAATTATAATAAATATATTTATTATATTTATAATTATATATTTATAATTATAATTATAAATATATTTATTTATTTTCTAGAATAATTATAAAATTACAATAAATATATTTATTATAATTTTATAAATATATAAATCTATATAATTATATACATAAATTTATTTATAATTATTATAAAAATATTTAAAAATATATTTATTTAAATTTATAATTATAAATAAATATATATATTTAAATAATTATAAAACTTTAATAAGTATATTTATTATGATTATAATTTTGTATATATATATATATTTATAAATATAGTTATAAAAAATTATATATAATTATATATATATAATTTCATAAATCTATATAACAATATAAATAAATCATTAATATTAGATCTTTATCATCGCCTTTTAAGAGCTGATAATGACACCCCTTTATCTATGCTAAAATAGTGGTGAAAACGAATGTATTTATCAGTGCAACTATTTTAGTTTTGATAAAGAATAATTTTATGAGTTCTTTTTTAGCGCTCATAAAGGGGTATCTTTATCAATGCTAAAAAAGCAATGATAAAGAGTAGTTTTATCAGAGATTTCTATTTTAGTGCTGATAAAACTACTCTTTATCATCGCATTTTGGAATGTGAAGATATAAGTCTTACCAAATCTTATAAAATAACCATAACTCAATGTTTTCTCTCTCCCAAACATCACGCTCTCACAAAACCTCATTATCTTCATGTCGTCACTCTACCGAACCCTACTCCCACCACCGCCACCGCTCTCATCGTACCCAACTGTCGCCACTCTCACAAAGCTCTACTCCCACCATCGCTGCTGCTGTCACTAAACTCTAATGTCGCTGCACTGTTTCTCTCTCCAAGCACTACTCACTCCTCTGCTGCTTCTCTTACTCAAAATCTATGTTATGTGATGAGTCACTACACCTCATCTCACCCTTTCACCACATCGCACCACCTATGCACCAAATCGCACCACCCCTTCTTTCCTACTTTCTACACAAAAACCATACTATGAGGGAATGAGGTGTAATAAGTTATGTTCTTAGTGTTTTTTATTAAATAATATCTATAAGGAACCTTCAAACTTTTATTCCAATTTAATCCATCTAGAAAAACCAGTTCTTATACCATAGATTTACTTTAGGCATTCTTAAATCTCACCTAAAAACATTTATTGATTAGGTGTTTTAGTTTTAATATCAAATTGAACCCCTATTTCTTGAACAAACATGATTGACTATTGATGTTGGAAACAAATTCCTAGTAATTTCTATATCAATCATCTTACCATATGTAAGAATCATTACATATACAATTGATGTTTGATTATTCATATTTATATTAGTATGATTCTAAATATTATGAATAGTGGATTATGTCACCATTATTAACATGTTAAGAGTGAATTTTACTTCAAATATTTATTTAAAGGTTATCTTGATGATCTATACACTAAGATCATATACATCCAATTAGGGAGAAAACATCACATGTGGTACTATATCAACCTGAGTTGGTTATATTAGATGTGGTGGTGATTTTTTTAGTCATGTATTTTTGTTAGTAATATTCTTTTAAACATAAGTTATGTCATTCTAGACATTATCCAACATCATGGTCCCAAAATAAATTTCTTGAAATATTCTGGGTTTCATGTGAGTTACTATAACATTGATTTGGGTAGTGGTTTATTCTTCCATTTCATATTAATACTATTCAATAAATTCATTAAACTAAATATTCAATAGACATAAAATCTTTAATTTGAAACCTTTCAGGTCTTTATTAGCAAAATCTAAACTGAAATTATTATCTCTTCTTGTACTTTCATAAATTTTACTTTTAGATACTCTAATTTTATACTTTTAGAAATTTGTAAAACTATATACTTCTATAAATTATGTATACATTTATAACATATATTTACCTTTATATAGTTTTATATATTTGTATAATTTTATATATTATTTATATTAATTTAAAAATATATTTTCCTGTATAAATTATAAATAATTTTATACTTCTATATACGTCTATAATTTTATATACTGAAATATATATACATTTTTAATTTATAATTTCATAACTATACACTTTTTTTTTAATTTATCTATAGTTTAATACTCTCATGCATTTATAAATTTTATTTCTATAAATTTTAATTTTATATTTTAATAATTTTGTACTTTGATTATTAGTTTTTCAACAAATTCATTTAGCTAATTAAGAGTTATTTTAATATATGAAATATTTTTTGTTTTAAATCATAACATATAGAAGTTGAATGTGTGATTTTAATTGAGTGTTGAATGAGTTTCCAAATTAGCTTTTTTTCCTTGTATTTCGTGTTCCACATTATATCAAAGGGGGAACTTAATCGATTCCTTTTTTTTTAAAATAGACTGATAATAACAACATTGAAAGAGCATATACCTAACTGTATCCAACCCATAAGATATCAATCATGACCTCACTCCCACAAAAGGTAAATTAATGTTTAACCCCATTACAACTCATAAACCTACATTGCATCCAACATCACTTTTATGGTTTAAATTAGGGGAGTCCTCCACAACTACATCTTCTCTCAGATTTGGTGTCATATTTTAAGGGAATTAGTCTTAGGAAAGAAAATGCAATAATAACTATTATCCTCATCATCTTTATATCCTGAATAATTGTTATTTAATTTTGTTGTTTGAAACTCATCCCCCGTAGATTCTAGACACACACCTATGTTTCTTGAACTATGCTTAGTAGTATTCATCTCATACCAAGTACCAGTGAACATTGTGGATGAATTCAGAGGATAAAACCTTCCACCCATGAAGCAATTATTTTCTTAAATTCAATTACCCATTTCCTACAAATCATGATGAAATTATTTGAAACATTTATTCATTTGGTTCCCCTTATCGGAAATACCACTCTTTGGGTATTTATTTTTTTAAATATTAATATTGCTAAATTAAATAGGATGGATATGAATTGAACATGGATGGATATTGATCATATGGAAAAAGAGTATGAAGGTGGGGTGAAAGAGTTCATCAGATTTTCATAAAATCAAGCATATAAACCTTTTGAAATACTCTTTCTATGTTTACACTATTTTTATTCAACACTAATTAGTCCATAGGAGTTGGAATAACACTTGACCAATCATGAAATAGAACAAAGTTATAAATTTTGGAAGATACATGGAGAAAATGTAAATGTAGATAGTGATTGGGATAACACTAGTACATTTTATGGATAATATGATATGATTACATGTGTGGAAAATGAAGAATTCTATATCGAGGATGTGATTATAGGTGTGAGTGATGATGAATATCATATTGAGAAAATGGAAATGATAGTTGAAGATGAAATTTGTGATTATCCAAAATTGTTTTAGAAGATAAATATTTGTGTAAATATGTCATTGTAGGGTGGTTGTACTAAATATACAACAATATCAACCATACTAAATTTGTATAATTTAAAATATTGAAACAGATGGAGTGACAATGGTTTTGATGAATTACTTTGTCTTTTGAATGTTATGCTCCCATCTGATAATTATCTTCCTATAAAACAACATGGTGTTAAAAAATTCCACATTCCATGGATATAATCTCTGAAGAAACATGCATGTACAAATGATTGTTTATTATTTTTAAAGGACAAAAATCACTTAAAGAATTCCCAATGTGTGGTGATTCTCAGTATAAGAATGATAAATATGGTCCTATGAAATTTTTATGGTACTTTACAATCATTCATATGATTAAGAACCTATGTAGAAGTGAGGAGGCTACAAGGAAATTAACAGGGCATACAGATTCAAGAAATAATGATGGGAAACATCATCACTTGACAGAATCTCCTTAGTGGAATATAATTGATCGTGAGTATCCTAAATTTGTAAACGAGCTGAAAAAACTATATATTCTGCTATTTACATGTGGAGTGAATCCTTTTTGTTTTCAAGGATTCACTCAAACTACACGGTCATTTACATTGGTAAATTATAACTTTACACCATGGTTATGCATGAAATGATAATACATTATGTTATCTATGCTTATATTAGGAAAAAAACTCGATAATGATATTGACGTTTATTTGGATCCATTGACAGAATATTTGAAATTATTGTGGGATTAAAGTGTTATATTATATAATTATTACATAAATGAAGATTTAACATTGATATTCATGTTGTATGGGATGATAAATTACATTACTATTTATGGAAATCTACCAGGATATAGCATTAAAGGAACTCAAGGGTGCCCCATTCGTTAAAAAGGTACATAATCAATTATACTAAAACATTCATTGATGATTGTGTTTCTAGTAAATCATAGATTTATACAATTGTAACATAAGTACTGATCTTGGATGACATCATTCGATTGGAGTTCAGAATAAGATATAAAACCATCTCCACTAACTAGTGATCGACTGTTTGAGAAAGTAAAAGATATGTACACTGATTTTGGTAACCCTTTTTAAAAAAACCTTACAAAAACCTATTGGAAAAATCGATCGGTTTTTTTTGAATTAAAATACATGATTTTTTTGTACATTAAAAATTTTATTAATGTTATTCATGCTTAAAAAAATGTATGTGATAGTGTCCTTGGCACATTTATAAATGCACGTGAAAAAAATGATGTAATTATGTATAGTTTAGAAATGATTGACATGGGAATACGGGAAGAGTTAGTGCCAATGATGGGTGAAAATGGAATTTTATTCTTCCATCTTACATACTTTCTAGGAATGAGATATATCTATTTTTCAACTTATTTAATGATGTAATGTTTTCATATGGGTATTCATCTAATATAAAAAATATCATGTCAATGAATGATTTAAATTTTTTTTGTGTCTAAAATCACATGACTTTCATGTTTTCATGAAAGATCTAATGCCTATATCTTTATGTTTTATTTTTTCAAATGAATTTCTATCATATATTAAACAATATTTTTTTCATTATGAGAGCTATATAAATCAAATTTATAGACCTGATGATATATCCAACTATAGAAAAGTAATTCAACATCATATTATGTGATTTTAAAATGTTCTTCTTTCCTACATTATTTGATATAATGGTTAAATTTATGTTTCACTTGGTGACATATATTCGCATATGTGGTCTTATAAATTAATGATTGATGTACCCTAATAAACTCTACAAGAATACTTTGAATGAGTTTTTCAAAAATTGAAGTCATACAGAGGGTTATATTGTGAAGTGATATATTTTTGAGGACGTAATTGATTTATGTACCAATTACCTATCCGATGTAGAAATAATTTTTCTAATGAAATATCATCACATTGGGTGGCTTGTGGGTGAAGGAATGTCTATAATATATGTGGTCACAATCACTATTAAATATTAGGAGTAATACCACCTTTACATTTAGCATAACAGTTTATAGGTTTCCCCATATGTTGAAACCCAAAAATTAATTCTTGAGAAATTAAATCCATCAATTTTTGAAATATGGAAATCAAATAAACATAATCAATAATTTATAGGATGGTTTTGAGACCATATTATTAAGTAGTGAGATGAAAATATCAATTCAATTTCAGAATGACTTTTATGGACAACCAAAGAACCATTATCTTATAATGGTTATGTAATTAATGGATATACATTCTATAAAATGAAAATTATGAAGTTATCATCATGAAAAATAGTGGAGTTCAACTTGTGTCTGAATTGATGCATGTATCTAGTAAAAAGGTAAAAAATAAAATTAACATGAATATTTAATACTTTGGAATCATTAATAAAAAATGGGAGTTGGATTATAACACATTTGAAGTACCTAATTTTCAATAAAAGTTGATTGATAATAGGAGTTCTGTTAAAATATATGGACTTTGGTTTTTCAATGTGAATTGTAGTATGGAAGGGTATAAATATGAACCTTTTATAATGGAATCACTATCATTATAGGTATTTTTTGTTCTAGATCCCAAAAACCAAAATTGGTCAATTGTTGTATTATTGTCCCAAACCACTGTAGGGTCAAATAACAATTCAATAGAGGATAACTCTTTCATTTGGAATTCACAATCTGTTTACAATATTCCCATTTTATATGGGGTCTTGTATTTATAATGAGACCATAATGAAGGAATTTGGGTACTCTATAGAGGGATCAAATCCCTTTAATATTAAAAAAATAGTGTTCAATAATCATGTTATATATTTTTTATTATATATATTGTGTCACTCATTTTATTATCTATTAATTATTGTATTTATGTAATCTAAATTAAATTTTTAACCAATTCTAATGATAATAACTTCTGAAAGTGATGATTCTCCTAATATTGAGGAACAAAACGTTCCTCAACCTACTACTACTCCCAGTGATGAGGAAAAATGACTTTCTTCACATGTCAATGCTTCTAATCAATAGGATAATCATATTGATAATGTTGATCCCAAATAAATGGAATATACTGAAGAACCAATTTCACTAAAAAAATAGAGTCATTGCATGACTATGTTAGAAAAAATTATTAAGGAGAAACTAAAAACCATAAAATTCATGGACGCATTGAATGTGTGTGGCCAACATGTTAACCCTAACAAGTCCATGTACAGTAGTTTTATTGGGCTCACCACTTGGAATCATGTACCAATTGATGTATCTTTATGACACCATGTTGTTACCACACTTATGAAATGGATATGGGAAGAAATTAGGGTAACATTATGACATCCTTTCTTTATTTTCATAACAAATAAAATAACTGAACAATGAATTACTCTTCATTATCACTTACAGAGTGAATCTATAGTAGATGACTCTTATAATAAATTCTTATTAATGATTATTGAAAAGACCCATAGAGGCTTTTGAACAATTATAACAAAATTTCATCTGAAGAATATTGAAGGGAAAAATAAACCGACACCCACTATATATGTATGCACACCTGATAAGATAAGCAATGTAAGATGGGTTTACTGGTTGTCATGGGGAGATATCTTTTTAGGTACATTATGTTGAGAAATAAATTTCTCGAAAATAAATTTATTGATAACATTTATTATGATTTTTAATTTATGAAACAACAAATGAGTGTTGAAAATAAGGAAATGGAAAAAACACCAACGTACCCCAACTTTAAAGTAAGGATTGGGTATGATTCACTTGAAAAAATGGTACATATTTTAAATCTACAGTAATATTTATATGTGACATAAAACAACAAAATTATTATTTTCCTCTGTTTATATGCATATTAATGAATCTAATTCCAAATACACTACCATCCCACATCATATGTTATAGAAGTAAGCACATGTAAACAAATATGAGATACTGATAGATGAAACCACACAAAAATCATAGGAAAAGAGTGTAAGTATGAAATAATATATATTTTTTATTTAAATTACTATTAAATAAAAAATATTACTAATTTCATTTATTTTCAATCTGACTTAGACACAAGAATCATCAACAACTATATCATATGAATACCTACTATCAGTCACCTTGAAGTGGTAAGAATAGTATGGAAATGCCAGAGGTGAAAGTTCTAGGGTCACACCCCAAACATATTTTTAAAAAAGAAGAGGACATGGGAATAAAGATAAAGAAATGGAAGAGATGAAACCAAGATTATATTCCCTTGAAGAAAAATTTCATTGGGAGTATATGTTTCAATATAATGTTTTGTGGGGGGATAAATGAGAAGAAACACTCAAGAAAACCCACTACATTAGGATATTTCCCCACCACACTATCTCTGAGGTGATCCATCCCCCTCAAAGAGATTTCCTAGATGAGGTAAACAATATTCTCATAATAGTTTCTATAAAATGTGAAGCAGATAGACGCTGACACCTTTAATGTACTGATATTTTATATTCTGAAAATGAAAATGATTTATATCTATAATCACCCAACCATATCCATGTTTTAAGTGTTACCGTGTTCAATATTCAAGAAGAAATGCTACACAACATACCACTTCTAATAGGCCATGTGTGAGGGGGGGTGGGGGGTACCATACCTCAATATCCAAGAACTAAAATAACTTTCCCACTTGATGAAATAGATATTCATATGGTTGAGAAAGGTATTTGAACATTCATAGATTGATCCTTAGATCTTATGAAAAACATGTCTCTAATGAGGTATTCATTTCCAATTTATTTTACATAATAAACCATTAAAAATTAATGAAAAAGGTTTGAAACAATGAATATTATTACAGATAGTGAAATTGAAGGGTGTGAAATGAAAATCAAATCAAAAAATATATAAAGGACTAACCAACTAATTGAAATTTTTTTTCAGAAATCACCTTCACCCCACCCATTAAATATCTCCATTTACTAACATTTAAGGTTCATGAAGATATAAAGATAAAATGTGGTAGTAATCACATAGTTTATTTGAAAAGAAATGTAAGGAGAGGCCATTATAAACTACATTTCTCTTGATAATGTAATTGAAATCCTCATGTATGAATTTCTACGAGTCTCAGTTTAAAATGTATACATGCAATGTTTTTTCATGATTTAATTTTGAATAGTTGATATACTATGTTAGTTATGACTAAATAAATTTAATATTTTTTAAAATCATATATATGAGTACTAATTGAATGGATTACCTCATGAACATAAATATGGAACCATTAGTCCTCACATCACTTATATAGACAAAAAAAAATATAATGAAAGAAAATTGATGAAATATTGAAGAAAATAAAAAAATTATTTAAATGAAAACCGATTGATGAAGAAATAATCTTAATAACAACGATTGAAGAGTAAAAATCGAAAATTTAATCGTATAAAATATATTTTTATTTATTTTATTACTTATTTTTAGTGTTTTTAAGAAACATTGGATAATCATTGTGGATAATTTGGATACTCCAAATATTTATTTTTGGGATTCACTGGATAGATTCCTAAAAAACCTACCACACATGATAATGTTTTTTCATTTTTAATACACTACATCCAAAATTTTAGAACTAAACATAGAGTTATATATTTTATATTTTATGTTAGGGAGAATTTTTTTATGATAGGGAAGTGTTTAAATATCATAAAAATCCTAGCATGAGGATAGTCCTTGCACACATGGAGCCTAAAAATTCCTACTAGTGGGAAAGTATCTAGGTATATATAATAATATTTCACTATCCAAAAACATATAAAAAATAACATATTTTTATCAATGTTTTTTGCAGTGTTTTAAACAATGGAAAATATTATTGTTATTATTTTTGTAAATTTAGGATAGATATCATATACCATCAAAAAATAGCATCTCCTAAGAGGTATTTTTTTATGATAATTACTATTTAATTTAATGTATTAATTTTTTCTTTGTGTATTTATATTTTTCTAGTACTACTATGACTATCAAAAATCCTTATATTCACAAGATGAAATTGAGTTATTTAGTTTCAAATGGAAATCATGCCTGATGAAAATATGTATACATATATCAAGAATATGTTACTACCTACTTGTTTTTTAGTTTACCTTCTCATCATTTTAAATAATTTTTTTAGTTAATTTCCTCAACATTAATATCTAATGATTATTTTTGATAATTCTCAAATAGATAAAAAAGAAATGACTTTTTTGTGAGATTGGACTTCGAGTCTACAACTGAAATAATAAATATAATTAAATAGGTCAAGAATTTATACAAAAAATCATGAAAAGGTGAATTTATAATACCTTTAAAAAAATAAAGAGAGATTAATGAGAAGGTTAAAGTGTATTTTAATATACTATGTTTTTACTTATAATATTATCTGTTCACTACTTCATTAAAAAAATCTAAATTAAATTTCTGATTAATCATGCAGACAATATATTATACACATGATGATGCTACTAATACCATGTAATAAAAACCTAGAACAAAGGAATCTCTTTGGGAAGATGTAAAGGTAATGTTATGATATAATTTCTATATTTAACCGAAAAATTATAAAATGAAATGTTGATTTAATTGAAATTATTCCATGTATAGTTCATTTATTTTAGAATATTTTTTCCACATTTCATGCCTTTATGCACCAAAACTTCTACATACTTCTTCTAACTCAAAACCATTTCACCATTATAGTGTTGGAATCTATCCCTTTCCTTAAAGTTTCCTATACCCCCTTTATGGATGATCAATGAAGCAACCTATGCTCAATCAAATGAATAATCATTGTTTTTTCATAGTAAAATCATTATCTAAGAAGTAATGTTGTACCCCCACAGGTTTTAGGTATGCAACCATTTATTTATTCTTTTTATGTATGTAATGCGTTTGGGTGATGTTTGGGAGGATTTGGAAGAAATTTGGATTTTTTGGGCCTTCTATAAAGATTCACGGTTGGTGCAATATTTTTGGAAATAATGCAACTCCTACAAGAAAACCTGAATAGTGAAATAGCGGATATGGGAAAGGTGTACGAGTAGGCACATGGTTGGTCAAAACTGTGCAGCCACCCAGGAGAAATTGTTCAAAGTGAGACAATGGGATTTTTCATGTTTTGAATATGGTTCTTCTGACCGTGTGGGTGAACTGTGAAAGGCCCTCCTTGGGGAAGAATTTGGCCTATGGTTAGCACATTATTTTTACTAACTATGTGACTAACCATGAACATTTTAAAAACCAGATACTAAAAAAGTGTATCTGGGTCATGATTAAGTTTTAACCCCTAGTTTTTCCCCAAATCACACCTATATGAAGATTATTTCATCCCCCTGGAAGTGAAACCCCTCCCTGTCAAATTTGATGTGATCAGGGGGCTCTTAATCGTATGTTAAATCCAGATCCGCATGGTAAGTCATCGTTTATGGCAGTTTTTTGTGGTTTTTCTTAGATCTACATTATTCACTCTTTTTTTTATAGATCTAGTCCACTATAGAAATATCTAAAGGTTTTCATCAAATCAGAGTTTTATTTAGATTTTTTTTATGATAGGATAAGATATATGAGGCTGGTTTTTGAAGATCATACCTTGTTTTGTGAGTGTTTTTATGTTGTTCTTCATTTCCGCCAAAATTCATGAGGTATGCGACTTAAATCTTGAATCATATTTCAAGAAATTGTGGTATTTTTTTAAAATGGTTTAATTTTATTGAAATTTATTATGAAATTAGTGTGACAATAATGTTAGGAAACTTTTTTAGTGATGGATTGTGGATTTTTGAAAATTGTGGATTTTTTTTACAAAGTGATTTGTTGTTTGATTTTAAAATGTTTATTTAAAAAATGGTTATTTAGTTTGTATTTTGGAAGAATGTATTTTGGAGAGGTTTAAATTACAAAGTTTTTTTTATTTAAATTGATTTGTCATGATGTTTTTGGAATGTTTTGGCATAATGTGTTGGCCTGTGTTCATATTTCATTTTACGAGGCCCAGTTGAAATATGACTTAGTGCTTGGTTCCAAAGGTGTAATGGAACATGGGATTTAATTACCTTGTGATTTCATGGTATATCAATGAGAAATATCTCATGAGTATGGAATATTCAAAAGGTAATTAGTGCATGGATGTATGTGTTTGTGAATTAGAATGGAATATTCCAAAAGTGGAATATGAAATGGTTTTGAATAACTTGCCTTTTGCTTCTATTGAAATGATTTTGGCATGAAAAAATATTTTTATTAGAAATAGTTTCGTTTTTTTGACACCATATTTTAAATTATTTTATACAAATTATTTTATATAAATTTTCTTACTTGTTTGATTCTAGTGGCGTGAGTATGGAAGTAATTTGGGGAAAAACTATGGAGTTTCATTACTCCCCCTAACATTGGTACTTTGGTTCTTTTGTAGATATTATTTATTGGGACACTAGAAAAGGTAAATTATAACACTTATTTAGTTTTTATTCATGATACTTGAGTATTTATATATAGTTGGACCATGGAGAATTTTGGGATATGTGGAGTTATGTCCTGGAGTCTTTGAGATTTTTTTGTTTTGTCTTTACACATTGATGATAATTTTCTTCCAACGTGGTAATATTTTGTAGTTTGGTTTTGAAATAAATGGAATTGATTTTAGTTTTCATACATTGTTATTATGCATCATGTAGTGGTTTATTTGGTTATGGCATGTTTAGTTTTGTAGTTTTATTTTTGAAGGGAAAATATTCCCCCATCTATTAATGAAGCCCTTGGAATTTATTTCCAGCCTTTGGAATCTTAGGGATATATCTTTAGTCCAAGTAATATCCTTATGCATTCTCAATACAATGATGAGGGTAATGACCATAAAAGTGGTTTCAGCTTGTTTGGTTCTTGAAAAACAAGTTGTCATCAATTATGTTAGTGTTGGTGTTGAAATTTATTTTGGTTCATTCTTAGAGTTGGGATAGTATAAAGGAGTTGGACTGTCAAGACCTGAAATTTACCACAAAAAAATATGTAGCTAACATTTTTATGATGAACATAAAGTTACCAAGGAGTTGGGTATATAAGTGTTTTGGAGACACTTATAGGAATTTAATTCTAGTTGTTACGGGTTTAGCTAATGAGACCAACATGACATGAATTATATAAATTACTTCCCACTAGGAGTGAATATTTAATTTTGAGTAATGATTTATGATTTGGAGTAAAAGTGATTATTTTTTAAAAGTGCTAAAATGGTTTTACAAATGTTATATTTTGAAAAAGGGAGTGATAGTGATATTTTTAAAATGGTATGATTTTCAAAAGTATGGTGAAATTTTCAAAAATAGTTTAACATGGGAATGTTGAATTTTTGAAAGAAATGTTTTGATTGTATGATGTGGTATAATTTGAAATTATTAATCCTTAAGTTTCTAGAGAGTAATATTTATGGTTTTTATTAGTTATAGAAAATGGATCCCAATAGGAATTGTAGAAACTAATAGAATGAAACTGCTAAGAATATGGTTTCACAAGAGACACAGGTGAACCAACAACTGGTTCAGAGTAGAGGCCAATCATTCCAATCTATGGAGATGAGAAATAGATGGGAAGAACCAAGGAATGTGGGTCATTACATCCAGTTCTGGAAGTTGAATCCACCCATCTTTTAGGGTTATTCAGAACTAGATAAGTTAGAGGTGTGCCAAAATATGATGAATTGAATCTTATATTTCCTTGGAACACCACTATAGTTGAATGTATTACTACTGACATATATACTAGAGGATCATTCATTCCAATGGCGGGATTTAGTAGTTAAGGCTTAAATTATACCACGAACTTGTATGAGAGGATTTTGATGAGTTTTACCACAAACAATCATCATATGTTTAGGATTGTAAGAATGGTGGACTTATTCACCTTGAAATAGGAAAGCTTTATAGTGAGAATGTACTAGGATAAACATATGAATCTAGTATACTTTACACACGAAGTTGATGTTATTGTATTCTTGAAGGCACACATTTTTGAATTAGGGTTTTGGAAAGAGATTAACTCGAAGATTTACTTGGTTTGTATAATGGATTATATAGAGATAGTCAATAGAGTGACAGTGGAAGAAAGGGATTTCATAAGAGCTACAGGTGGAGGGAACATGTTGATACATATAAGAAATGCTGGGAACACTAATGGTGGATGGAAGAGAAATAGGGACACATATTTTCAACATTTGAGGATGTCTCAAAATCAAATGGTGGGATTAGTGAATCTTCCTACAAGACCCTAAAATAATTTTACATGTTTCCAATGATGTTCTATTAACCACATGAAGTGATAGTTCATGGAACCACCAAAATCATGCCAAAATTGTAACAAAATGGGACATCTTTAATGCTAGTATCTCATTTCTATGAGGTCTGATGTTTGGACACTTCTCTGGTGTTTCATGCATCATATACATTAATGGTTTGAGCATAACATAATTCATCTCATTAGAAGAATAGAGATGGCCATGGTGATTCCAGGAATACCATGACTCCTATGTAAGGAAAATATAAAT
Organism: Viscum album; assembly: GCA_963277665.1. Lineage (NCBI taxonomy): Eukaryota > Viridiplantae > Streptophyta > Magnoliopsida > Santalales > Viscaceae > Viscum > Viscum album. The sequence continues at coordinate 26,558 of OY728159.1, forward strand.
AGGGAAATAAGGAAAAAGTATAGTGAGTAAGAAATTATATGGTTCTAATAAAGTTATTGGGGATGATCAATCTTGACCATCGATGGTGAGAGGTACGATTATTTTTAATTATACCCTTATCCAATATTTGTTTTATACAGGTGCATCCCATTCCTTTATTTTTTATCATGTGATTGATTTCCTATGATTAAATGTTGAGATGACGCCTTCTATGTTAAAACTTCAAAATCCTTTAGGCCAGAGAGAAAGTCAAGCATTTATGTGTAAATCATGTTCTATAACTATTGATGGAGTCGAGATGATATGGGATTTATGAGTACATGATATGGATATCAATGATATAATACAAGGTATGTATTGGTTGAATATGATCAAGGCCTATATACACTATTATACTATAATGGTTAGTTTCATGACTAATGATGGTGTCAAGTATATTTTTAAAGGAGACCAGAATGTAATGGAATGTTCAAAGGGATTGCTAGAACCAAAAATTGGAATAATATCATACCAGTTGGAATATTTGGCCTTGGCATTGATGGAAGAGATCCAAGATATATTTTTTCTAGTTTTTTGGATCAATTTTCATATGTCTTTCTTGAAACTTTCTTATGGTTTCCACCCACAAGGTAAGTTGAGTTTATGGTTGATCACCTTCTAGGGAATAGGGTTATTTCCCTTCCATCATACTGGATGGAACCAACATAATCAATGTAATTAAAAGTGTAGTTCGAAGAGTTGTAAATTAAAGGGTTCATTTGGTAGAGCACATCTCCATGGGTAGCACTGGCTTTGTTCGTAATAAAGAAATATGGAACCTTTATTATATGTTTGGATTATCATAAGCTTAACCAAGTTTCGATAAAGAATTAATATCCACTTCCAAGAATTGATGATCAATTAAATCAATTTATGGGAGCTCAATGGTTATCTAATATAAAATTGATATCAGAATATTTCCAATTGCAGGTTCAGAAATATGATATTTCAAAGACACATTTCAAGAACAAATATGGCCATTATAAATATTTGGTGATGACTTTGGCCATACAAATGGACCAACGAGCTTATTGGAATTCATGAATCACACATTTCAATGGTATCTGGATTCTTAGTGGGTGTATTTATGGATGACATATTGGTGTATTCAATTATAAGGGTCAAACATGAGGAACACTTGGCGACAATGATGGAAATCTTGAGGGGTCATCATTTGTACACAAAATCAAAAGAGTGTGATTTTTGGATATAAGAGGTATGATTCCATGGTCATGTAATCTATAAAAAAGGTGTTTCTATGGATCCAAAAAATATAAAGGTTGTTAAATCTTGGAAACTTCAGAAGAATGTCTCTGAGATACACAATTTACTTGAATTTACTAGTTATTACCAACATTTTTTTCAAGATTTTTCATGATTTGATTCAACTACACTACAACAAATAAGGCTATTATCAGTTCTTGAAACTACCTTTAACAATGATATAAAATCGCTATTAATTATAGAGAAGATATGAGTCCCCTTTAATAGTGCTAAAAAATGATGATAACAGGGGACCTTTATTCGCGCTAAAAAATTCACTGATAAAGGTACCCCTTTATCAATGCTTTTTTAGAACAGATACAGGTCCACCTTTATCAGTGCTATTTTGAGCACTGATAAAGTCCCAATTTATCAATGATTTTTTAGCATTGATAATGGCCACCTTTATCAGTGCTCAAAATAATGCTAATAAAGGTCGACTTACTTGGGATGTGCTATTTATTTAATAGCACACCCAGTACCTGCACCTACACACAAACATCACCTACACCTACACACAAATAGCACAAAACCACACCTGCACACAAAAAAGCTGCACAAAACAGAACCTACACACAAACAAAGAATAGAAGAACAAAACAGTGCACACAAGTGTTTCACAGACAATGCTATATAAATTTAATTGACATCCTAAATAAAAACACACACACTAATATATAAATTTCAAACAATGTTTTATATGGTTACAATTACAACTATCCAACACATTGTTAAAAACATTAATGTTTCATCCTTTTTTGCATCCGTGATCCCCTCTCAAAAATTGTTGTCCACGGTTTTAGATGATGATCAAAGCATTCGAATTAAAGAAAAAAATTACACTCATATAAGAAAACAAATATTATGTTAGTAATACAATAATGAAATAAATTAAACATTAATATGAAAAAATACATTAATAAAATGTCAATTTTTAATAAAAAAGACACATTTGGAGTTATGCTGGTCACATTGTGCATTTTATTGAGGTGGGGTTGATTACTAAAAGTAAAAAATGATTCATAGATCATTGTTTTATAATATTAAAACAATTCAAATGGGTTTGACCAGTTTTGTATGTGACTTTTTCTTTTGAGTATGTCAGGACTAGGTACAGATCTTATGTTTTGGTGATTTTATCCCCATGCACATGGGACAAACTAAGTTTCCAACATCATAAAATTTATGTTTTAAATTTCTCTTTTATGATTTTTAGATTAGGTGGAACACTTTTGTGTGATATTTATCTATTATGTGGATTTGAACTCTTGGCCCAGTATGGAAAGGGAATTTTTATTACGCATCATGATAGGCACTTAGGATCATATGATGTATGATTTCTTAATATTTTAATTGGGAACCTATATTGAGATAAGAGGGGTTGGACTGTTTAAAGTGTTAGCAAAGAATCGAAATAGTGTTTTCTTACATAGCTTCTTTTGGTGGAATTCTATGCAACCAACCCAAACATGTGCTTCCAATGAGATCTGTATGTGACTTTATATGCATCTAATATAGGGTCCTGACGTTGATAAGGGTAGACATAGATAATTATTGGGGGTGAGTTTTTTAAAGTGTTAACAAAGAAATTAAATAGTGTTTTTTATATCCTCTTCAAAGGAATTATACTCAGCTAACTTGAATTGATAAACGAGATTTGATGTTTGGCCTTATCACGGGTAGGAAAGGGTCCATGAGGCTGGATTATATGTGATTTTTGAATCTAATGTGGGTAGGTAGGGGACATAAGACTATATGATACTTGATACCTAACCTTTATATGGGTAGTTAAGTGTCACTGAGACTATATGTTGTGTGACATGGTGTGGTAAGGGACTGTAAGGATGGTGATATGTGTTACCTGTTATAACCTTTTCAATTAGATATATTTGTATATATTCAATGATATGGTTGTTTGACCATCATGATTGGTATTTAGTAGGATAAAAAATAGATGGGATTCAGTGGAGTGTTAGGAGGGTGGTGATATAGTGCTACTTAAGTGTTCATGGGATGAGGCCCTGAAGGGTCGGGATGACCATGATCTCCAGGTATAGGATTCTGTAAAGCCGAGAAAGTTGAATATGAAAAAGATGTAGATGGAAAACTTTGGGCCACGTATTTATGATAAGCTCAGGGTGAGCCTGGTTCCATTCATAAGGGGCATTGATAAGGGATCCCAGGGAGATGATCCATCTATGGCGTACTTGACTTGAGAGTTCCAGTCTCAACACCCATTACTATTTTAGAATGAAGGTGGACCACAAACAACAAGGAACATGATAGGGTTGGTACAAAATATCTTTGACTAGCTCAAGACAACACATGTCGGAGGGTGAGGTTAGTGACATACATGCTTTTAGGAAAGACATAACTCTTATGGGATGTATAGGTGTAGGCTGGAAGATACAAGTGACTGTATCAGAAGGATTTTGAGGCCAGATTCTTCGATCACTTCATCAAGAGACACTAAGTTTAGACAAACTTCTGAGGAGTGGGTTTACAGTACTGTTATTTTAGTGTAGGAATCCCAGGAATTTTCAGACCCAATGTGATAAGGTTCTGAAGTAGTGTCGTGCGTGCAACCAGATGAGCCATTTGGAGAGGTTCTATAGGAAGCCTTATCGGACAGGTGGGAGCTAGGGGATATGGCAGACTCATGGATCCAAGGTCGGACTGAGAGCAGTACTAGGAGTGGGTAGTTGGGATTTCTTTACATGTGGAGGTCTTGGAAAACAATGTATGTGAGGGTGAATGACCGTTTGAAACCTCTTCAGTTTTTAATAGTGGTGATTCACATAGTTTTCTCATTGTTTGGAAAATCATGCGCCTAACTGTGCATAGTGTGGTGCTTAGATAGTGAGCACTGTATAGTTTCCACATGGTTATCTAAACTGTGTGGCCAAACCATGTGATCCATTAAAAAGTGGGAAATTAATTTTTTTCCCTCATTCACTATTTCTTTCTTTCTCCTCCCTTTACTCCCATTTATAATGCAGAATAGAGGGATATCCTCCATCTTCCTTCTCCCTAGGCTATGTGGGAACTCCATCATCTAGAAATTGATCTTTGATCCTTTAGTGGATACAGATTCATCTCAAAAATACCTTCAATTTTCTAGCTTCTCTTTTCTATTTATCTCGCCATATGGAGCGGTAAATCCATGTGATCCCTATTTTCCTATTTTCAGTACATTCATATAAAAAACCATTTTTTCTAATTTGGATTTATTTTGAGGATGATATTAAATGAGTGAGTTCATACTCGTACAAGGTAGGTGGTTTATAGATTTCTCCTTGATTTTGTGAGTGTTTTGGGGGTGCGTTCACATACACATTGTGGGTTGTTTAAGTGAGAACATAGTTAATTAAAAAAATTCTTATTAAATTGTTCTAATGATTATATGAGATTCCTATGGGCATTCTCTTTCTCTACTATGATTGGTTAATCCTCAAAATAGGTTTGGACTAACTTGGAAAGTTTAGGTTTAGTGTAAATTTGAATTAAATTGAATTATTATATTGGTTACATGATTCCATGGGAATGTAATGGGAGTGGACTTAGGATTGAGGTGGGAGATGATTATCCAGATTGAGGAAATATGGTTCATCAGGTGGGGATTGGCTCAGATACTTGTAATGATGATGATCACTAGGTTGAGGTGACTTGGTCATTGGGATTTCAGGTGACAAAGTCAGCAAGACAAGGTCATGGCTCTCAAGACATGAGATGGTGTTGACCACCATGATTTTAGGGACATGGACATAGGGACACAAGGTGTCAGATGACATGGATTAGGTTATTTTTGTGATTTCTACTCGTCATTTTTGGTTCGATGCACTGTTGGAGTCATGTTTACATAAACAGGACTTATGGATCATATCCATAAAGTATCAAAACAACTGAATTCATTTTCTCGATTTTGAATTGACTAGTTAATCTAATACCAACTATAATGACATAAACATTTCATACATTGATATCACATATGAGTAGATTAATATTCCTTATATAAAATATATAAATTAAACATAAATATGAAACAAAGAATTTATTACATGGACAATGATTTTATTGTGCAAACATCAAGTTTTCATTTTTGATTGAGCAGACACAACATCATTTCTCTTCCTAAAAAGGAATTTCACATGGAAAGAAATATTCTAAAATAAATTAACCCTATAAAAAATAATGAAAATCAAAGCAATGTTTCATTATATAATTTTTCGTTAAAATAGAGATATTATATCATAACATTACCTTTAAATCTTTCTATAAGGCTTATTTGGTCCAAATATAAGCTAATGACAAAACTAATGATTCTATGTGCACTTTACTACTATTGGATAACTACCCCTTATCATAGCATTTAATTTAAACATCCTATCTGACATCCCTGTGATTCTCTCATCTGACACCATCTCTATGATATCATCATTCATCATTCACTTTTACTTCTCTTCCTATACCCATTTACCTAGTAAATGGGTGCACGAAGAGAAGGAAAAGTGAATGTTGAATGATGATATCAATGAGATGGTGTGGGATTAGAGCATCAGGGTGACTCCAGACCGTATGTTCAGATCATATTATTTTCTAAGCATTAGTTAACCAATTTTATTAAAGTGCACAAAGAATCCTTAGTTTTGTTACTAACTTTGTGAGTGATGCACAACCAATTTTCATCTAACACACTACATCAATAGAAAAAAAGCATAAATGACCAAAATATAGAATATAAATGATCCATGGAATAATAGTTTAGGTCTAGTGCTTTTAGAAACATGGAAACATAAAGAACTAGTTTATAAGAGTCTCTCATTAAGTTATTCTTTACTAGAAAGACAAATCATTTCTAAAACCATTCTTCATAACCTAATGACATGAAACATAATATCGTATGATCATAGATGATCAATAAGTGTAAACCATAGAGATATCAATGATCATATAAGGATAACATAAGTTGTAGGAATTCACCTTCATCCTATTTGTGTATAATCATCTATTTGGTAAGCTTCCCATTCATTTCTAAACACATCTATATCATCTTTTGAAAATTATTTTTTTGCAACACTCGTGGTAGTACTGAGAAAATATAAATACACAAAGGATTAGTAAATATTTTAAATGAACTAGTAATTATTTTAAAAAATACATCTTTAGGGATTCTATTTTATTGATGAAATATGATCTCTTTTATAAATTTACAAACATAATAACCAAATTCCTTTCCATTTCTTTGTTTTGGACACTATAGAAACATCAAGAAAAATAATAATTTGTTTTGATATGTGTTTGGATAGTGAATTCTTATTATATATACCAGTTTACTTGTCCAGTTGTAGATCTCATGTGCGTTCTTGTCCTTAGACCTTGGATTCATTCCCTGAAGTAGATGATATTGATGCACCACCCTATCATAACAAAATTCTCATTAAAAGATAATATAAATTATATAACTAGATGTTTAGTTCGAATTTTTTTGGAACTAGTGTATTAAAAATTGACAAATGCCATCATGCATGGTCAGTTTGTTGGATATCCATGCATTGAATCTAGAAATTAAATATTTGGAGTATCCAAATTGACCTTAATGAGCATACAATGATTCCTAAAAACACAAAAAAGAATAAGATAAAGAGGGTGAAATAATTTCCTCACATCACCTGCATCGTTGGTATTAAAAAGATTATGTCATCCATAATTTTTTTTCAAACGATTTGTACAGGGATAACATTATTTCACCCTCTTTATCTTCATTTATTTCTTTTTTTGAAGAGGTGATGTGAGGACTAATGAGTTTGAATTTTTTTCATGGGGAAATCCCTTCAATTATTTTTCATATATATGCTTGTGAAAAATATGAAATTTATTTAGTCATAATTATCACAGTATATCATCTTTTGTAAAGTAAAATCATGAAAACCTACCTCATGTATACATTTAAAACTAAGGTGCCTAGCCATTAATACTTGATAATTTCATCTATATTTTTAGTACTAATGAAATCCGATTCCTCCTCTCCGCACATATTTTTTTCAAAATCAACTGTGTGAGTATATTCATCTATAAACTTTGTATCTACATGAGCCTGCAATTATATTAAATGTTGATATAGAATGGGAGAGGTGAATGTGATCTCATTAGATCACTTCGATCGGTTGGTTGATCCAAGAGATTGTTTTGATCCGATCATTTATTTCACCCCCTTATCTTTGTTGTTTTGTAATAATTTTCATCTGTTTAGACCATTTTTCATTAAATGTGAAAGGTTCAACTTGAAAAATAAATTGGAAATGAATACATCCTTTTCGACATGTTTTTTTACAATAATTGACAGCCATGAAATGAATTTTCCAATAGATTGTTCAATTGTATGAATGTCGTCATATTCATTTGGAATAGGTAGCACAACACTCAGCTCATTAGCTACGTTAATCGACACTCTGACATGACCTATTGGAAGTGTCCTGTTTTGTAGCATGTCGTTCTACATATTGAAAACCATATCCCTCACTACAAGGCGACAAGTTGTAGTTGATAAATATAAATCACAATCATTTTAACCCTATATAAAATCAGAATAGTAAAGGTATCAGTGTCTATGTGATTCAAATTTCATAAAAAAAATAATTATGACATTTATTACTTAAGATAAGTCATGTTTTTGAGGGTAATAGCTCACCTCAATGCTAGTGGGGGGGGGGAGGATCTTCACGCATGAGTTATTGTTGAGTTTTTTCTTCAATTTTCCTCCCCATAAAACATTCTATCATCTATCTCTGGTAATGTAATTCTTCTTGGTAATAGATATTGATTCTATCATCTTTTTCATTTCATCAGTTTGATCCTTCACTTTTTTTTCTACTTGAAAATATGTTCAGGGTGTCACCGCAAAATCGACACCTCTGACACGACCATATTGTTCTGGCTATTTCAAGGATGCTGAAAGTATGTATGCATCTAGTACAGGTGTTGTTGATTCCTTTGACTATGTCAGATAGAAATATAAGAAAATAAGTAGCCATTCTTATGTAATAGAAATTTAAAGAAACTCAAAGTTATATTATGTTATAATTACACATGTTTCCCACAATTTTTGTCACTAAAGTAAAATTTTAATGTCTAGGATGTTATTTTTAGATATGGTACCCGTTTAAACTGTCTCCATATGCTTCTATGGAAGTTTATGAAAACCAGTGTTAAATTACGCTTTGGGAAACTATTTGCAGTGGTTTAAGTGTCTTAGCAACGATTTATGGGAACCGTCGTAGTTAACACATTTTCACAGAGGTTATATTGTTTTTCAGGGCAGTTTTTTCAAGAAGGGGATTACTTTTTTTAGCGGTAGTTAAAACCGCTGCTAAAAAATTAATCTCCTTTCAGGAAAAACCGTCGTGACAAATAATATAACCACCGTGAAAAAATTGTGGATGATGGGCCACTGTAGCGGCGGTTAGAACCACTGCTAAATTTAAGACCGTAGTGGCAGTTAAAACTGCTGCTAATTGAAAATTATCAACATTTAGCGGCGGTTAAAACCGCCACTAAAGAGCATATTTACAAAAAAATAACCATTTTTTGGATCCCCTGTACCAATTCCCTGAAAAAAACCATTCTAATAATACTAAAACACCAGCACAATACATATTATAGTCAATATGAAAAGAGATGCTTAAATAAGCACAACCAAATTCATCATTCAGTGAGAAAAGGAATGCAGATAAACATATCACATGGCATAATCCTAGTATCAAATAAAATTTAGTGGTGAATTTACAAGTTTACCCCTCTCCTATTCATATACCACTTTCCCATTCCTATTTCATCTTCCATTTATTTTTAATTCTTTAACGTCTTGTATAAATAATTTTTTTTAACATAGGTTCAAACATATCTCTATCATTAGACACCCAATTCAAGATCCGAAGGAAGCATTAGATATCTCAACGTAATGAAAATCTCACTCATACATCCTATTTTAGTTTCCCATTAGATCTGTTGTGCTGTATAGGCGTTGTCACATTTTCTATACTATCATCGAACAAAACCATTTCTCATATTTCTCCCAAAAATAATGAAATATGATGTTGATATCAGGATAGGAGTCATATATGACCTTTATTTTGTAGTTACATTGTTTTCCCTTTGGGGTTCGATGTTTCATTATTAAGACACTATGTCACACACCATATTTGGTAAAGAATCTCTATTTAAGTGATTTATTTATTTAAAATTGACAATTGCAGACTCATATGTACCATTTGATCCTTGATTGGATGTTCACATGTTGTGTGCAACTTATATGGTCACCCATTGGGTGATCTAGGTGAAATGGGACAATATGATTTTTTTTCAAATGTTGGCAATCCCACATATCTTCTGGAATTGTTCTAGAATGTAATATCCCTTTATATATGATTATTTGATAGAACCCAAGGCATCACTTAGGTGTTTGAAACACTAATAGTTGTAATTTTTAAATTGGGAAATTTCTTAGATTAACATGTCACCATTTAAGTGACTCCATTCAGATTATATCTGAGTTTCCCATGTTTTAATGAATTGAATGAGTTAAATGTAACTGATAATGTGAAATGTATAATTAATGATGGGTTTCCTTTCCTAAAATATATTAATTAGTTTTAAATGGAATGACCCCAAGTAATTCTAATGTCATTATCTTGATTTATGCATTATAAAATGCTTCATACGAATTGTAATATTTTAAATGGGAACTGAACATGGATACAAACATGAATAAAAGGTTATTCCTTATCTATTATGACACAAAAGATTCTACCTTTATTATGTATATGGTGTAGATATAAGAGATGGATGTGAGGTAATTATCCTTGCCAGTTATATTTAATATATGCCTTTATAGAGGTTGTGGTATGATGGTATGAGATTGTTGAGCAAGGAGATATCACAATTCCTTACATCAGCGGTTGATCATGGTGTATCACAAAAATGTTACTATATAAGTATTTTGATTTACTCACCACATTCCATGACTAGAATTTTGACCAGATGGTGCACTCAACATCCCATGTGTTTTTTCATGGTGTCTCTCACTCTATTGGGATATAGGTCATGTACCCAATTATATGAGCACATAGTCTCGTTAGACTAGTTAGGGATGTTTGAGTTATGACATGGTCTATTAATAAATATTATTATAAGTATATGGCTACATAAATCTTTCTATACCTTTGAAATATAGCTGGATAAAATATATATAATCTATATATATTAATACTATATATATAGTAACTATTTAAATTTTTATTCCATATATGTATCGATAAATTTAAACCCTCCTATAGTCCTTTAGGAACATGATTGGGAGGTTATTTATTTATTCCTTAGTTACTCAAAAGATGTGGGGTGTAGTATGTAGGTGGTAGACCCTTTATCCTGGGAATAATTATGTGGAAATATTTTCTTGGGATTAATTTATGTTGGTGTTCTGTGTGGAATTATTATAAATGAAACATAACATAGGAATTAGGTAAAATAATCTGTCCCTTGGGTTATTCCATGTGGAATCATTATACATGACACTAAAGATTGAAAAAAGGTAAAATCATATCTCCCATGGATAAGGGTACCTAATTTTTTTAATATTGATGGATTAGGTTCAAGTATCATATTTGTTTCAGTCTTATGAATTCTTTGGAAAAAGAGTCTTTAGTGTGGTTTCCTTAGAAGTAATGGAATATGGATTCTAATATATTTTCACTCCCATTGTGAATTATAGTTATTTTGATGTGAGAAATATAATATAAGTGATCAGTCACATTCCTTCAAAGAGAATAGTGTCTCATGAAGGGGGTTGATATATTCTATCAAAGAATATGGATGCTTATAATATATTATTTGTGATATGGTAGTTGATGTTATGAATGGTAAGTAACTGATCATGTAGTCTATTTGACATTTTCTAGGTAAAGGGGTTCTAGAGAATCTACTGGGAGTTTCCTATTGGCATGTCATGCCTACTGAGATAATGGACACTGTCATTCACACTACCTAACTGTTCTTGGAGGCCACTCTGGAAATGGTGGGAAACCCCATTTTAGATAGAGTGGAAAAATTTCCCCTAATATCTTATCAGTATCTATGGATTCCAACTATTTTTTGAAATTTTGGATACTAGGATTATGCCACACTAAAGTTTGATCTATCGTAAACATGTTAGAAAGACACAAATTCTCATCCCTAGGGATTGATACAAGAGCATAACTAAGAATTACTTCTTAGAAATGGAAATGTAGTGGTAAATGAATTGGGATAAAAAATGTAGGATGATTTATTATAATGAAATAATGAATTTAGAAAAAATGAATCCTAAAAAAATGAATAATCACAATAAAGAGTCGATATATATGGTGTATACCACACTCGAGAAATCAATAAATAAAAGGAAACATCAGAAATCAATAAAATACATAAAAGGAAACATGAGAAATCAATAAAATGATATGTCCTGAAAATTTTTGGAGGAAAATATGTGCCACACTTGATACATATACAAACTAACTATTAAAATATTTTCCACATACCAACAATACTACTAATCACTGTCTGATGATGAACAGATATCAGTAGCCTCCCCAGATCCATCTCCACTTCCTACTACCACCTATAAGAACATTATATTGAAAATTAAATAGTGTTACATATTTATATTTAAACATAAAACCAATAAATGTTTTTAAAATAAATGATTTTGAATTTTTTTGATTTACCTTCTCACCACCAGCTGATGCAATACCACCAGGGGGATATCTACTCATCTACTAACAAATATTACTCAACGATTTCTGCAAAATGGATATATGAGCCCCCTGGTCTTGAACTGTGTTTCATAGAGAAACAATATCTCTCTAAGCATCTCCAAGTATGGACTGACTACAACCAATATTAGATGTAGCCGCAATCCCCGATGGCCAACCAAAGACCTCAGATGGTATTGGTCCCAAACCCATCTCGTGCACTCTACTAGGATGCTCCTGCCTAAGGACTTTAGCAACCAGACCATCTTGGGTGACTGAATAGGACTGCCCAGGATTGGAATCCCATATTTATTTAATTTTTACCTATAAATAAAATATCAATATATATTAACATATTTAAAACTGATTATAAGTTATTATAATGAAAAAATGAGTTCATACCCCAACTTCTTTGGCAGGATCATTAACAAAACTTTCATCATATTTTTTGTGAACATCCAACCACACTTCGGTTCGGGATGCTTCAAGCCCTAAACTCTGTGACTACAATAAACAAAGATAAATCAAAAATTTAATATATTAAACAAATAATATTGTCTTATAAATATTTAAACTAAGGTAAATATTACTAAAGTCGATCAGATTCTAGAAAATATTTTTGACCCCACATTGTGAGGGGTGACATGCTTAGCCCAGCATGATGCATTCTTTCATGTGAGATCCTCAAATAAATAAAATAAAATTTAATAGTATTTTATTCAAGGTCATTTCCTCTTCATATACATGTATAAATGTAAAATGAGGTTAATATAATAATATATATTTAAATACCATCCGCTTCTCATCATGATGTCTGCCAACAAAAACTTTACACTATTCTTTGGGTGCCCCATTGGGTAGCTTCTTATACATTTTTTGGATGGTAAATGAAGTATCATTGACATCGCTCCACAATATCCATTTGAAGAATTTCCATTTCTTACCAAGATTTTTCATCATCCACTTTTGTGCTATCACATCAGCAACTATAAAGTGAAAAAATATCTGTATATAGAAATTAATTTTGAACATTTTGATAACATGACATTAAATTACACCATAATGTATTAAAATTACATTTATTTGGGAATCAAAAATTTCATTTTTCCATCTTTGAGGCATATTTCTGCAATCATCATAAGAAAAAGGAAGGGAAATCGGCTCCGCTGCCAGCTGACCTAGAATTCGACCAGGTAATCCTAAGACGTCATTCGTAGAGAACCCATATAAATCAAATGGGACAAATATCTTCTCTCCATTCATATTCCACACATCTAAACTTTTTATATTTTCATCCATAGTTTCATTTTTTCATCTTTAATGAACATAAAATTAGTATAAAAAAGTGCAATAAATTTATATATATTAAAATTTGTACCTATAATAGTGACCCTCCAGTATGCCTGTGATGAACTAGAAGTGGTGCACTGCCGCCCCACTGCTGAGGTTGTTGAAGGAGGATTCGAAGAATAATCTTCTAAACTATCAATCACAGAGGGTGTGAGAGATGATGTAGGGGAGATGGTGTAGGGGGGCAAGTAGCTAGTGGCTCAGATGTCAGATGGAGGGAGATAGATGGATCGTCATCTTCCACAGTAGTGGATGAAATAGTGTATCGCTTCCTCCTTGGTATTAATGTCATTTAATCAAATAAAATTAAGTTTAGAACATATATTTCAAAAAAAAATATGCATATTTTTTTAAACGATAATATATTCCCAATACTAATAAAAAATATATATATAACAATGATAAGGAATGAATTCACAAATGAAATAAGTGGTTGCTGAATGAATAAATAACTGTACATAAAATCTTTTTCCCCTTTAATCATGTCAATTTACTGCTCCATTACTTCATCCACTTCATTCATCCTTGATAGGTTAATATTTTCAATATCATGATGGAAAAATAATTCTGCTTCTTGTTGTTGATGAGATTGAATTTCAGAGGTCAAATCTTCCACTTCATCATCCATGTCATACAAATCTCTTTGTATTACGTGAGAAACTACACTTAAACCTTCATACAAAACATCATTCAAATATTACACCATTTTTTCTTGTGATGATAAGATATATGGATCATGTATTTCTTGATTACCAACATCCATCAAGTGATAGAATTTCCCAAAAGTAAATTGCAAGGAATTTCTTTTAACACCTCTGATAATATCGACCTAATTGTATTTGAATAAAACAACTGAAAATGATCGTGGTAGTTTTATTCAATAATATCTGTTATATTTCCATAGTATCCTACTTCAGAAATTGTAAATACACCATTATTCTATGTTTTCAAACCCCTTTCTCGATCGACTGTATGAAATCTAAATCCATTCACATTGTAAGCGCCGAACATTCTGACTTGTTTTAGAGGACCTCGTGTAAGAAACTTCAAATATTCTAACATCTCTACTTGAGTATCAGTATTAATGATCTAGAAAAAGAAATATAATTTATTAGATTCACAAAATATACATGTCAAACTAATATTTGTATTTATTGAAAAATTTATGAACTTACACATCATGAAAACCATTCTACAAGCCCTTTGTTAATAGATTTTGTTATATATTTCTCATTTTGGGTTCAGACTCTCATTAATATATTTGTTTGAATCCTAAAATATTCAATAAATGGATCTGTAATTTTACTATTCAACCAAAAATATCTATGTGCCTATAATAATTCCAATTCAGTCAGTGTCACATTTGAGGTCCTCCCAACTGATCGGCCAATAGCAGGAAATATTTTTTTATTTCTGATGTATTTTAGATTGATTTGATGTGTCATCAACATGTCAAACTCAATTAAATATTGTCTTAATATCATCAAAGTATCTAGAACAATAGGTAAGACACTCCTCATCCAAATAGCCTTTAGCAATAGAGCCTTATGGTTGAGCTTTATTTCTCACGTATGATTCCAAATGGCCAAGATATCTATTAAATAAAATAAAAAAAATTATGCATTTAATTAAGTGTCAAAAATAGTTCACTTAAATAAAAAACATATAAATAAAGTACCTCTCAATTGGATACATCCATCAATAATGAATGGGGCCTCTTAATTTAGTTTCATCAACCAAATGCATAGTTAAATGCATCATGACAGTAAAAATGTTGGAGGAATAATCATCTCCATTAAACAAAGGGTCAATAAAAATCTCTCATGGAGGTTCTCAAGTAAAATGGATGTAGATATTTCTCACATATTTTTCCAAAAAATGTGCAGAATTGGAGTACATCATAAGTAACTTTTTCAGATAATAATTTACGCAATGCCAAAGGTAGTAACTATTGTAACAAAATATGTGAATCATGACTTTTTAATCCATGTAACTTATGATTCTTCAAGTCAACACACCTCGAAATGTTACTTGAATACCCATAATATACCTTCAAATTATTTAAAAACAATGGAATGTATCTTTATCCCTATTTTTCATTGTAAAAATTGCAGGAGCAGACTTTTCATTCTCATCTGGCCAGAGATCACATTTTATGTTCATTACTTGTAAGTCTTTGTGAGCATTGAGATGATCCTTCGACTTTCCATGCTCATTATGTAATGTCAAAATAAAATTTTCACATACATTCTTCAAAATATTCATCACATCAAGATTATGTCACAACAAATTAAATTCCCAATACGAAAGTTTGAAGAATATACTTTTTTTCTTCCATTTTTTCATTCTGATTTAACTTGACGATGCACTTCAAACCCATTTCCTACAATAATTCAAATGATGAACCTTCCCAAATTTTGTTTCAACATTTTCAAGTTGTTTATATATTTCAGAACCATTTAAGAACATTGGAGGTGGTCTACAATCAATGAAATTGTTAAATTTTGATTTGTTTAGCTAAAATCTATGAGATGCATTGAGACATATTTGATGGCACAAGAAGCCCCATTTTCTGCTGTGAGGTAGCCATTTGGTCTCAAAATCAAAGTTATAGATAGGACAAGCCAAAAAAATGTAAATTTTCTGAACAAATATATTCCCAAGCCCAAGGAAGTCACTAATGGTCCATATTAAATCAGCATGCATTTTGAACATTTTTTTAGAAGAAGCATCAAATGTGTCAACACCGTTGCTCCATAATTAATGCAATTATTCAATCAAAGGCTTCAAGTATACATAAATATCATTTATAGGCATTTATTTTCTATGAATAATCATATAAATGATAAAAAATGTTAGTTTCATACACATCTATGGAGGTAGATTGTAAGGGATCAAAACAACTGGCAAAATGCTATAACTGGTACTCAATTTAGCAAATGGGTTGAATCCATCGGTAGCCAATCCCAATCAAACATTCCTAGGATTAGCTGAGAAATATGTATGTAATGATTCAAATGTCTTCCATGAATTTGAATCTCTTGGATGTCTCATTAACCCATCATTTTTATTATCTATAGAATGTCACTTCATGCGTTCAGTGGTTTTCGATGACATTAATAATCTTTGCAAACGAGGATTTAAAGAAATGTAATGAAAAAAATTTGTAGGGGTGTTCCATTTCTTCTTCTTCATAAAATTAGGTTGATTCAAACTTCCAACATCACTCATTGACTTCTATCTAGAAGAAGAACATTTTTTGCAATTCTATCGACATGAATCCTCTCACCAATAAAACATACAATCATTGGGACACACATGTATTTTTGTATAATTCCAACCAATCCTGTTAACAAATTTTTTCATATCATAAAAATACTTGGGGATTTTTTCTTTAGGAAATGCTTCATGCAAAAATTCCAATATCATGTACATTTCCTTATTTGTAATTCCATATAGACATTGGATATGGTACAAATTCAGTAGAAAATAAAGCATTGAATATTTCAAACATCCACTACACAACTCTTGATTTCCATTGTCAACTAAATCATGAAACATATTTTCCTCGGTTAAGTTTTTTCTTAAATATTTCTCCACAGAATCATGAGGATGAACCAATGATATGTTACAATCTTGATTTGGTTGTGTTATAGTCTCAAAACATCACTTGTCATGTTGAAATTTGTAGCACCCTCATATGGTTATTATGTTATGTTTTGATGTTGATAGTGGTGTCTTGCAGTGCTGAATGCATCATTTATGAGGTTTTTCATTTCATTTTCCATTTTCAAAGAAGTTGGGAGCACATTCTATGGATTAACATTAGCTCTCAACCTTTCTGTAATGTTCGATTCTCCATGCCAAATCCAACAAAAATATTGATCAGTGAATTGATTCAGTATTAAATGTTCATAAACTTCATCTCTCTTCAACCATATTCTAAATTTACATTTAGGACATGGACATATTATTCTATATTCAACAGATCGATTGGAAATTTCAAAATATAAAAACTCCTTCAAACCCTTATCATACTGAGCTGTGTTCCTCGGTAATGTGATCCAGCTTTTATCCATATATATCACAATGTGCCTACACAATATTAAAAAATATATATAACACATAGTTACTACTAAATAGGGAAAGATATTCATATATACTAGTTGAAAAAATATATAAATATGTTACATAAGGTTTTCCTATATAAATACATATGGTAAATCACCCACTATAAAACCAAAGTACATATGTGCATGCATGTGTATTCTTATACACATGTGATTACAAAATAACTTAAAGAAACAAGAAGATAATGAGTATTTTCTTAGGCAACGTACATTTTAAAAAGATAGTGAATATTTTCAGATACATTTGAGAAAGTTCAGTATTAGTAAAAAAGATAAGAGTTAAGCTGAAGCATTATATTAGAAGTCAACTTACAGAGCATTAGGATATTTTTAATTTTATCATTATAATATAGCATTTAGTTGAATTGTAAGTATTATCTTCTACAATTCATGAGAGTATACTGAACCAAATTTCAGGAAAAGTTAATAATTATATTTATTTTAAGTCATTGACATTGATTCCCTTTATAAGAGGAACTATAACTTCTAGTTTGATAATAATATATAAAAATAAATTTTTTCAATTAACATGATATATAAATAAATAAAATATAAAACATGCACTTTATTGATGCACAACATTTATAAACATGGTATAAATATGTTTTTCCTAAACCAATTCAAATTCAAAACTCATTTATCTATTATTAAAATGTCACCCCTTTTATAAAAAAACCCTTACATGGTTTAAAAACATATCGAAGGAATTTCTAATAATGGCTAGAAAATTTTAAAAAAATTTCCCTCACATGAAATCTTTAACACAAAAAAACTCAATGAAAGTAATGAAAAAGGATAAATATGAAGAAAACTTCCCTATATAATGTCATAATGTATGCCAATAAACAAATGGAACAACACTAATCAATATCAGTACTAAATCATTGAAGGATCAATGATTTAATGAAATTTCATCGAAGTAAAAAACCAATACACAGGCTAATAAATAATTAAAGGCATAACACATGATAAATATCATGAGGAAACACAGAACTAATGGGACAAGTATAATACATGAAAAGGTGGACCTAATTCCATCAGTTTAACAGTCACAAATCCATCAAACAAATCACTCTAAACCCAATCTCATCTATGACACAACACTTTCTCAGTATTTTGTACAACTTGTGATAACTAGAAAGTGAGTAATCTCAATGTGCCTAGAAACATCCCATGACTTCCCACTTAGTATCATAGGGATCCCTATAAAATAACTAAAGGATGTGATACACTTTTAAAGTGAATGTCATACAATGAAAATAATAATATCCAAAGGCTAGCATAATAATGAAATCCTTCCCACATCCCACATTTAACTTATAATGAGCCCCCATCCATAATAAAGTCATGAATCACATCACAAAAAACCATCACATGGATACACATGATATCATAAATAAATGAAAAGGGGCTCAAAAAGGAAAAAACGAACCAATCAACTCAAATATCACATCACAAAGTGCCATCCAAGACTTTCAATTATCACATATAATATATACATTTGTAAATCCCCTTTTAGAATGTTTTGGAATCCAAACAACAATATAAGTGAAATAATTATCATTTCCAAAAAACAAACAACACAAACCAAATGAATCACAATTCCATTCCATAAAACAACATGTCTCTTAGAAACATGGAAACCATTTAACTCCCAAAGGGTAACCCACTTTGAAAAACAAATTTACCTTAAAATAAAATGACCATGTGTTTTTCTTATATAAAACCATTCTTTTAATTTTATCAAACATGTAAAATGTATATAAAAATTTAAATAAAAACTTCATTTAAACATGAAATTAAAACATTTAATCCAAATTAAAACCAAGTTATGTTTTATAAAACCATTTTAAACCAAACCTAGATAACCCACACCCTCATTATTTGGATTAGAAATTTATTTATAAATCCAAGGACACATCAATCTATTAAATAAAATTCAATAAAATGGAAACACTAACATAAATAAAATTCACTGGATGTAGGGAGGTGAGCTAGGATTCGGGTCTCATGGGGGTCGGGAGAAGAAGGTGGGTCATGGGGGTCAGGAGGAGAAGGGGGTTCAGGGTTCGGGTGTTGGGGGGAAGTGGAGCTGATGACCACTGGGAAACGTCACCGGCGGGGAGGAGAGCTGGGTTTTGGGGAGGCAAGCTGGGGTTTGGGGTTGGGTGTTGGGGGTCGGGGTCAGGGGGAAGTCATGCCGCTGAAAAAAATGGGGTTTAGAGGTGGGTTTTAATAAACCGCTGCTAAAAGAACACTACTAAAGTCAATTTATGTTGTAGTATGTGTGTTTTCATCTATCAGTATCCCCTCTTTATTTACATGATCCTCCTTCCATAGAACATGGTGTGGGATGGATGTAGCTTTTGATTTTAATTCATTAATCTAGATATAAACAAAGAAATGTGGTTATGGTTATGTTTTATGTCACATAAAAGTATTATGGTAGATTTAAAATATGTACCATTTTTTTATCAAGTGAAGCATACCCCATCCTTGCTTTATGGTAGGGGTACGCTTCTTTTACTGATCATTCATTATTTTCAACACTCAGTTGCTATTTCATAAAAAAAACTATCAATAAATGTAATGAATACAAGAAACATCAAACAACATATTACCAGACACAATGTACTGAAAAATTATACACCACACGACGACTACTAAATTAATCCCACACTCCTTGGGATATCAAGTGTGCATAAAGAGGAGGTGGGTGCAACTTGATTTTCCCTTCAGCATCTTTAAGATAATATTTTGTTAAAGTTGTGTGGAAGCCTCTACGAATCCTTCTTACAAATATTAATACATATTTCATATGTGAAACATCTACTACAAATTCACTCTGCAAGGGATGATAAAGAGTAAGTAAGGTTTTTAGTATTTTATTTTATTTTAATAAATTAAAAAAATAATATCATAATGGTATCATAATCTATCCCCTCACTAGTGTCTTCAGCCTAGTGAAAACATGGTGCCATGACTGTACATCAATCGACATGCATTGCTGAGGGACAATTCCAATGTATCTACTAAACATGGATTTGTTGGGGTTAACATACTAGCCTCGCTTATTATATCCCACCTCAAATTTTACGCCCTTTTCTTTTGCATTAAGGATTTTGGCTGACACTGTAAAACTACGATGCTCTAGTTTTTTTGTGTTGTTATGGTTTCATTCCCTACCATTTTCTCAGTTTTAGTATCATCATTATGTTCCTCTAGAGTGCTATCATTGACACTAGGACTAGCAGCAACAGGTTGAGAAACATGTTGTACCTCAGCACTGGGAATAACAACAAAAGTTTGAGAAACCTGTTGTTGCTCTGCACTGGGACCAGTAGTAGTAGGTTGAGAGACTTGTTGTGCCTCCGGATTGGGTGCATCAGTAAGTGCGGAAGTCATTATCCATAGAAGTGGTTTAACATTTAATTTAGATTACATAAAATCAGAAGCAAATAGATAATAATATAATGTAACACAATGTATATTACAATAAAAAATAACCTGATTATTAAACTCTATTTTTTTAAACGCTGAAGAGATTTGATCCCTCTATCGACTATATAAATCACTTAATTATGGTCTCCTATGACATAAAAAACTCCATCTAAATTGGGACCACCTTTAAATGATTGTGATGTCCCAATGAAAGGGTCATCCTCTATTGAACTTTCATATGACCCTTTAGTTGTTTTGCTCGATAACAGAACAATTGACCAGTTTCATTTTGTGGGATCTGGAACATAAAATACTTGTACAACCTCTGGTTCCATTATAAATAGTTCATCTTTCCCTCATTCCTTATTAAAATAAACTTTCACGAATCCAAATTCTTTTATTTTAACATCACTCTTATTATCAACCCACTTGCATTGAAAAATCAGCACTAGGAATTTTGTATAATCCAACTCCCAGATTTGTTTGATGATGCCAAAGTATGACATATTCGCATAAATTGGATTTCATTCCTTAGCACCAGAAACATGAATCACTTCATCTACAAGTATAAATCCCATATTCTATATGGTACTATCTTTATCATGTTCATTAGTATAGAATTTATAACCATTAACTACATAATAATTTAATGATAATACATACACACATGGTCCTCTAGCAAGCCATTTAAGTCATGATAAAATTGAGTCTAGATTTTCATCTAACTTCTTAAAAATATAGTCCTAAAACCATCCTATAAACTGTCAATTATGTGTATCTGATATCCATTTTTCATCCCTTTATTGATTCAAATGCCCAAGAATTTCATTGTGGGTTTGAACATATGGGTAATCATCGAAACTATTATGAAAATGTTAAGGTGGGCCTACTCTTAATTTGTAATATTTATTTTAACAACCTCTATTATAGAAATTACTTCACCCTCAAGCCTCCTAGTGTGATTATATTTCGGTAGGACGATGTTTTCCACACCAGACAGGTATTCAGTACAGAATTCAACGACTTCCTCAACAATATATCACTCTATAACAAAACCCTCTGTCCAACATTGATTTTGACATACCCTTTCAAAATATTCATATACCATTCAATGGGGTATATCCATCTATAATGTACAGGAACACATAGTTGAATCTCTCTCACCAAGTGAACCATCATATAAAATAATGTTTTCGGGATGAAATTTTAAATTCACTTAATATGACGACAATTTCTCTTTCCATATTTGGAAATTTTTTTGGGTCTCTAACTTTGTTGAATATATATTTTTAGAATAAACAAAGCTTCATTAATGTATGGTAGAAATTCATGTGAAAAATGCAATGTAAAGCTATATGAATTAGATCTTCCATAAAAACATAGAAGTCATGTGATTTTATACCCTTTAACATTAAATCTATCATTGACACGATGTTCTTGATATTTGATGAATAACCATTTGGATCCTTTAGGTCATTCAAGAAGTTTAAAAATGGATATATTTCCTTCCTAGAAATATTGTCAGTAGTAGGAGAAAGAAATGTTCATTTTCACCCTTCACTGGTTCCAACTCTTCTCGTATTACCATCTCAAACATGTCTAACCTAGCCTTAACTCCATTATTTTTTTTCAGGTTCATTTAGACACGTTCCGATGACACTATCACATACATTTCATTCAACATACAAAACATCAGAAAAATGTCTTGCATAGAAACAATTCCAGTATGGTAATTCAAAAAAAATGATATCTTTTTTCCAACTGGTTTTCATATGTTTATTTGAAAATGGTTTACCAAAATTAGTGTCCACATATTATACTTTCTCAAACAATTGATCTTCTATTAGTGGAGATGGTGTTGTACATTTTTTTGAACTTCCATTCAATGATGTCATCCATGATCGGTACATATGTCATAGGGGTATAAATCTGTGACGTCCTAGAAACACGATTTTGGATGAATGTTTCAACATAATTGATTGTGTACGGTGTTTGCAAATGAGACACCCTTGAGTTACTTTAATGATATATCCTGAAAAATTTACATAATTAAAAAAGTCATTTATCTTCCCATACAACATGTCTCTCAATGTTAAATCTTCATTTTTGTAAGCATCATACAACGTAACACCTGAATCCCAAAATAATTTCAAATCTTTGATCAATTGAGACAAATAAACATCAATGTCATTACCCATTTGTTTTGTTTATGATATAAGAATAGATAACAAGATTTCTTTATGTTTCTTACGTAACCATAGTGGGAAGTTATAATTTACCAACATAACTATCCATGTACTGTTACTTATTCTTTGAAAACAAAAATCATTCACTCCATTTGTAGATAACTCCAGAAAAAGTTTTTTTCGTCTTGTTTCCAAATTCAGGATATTCTCCACTGAGGAGAGTCTTACAGGTGATGTAGTTTCCCATCTTTAATTCTTGTATCTTCATCCCATGTCAATTGTCCTTTAGTCTCCTCACTTCCATATATGCAGCTAAACCTTGGAGTGATTGGAAAGTACCATAAAACTTTTGTAGGATAGGATTCATCTTTTTGTATTGAGAAGCACCAAACATTAAGCATTATTTATGAGATTTGTGGTACTTTAAAAAATGTATACTGTCATTTGGGAAGGTGTGTATTATTTCAGAGATCAGACCCATCGAGCATATCATTAGATTAATATCGTATGTTCAGCTCAGGAGCTTATTATCTTTTGGGATAATGTCATTAAAAAGAGCAAGTAGTTCCATGAAACTAGATTCACTCCACCCATTTCCTTATTTCAAATTATACAGATTAATTATGGCTGAGAATGCTATATATTTAGTGAAACCATTATACAATGGCATCATTTTACAACTGTTTAACTCCTCAAACAATTTTAGGAAATCACAAAGTTCATCTTCAACTGTTCTTGTCATTTCCTCAATACGATTTCCATTATAATTTACATCTGTAATCACATCCTTCAAATGATCTTCTTCATTGTTCACAATTATAGTTATATGAGATGATTCATAAAATTTAGTTTTATCCCAACCACTACCTACATTAATTTTACCCATATTTATTCCAATGTGTATAACTTTGATCTATTCTATGATATATTAAGTGTTCTTCCAACTCCTCTGGACTAATTTTTCTTGAATAAAAATAGTGTAAACATGGAATAATTATTTAATAAGGGTCATATGCATGGTCTTTTGAAAACATGATAAACTCTTTCAATCTATATTCATACTCTTTTTTCAACTGATTGGCATTCATCCATTATTTTTCATATTCATAATAATTGATTCAGTAATATTAATATTTAACAAAATAATTACAAATAAGATGTTAAAATAGGGTCGTAGTCCAACTATAATCAATGGAACTAGCTGTGGTAACCAATACCCTTACCGCTCCATGAATTACACAGAACCAAAGTAGATCACACTGATCTTCCCAACCACCTGATCAATGGAACTATCTATGAGAATCCCTTTCACTAGAATGTTTTAATATCCAACATGCGATCTATATGCATTATTGTAAACTAGTTATTCAATGCTTCTCTAGAAACATAATGTCTTCAGTCAATAACTATGGTACTAAACCAATAGATTGTATGATTTACAATAGAGTGCTAGCAGGTGGAAGGATTCAATACATGTGTTGTTATGGTTATTTGACTAGGGTGTCCATAAAGGGTCCCATAGAGTCCTCTAGTGAAGTGGTTTTCTAAGACTTAGTGGAATTTCACTAGTTACAATGTGGTGGTTCCATTGAAATGGGGAAGGTTTGGATTGATATTCTATGGTGGAGGAACTACAACATGGAAAACAAATGGCATACCAATCATGCCAACAACTACAACACCATATAAATACAAAATCGTGCTCTCAATTGCAACATCATACAAACCAATCAAACACAATTTCTGATTTTATAAGTATACGTAAATTACCAAATTTTATATTTAAATGTTCAATAGGAACCAACCAACATGAAATTAATTTAGTGCACAAAAAAGGACCACCACCAACAACAATTTTTAGTAGGGATTTTATCTTATACATTTCAAAACATAACAATCAATATAAAATAGTAATAATATGTTAACAAGGTGAATCCAATGAGTAAGAGGAGAAAACACACCATGAATGTGTCGTTCAGCATGGGATTGAGGTGTGTTCATGAAAGAGGAGAGATGTGTGACAGAGGAGATTTCCAACTGAGAAGAAAACAAAAAATGACAACTCATATTTTATACCTATCCAAAATAGCCCCAATGTGATTTAGGAATGGGACATGTCTAGTTAAACAATTTTATTGGTCAATAGTGGGATTTTATTTTCCACCTTTAATATCTTCTTCCTGTTTATTTTTTTTTCATATTTACTTTTTTACTAGATGTTCAACATATGAATGGGACATGTCTTGTTTTAGGAGAAATATCATTATTAATTTACTCTAATTTAAGGGTAAAATATTCCAAATTAATTATATATTTTTTTCAGGGGATCGCTGCTATCCCGTAGGGATCATGTACTCATCTCAGGTTAGTGGAAAGTTAGTTCAATTGTTGGTTATGATAACAGCCTAGGTTGTATCATTACATTTCCAATTGTAACTCACCCATGTATATTTAAATATAGTATTGGGGGTCAGACACTAATATATTCCCAACTCCACTAGAGTTCCTATGGGGGTGGGTCATGATAGTATCTTATATGATAAATCTTTTATACATTGTACATTAGAGTAGTCACTACTAAGGATTTTTTTTATTTGTATAGTAGTAATGTTTGTTGAACCTAGTGTGTGAAGTAGACATCAAAAACTAATAAGTGATTAAAACTTGTGTGATGACTTCATAACCTAGGGAAAAATATATCGGAAATATTTACAATCCTCATTGAATCTTAATAGGTTTTCTTTCATTCATCATATAGTTACAAGTGATGTGGAATGTGTAAATGATAATCTTGGGGGGGGATGAATTATGTGAAGATATTTATAGACTTAATCAGAAAAGACCTAAATATAAGGGATAAAAATTCATGCATCAAAACAAAACACATAGGAAATCTAGGAAAACAAGAATCACAACACAACACATAGGGCCATGCTATAGTGGGTCCCAAATGAGAAAGAACCACGACATAAAGGAGATGGCCACACCACACTGGTTGCTGGTAAAAAACATCTTGAATAAACTTACATAGTTAATAATGAAATCATATAATATAGTGGAAAGATACTATGATGCATTGGTCATCACTACACCATAACCTTTAAGCCCTCACACACCAAATAGCATCCTCCAATTCAGCCTAGAATGGGTGAAAATGAGAAACCAGAAAAATGTAAAAAAAATAGGGCACAATATCTTAACTAAGTGGAAAACTATATGAAAATTAAAGTAAACTATAATAGATGAAATAAGAGAGGTTAAATTATTCTTGGCTCTAAAATAAATGTTATGAAATATTAAACATACACTGGGTGATGGAGAACCACACAAGTGGAGAGAAGGGGGAGGGTGGCGTAGCACGGAAGGGTTCTGGATGAGAAAACGGGAAAATCCAGTAAAACATAAAAGGTTCAGTGGGAAATTTTTTATAACTTCAATTTTAAAGGGGTTAAAGGATTGTCCATATGGTTTTCAAAACCATGTACAAACTATACAGTCTTCACTATCTAGGACAAAACATTTCACATGGTTAATGCGCATGGTTTAACAAATAGCGTGCAAACCATGAGAAATGCCTTTAAATTTTATTAATTAATTTTTTATAGTTTTCTACTGCTCCTCACATTATTTAAACAAAATTTGTGCCTATGAAAACCAATCTTCCCTATTTTGGTGCATGGTTGTCACTAATCATGTGCAAACCATGCTCCCAAGGTTGCTACCCCAAAAACCATAATTTCAACTCCTGAAGCTTTTGTGACCTATTTAGGAACCTAAGACACATATTGAGCATCAAAATATATAAAAACTATTTTAATATATACCAACTTCTAGGTTATATATCCAACCCTCATTATTAAAAATGGGTTCTCCACTAATTGAGAAAAAATCCATATCCTCTTGAAAATTCAAATTCCAATATGGACGAGGCATTAAAAACTCTCCACCATAGTGCTTATCAAAATCGATAAGTACTATTGGTAATACTATTTAATCACCACTATATTTTATCTATTTCAAGTCAAACAGATGCATTTCATTCTTGAACTCCCAATATGATTTCATATTGCAGCACCCAACATGAGACATAATACACCTGATCTTGATCCAAATCTCATAACCATCACTGTGATGATAAGATGGTATTTTCTTAAGCTTACTCATCATGTCAGTGTTTAGTCAATCAACTGGTCTAAGAAACTCCCCACTATAATAATTAACTCATGAAAGACAACTTCGATCCATGGTGCCTCCCACCTGCAAAATTTCTTACCAAAATCCATTTTCATGTTTTTAATGACATGCTTAGTGACACTTACTTTGAAACTTACCCAAACACACATGAAAATTATATTAAAATGTCAGTCTTCTCTATCATTCTAAAATTTCTGAACTCCAAATATACACATCCACCATCCAAGTATAACCTAAACAAAAATATTTTCCTTGTAAAGCCTTAGATATCTCTAAAAACATCCCATCATAAACAATATTAAATAATCAATCCAAGTTTAAAATCAATACATATAACATCACATGATAGCATCAGTCCAACATCCTCTACCTGATCTACCTCAAAAGGGTTGGCATCCACTAACATGTTATCTCACTTTCCAATCAAAATTACTAACTCTGAGGGAATCCAAAAACCTTCCAAGAATACACAACATATTATGAACCAAACATCTTAATTCATTTTACAATTAAAACCCCAGGAAATAAAACCAAATAATTTTTGAATTCCACCACTAATATTCCATTCAGTACTACATCATGATTCCATTATCATTGGGGGAATATCATTCTCATGTTAATATATCATGGTCTATTCTCACCCTTGATGTGATTACATAGTCATACACTAACCCAATCAAACTAGCAATTATGTTATCACCTAAGAACCAGCGCACAACCAATAGGATCATTTCTAGACCACATCATCTATCTCTAACTAAAAACATCCTCTCAGACTCTAATCATCACTAAACAAAAACAACCTCTGGGATTCCAAAAGGCATCAAGATTTCATAAAAACACATGCGCACCAGTATACAGTGCTTTCATAGTGACCTAAATACTATCATTGCACACCAACTGCCTTTATCATGAAGAAGAGTAAAAATTCATTACATAAGAGACTTACCGGAGTGAATCTGTGTGCTGTAGAGGAGGTTGACGAGATGGTTATCAGATGAGGAGGGTGTGCCAGAGAAGGGCACATGGACAATAGGGACCACAAAATAAAGAGGAGGAGGAGGAGGGAGAGGTTGAGGAGGAGGATGAGGAGGAGGTGGTGGAGGAGGATGATGAGTTGGCGGCTAGAGGAGGATGAGGAGGAGAAAGAGGGAGAGCCAGTGGTAGTAGAGGAGGAGGAGAAGGCAGTGGCAGTAGAGGAGGAGGAGGAGGGTCACTATAGAGGAGGAGGAAAAGGTAGCAACAGTAGAGGAGGTGGAGGAGGAGGGGTCGCGATAGAGGAGGGGTCGACGACGCAGGGTACAACATCCGCGAAAGCTTGAACGGGTGTGGGGAAGGAGGAGCATAGTAGGGTTATTTTATAAAAACCACTGGAACCTTTATCAGTGCTAGTTAAAAGTGATGATAATGGTATGTTTTATCATCGCTAAAGTAGAAAGAGATGATAAAACATACCTTTTTCATCACTGATAATGATAGTCCTTTATCATCACTAAAAAGCACTGATAAAATTCCTATTTATCAGTGAAAAAATTATAGCACTGATAAAGATAAAACTTTATCAGCACTAAAAAACTGATGATAAAATACCTATTTATCAGTGCTAAAAAAGCACTGATAATGGCATACTTTTAATAATTTATTTATATTCTTATATATTTATTTAAAATGATATACAATATAAATATATATCTATTTATTAATAATTATAACTATAAATATTATATATTTATAAATATAGGTATATAATTGTTAATATATATATATTAATAAAATTATAATTACAAATTTATTTGAAAAGTATTTATATATATCATTAAAAATATAATAAAATATATTTATTATTTAAATATATTCAATGTAATTTTATAAGTACATTTTTGAGAACATATATAGTTTATATGGGAAACATTATGAATTAATCAATATACCACATCAAGGGACAATGAGATGTAATGTATTAATGAATTCAGGCATATGATACATAACATATACGCATCATCAATATATTCGTTAACCAAATTCATTGTAAAACACATTTATATTCTATACTTTTAATTATAATTAAATATATATATATATATTAAAATGTATTTTATATTTATAAATATAATAAAGATAATAAATATATTAAATATAACAAATATAATAAATACAATGAATTAATCCAATAAATCTAATAAATCTATAATAAATTTAATAAATTTATTAGTTATTTAATGTAATTTAGTATAATCTTATAAGTATTTAATTATATATATATATTTATTTAATTATAATCTTATAAATAGTTTTTAAAATTAAAACATTATATATATATATTTTAATTATTAAAAAAATTATATTAATTATAAAAAAATTTATTTAATGTATATAAATAAACATTATTTTTGAATATAAATATACTAATTTTATATAAATTAATCATAAAAACATTTATTAGTGCTAATAATAGTGCTGATAAATGTACTCTTTAGCAGTGCTAAGAAAAGAGTTGATAAAGTGTACACCTCTATCAGTGATTTTAGCTAGCACTGATAAAGGACCACCTATTTATCAGTGCTTTCTGTTTAGCACTGATAAAAGGCAGCACTTCCCTTGCACTATTTTGTGGTACTTCTATGACATATTTGACCTGTAATAATGTCCCATTATAATGGAATGGTGAATTTTATATTTCTTTTCAAGAGTTTAAAGTTCACCATACATTAGTGTCAATCATGTTTTTTTCTAGAATTAGGACAAGGGTACATGGTGTATTGTTATGCTTTGGGATCTGGTTTGGGATTTTTCTTATGAAAGGAAACCACATTGTTTATTATGGATCAAGGAAGTTGTGTTTAAATGATACGAAATACCCAACAAATGATTTAGAGTTAGCTCTTGTATTCTATTCTTTGAAGACTTGGCATCATTACCTCTTTGGTGAGAAATTTACAGTGTTTACAGATAATAAAATGTTGAAAAAATTTTCTCACCTATGTTTTTGAATCTGAGACAAAGAAGATGGATAAAGTATCCATAAATTTTCGAATTTGAATTGATGTATTCACTGGGTAATGGAAATATGGTGGCAGATGCATTAGGAAGAAATTCATATGTGTAGTTAGAAAATAATTCCTCAAATTTTTGGCAATTGATTATAGTAATAGTAGAAATGAACATGGAATTTGAAGACTGAGGTGAAGTTTTGGTTTTCATTCCTATTTTTTTGTTGATAATTTGGTTGAGAAAGTTAAAAGGGCACAAACTTCTAATTCATAATGTGTTATTGTTAGGTCACAACACAATGATGGAGAGACTATTGAGGGATAAAGTCTATATGGAAGTTCAGTGTTGTGGTTCAAAAATCGGATGGTCGTACCTGTGGATTTTCAAGAAAAACATCTTCTTGCTTACAAAAATTTTATATGGGATGTTTATCATGGAATACAAAAGACGTATAATTCATTGAAAGAATAGTTTTGGTGAGTTGATATGGAAATGAATGTCGCTGAGTTTGTTTATAGATGCTTAATTTGTCAACAGGTTAAGGTAGAACATTAGTGACCAGCTAGTATGTTATAGTCTTCACCAATTAAAATTTGTAAATGGGAGAATATAGTTAAGGATTTTTAATAGTAATACCTAGAATGGTTTGGAAACATGATTCCATATGGGTGATAGTGGATCAATTCACAAATTTGGCCCATTTCATCCTTATTCATGAATCTCATACAGTTGAGGACATTTCAAAAATCTATATCAACGAAGTGGTAAAGAGGGATGGTTTCCTAGTTATTATAATGTTAGATATAGATATGAGGTTTACTTATCACTTATGTAAATCCTTAAGAAAATCCATTTGAACTCAATTGACTATGTGTACAACATATCATCCTTAGATGGATGGGAAATCTAAAATGATGATACAAACGTTGGAAGACATGATACATGATTATGTAATGTATTTTGGGGGCTCATGGGAAGAGAACGTACCTTTAGTGGAGTTCTCATATAACTATAATTATTAGTCCTCGATATATATAGCTTCTTTTGAATCATTTTTTTGTTAATCCTTGTCACTCTCTACATTGTTGGGTGGAAATAGGTGGGACTTAAATAGTTGGGCCATGCCTTGTCTAAGAGACAATAGAGAATATTCAGTTGATCAGTAAATGGATAGAGATGACCCAAAGTCATCCAAAATTGTATACGTATCATCATCGATATCCATTTTCATTTTATGTGAGTGATCATGTGTTCCTGTGGATCTCTCTAAGGCTTGGAAATTGTTGTTTCAGGAGGCAGTACAAGCTATATCCTCGATACGTAGGACCTTATGAGATTCTTTAATGGCTTTGTGAGGTGTCTTATTTGTTTTCTTTTCCACCATGGTTCAATTTAGTGAATAATCTATTTCATGTATCTCAGTTGAAAAAGTATCATCCTAATCCTAACCATGTGATTCGATGGAATCATATTGACTAGATCTTGATGCTTTGTTAGTTCATGTTACAGTGTAGATTGTGCATAGGCAAGAGAAAGTCTTGCGTGGAAAAAGAATCATTCATCTATGGATTTCATGGAAACATGGTCATATTTTGGAAGAGTCTTATAAATGGGATAAGTTAATGAATGAAAAATTCCCAAAACTCTTTCAGGGAAATATTTGTTTTATAATTTCCTAAGGAAAGTCTAATGTTAGGGAGAATTTATCACCCCTGATTTTAATTAAGTAAACATTTATTTTTGATTTTTAAGTATGTAAAGTGTTTGTGTGATGTTTTGGAGGGTTTTTAAGAATTTTGGAATGTTTTTGGGCCTTTTCTAAATGTGTAAAATTGGAGCACATTTTGTAGAAACCATGCTAATACTATAGGAAACCATGCATTGTGAGACAAAGGATAGGGGGTAGGTTCACATGTAGGTTCACAGTTTTTCAAAATCATGTGGTCACCCAGGAGAAACTATGAAAAGTGGGATAGTGGGATTTTTCATAGTTGGATCATGGTTTTTATGCTTGTTCATGCCAACCATTCTAGGTCCTCTATGAGGTTGTGGTTGGTGCACAATTAACACATGATTTTTCCAAACTATGTGACTAATTATTCATGGTTTAAAAACAAGATCCAAAAAAGTGGATATGGTTCGGGATTATGTTTTATCCCCTCATTTTTGCTCCAAATCTCCCCTAACATGAGGTTACTTCCTCCCAAAGGCTATGGAACCCTTCCCCATCAAATTGGAAGCAATTTTAAGGCATTTATTAGTACGTTGAAGTCTAATTCCCACAACAATTCATTGTTCGTGGTTTTTTTCATGGTTTTTCATAGATATACTTTCTTCCCTCTCTCAATTTCATAGATCTATTCCACTACATATATATTTATGGTTTTGATGCCAATTATGGTTATATTTAGTCTTTTTGATGATAGTGTAATATATTTATGGTGGGTTTTTGGAGATTCAATCCTTTTTGGGGGGAGTTTTTTTCATTCTTTATTTTCTCCAAAATTACTGAGGTAGGTGGATTCAATATTGAATCCTATTATTAAAACATGAAAGATTAGTTTAAAATTCTTTAAATTTATTGAAATTTATTGTGAAATTTTTGTGAAAATAATGTTAGAAACCTTCTTTAGTGATGGTTTTTTGATTTTTGTAAATTTTTTATTTTTTTCCAAGTAATTTGTTGTTTGATTTTAGAATATTGATTTTAAAAATGGTTTTCTAATTTGAATTGTAGAAAATGCATTTGTGTAAAGGTCTTAAATAAAAACAAAATTTTTGAAATTGTTTTGGTATGATGGTTTTGGAATGGTTTGGAATAATGGGTTGGCATGTGATTATATTGTATTATACATGGCCTAGTTGAAATATGACTTGATGCTCAGTTCCAAAGGTGTAATGGGGTATGGGATTTAATTACCTTGTGATTAGTTAGTAGAATTATGGAAAAATACTTATGAGTATGGAACTATCATATGGGATTTAATTTGTGTATGAAAGGGTTTCTGAAGAAATTTCTTGGTTACTTCCATAGAAAAAAGTTTTGGCATCGAAAATATTTTTTCTTAGAAATAGTTTTGGTTTTGTGACACTATTATAAATTGTTTTATATAAATGTTCTAACTTATTCTATCCCAGTGGAATTATTAGGGCGGTCATTAGGAAAGCCTATTTAGTTTCATTACTTACCCCTCCTTTGGAACATTGGTGCTTTTTAAGATATTGTTTAGTGGGACACTGGAAAAGGTAATGTATCATACATATTTAGTGGTTCTTTGTGATACTTAGGCTATTTTGTGGAGTTGGATAATGGGGCATGTTGGGAAATGTGGAGTTATGTCATGGAGTCTTTGAATTTTTTTTGTTTTGTTTTTTCATTTTTTTGTTAATTGTCTTTCGCTATAGTGCCCTATTGTAGTTTGGTTTTGATATAAATGGTATTGCATTGAGTTATATTGCATTGTTATCATGCATCATGTAGTGGTTTATTTGGTTATGGAATGTTGGGTTGATTGTTTTTATTTTAAATGGGAAAATTGTTCCCCATCTATTAACGAATCCTTGGACATTTATTTCGGGCCTTTGGTGTCTTGTGGATGTCTCTTAAGGCCCTGTAATGTTATTCGGCCCTCTCAAGCCAATGGAGAGGGGTAGGACGTTATAAGTAATATATTACTTCATATTTATATTTAATTTATTTATTTTTAGTATTACTCACATTAGAATAAATATATTATATAGGTGGATTCTTTTGTTTGAGTTGGGGTGGTTTGTTCGAAGCTACTCATGATCATGACAGATTGGATTTTGAGGATGCAGTTGAGATAATAAAAACAATGAAATGGGTCATGAATTTATAAAACCATCATGAAAAGATTAATTCCTTCTACTTATTTAATTTATTTTTTTACCATATTATCTACTATTTGTATGTTAATATCCTTATCATTTTAATCTAATACATATTTTGGTTTTTTCACAGATCTTTTGGGAAGTCATATTTGGCATTCAACTATCGTCAAAAAGAGAAAAAAGATTATTCTCTATTTTGATGGGAGAGGAAACATCATGATTCCTAAAACATAAGTTTTTTAGGGATAATGGGTTTTATCATCCATCTAAATGGAACATTTTCTATCTTTCTTGACCTTTTACAGATAGTTAAAAAACACATATCGCTTACTTAATCACCCACAACTCAATCTAATACATAATGTACTCGATATGACTCACACTATAGGTTTTTAGTTTATAATTTATATTTTTTTTTCAAAACACACATCACATACTCAAGAGTATGTGTTTTAATTTAAAATGAATATTAATTTAAGTAAAAAGAACATGTGACATAATGAATACTAATAAAAAACATTCATAATTTTTTTGATACTTTTGGAAAATGATCCATAAGTCATTTGAGACATGTATGAACAAAACCCACTTCAATATGAGGTATGCTGTGGTTAGTATAACTCAATTTGTGTCTTTTTGTTGAAACATGACATTAAATTCTGTAAAAAAAAATAAGTGACATGTAACGTCTTATGTATTTGGACCATGTTGAAATCATAACTGGTTTTGATATTTTGTTTTCTAGAGTTGGTGGGTATGCCAATTTAATTTTCAATAATCGAAACATAATTATGAGTTATCCTTCAAACCAATACATTTAGTTTATATGGGTTTAGAGGTTTAATAGAAGCCTTATGTGTTCAGAAGGGGTTTGGGTGCATCAGAGGCTTGAAGGCTTAGTTTTGGAGAAGTGCATGTTGAGGCGCACAATTAGATCTAACCATGTAGTTTATTAGTGCTAACTGTGCATCACCTTTTTTACACTGATCTTGATCTGGGGAAATCATTCATTGGGTTAGGGAAAGATTGTGTGATAAAATCTACAATTTTTGTAGAGGCTTCCACACAGTTTGTTTATTTTTTGGTCAAAAAGAGTGTATGCCGCATGGTTAGTTCCATTTAGGAATTACCACTACACTATAGATGACATGGTTTGTATATGGTTAGGAATAATCATGTGGGATCACCATAGGTTCTTAGTTCCTAAGTAGCCAGATCCGCATGATTTCCACACAATTTGGAAAACCGAGCGAGCTAACCGTGCATCCTCTTTAAAAGGTGAAATTACATCCATACCTGCCCCTATTTAAACCACATTCGCTTTTCCTTCTCCTCCCATTTAAGCTACAAAGTAGTTGGGAGCCACTTTTCCTATTATCCTTATATATGATCCAAATATTTCATTTGGACTTTTTTCTTGAATATGTTTGTGGTGTTGGATCCATATTGGTAAGGCTATCCCCTTTCCTGTTTCATTTTATATTTTATCTCTCCACATGGACTGCTAAAATAGTTCGAGTCATTTTGCCTAATTTCCATGGTGTTCCTATGAAACAATTGTTTCTCCCAAATTGGTCATACTTATAGGCTATGATTGTGTGGGACTATGTCTATGATTACAAGGTAAATGGTGCTTTTTTTTAATATTTCACAAGTGTTGGGTAGGGATTTAGCATTCCCTTATGTTAAACGAACAAGACCCTATAATATTAAGTGGTTATTTTTAATTAATTAATTTAACCTTATGATATAACTATGGGAATTATCAATTGAGACAAAAAATTCTTGATCCATGAGAGGGATTCAGACCCTAGTGTAATTAGGCTATGTTGGATCTTTTTATTAAATTGATCAATTTATATTAATTTGGGTTGTTTGTTCAATTTTAGATGTGAAACTCAATTATGTTGAATTATTTAGTAAATTTGAATTTATATATTTATAAAATTTGAATTGATTGTGATGCAATACGTAGATCCATGGGATTGTGATGGGGTTAGCCCAAGGATTTAAAGAGAGATGGATATATGACTTGAGGCGATGTGTTCATCTGGATGGGCTTGGATTGGGTAATTTGGGTGGTGTTGACCACTGGTTGGAATAATTGGTTGTTAGATGAGCTGGATAGGCCATCAGGTTATGAGAAATTCTCATTTTATTTGGGATTCAATGACCCTAAAACTTGAGCGACATGGTTGTAGGGGCATGAGGTTTTGTGAATTGGTGTGGATGAGGTTCTAATTTTGGGATTTTGACTCACCTATATTGTCCAAAGTTTTACTTGGATTCATTTTTACATAGGTTGACTCAATGATGAGGTGATTTTTAATAATTGTGTGGATAGAGTCCCCCGATAGTTGTGGCTTAGGTAAATAGATAGAGGTGTCTGCCATAATAATCCTTAGGGATGGTAAGAATCCATCAATGGACATCATTGAGACTGTCAATTGGGGGATGAGGAACATCGTTCTTGCGGACTTTGGTTCATGATCATTTTAGAGTACATACATTTCTATTCCTTAGGATTTTAGTTGTTGAGATGATGATGGTTACTATTTGAGGACATGTATCAACTATCCTCTAGATTTCAACTTTGATATGACAGGATTCTTTTGAATAGGGGTCTAGGGGACCAAAGATGTATTTATTGGGCGTGCGTTCGGGATGTTCGTTTCTCGATTGATGGAACATGGTGCTAGATGGATTATAGAGGTTGAACCTAAGGGTTTAACTCATGCT
The DNA here is from genome assembly GCA_963277665.1 of Viscum album. Lineage (NCBI taxonomy): Eukaryota > Viridiplantae > Streptophyta > Magnoliopsida > Santalales > Viscaceae > Viscum > Viscum album. The sequence continues at coordinate 63,527 of OY728159.1, forward strand.
ATTTTATATCAGAGGACACCATGATCTATGAGCTAAGGATACCCTCCTCCCCGGTGATTCTGTTGTTGGCCAAAGTAGGTGATAGCTTCCTGGTGGCTGTTTAGAACTGGGGAATATTGTTTTTTATAGGTATCACGATTCTCGTATTTATTTATTTTGTGTATACACATACTATGTCACAAATTTAAGGCGTGAACATGTGTGTGGTACCATACTGACACATGTTCTCACACCCTACATGTGCCCTTCGGGATGCATGTAGAATTTGTGCTTTTGTGTTTAGGTAAATTTTCAAGATTAGGATGTGGATCTTAGTGGTTGTCAACATGGAATGGATGGTAAGGGACTACGGGTTTGTGCCTCATCTAGATTTACCTTTTTATTTTTCCTTTATTTATTCAATATTCTTATCTATCTATTAACTATTTTCATCCATTGGAAACCCATTTATTGCTTATTGTATTGTACTATAGGTATTGAATGCATGCTCTATTTTAAATTCTACAATTTGTATGCTTTGTTTGAGTATGTTGATCTTTTAATTAAACTCCTATGTCTATTAGAATATTAGTATATCATCACCAGGGGGTATAGTCTCCCCACATTAACCTCCTTACATAATCACTTCTTGTTGGATGCCTTTGGCGCACAGGGAGGCTCGCCTAAGGCCAGTGGAACTCAACCCAGAAGCACTGTTCCAAAAGATAAACAAGTCAGGGTGCTACAAATGGTATCTAAGTGGGTTTTTGTATCTATTTATTTGTTTTAATATTTTTATTATATTATATTGGATATTTGGATGTTTTTTAAATTGGGTTTAGAACTCGTGCTTGGGTGCTTGCAGCACCATGCACAGGGAACGAACCAAGTTGCTAAGGGTAAGAAATTGTTCTTCTACCATTTCTCATTTTATAGTTGATGTTATTTATAGCTTGAGTGATATAATAGTAATGTGAATTGTTACTAATTATGACATGTGATCTTTTCCTGGTATGGAAAGGAAGGAGTATTATACCCTTGAATTAGTATGGAAAGTGGTGTTTTTTAGGCATGCTTATGTTTTTGATTAGGCACATAGTAGTATTATAATATCTATATATGAATGTGCTATGATATAATTTTCCTTGTGAAATGTGATGTGTGATATATATATATATATATCTATGTGTGTGTGTGTGTGTTTGTGTTTGTGGGCCTGGCTCTTATAGCTTTAGGTAGGTACGATGGTATGGGGTGATGTTGATCACCAGTTTGGGAGACTTGGTCATCAGTTTGAGGCAATGTGGTTCATCAGGATGGGTGCAACCTAGAGCATATTAACAATTGGATCTGTTAAGGGGCGATAATGATTCCATGAGGATAGGATATCTTGTTACATGGTTACAGTGGGGAAGGGTAATGGTAGTGATTTGATGCTTCCTGTTACTGCATTCTCTATTTGCAATATATATTATATGTGTGTGTGTTTGTGTGTGTATGTTATCTGAGTTGTCTGCCCATGTAATGTTATTCAATGGGTTGTCACCGAGATGAGCTCCATTAGGCGATCAGGTGGGAAGTGGCAGAGTTCCACTAAAGTATACATAGGGTGAGATCCCTAAGGGCCAGGCATAACATGTGATATAGGTATAGGTTGATGCATAGGGTTATATATAGGCTCAAGTGTAGGTGGGTTAGACACCGCATTTGACCACTTTGTGGTAGTCTCTTGATAAGAAGCTCAGAGTGATCGTGGTTCATGTCATCTAGGGGATCGATGGGGGAGCTCAGGGATCACGACTTCAACATAATATTTGACTCAAGGGTTCCAATTAGAGAACCCAACACTATTTTAGGGTGAGGGTGGTCCATAGACAACTGATAATTGGATCAAGTCCATACAGATGATTTTAGAGCAGCTAGAGATGCCCCTCGAGTTGAGGGTGAAGCTGGAGACCTACATAATTAGAGGAACATCAAAGGCCTCGTAGGATGTACTGGTTATGAGGCCAAACATGAGGGACTATCATTGAATGAGTTTAAGGTCAGGTTATTCAACCCCTTCTTCCTAGTGATGGTGAGGGTGGAGAGAGCTCAGTTGTTCTTGGGAATTGGGCAGGGAGACAAGTCTATAAAAGAATATGCAGTAATGTTGCAGAGACCCAATATTGGTGTACATACACATTAAATTTATTTTGAAAAATAATTAATACATTACAGAAACAGATTACAAAAGACCATATTTGTTTACTATCTTTGGAAACTCATAACATAATCTTCTAATCAGGGTGAATGATCTTCAATATCTCCCATAAAGATCACCCCCTTTTGTTTTCCCACCTAAAACCATATTTTATATCCTAGGAAATAGAAAACATAAAAAGGGTGAGCTCAAATAGTCATTAAGGGTAAAAATAGAGAAAATAAAATAAACCATATACATTTGAACATAAAAACATGAACATAATGTTTAAACATCAAAATATTTGGTCATGAAATAAATCCTAGCAGTACATAAGGCATAGATCATAAAGGAACATTAACCATGATAGAATAGCATTGGAATAAACTATGTAATTGAGGAAAAATAATAAGCACATAATATGATTTCCATAGTATCCAAGGAATTACTAAAAAGACCATAATAATGGATGAATTCTATTACTGAACTAGGTTAAATTTCCATTCTAGCCATGTTTTACAGAACCAGATTTACTTGTCATTCCTACCCAGCATTACTGAACCATATTTACATGTCGTTCCATTCATGTCTGTATCATGAGATATAAATCTTTACCCAATTAATTTGAAAGAGATATAGGTCCCACCTATCTCATAATTAAATCCTTCATACTTGTTCCACAAAACATAAATCATTCATCATAGAAAAACCAATGAAATAAAATGGGATTCTTAAAAATTATTTCAATATAACATAATCCATATAAGATAAATGGACATCATAAAAATAATTTTATCATAAACACAATAAAATAAAAGTAATAATTGGGATAGAGACATAACCTTATGTAATCTTAAATGGAAAATAATTTTTATAAAACACTTGAACTTAATTTCGGAGGAAAATATCATTTCTTCTCCAGAAACGTTTTCTTTTCTCAAAATGTCGTGAAATTTTAAAAGAAAAGTTTTTTTTAAAAAATAAATGTGAAATATTGTAGAGAAACATTCATGGAAATGTGGCATCATGAAACCATAAAAATACATTAATGCTGTATAAGTTAAAAAAATATATTATCCTCGTACTTTTTCTAGAAAAGTCAAAATGTACCTCGTATGGTAAACAGAAGAAAGATTCCTTCTATACCATGTATTAAAATTATAAATTGGTTAAAAATGACGTTAAACATACATGGAATAATAGTAAACATTTTATTAAAACTTTTTTAGATTGAATTTACATTGATTATAAATATAACCCCAATAAATATTTATGTATAATCAATCTTGGATAAAAATGAGATCATGAAATTATCCCTTACCTTCGGTCTGATTTCTTCTATATGTGTCTGAAACTCTTGTATAGTGGGTTAAAAAATTTATTAACAAGCAACATAACCATAATAATATTTATTATATCTTATATTATTCACTTATAAATTTATATTACCTATTCATTTGTCAATTCCATGTTAAAGCAACATTCCGGGTAACAATCGTTTCATTTATCATAACTGTTTGTACTTGTTATTCTAAATATTATTACTTAGATCATGATTTACTAACTTAAAGAATGTATAAAATGATTTATATATTATATATATTCAGTATATATATATATATATATAATAGATAGATAAAATAAATGTAATATACTGTTCATAAAGAGGGTCAGTTATGTGTACGCATGAACGTCGTTTTGATTTCCTTATGGAATTGAGTGGAAGTAAGTAAATGAAATATATATATATATATATATATATATAAATCTAGTAGAATAATTATGCCATATATTTCATCATTTTTTTTATATATACTTTATAATCATTCTTTAATGGTTAACATGGAGAATGAATCTCATCGCATCGTGGAGATGGTAAGCCTTACGTACGCATGAGCAACAATATCATTACCATAATTATTTAATGGTATCAAATTGTATGGTGTATAATATCACATACTTATTAAAATTTTATATTAATCATATATAGATAATATATCCACCATTATACCTATCCAAGTAAGGTGGTGGTGAAAAACAAATTACACCACGACGTGGAGATGGTAAGTCTTACGTACGCACGCGTAGTGATTTCATTTTTCATAGGATGGATTGAAGGTGAAATATAGTTGTTTAATATTTATAATAACATATCATTATATTATTGATACTTATGTTATTAAATTATAATTAAACTACTAAATAAGAGGAAGTAGAAGAAGAATGAAATTTGAATGAATTGGTAGAAGAGATTACTTCTTCCTCAACGTGCCTCCTTTAAATTTCCTATTAGGGAACTAGAGTTGGTATTTTGAGAATAAAAAAACCTATATAATGTTACTAATGAATTTAAGAAGAGAAATGGGTAGGTTTTGGCCGAGAATTAATACTGAAAATTGAGTGAAGAGGAGAGGGGGGAGGTTCCCTTTTATAATTTATGTGAGGGGAACTTTTGGAAACCTCAAAAATATTAATTTATAATAAAATAAAACCCTACCAAAAAACCTCAAAAGTGTTAAAAATTCAAATATGAGATTAGATAGGGTTGTAATTTCATCATAAAATAAATTTTGGATAACTTATTTTGTCAATTTAAACCTTATCTTTTTAATTCATACATATTTATTATATTAAATTTTAATTTTGGTAATAACATTCTAATTGTTTAATTAATATAAATATATACATATATTGTTTTAATTGACCATAAATTTGTATTTAATCAAATTTTAGATCTTATAATTATCAATAGGTAATTTTTAAATATTTATATAATTTTTAAATAATTAAATAAAATGTTATTTTTATAAAATATCAGTAGTATATGTTTTGACACTAGTAATTTATTTGACTTTAAATAAAATCATCACAAAAGATAAATTAAAACAAAAATATTTATTACACTCCTAAAAACTAATACTCACCTATAAAATTCTTGGATCACTATAATTAGTTCATATGATATTTTTTTAATATTTTAAAAACCATTTATTTGATATTTATATTTATAAAATAATTTTTACATCACTATTGTGTCATCATTAATGATATTTGATTAATTTATAAATAGTATAAATAAAATAAAATTGTGTATATAATTTAATTATATTTCTATATACTATTTACTTTAAATTTTTTATGAATTTTATCACTAAATTAAAATTATTACACTTATATGATATAAGAGAGTGACATGTTGTCACTTTCTTTGGTTATAATAATAATTACATTATTTTAATAGACAAAATTCCATGAAATGAATATATTCAGACCATTAGGTGATATGGTTTGACTAATATTCATCCAATTAAATTTTAGTAGGGGTTAGGATAATTTTATGATCTTATTTTTACCCTTAATTACACAATTTACCTTTAACTATGGTAATAAAAATAATTACTAAATTTACTATTCATAATGACCAAAAATCAAAGTATCCCATTAACATAATTTGAACCTACTGATTCCAAATATGGAATATATTTTTTAAAATTAAAAACCTATAATTTGAAGTAATTAATTTAAAATTAATCCCATTGTCATAAAAATGGTTTTTGTTTAAAAGTTAAAACATTGCAAAATATTGAAAATATTTTACATATGAATTCAATGTAAAAGTGATGAAAATGACTTATATTATCTCAAAATATAAAAATATATTATATTTATAGTTTAAAACCATTCAATAATATAATTTATCCATATAAATTATTTTGATGAAAAAAGTTGTTTTCAATTAAAATTTACCATATTTTCACTATTCATCAAAATATGGAAGTTATCAGAAAAAAATAAAAAATTCATCCAAAGTAAAATTTTATATCCCAATTCCAAATAAGAAGTTGATTTTTTCAAATTTAACCTATAAAACGTTTCAAAACTAGATTTAATATGGGTGCACCATCAAAAGGCCGTAAAACTTCATTTAAAAAAATACATCTGTTATCCGAAAAAATTGATTTTTTTCTCATATTGTGTTCTAGAAAATGTGTAGGATGAATTAAAATGATGTAAAATTCAAAATTTGGTTAATAATATTAATAATGGCTAGTTTATATCCCATTAAATAATAATATTTTGATAATATATCACTCTTTAGTCAAACTGAGTATCGCGTACAACACAAGCTATCGAGGAGGGTCTCTCTTGCATGTAACACAATACATGTCAGTTTTGTGTGTAGTTTAAGATTTCTTTGGAGATTTTTATAACATAATCCAAACTTATTTCATTTATAATTGAAAAAAATCTATACTGAGTGTTGCGTGAAATGAATTATATCAAAATAACTTGAAATTGTGTACAACACAATCCAATGAAATTGTTGTGTATACTAAAAGCTAATACAGTGTTGTGTATAGAACAATCTAATTCTGGTGTAGCATACAACACAATACATCAAGGATATTAAAAATAATCTATATCATAAAATCTTCAGGTGTTAAATCCTACCCCCCTTAAAATTAATTTATCCCTCAAAGTTTGTTGGGGTTATAAATGGTTTTCTACATGAAAGTTTCTTTCATGGAAACCCATATTATAAAAATGGATACTAAAACATAATTTAAAAATGAAAAGTTAGAAATGTAATGGTTACCCAAAGTATATCATCACTATGTTTACTCATACGATAATATAGGTGGGAAGTGAAAACATGGATATGGAAGAGAAATATAAAAATCATGTTCTGATAGATAGTGATAGATAATAAGGTTTGAAGATAGTTTACTTCCAGAAGGCCATAAATCTCTATTGATTTAATGGACCATCTGACTCATTGAATAACAGGGTATTATGATAAAATTTTCAGTTTTCAAGATCATTTCCCTAAAGAGGAATAATTTTTTTTCATAAGGAGAAATACTTACTTGATTTCACTGTAATATCACCGTTGGTTATTCCCTAAAAAATTTCCAATAAATCTCTTATTTAATGAAATGAAGTTGAATTTTTCATTCATGATGTGTAAACAGATCATATGACATAATGATAGGTCATTCTATCTATCTCAATATAAAGTTCGACATAGAAAATCAAATATGCATATGTCCTCCTATAGTGAAATAATACATCAATATAACAAACTTCAATCAGAAAATAAATTATACAATCAATAAATAGATAACATTACAATACGTTCAAAAACATAAAACTTATAAATAGGTTAACTAATTCGGCATAAAATTTATCTACCATATCTCATATGGATGTTCTTGGTTGTCACATTCTAAACATGTGAATACCTTAATCATGTATTCTATTGAAACATGATAATAACATGAATTACTATAGAACCTCAATGAAAACATGCATTTTGTCAAAATTAACTCTTTCCACAAACAAAAAATTCTATATAATCAAACCCTGATATCACTTTGTCATTTTATCAATCATGAGTTAATTAATACTATCGAAAATATCATTATCCCCTTATCCCATAATTGTGAGCATATCATGTGCTTTCAGAAAATATTTCAATCACTTTTTGTGGTTACCGGTACCATATAATTATTGTAAACCACAGTAAACCAATACATAGATATTACAATATTCCATAATACTATAAATGATATTCCATAGCACTATTTTGAAATCTCATTACATAAATACCTAATCATTACACCACTTCGTTGTCATACTCATCATTGCCAATAGTGATCTCATATGAATCCCCTTTTTTATTTTCCTTAAGAGGTTGTTGATGTTGATCATAATTAACACTTGGATTAGGGAATTTGTTAGTATAATTACCCATTTCCTTGCACTTGTAACATTTAAGTGTTGGTGGTGCATTCTCTGTAGTCTTTTTTCCATTCACATAATTAGCAATTTACTTCCAATTACATCAGCACTCAACTGCTTTATTGACTTCTTTTATACACTTGAAACATTTTCTAGTCCCATTAAGACAATTATTGTCGTGCTTCATTCCACGCTTTGAGAATAAAGAAAACATTTATCTTCTTTTCACCTTTGTTTTGAGATTTTCCCTTGAACTTCATCTTTCATTTCTTGTCAAAACCATGAGATGGATATGTAAAACCAACTTCCAGTTCTACCTTGATAGCACAATACACAATATCTTCATAGATACTGAAGTCTTTTATAGTTAATTCTCTTCAAAGACTTGGTTTTAATACACTAAAGAATCTATCAACTTTACATTTATGTTGGATGATAAATCCAGAAAAATACCTTACAAGCCTTGTAAAATTTTCCTTGTATATACCAACAGATTCATCATACTTTTGATTAATCTCAAGGAAATACATTTCTATATTTGTTTTTAGAGTAAGAGGGAAGTACTTATGAAAAAATAAGTTCATTAAATAATTCCATTCCATGGATTCAATTTCATCTACGTTCCTTGTATTAGTAATTAGAGTCCACCACCGGTCTGCTTCACCTTCTAATCGATAAACATCCAAAATTAATTTTTCATGTTACAAACAGAGAAGGATGGAAAATATATTTTCAATGGTATTGGTTCATTTTTCAGAAACCAGTGGATCAGAAGACCCACGAAATGGTGGAAGTTGTCTCATGAAGGACTCAATATAACATTTTTCCCTTCTATGTTCATTTGGAAGTCCATAATGATTTATAGCTTGTGTACGTATAGTAATAATATATTTCACTCAATATACCATAAAATTTTGTTGTTATAGAGGACAATCATTGCATTTATTGGAGAATTGATCATTAACATAGTTCCTTCAGGTTCCAGCCATCATCTAAAACCCTAAAATAATAGTGTGAGAGGCAAAAATCATACTAGTAAAACAACATAGTATAGGGGTACTTTAAATCTCAAACATCTTAGGTTTAATCCTAGGCTATTCATGGTCATTATCATAATTATAGGACTACAACCTATAATTATACTTAATATTATGAATATCTCTAGACATACCTTAGCTATATCTCTAGATATATCACTAATATTTTAGCATCCAAGTTTCCAAAGGTTGACTAAACCTTTGCTCTGATACAAACTGTAGAGACCCAAGCTTGGATTAAATAGACATTCACTTTCTATTTCAAAACACTTAATACATTACACAAACAGAATCCCAATGATCATATTAGTTTATCATCTTTGGAAAATCAGAATATAATCTCTTAATCATGGTTAAATATCTTCAACATCTCCCACAAAGATCAGCCCCTTTTGTTTTCCTACTTAAAACATTTCTTTATATACTTGGGAAAATAAAACACAAAAACGGTGAGATAAAATGATCTTTAAGGGTAAACATGGAGAAAATAAAACAAATCATATACATTTGAACATAAAAACATGAACATAAATATTAAATATAAAAATCTTTATACATGAAATAAATCATGGTAGTACAAAAGGCATAGATCATAAAGGAACATTAACCATGATATAATAGCATTGGAATAAACCATGTAATTGTGGAAAACTAATAAGAACATAATAATATTTCCATATTAGCCTAAACATTGCTTCCAAGACCATCATAGGGGACAAATTCCATTATTGAACTGAGTTTACATTCTTTTCCATCCATGTATTACTAAACAAAATTTACTTGTCATTCCAACCCTGCATTACTGAGCAAGATTTACTTGTCCTTCCAGTCACGTATATCTCAAGGGATTCAAATATTTACCCAATGTGTTGGAAAGAGATATAGGTCCCACAAATCTCATAACTAAATCATTTTTACATGTTCTACAAAACATAAATCATTCATCATAGAATAACCCATGAAATAAAATGGGACTCTTAAACCTCATTTCATCATAACATAATCCGTATAAGATAAATAGACATCATAAAAATAATTCCACCATAAAACAATAAAATTAAAGTAATAATTGGGATAGAGACATAACCCTATGTCATCTTAGATGGAAAATAATATTGATAAAACACTTGAACATAATTCCAAAGGAAAATATCCTTTCTTCTTCTTCATCATTTTATTTTCTCAAAATGTCTTGCAATTTTAAAAGAAAAGAATTTTGTTGAAAATAAATGTAAAATAGTGTAGAGGAAAAATCATGGAAATAAGTCATCAAGAAACCATAAAAATCCATTCATGTTGTATAAGTTAAACAAAAACACTCTCCTCATACTATTGCTAGAAAAGTCATATTTTTCCTTGTATGGTAAACAAAAGAAAGATTTCTTCTATACCATGTAGTAAAAGTTAAAAATGGGTAAAAATGTCTTTAAAAATACACGTAATAATAGTAAACATTTTATGAAAACATTTTTAGATAACATTGATGTGGATAATAAATATAAATAGAGTAAATACTTATGTATAAGAAATCTAAAATAAAAATGAGATTGCGAAATTATCCCTTTCCATAGGTCTGATTTCTTCCGTATGTATCTGAAACTCTTATATAGTGGGTTAAAAAATATTATTAACTTGTAAAAGAACTATAATAAAATTTATTATATCATATGTGATTCACTTATCACTTTATACTACCAATTCATTTGTCAATTCCATGTTAAAGCAATGTTCTGGGTAATAATCGTTTCATTTATCATACATCTTTGGACTTGTTATTCTTGATATCATTATGTAGATCATGATTTACTTACTTCCAGAATATAAAAGATTATTTATATATCATAAATATTCAGTATATAAATATATATTTAATAGATACATAAATAAAATGGAATACACCGTTCATGTAAAGGGTAGGTTGAAATGCATGAACATTGTTTTTATTTACTAATTGAATTGAATGAAAGTAAGTAAATGAAATATATATATACACACAAATAAATTAAGTTGAGTAAATATTTCATATTTTTCATGATTATTTATTATATATATGTTATAATCATTCTTGAAAGGTTAACATGGAGAATGGATCACATCGTGTCGTGGATACGGTAAGTCGTACGTACACACAAGCGACGATATCATTCCCATAATTGTTGAATGGTATTGAATTGGATGGTGTATAATATTTCAAAATTGGTATAATGTTATATTAATAATATATAGATATTATATCCACCATTTTACCCATCCAGGTAAGTGAGTGGTGAAAAACATATCACACCATGCCGTGGAGATGGCAAGTCGTACGTACGCATGAGCGGTGATTTTGTTTTTCATAGGATGGATAGAAGGTGAAATATGGTGTTTTCATATTTATAATAACATATAAGTAAATTTTTGATAATAATGTTATTAATTTATAAATAAAAAAACTATATAAGATAAGTATAAGAAAAGATAATTTTGAATGAATCAGTAGAAGATATTACCTCTTCCTCGACGTGCCCCATTTATATTTTTTCTTAGGACACCAGTGTTTGTCTCTTGAGAATACAAGAACCTCTATAATGTTACTAGGGAAGTTTAAAAGAGAAATGGGAAGGTTTTATCTGAGTATGAATTCTCTAAATGTAGTGAAGAGGATAGGGAGGAGGTGCCCTTTTATAATTGATGTGAGGGGCACTTTTGGAATCCTCAAAAATATTATTTTATAATAAAATAAAACCCTACCCAAAAATAACAAGTGTCCCTAATTAGAATATGATTTGTGATAGGGTTGTAATTTCATCATACAATAAATTTTGTACATCTTATTTTTTTCAATTTAAACCTTATCTTTTTAATTGACACTTACTTATTCTATTTAATTTTAATTTTGGTAATAACATTCTAAATGATTAATTGTTATAAATATTTACATATATGGTGTTAATTGACCATAAATAGTTATTTTATAAAATTTTAGATCTTATAATTACCAATTTGTAATTTTTAAATATTTTTATGATTTTTATATAATTTAATAAAATGTTCTTTTTATAAAATATCAATTGTGTCAATTTTGATACTATTCATTTATTTGACTTTAAATAAAATCCTCATAAAAGATAAATTAAAAAAAATATTTAATACACTCATAAAATGTCTTATTCACCTAGAAAATTCATGTATCACTTAAATTTGTGAATTCGATATCTCTTTTAATATTTTTAAAACCATTTAGTTGATATTTATTTTAATAAATTAATTTTTACATCACAATTGTGTCATCATTAATGAAAATTAATTAATCTATAAAAAGTCTAAATAAATTCTCATGATGCATATAATTTAATTATATTACTATAGTTTATTTAATTTTTATGTTTTATGAATTTTATCACTAAATTAAAATTATTACACTTAAAAGATATAAGAGAGTGACATGTTGTTATTTTCTTTGGTTTTAATAATAATTACATCATTTTCATGGACAAAAGTCCATCAAATGAATCTATTATGACTCTTAGGTGATATGGGTCAACTATTATTCATCAAATTAAATTTCATTATGTTTTAGATTAATTTTATAATCTTATTTTCACCATTAATTACATGATTTACCTTTAACTATGGTAATAAATATTATTACTAAAGCTACTATTCATAATGCTAAAAAAAGAAGTAGTCCATTAACATAATTTGGACCTACTGATTCCAAATACGGAATCCGTTTTTTAAAATTCAAAGCCTAAAAGTTGCAGTAATTAATTTAAAATTAATCCCTTTTTCAAAAAATGGGTTTTTTTAAAAGTTATAAGATTGGAAAAGATTAAAATGTTTTTACATATGGATTCAATGTAAAATTTATGAAAATGACTTAAATTGTCTTAATATATAAAAATATATTCTATTTATACTTTAAAACAATTCAATAATATATTTTAACTATATAAATTATTTTGATAAAAAATTGTTTTCGATTAAAATTTATCATATTTTCACTATTCATCAAAATATGAAAGTTATTAGAAAAATATCAAAATTTAATCCAATGTAAAATATTAAATCTTGCTTACAAAGAAGAAGTTTATTTTTTCAAATTTAACTTATAAACATGTCAAAAACTATATTTAAAATGGCTGCACCATCAAAAGGCAGTAAAGAAGATTTTTTTTAAAAAAATTACTTCTTTCATCAGAAAAATTTATTTTTTTCTCATATTGTGTTATACAGAATGTGTTGGATGAATGAAAATGATATAAAATTTAAAATGTGCTTAATACTATTCATAATGACTAGTTTATATCCCATTAAATAATAATGTTTTAATAATATATCATTGTTTAGTGAAACTTGGTATCGTGTACAACACAAGCTATCGAGGAAGGTCTCTCTTGCATGTAATGAAATCCAAGACAATGTTGCATATAGTGAAAGCTTAATTTGGTGTTGTGTATAACATAATCCAAAAATAGTTCATTTATAAATTGAACAAAATATATACTCAGTATTGAGTGAAATTAATTCTATCAAAAGAACTTGAAATTTTGTGCAACACAAGCTAAGAATATTGTGGGGTATACTACAATATAATACGGTGTTGTGTATAGTGAAAGATGATCTTGGTGTAGCGTACAACACAAGACATCAAAAAAATTAAAAAGAATTTATCTCATAAAATCTCGAGGTGTTACATTCTACCCTCCTTCAAATTAATTTCTCCCTTGAAATTTGATGGGGTTATAAATGGTTTTCTAATTAAAAGTTTCTTTCATGGAAACCCAAATCATAAAATGGGATACTGAAATATAATTTTAAAAAGGAAAGTTATAAATGTAATGGTTACCCAAAGTAACTCATCACTGGGATTCCATAAAGGAGAACATAGGTGGGAAGTGAAAACACGGATATTGAAGAGAAATATAAACATCATGTTCTGATGGATAATGATATAAAATAAGGTTTAGAGAAATATTACTACCAAAAGTCTGTAAATCTATGATGAATTAAGGGACCATATGATTCATTGAATACGAGGGTACTCAGATAATTTTTTTTCACAATCATTTCCCTAAATTTGAATATTTTTTTGCATAAGGAGAAATACTTACTTGATTTCAGTGTAATATCACAATTGGTCATTCCCTGAACATTTTTCACTTCATCTCTTATTTAAAGAAATGAAGATGAGTTTTTCATTCTTGAAGTGTTAGAAGATCATACAATAGAATGATAGGTCATTGCACTTGTCTCAACATAAAGGTCATCACAAGAAATCAAATATGCATAAGTCTTCCTATAGGGAGATAATAAATTAATCTAACCAAATTCAACCAAAATATAACTTATAAAATCAATAAATAGATAACATTAAAATCATTTGAAAAATATAAAACATAGAAATATGTGAACTAAATTGACATAACATTTATCTCCCATGTCTAATAAGGTAGTTTTTGGTTTTCATGTGCCGAACATGTGAATACCTTAATCATTTATTCTCTTAAAACATGATAATAACATTAATTACCTTATATCCTCAGTAAAAATATGTATTCTATCAAAATTAACTCCTTCCATGAACCCAAAATAATGTATTCTCAAACCATGATATCAATTTTGCCTTTTATCAGTCATGAGGTCATTAATACTATAAAACATTTCATTATCCCCTTATCCCTTAATTGTGTTCACATAAAATGCTTTATAAAAATATTTCAATCAGTTTTCCTGGTTACCGGTACAATATAATTATTGAAAACCACAATAAACCAATACATAGATATTCCAATATTCTGTAATACAACAAATGAGATTCCAAAACACTATTTTGAAATCCCATTACATAAACACCTATTCATTCCACCACTTAATTGTCATACTCAACATCGCGAGTAGTGATTGGATGTGACATCTGTTTTTATTTTTCCTTAAGATTTTATTGATGTCAATCATTATTAACACTTAGATTAGGTCATTGTTTAGCATAATTCCCAATTTTCTTTCACTTGTAGCATTGATGTGTTTCTGGTGCATTTTATGTAGTCTTTTTTCCATTCACATCATTAGAAATATTTTTCCCATTACTTCAGCACTCAACTACTCGATGAACTTCTTTTACACACTTGAAACATTTTCTTTCCCTTTTAAGACAAACTTTACCATGATTATTTCCACACTTTGAACATAAGGAAACATTTATCTTCTTCTAACCATTGTTTTGATATTTTCCCTTGAACTCCATATTTATTTTCTTGTGAAAACCATGATATGGATATGTAACACCAACGTCTAGTTCTACCTTGATTGCACAATGAAAAATCTCTTCATGGATATTGATGTCTCTTATAGCTAATTATTTTTTGAAGAATTTGATTTAATCTACTGAAGAATCGATCAAATATACTTTTAACTTAGATGATAGAGATAAAATTATACCTTGCAAGCCTTGTAAAATTTGACTCGTACATACCAATAGATTCATCACCCTTTTTCTTAAGCTCCAGGAACTCATTTTCCTTCATTTTTGAATAATATGAGGGAATTACATATTGAAAAATAAGTTATTTAACTCATCCCATTCCATTGATTCAATTTTATCTTCATACCTTGTATTCTTAATAAGAGTACACCACTAGTATGCTTCACCTTCTAAATGGTAAATAGCCAAAATGAATTTTTAATGTTCCAAATACGGATGGATGGAAAATATATTTTCAATGGTGTTGATTCATTGTTCAGCAACCAGTAGATTAGAAGACCCAATAAAAGATGGTGGAAGTTGTTTCAGGAAGGACCCAATATAATATTGTTCTCTTCCCTGTACATTTGGAAGTCCATAATGATTCATAGCTTGTGTATGTATAGCAGTAATATTTTTCATAATGACTCTTATAACATTTGGTTGTTCTAGAGGAAAATAATTCCACTTCCCAACGCATGGATCATTAACATGATTCCATCAGGTTCCATCCATTGTCTAGAACCCAAAAAGAATAGTGTCAGAGGAAAAAATCATAATAGGAAAACAACATAGTCAAGGGGGAGTTCTTTCAATCTCTAACATCTTAGGTTTAATCATAGGTTATTCATGATCAATATCATAATTCTAGGACTGTAATATATACTGATATTAAGTATAGGGATATCCCTATACATACCTTAGCAATATCTCTAGGGATCTCACTAATGTTTTCGCATCCAAGTTTCCAAAGGTTGATTAAAACTTCACTCTAATACCAACTGTAAAGATCCAATATTGGCCTACATAGAAATTAAATTTCTTTTGTGAACCACTTAACACATTACAAATATAGATGCCCAAATATCATATTAGTTTAGTGTCTTTGTAAACTCGGAACATAATCTTCTAATCATGGTAAAAAATCTTCGATATATCCCATAAAAATCATACCCTTTTGTTTTTCTATCTAACACATTTTTTTATATCCTGGGGTAAATAAAACATAAAAACGGTTACCTAAAATTCTCAATATGGGTAAACATGGATAAAATAAAACAAACCAAATAAATTTGAATGTAAAAACGTGAACATAAAGTTTAAACATCATAATAATTAGTCATGAAATATATCTTGGCATTACACCAGGCATAGACCATAAAGGAACATTAAACATTACATAATAGAATTGGAATAAACCATGTAATTGTGAAAAACTAATAAGCACATAATATTATTTCCATAGTACCCAAGGCATTGCTTCCAAGACCATCATAGTGGATGAAGTCCATTACTGAACTGGGTTTAATTTTCGTTCCATCCATGTATTACTGAACCAGATTTACATGTCGTTCCAGCACTACATTATTGAACCATGTTTACTTTCTGTTTCAATCAAGTATATATCATGAGATATAAATCTTTACCCAATGAATTTTAAGGAGATATAGGTCCCACCCATCTCATAACAAAATCATTCTTACATGTGCCACAAAACATAAATCCTTCATCATAGAATAACCAATAAAAGAAAATCGAATTCTTAAACATCATTTCATCATAACATAATCTATGTAATATAAAGGGACATCATAAAAATAATTCAACTATAAACACAATCAAATAAATGTAATAATTAGGATAAATACATAACTCATTGTCATCATAGATGGAAAATAATTTTGATAAAACACTTGAACTTAATTCTTGAGGAAAATATACTTTTTTCTTCATAAATATTTTATTTTCTCAAAATATTGTGAAATTTCAAGAGAAAATAATTTAGTTTAAAATAAATGTGAAATATTGTAGAGTAAGATTCATAGAAATAAGGAATCATGAAACCGTAAAAATCTAGTCATGTTGTATAAGTTAAAAAACATTCTTCTCATACTATTTATGGAAAAGTCAAAATGTACCTCATATGGTGAACAAAGGAAAGATTCCTTCTATACCATGTAGTAAAAGTCAAAAATGGGTAAAAATGAATTTAAACATACATGTAATAATAGTAAACATTTTATGAAAACATTTTTAGATAACATTTACATGGATGATAAATATAACCAGAGTAAATACTTATGTATAAGAAATCTCAAATAAAAATGATATTGCAAAATTATCCCTTACCTTAGGCCTGATTTCTTCCATATGTGTATGAAACTCCTGTATAGTGGGTTCAAACATATTATTAACTTGAAAAAGAACCATAATAATATTTATTATATGATATATTATTCACTTACAACTTTATTTTACACATTCATTTGGCAATTCCATGTTAAAGCAATGTTCTGGGTAATAATCGTTTCATTTATCGTACGTGTTTGGACTTTTTATTCTTGATATTATTAAATAGAAAATGATTTAATTACTTAAATAATTTAAAATAGGATTTATATATCATATATATTCAATATATATATATATAATAGATATATAAATTAAATGGAATACACCGTTCTTGGTGAGGGTATGTTGTACGTATGCGTGAACATTTTTTTTCATTTCCTTATTGAATTGAATGGAAGTAAGTGAATGACATATATATATATATATTCACAAATAAATCCAGTATCATAATTATGTAATATATTATTTGATTAATTATTATATATACTTTAAAATCATTCTTGAATGTTTAACATGATTAATGAATCTCATCGCGTCGCGGAGACAGTAAGTCGTACGTACACACGAGCGATGATATCATTCCCATAATTGTTGAACAGTATTGAATTTGATGGTGTATAATTTATCAAAATTAGTATCATGTTATATTAATCATATATAGATATTATATACACCATCATACCCCTCCAAGTAAGGTGGTTGTGAAAAATATATTACACCACTACGTGGTGACAGTAAGCCATACGTACACACGCGCGGTGATTACATTTTTCATAGGATGGATAGAAGGTGAAATATGGTTGTTTCATATTTATAATAAAATATCATTATATTATTGATACTTATTTTATTACTCTATAATGAAACATATAAATAAGAGGAAGTAGAAGAAGAATGAAATTTGAATGAATCGGTAGAAGAGATTTCCTCTTCCTCGACGTGTCTCCTTTAAATTTTATCACAGGGAACTAGAGTTTGACTGTTGAGAATACCGAAACCTCTATAATATAATTAGGGAATTTTAGAAGATAAATGGGTAATTTTTTCCCAAGAATGAAGGCTCAAAATTGATTTAATAGGAGAGGGTAAGGTCCCCTTTTATAATCGAGGTGAGGGGCACTTTTGGAAACAACAAACATATTAATTTATAATAAAATAAAACCCTACCCAAAAACCTCAAAAGTGTATTAAATATGAATATGGTATGAGATAGGGTTTCAATATAATAAACTGATAATTTTTGGACAACTTATTTTTGTCAATTTAGACCTTATCTTTTTAATTGAAACTTAGTTATTCTATTAAATTTTAATTTTGGTAATAACATTCTGAAAGTTTAATGGTTATAAATAATTACATATATTGTGTTAATTGAACATAAATAGATATTTTATAAAATTTTAGATCTTATAATGATCAATTCGTAATTTTTAAATATTTATATGATTTTTAATTAATTTAATAAAAATTTATCTTTATAAAATATCAATAGTGTCAATTTTGACACTATTCGTTTATTTGACATTAAATAAAATCATCAAAAAATATAAAATCGAAAAAAAATATTTAATACACTCCTAAAATGTTATATTAACCTTGAAAATTAGTGTATCACTTCAATTAGATTATATGATATTTCTATTAATATTTTTAAAACCATTTATTTGATATTTCTATTAATAAAATAATTTTTACATAGCTATTGTGTCATAATTAATGATAATTAATTAATCTGGAAAAATTAAAAATAAATTCACATGATGTAAATAATTTAATTATATTTCTATAGACTATTTATGTTTTAAGTTTTATGAATTTTACCACTAAATTAAAATTATTACACTTATAATATATAAGATAGTGACATGTTGTTACTTTATTTGGTTTTAATAATAATCACATCATTTTCATGGAATAAAGTCCATGAAATGAATATATTTCTTACCTTAGGTGATATGAATAGACTTTCATTAATCCAATTAAATTTTATCAAGTGTTAGGATTATCTTATAATCATATTTTTACCCTTAATTACAAAATTTACCTTTAATTATAGAAATAAAAATAATTACCAAAGTTAATATTCATAATTCCCAAAAAATAAAACTAGCCCTTTATCATAATTTGGACCTAATGATTAAAAATACGGAATCAATTTTTTAAAATTCAAAACCCAGAAGTTTCATTAATTAATTTAAAATTAATCTCATTGTCGAAAAAATTGGTTTTTGTGTAAAAGTTAAAACATTGCAAATGATTGAAATGTTTTTACATATGAATTCAATGCAGAATTGATGAAAATGACTTAAATTATCTTAAACTATAAAAATTTATTCTATTTATATTTTAAAACCTTTAAAAATATATTTTAACCATATAAATTATTTTAATGAAAAAAGTTGTTTTCAATTGAAATTTAACATATTTTCACTTTTCATCAAAATATGAAAGTTACCAGAAAAATATCAAAAATTCATCCAATGTAAAATTTTATATCCCACTTCCAAATAAAAATTTTATTTTTTCAAATTGAACTTAAAAACGTGTCAAAACTAATTTTAAAATGGGTGCGCCATCAAAAGGCGTTAAAACTACATTTTTTTTTAAAAAATACATCTTCTATCTGAAAATTTGCTTTTTTCCCCATATTGTGTTCTAGAAAGTGTGTATGATGAATTAAAATGATATAAAATCCAAAATTTGGTCAATAATATTCATAAATTCTAGATTATATCCCATAAAATGATAATATTTTAATAATATATAATTGTTTAGTGAAACTCAGTATCACATACAATCTAAGTTATCGAGGAAGGTCTCTCTTGCGTGTAACACAATCCAAGTCAGTGTTGCATGTAGTGTAATCTTCTTTGGTGCTATGTATAACATAATCCAAACATAGTTCATTTATAAATGTAAAAAAATATATACTTAGTGTTGTGTAAAATGAATTCTATCAAATGAACCTGAAATTGTGTGCAACAAAATCCAAGATTATTGTTGTGTATAATGAAAGCTAATACATTGTTATGTATAGCGCAATCTATTATTGGTGTAGCGTACAACATAAGACATTAAATAAATTAAAAATAATCCATCTCATAAAATCTTGGGGTGTTACAAATGTTCACCTAATTGTCTTGTTTTTTACCCAACATGGTGAGCGAAGAAACCTCAAGGGTGAGGCATTTTGAGGATGGTTTATAGCTAGCCATTCGAGTACACTTGAATATAATTAGGTTGGATTGATTCAAAGAGATGATAAACAAATCACCCATAGACAAGGGAAACTTTATGGATAGGTCTTACTTGAGCTAGTTGATAGAGTCAAGTGATTTCAGTGGCGATGATTCAGATAGTGGGAAGTGAGGGTGAGACATGTTTCAGTAGGGTTTCCATACTATGGAATAGGGAATACCACCTCAAATTGGATCTTATATGGTGTGTGTAACACCCCAAATTTTTATCAGTTGTATTTGATTAAATTATTATAATTATCTTATATGGTATAAAACACATTGATAATCTTAAATCATATATGCTTTTTTTCTTTCATTCAATTAATGATTTTTAATGATATATTCAATAATGAACTTGCTTTATGCTAAATTTTTTAAGAAATAGGTTCCCAAGGTTTCAAAGGAATAAATGGAGAAAAGTGTATATTTTTCTATTACACATCGTGAAACCTAAGTTCACATCATGTAATAGTATCTCACAAGTTATCATACATCGTGAACCAAGTGGTGACTCAGGTCATGAAGTTAAGGAGTAGAAGATCCATTAAATTATGTGAGGGGAAGATACACATCATGAACCCCTTAAATGAGAAATTATCTTGTAATATACAACTAGAAAGAAGATACATGCCATGAACCAAGAATTCACATCATGAATGAGGTAAAAAATTCCAACCATAGATGAGATATGCACTACATACACATAGATACAGAAGCTGTGGACATTCAAATAGATTCAAAATTGCACGATGTGAAATACATTACACATCATGTAATTTTTCATATTGGAATAAAGGAGCCTGACAGCATATTCTAGAGCTTCCATAGTAGAATTCCTTTGTTCTTTTTATTCCCTTTGATTTTCCTTTTAATATTTCTCCCCTAAACTCAAATTTCTTCTCCATTTCATAATTTTAATTTAATATAGGTGTTGTGGATCATTTTTTCAACATCTCATTCATTTCCCATTTTTCATTTTCACCATCATTCACCATCATTTATAAATGAGTTCATATTGGATCTATTTGCGATTTCATTCCATGTAATTAACTAATTAAGTATTGATTTATATTTCCCAAACCCATATTTCATACTCATTCTATTTTTTGAATCTGAACCGCTTCATAATTGTGAATCATAAATTCAATTGTTATTAGTGTGTCAAGAATGATTTTAATTAGTTATTTATTTTCATCTGAACCTATTAAGAGTGGGTAAAACCACTTGGGTTAGATGTCGAGATTATGTGTATATAAACTTCAATAAAATCATTAATTCTTAACTAGGTTACCCTAAGAATTTGTAATCAGGTTAAAAAAATCAATGCCTATTCAATTTAGTTGAATGTACCAGAACACGAGATAATCAAGAGTAATACCCTATCATGATTGGAGTATATTAGGATATGATAAATACCTTGAAATACATTATTCCCTTGAATCCAAGATTAATGCACCTAGGTTGTTACTATTCTCTGATCAAGGAATTGTTAACCACTTAGGTGGAGCTAGTTGATTTGACCATATTCAACTAGAAACCTCTTCATACTTCACATCCTAAACCTTAGGATCCTGAAAATTTAAAAGTTAAAGATCATATTTTCTATTAATACTTGAAATTGAACCTGATCACTATCTCATTATTGAACCAACCATCAATCACCATAGATATAGTATTCATTTAATGGAATAAAACTTGAAAGGATTACTACCACAAATGTTATTAAGCTATTAAGTCTCGGAAGCCCATTTCTCACCCTATGGGATCAACCTCAGACTTTCACTATACTACGCATTATAGAATGTGAAGTTTGGGAAAACCATACAAATTATAATCTGACTGCATCCTACATAAATTTGATGATTAATGCGGTCATGTCAAATTTTGGTGTTGTTTCTGGGGACACAACGATCTGATTAAAAGCCTCTAGAAAAAGACATGGGATTACCCTTCTCGGACCCCTTTCCTTCTTTCATTATCCTTGACACCCTTTCATCCCTAATTCATGGTATAATTCATGTACCAAAGTCCTTTGAATCTTTTAATGAGCCTCGATACAAACAAATATCTACCCTTTGATCCTGAGATCGAACGGTTTCTATTTTCAAGCTTCCCATCCACAATGGCCGAACAACACAATAAAATGGGACCCAACCCATAGAACCACCAATAGATGCACCAAATTATTACAGGGGAGAACCCAATTCAACAAGAGAGGAACATCATCGATTATGGCTTTCCATCAATCCATGGTACAACCCCTAGCATAGTGCATCCCCCCATCAAATCTCATTCCTCGGAAAAAAACCTCGACTCATTCATATAATCCATAACATGGTACAATTCAATGGACTTTAAATCGAAGATCCGCATGAGCACGTCTCTAAAATCTTGTATGTTTGCAATAACTTTTGCAACTAGGGAGTATCTTCAGACATAATATGAGTACACATCTTTCCATTATCTCTCAAAGAAAAAGGTAAAGACTGGCTTAAAAGTTAATATCCCTAGTAAATCGTGACTTGGGATGATCATAATAATTAATTCCTAGAAAATACTTCTCACTGATCCAGACCTAGTAGCTCATGAATGTCATTTAGAACTCCACTCAGTCTGATGGAGAATTATCTTGGGAAGCATGGGATCAATTAAAGGAGCAGATGAGGAAATTTACACACCATGGATGAGACATGTGGATTCAGTTATAAATATTATACCAAGGAATCCAAACATCCAAACTAAATTTTTCAATGTTTTCACTAATGGAGGATGGATGTTTAAAATCATATAATCTAGAAGATCAATTCTTGATGATATTTCTCATTATTTCAGCCTATTGAAAAGTTATTGTGGACCACCTCAGCATGGTATCCACCAATTGGATGAAAAAACTAGATTAGCAGTGCAATTTGAAGTGCTCATAATGAATCTTGAATCATTTCAAATTACTTCTAAACAACCGCCTCCTACTCCCATAATAGATATAAAATCACGTGATATGTGTGGTGGTTTTCATCTTTACCAAGATTTTAAGGAAGGAGTTGTAGACCAACAAGATTTTAATTACATTAAGAAGTAATAATACTACTAGTAGAAGCATTCTCAACTGAAACCTTATAACAACCAATTATATTTTCAACAGTGAAGTGGTCCAACACCATTTTTTAATCAAGGACCACCCAGGTATCCACCTATGAACCTGGTTCCATGACCTTAACAATAGATGCAACAAAAAACCTTCCCACAAAGAACATGGCATCAATTCCAACCTGCTCATCCTAGACCTCTACAACACCCTGATCCTCCTCAAAGTGACTTGGAAAATCTCCTAGCTACTTTTGATCAAAAATAATATCAGATAATGAAAAATCAGGAAATAGAAATGAGAAATTAAAGATATGATTTATGGAATATTGAAGATTGAATAGGTCAAATTTCAAAGAATTTTTCTGATATATTACCAGGTACCCTACCTGGTAATACATAGACATACCTAAGGGATAAAGAAAAATAATTAGTGCTGAGAAGTGGGAAGATATTGGACTTTCAGCAACCAAGTGGGAGAGATGAAAGGAAACATGAAGAGACTAAGAAAAACCCACCAGTAGAAGAAGATGTTGATAAAACCATACCTAGATAAGTATCACCAGATGAAAGTGAAAAAACTCCCAATCATCCCAAGGAATAATTTTATGTTTTCCCACTACCATAAAAGAGACATCAAACTTTCTTGGGGAGAGAAATATAAGGCTAAAAAGAGGAACAATACAAGAAGTTCCTAGAAATTTTCAATAAACTACACTTCAACACACCAATTGTAGAATCCATTTCCCATATTTTAGTTTATAAAAAATTTATCAAGGATTTACTATAAAAAATGAAATTATATGATCTTGGGGTCATCTCATTAAATTATGAATGCTCTCCTTTTATCAATAGAAAATACCACAAAAAAATGAGAGATCCTATATGTTTTATAATTACTTATTCTATTGGTGAATTCATGATTGGAATATCTCTATGTGATCTTGGAGACAACATTAACTTAATACCAATGAGTTCTTTCTACAAGTTAGGACTCCAATAACTCAATACAACTATAACAGAACTACAAATTTATAACTGATTAGTGAAGTAACCTAGGGGGATTCTTGAAGATGTATTAGTTAAAGTACAAAAAAACATATTTCCACAAGACTTCCTAGTTTTGGACAAGGAAGAATAAGGAGAAATCCTCATTATAATTGGAAGACCATTCCTAGCCAGAGAAAAGGATTTGATAGATATGAATCAAGGACATATGATCTTCTGAATTGGAGAAGAACACGTAGTGTTAAGCCTAGTCAAATATTCCCCACAATCAGAAAATGTTATTGATTATAACCCGATATCTCTTACATAATAAGGATATGATCACATGGCCTCTATAGAAGAATGTGAAGAGTCACTCCTAGAGAAGTAATAAGTTTTTTATTTCAAGGAAGTAAGATTAATTGAACCTATCACGATGGATACCTTTCCACCTTTCATCCCCTCAATCATTAAACTGCCAATGTTGTAACTAAAACCTATACCCAGTGCTCTTATGTACTTTTATATAGAAGTATCAACCATTCTATCTGTAATTCACAACTTCAAATTATCTCAAGAACAAGAAGAAAAATTGATTGATTTTTGAACATACAAAAGAAGTAAATTTTTTGGGGTGTGGTATACATCTATTGAATCAATCCTACAAAATGCTCTCAAAAGATTCTAGTTGAATAAGATGTAAAGAAAAAACGTTAACCTCAAAGGTGGATCACACTACCGATTAAAAAAGTTGTCAAAAATGAAGTGTTGAAACACTTTGATATAGGAATAATCTTCTCTATATCATATAGTGAATGGGTGATACCCCAAAAATTTGTTCCTAAAAAAGGTAGACTCATATTAGAGAGAAATGATGAAAATGAATTAATTTTAACACAACCCATCATTAGATGGAGAGTCTGTGTAGATTACAGATGCCTAAATTCAGAAATAAGGAAATGTCATTTTCCCTTACCATTATTGGATCAAATTCTTGAAAGACTTGAGGCACATGAATTCTAATATTTCTTGGATGGATATTCAGGATACAACCAAACTGTAGTCGACCACACAGATTACCCAAAGACTACACTGACATGCCCATTTGGTAATTTTTCCTATAGAAGAATGTAATTTAGAATGTGAAATTATCCATGAACCTTTAAGAAATGCATGCCACATATTTTCCATGAAATTGTATAATAATTTCTTAAAATATTTATTGATTATTTCTTAGTCAATAAAAGATCATCTGAGGTCTGTTTAAGAAATATAGAATTAGTTTTAAAATGTTGTGAAGGAAAATTACTATTCTTGAATTGGGAAGAATGTCATTTTATAGTCCAAGGAGGAATATTAATTGGGCATAAAATATAAAAGGAAAGCATAGAAGTTGATCTATCCAAAATAAAAGTCATCAAGGACTTTCCTGAACCATTAACAGTAAAGGGAACAAGAAGATTTCTAGGACATATTGGATTTTACAAATGGTTTGTAAAATACTTTTCCAAAGTTAACCATCTATTAATTCACTTATTTTTAAAATAATTCCCCTTCAATTTCACTGAGAAATTTCAGTTGGAATTTAAGACATTGAAAACAAGCCTGATAGTAACAATAATCATCATTTTACCCTACTGGGAATAAAGAATTTTAGTTAATATGTGATGCCATCGACCATTCTATTCATGTTGTGTTTGGATATCAAATTAGCCACATATTTTATCCCACATATTATGCAATACACACACTAAGTGAATCTCAAGTCAACTACACAACTAAAGCAAAGGAACTCTTACCGATTGTATACATTGTTGAGAAATTCCGTTCTTATCTGGTATTGCCCAAAGTGATTGTACATATAGATCATGCTACCCTAAGATACCTAATGAAAAATAAGGATGCCAAACAAAGGATAATATAGTGGATCATCTTATTTCAAGAGTTTTATATTGTAATCAAGGACACAAAAGGCATATAAAATGTTATTGTTGACCATCTATCTTGGCATCATGTGCCATTCTTCAAAGAAGACGAGGAGGCTGAAATAAAAGTAGATTTTCTAGATAAAACCCTTTTTAGAGTCAAGGTTCAACCGTGGTTTATGATATTTATAATAATATTTCTCTAAGATTCATTTAGCAAGACCTCTCATATAAATAAAGGAAAATATTTCTGGATGATTCCAAGTATTTCTACTGGGATGAACCATTACTGTTCAAGCGTTGTGTTGATTTCATGCTCTAACAACGAATCCATAAAATTGAAATTCCAAATATAATAAAAATGTTTCATAATTAATCATATGGTGGACATACTGGACTAGATAACATAGTATCCAAAATTCTACAAAGTGATCTTTTCTGGCCCACACTATACTAAGTTGAAATGGAATTATTCCGAAGATATGATAGATTCCAGTGGACTAGAAACCATGGGAAAAGGGATGGGATGCTGAAAAATCCCATCATGGAAGTCAAAATCTTCAATGTTTTGGGAATACAATTCATTGGACCATTTTTTACTTCATATGGAAAATCCTACGTTCTGGTTGGTGTTGACTACATCTCAAAATAGTTTGATGCAGATGAAACATTACATGACAGAACGAAAGTGGTCATGAAATTTATAAAAAAGAATTTGTTTGAAAGATTTGGATTTCTAAGATTACTTATCAGTGATTGAGGAAAACATATCAAAAAACAAGATGTGAAAGTATTTCTAGAGACATATTAAATTAGATACAGTACATGAACTCCCTTCCACACACAAACAAGTGGGAAAGTAGAACTTTCAAATAGGAACATCAAGAAGATTATGGAGAAAACTGTGAACACCAATCGGTGTGACTAGAGTCTAAAGCTGGATGATGCACTATGGGAGTACCATAATTTGTAAAAAATTCCCATAGTAACAACACCATTCATATTATTTTATGCGCAACCATTTTATCTTCTAATAGAACTGGTGCATCGTTTTTTTGGGTGATTAAGAAACAGGTTTTAGATTTTGAGAGGTCTGGAAAAGCTAGGATGTTATAGTTAACTAAATTAGAAGAGGCCATAAGGGATTCCTATGACTGTGAAAATAACAATAAGTAAATGATAATGAAATGGAATGATCAACCCATTACTATAAATATATTTATACTAGGGAAAAAGGTCATTTTATTTAACTCAAGATTGAAACTATCCATTGGTAAGCTGAAATCTCGATGGTCTGGCCCTTTTGAAGTTGTTCAAGTATTTCCGTAGGGGACCATAAAACTTTAAAGAGGGTCTGAACCACAATTCAAGGTGAATTGTCAAAGATAGAAAATCTTACAAGAACCATTCTAGGAAGTTTGCATCATCAGCCTCATTTTTAATTGTGCTTTAATTGAGCCATAATCTCAAGATTAAAGGAAGAGCTAAATGGGAGGCAACCGAGGGTAGGAAATCTTATACTAGGTTAGATTAGGATAGCCTTAGAAAATATTTGGATAAGATAAGATATAGAGGTTAGGGGTTAATTGTGTTTTCAAAAAAAATAAAAATTACACATCATGTAACCATTCTTCCAAAAATTAATTTTAATACACCAATACACACCATGAATAACTATTACACATCATGTATTTCTTCAAGTCTAGTTTTTTGAAAATGAAGGTCATGAACCTTAGGTTCATGACCTTAAACCCTTGACCCCTCACCTCCCTCCTCCCCCTCCCAAACACCCCCTCCTCCTTTCTCTAGCCACCTCTCCTTCTCACCTCCTCTTACATCCCGAGCACCTACACCACTCACCTACTCCTATCCTACCTCTCAACATCCTTTTTGTACCCTCCTCCTCTAAACTATACTAAAACCACACCACCAAACCCTACAAATCCACCTCTATGACCACCACCGCACCTCCCCTCTCCCTTAGTTTCTACCAATCCAACCCCTCTACACCACCTTCCTTGATGGAATGGAACAAATGCCTGCATCCATCTGACTCTTCATTTGACAACAATGTGCATCTTCCTTCGAATCATGCATGTGGCACCACTTCTTCCACCCCTACCACAACTCCTACACTGCCCATAGTAGCCAGTGTTTCACTAGCTTCCCAACCTGAATCCTCATCCACCTTTGAGATCTCCTAAAGTGATAAAAACCACCACATGTACCCTATCTTATGCTTTTCCAACCTGAGGCACTGAGTAAACCTCAACAGGCTATAGGGAAATCCAATACAAATGATACAAATAGTGGACTTACATATCCTGGCCAGGATGAACATCAGTGGTGTCTTTCTCGACCTCCTGGAGACACTCCATGTCAACTTAATTACTGAGGTTCATGAGGATACCTATAGAGAGCATTTTATAGAGTTCCTCTCGATGTTCGAGATGTCCATTGAAAGCGTTCAGTTCCATCTTGGTGGCCTACCCCATGAGATTTAGTTCACTGAGTTTAGAAAATGCCTCAACATTTATACAAAATAGTTTCCACCTCAGAGGTCTCCCCAACACATTCTCTTGAGCCACCCTGAGCCAATTCAAATCTTTTATGGGAGATGATTTCCCAAGACCCTCTACTAACCTATGACCTGCAGATCACAAAATCTACCCAGTTGGGAAGTCCAAATCTATGGATTTTGCATCGAGCTATGAAACATTGATGGTCCTCCAGGGCTGAGTCACAAGGCAATGTCATGTAGGTAGATGTTCTTATTATTAGAGCAAGAATGGGAGGTCCACCCATCATCATGGATATAGAGTTTGCTCATTACTAAAAGTACCATGCATAATAGACTCATGGTACTTTGATGGGAGGATCATTTATTAATCACCTGGCCAGACACCTTGGTGTCTTCAATATTTCCCTAACACTTACCTCTATGGGACCCATCAAGCTTATTGACTTTGTGATGCTACACAAGATGCAGCTATTGGTGGGGGAGTATGATATATATCATTGGGAACTACGCATCCATGAGGCAATGCCGCATGCAGCAGATCCGCCAGCAGCAGCAAACCCACCCACTAAGCCACACACCACCTCTCCACCGACACCACATATTCATCCGACTACCACTACCACTATTCCTCCACCTACCCATCTCACCCTGATAGATCTCTGGACTACAAAGTTGTGCATCTGGGAAAACCTGCCCCGGATTTCCACTCATCTTTATCTTCCATTCATCGATCGTTTAGATTTCACCACTCCACAATGAACAGCCTCTATCATCCTTTCCTCTTCTACCATTACCATATCACCCATAGAGCACCCCGACCTAATCCTAGATCTCACTAAAACTACTAACCAACATGAGTATTTAGGTGAGTAGGTCTAGCGAGGAAAGGGGATGTCCACCAATACATCCACAGAGGTACCTTTCATTGATCCATCTACCAGACCCATAACCTCATAATGGATCTAGACCTCTCCACCACCCACTCTAGCCCATGTATCCAGCACTCTTACTTTTCTCTCCATCATTGACCCACTCGCTCCTGCTACCGCTGCAAGCACTGATCTAATAGGATAGTTTTCATCACCACCAGTGGATGGGATGACATTGGAGGATATTTTTTTATCCCAATACCTAGTTTTCCTTTTTGATTCATTTTTGGGCTTTAGAGTTTTTTGTTACAGGGATGGTCATTTATTTTTTTCATCTGTATATTCCCTCATCTATATACTGATCATTTATATATATATCTGGAAATTTATTTTTGCATCATTCTTACTAGGCTTGATTTTTAGTTCTTTAAATTTCTAAAATAGACTTCTCTATCTCCCTTTTATCATGCATACTTGTCAATGGATCCATTCAACATTTGTTCTAGTCCAGAGGGCGACCGAACATGTCGCAGAAATAGTACACCAAATTCATGAACTTTCTGTAGAGATCAATGCCTAGAAGTATCCACCGAGATAGATTATTCCATTCCTCCCCCTTCTAATTAATACTCATTCTACACCTAATGTTTTTAATCCATCCAAGAGATCCCATGAGCTGGAGGTAACTACCCCTAGCAGCTGCAATCCTAAGAGGAGAAACTGAGATGATGGACCCCACTACAGGATGTTTTAGTCCATCTGTTTGTATGATGATGTCTTATTATAACTTTAATGAATCCAACACCTAGTTTATTGTTTTCTAGAATGATTCACTATGATAGTGTAATTTTCATTAAATTTTCCAATCCCTTTAGAACTTAATTGTAAACATTTAATGATTTTTAAATAATTTTTTTTACCTTTGCTCCTATGTTTGTGAAGCTTCCTATTCTTCTACTTAGAAATGTTTTAAACCACTAGAATAATTCTTAATCTAGTATATAAATTGTTTTTTAATCCATTTTTTAGGTACCCCAGAATTAGAAATAGATGACCCAAGTTCCCTCATGGAATTCCAATTATTGTATGGATCTCTCAATTCCCTCAATTTCCCAATTATCAATTTTTCATTTCATTTTTTCTGTGCTTTTGATTCTATAACACTCCCAAAATATTTCCATGGATAGTTTATAAACTATCACCTTCTAAGTGTGGGGGAGTTTCTCATGATTCTCACTTTTGATACACTTGAATTATTGCCTATTCCCACCAATATAGGGGACATTTTTAAAATTTTAAGCATTATTGAAACCTAAAAAACATTATTTCCATTTAAATAAAATAAAATGTTAAGTTATAATTTTCTTAATCCATGTTTTTTATCTATTTAGATTTTCTGAATTATTGCTAATCTTAGAAATTTGATTCTAATTCATCATTTTTGAAATTGTGGTTAATTGACTTACTACTTAGTTTTATACTTATTGTGATTTCCAGTTTCTTTTATTATTCTAATTACTCGGGAGGGATATAATCCTATAATTGAATATTATTTTTTGAGTATCTTTCATGAGTGATACTTGGGTCATGTATACCTATCAGAACGTGAATTGAGATTTTATCAAGGATATGAATGAACAAGTACAATTTTTATAAGATTGAGGTACTCTTTTTTAGCCACTTCTTATTGAGACCCACCTTACATATTCCCTACATTGAGCTCATAGTTTCCATGAATGACTTTATAGGATGAATCTATTACATGATTATTTTTCCTTTCAAACCTTACACCTTGTATAATAAATGATTTTACTATAAAATATGTGTGAGGGACGAATTTAGAAAGATGATATGGTTTTATTGTAGTGATGTATTATGTTAATCATCAAACTATTTAGTTTCAATCCATTTATACTTTGTAGCATTTCAATCATATCATGTTCCATTTCAAAATACAAAAGAAAAGAAAAATTGATAAGGGTTGTGAATTAGGAAGGTAAAAAATCTGAAATTCCAAACTACGAATCCATTAAAGGATCATATGTGGTTAGGGGATGGATGTGAGATCTATCCAAGACATGAAATCTGAAAAATAAAAATGAAAAATAAAAATAATGGAACATGATACCCTTTTTTCACTTACATAACATATACATGGATCCAATTTGACCTATTGGGAGTATGGATTTTTTGAGTATAGAGTATTTAATTTAATACACTTTTCATGACATTAATTCATTGTACTTCAGAGCTTAACCACCTTTTGAGCATGATTTTCTATTTCTACCCACCTACCCATAGCTTCAGAGTCATTTGTACCTAATTATTGAATCCCACATGATTAACTGTGTACTTGTATTTACAAAGTGGAGATGATAGAACCAATACAAGCCTATAGTTTGAGGCATATACCTAGGGTATGAGCATAACTCCAATCTCATTTTATTCTAAGTGATGAGGGAAAATTCATTTTTTGGTATATTGTAAATGGGTATAGAATTTTAGAAACAATTTATAGATTTTAATTAAAAGATTATAATTGGTTAATGGAACTAAGAAAAGATGCATGAATTATTTTCAATGCAGGGTTTATTCTGGAGACTAACATTTTCTTCTTGCACATAGTTCTATTTTATTAGACATAATGAATGTTTCCTATTGTAAAAATAGATTATATTTTTGAAATCACTATTGATATATTATTTCTTTAGGACAATAAATTGTTCAAGTGTGGTGGAATGTGATAAGTCTAAAATCATATATACATTTTCCTATCATTTAATTAAGGATTTTCAATGATATATTCGTTAATTTAATTGATTTATGTATAATTCTTTTCGAAATAGGTTCCCAAGGATTCAATGGAATAAATGGAGAAAAGTGAATATTTTCCTATTACATTTCATGAAACTTAAATTCACATCATGTAATAGTATCTCAAAAGATGTCATATTTTGTGAACAAAGATGTGACTTAGGTTGTGAAGTTCAAGAGTAGAAGAGATATTACATGGTGTGAGTAGAAGATACACATCCTGAACCACTTGAATGAGAAATTATCTTGGAAGATACAACTAGAAAGAAGATACATATCGTGATCCAATGATTCACATCATGAAAGCATTCAAACATACAAACTAGGGATGATATATGCGCGAGATACACGTAGTTATGGAAGCTATAGAGATTCACACAAATTCCAAATTACATGATGTGAAATTTATTACACATCATGCAATTTTTTCAGCTATAAATAAAGGATCCTTGCAGTGGATTCCAGATCTTCCACAATAGAATTACCATGTTCTTTTTATTCCAATCAAGTTTCCTTCTAATCCTTCTCACCTAAACTCAAATGTTCTCACTGTTTCATTATTTTATATTTATACAAGTACCATGGATCATTTTTAAAAACATCTCCTTCATTTCCCTTTTTTCATCTCCATCGTCATTGATCATCATTCATCAATGAATTCGTAATGCATCCATTTTCTCTTACATTCAATGTTATTATTTAATTATGTTTTTATTTATATTTCTGAAACCCCAATTGCTTGCTCATTAAATTTTTTGAATCTGAACCTCTACATAATTGTGAATCATTTAAATTCAATCATTTTTAGCATGTCAATCATGGTTTTAATTAGTTATTTATTTTCATCCCAACCAATAGTGAGTGGATAAAATCACTCAAGATAGGGGTTAAGAGTAGGTGTATCTGAAATTTAATAAAACATTTTATTCTTAACTTGGTAACACTAAGAATTAAAAATAAAGATAAACAATAAATGAATATTCAATTAAATTAAACATCTATATCCATTGGATAATAAATTTAAGGGGACTTTCTTAATTGGATTAGATTAGGATATGATAAATAGCCTAAAATAATTTCTTCCCTTGAGTCCAAGATTAACGCACCTTGGTTGTAACTATTTTCAGATCAAGAAATAGTTAACCATGTAGGTAGAGCTAGTTGATTTGACCATAGTCAAATATCGACCTTTGAATGATTCACAGCCTAAACCTTAGGATCATACCATGTTAAAAGTTAAAGATAACCTTTTCTATATATAACAAAAATTAACCCTGATCCCTCTCTCATTATTGAAGCTACCATAAACCACCATAGATCTAGTATTTCCAAAAATGAAGAAACTCTTACACCAAAGGGTCTTAATCCATTGACTATCAAAAGCCCATTTCTCTCCCCATGGGATCTACCTTGGACTTTCACTATACTATGCCATGTAGCATGTGATTTTTAGAAAAACATTACAAATTCTAATCTGACTGCAGCCCACTCAAATTCAACAATGTGTCTGAGCACATCACGCATACATAACATAGAGGTCCCAATAAAAACATTATTCTCATAAATTATGAATGAAATAATTGATATTCATAGAAATTAGGGATCTTATATTAAAGGAATAGTAACATATCCCTTGGAATAGTAACATGAACATTAGAAATAGTAATACAAAAAATAAAATAGTAACCTCACCAATGAAGGTATAAATAAAATTCAGGAATATTATAAATGATATAATTATATAATTATATCATAGTGTAAGTAAATTAAATTTTAAAAAATATTAATTAAGTGTCAGTATTTTTTTAAAAAACATAAATGTTTATTTATAATTTTATAATTAATATAATTTTTTAAAATATTTTTTTAAATAGATTCATAAATTAATATTTTAATTGTCTTATTATTATAAGATAATTTTATGAGACATGAATTATTTTTTCAGACTGTCATAAAATTAGTTATAATTTTTAAATTGGTATTTTTTGAATAAAGGATGATTTTATTTAAAAATTAAATAGAATTATTTTCATAAAATTGTGATAATTTTTTAATTCTAAATTCTAAAAAATGATTAGGGTGATGTTTTTTTATGTTTTATAAATTACATTAATTTTTGTTGAATAGTAAAATAAGATAATTTTCGATAAAATAAAAATACAAGAATTTTTTAGTCATTTTATATGTAAGGCTAATGTAAGACCAATATCTCGAAATATCCTTCATTATTTTAAAATATTTAATGATAAGTATCTCACTATTCATAGGCTAGAGAAAAAATGATAAACTAATGAATAATATAATGATAAAACACCCCTCTCTACCCATATGAATACCACCTCTTCTAGTCACGCCTTCCAAGCCTTGAATATTGCCCAAGTTCTTCCAAATACTCTTACCAAGCCCCACCCCCACATCTAGGAGCCCTTGGTCTCATCAAAATACCATTACCTTTTCCCTATGTAACTTTTCAAGGTGGATAAATTCAAGAGGTAAAATCCTCTTTCTTTTTTCTTTTAATTTTATTT
The DNA here is from genome assembly GCA_963277665.1 of Viscum album. NCBI lineage: Eukaryota > Viridiplantae > Streptophyta > Magnoliopsida > Santalales > Viscaceae > Viscum > Viscum album. Next base: position 99,012 of record OY728159.1, read on the forward strand.
CAATTTCTTTTCTTTTCCTTAACTCTCATTACCTCCTCTATCCAAATATGCATGATAAATAAAATATAATATATACTTAAATGTTACTATGTTAATTTAACGTACCATATCAAGCCTCTTCTCCTCCCCCTATTATTCTAAAAATGAAAACATCATCCGTGGGGGGTCAATTCACCACCTTCGTGGAAAAGATATTTTCATTTTTTACTACCACCTTCAAGTATGATCATAAAACAATTATTATGGTTAAATTATATTTCTTTAAACAAATTATAAGTTATATATTGTTATGGACCTAATATATAAACATAATGTTAGAAAAATTATATAATATCCTAATTGTCTTAAAAACTGCCAAAATAAATTAAATTATTTTCATTAAAATTATATCTAATAAATCATCATCATAACATATAAAAAATGATATATAAGACCAATTAAACTTATATATGTTCATTAATAACATATAATTTTAACTCTGGAGGATCATTCTCTATGTACATGAACTTCAATACATATAAACAAGTGAACCGATCATGATATCTAAGAAAAATAAAACTCTCAAATGATGAAATTGAACTCTATATTTCATCAAAAATGATATAAATAAACTTAATAAAACTATTATAAATAAAATAAATGCATAAGAGGTTACTTATTTTTTAACTAATGAATTTAATTTTATTATCTAGGTTATTAATGTGAAGAATGTATTTGGACATAAGGTAAGGGGGTTCTCGAAAATAACTACATTTCCTTGGGTTTTTCCTCTTTCACACCAAATTTATTATGTCTATTCATTTCATTAATTTATTATAAACTATTAAAGAATATACATGTTTTCTACTAGAGTTTATGAACAACACAATGTTTTCAAAAGTAACTCTTCTTTCTAAAAAAACACCTTTTACTTCACTTGAGATTGTTTATACTTCACTCAATATTGATGATTCTTATACCAAGTATGTTATTACCTCTTTATTTTGGTAACCAAAAAGTTTATTAATGAATGTATGTTTTATGAAATTAAATCCACTCATTTCTATGGGTTAAATTGTGTTCATGATTTATATATATTCCATGAGGAATTCATGATTATGTATATGTTATGATGTGACAGTCAGACCCCGAATTATATAGAACATGTAAATGTAATGATATGATGGATTCACTTGAAATAATATAGAGATCCAATTCATTGGTTAATGAGATTTATCTAATGATATAAAGTGAATTATGCATGAACATGATTCTAGATTTGTTCAAAACAGTGTATGGTAGTTGAACATTGAGACATGATGTTCCATTTTTATGAATTGCCACATTTTATGCCATTATATAATGATATATATCATGATCAAGACCCAATGATTATGTTATTATGATAAATATTATTCTCACCCAATTTTATATTGATTAATTTTCTTATCTTTCATCTTACTCTACTTTTAGCTCAACCCTTTATTTTATTTATATCCTCAATCAATTACTTGGTCTGAGGAAAACATGAGGGACACTAAGAAGCTGGATAAGAATGAATTAATTAAATGTTTATGTTTTAAAATTTACAATTTTTGTATGGTACTAATTTTATCAAGACACTAAACCTTTGTATCCTAATTGTGTAATGATTTTATGTTGTTAAAATGATGTAATATCCATATAAGAAATGTAGGGTACCTATAGTTGGTATCAGAGCACGATTTAGTTATTATGGGAATTTTCATCAGATAAAATTAGTGAAACCCCATAGTATGTGACTAAGTGTATTTAATAACACAAGAATATATTTTTAGAAAAATTCTGAACATAACAATCCCACATGATTTGAATTTAGAGTTAATTGGAAAAAGGAATAAGTTATGTATTCATGAATTGTTGACATATGTTTTCTTATAACCTTTTCTATTTTAGAAAATTGTGGGAACTAGGAGAAACCAAGCCAACAACCCATGTGAGGTAAAATGCAGTGATTTCCCAAATGATAACCCCAATTCCTTGGAAGGTGGAGTTAAAGATTTCATGGAGATGATTACCCAACTATCTCAGGTGATGAAAAATAACCTAAGAAATGTAAAACATCCACCTACACCTAAGAGGGAGTAAATATCTATCGATTCTTTTATGTTGCAATGACCGATGATGTTAAGTGGATCTTATGATCCACTAGTCATAAAATAGTGGGACAAATCAATGTAGAAGATCTTTTCTACACTTCACTATTTTAAGATGGAAAAGGTTACTCTAGTCATTTATCATTTAGATAGAGAGGTCGATCAATGGTGGGAATTGATTAATAACACCAATATGAAAGATAAAACTAAATAAATTGAGTGGGAAGACTTTAACATAATGTTTCCTAACAAGTATTTTGCGTAAACTCTTCATAAAAAGATATAGAAAGAATTCATAGAGCTTAATAAATGGGAAGGTGAATATATCATAGACTACGATGAAAATTTCACAAGGCTGGCAAGGTACGCTTCAGGTTTTGTTATCAATAATGAAAAAAATGATAGATTCATTAGTAGTTTAAAACCACGGCTTTGAAAGGATCTAACTATTAGAGACATTTTTAGTTATGAAGATGTTGTTCTATGTGATCCCTAAATGTGATATGGAGTTTGGAGAATGGTCTTATTGCTATGGTGTTAAGAAACAAAATATGGAATTTCAATCTGGAGGATCTAATAGAAAATGTGGAATGAAATTCCACCCACTCACATGTCAAAAATGTTGGAAGAAGCATCATGGGAACAATCTCATAGGGATTGGGATATTATAAAAGTATGGGAGATAATTCCACCAATCTCATGAATATTTAAGAGACATAAAGTAGGTGTCCAATATGATAGAGGAAAGGAAAGAACCACCCCTTGTTCAATGCTTCAACTGTAGGGTGAAAGGGAACTATACAAGCTAGTGAACTAAACCTCAAATCATTGTGGTTAATCAGTGTCATCAACAAGAAATTCCAATGGATCACGGGAAGTCATATTATGTCACTAATACTAAATTAGAGAAAAAAATGAAGTCATACAAAGTAAATTCCTATTTATTCAATAATGGAAAATGTATTATTGGATTATGGATCTACGCATTACTTTATATCTTGCATGTTTTATAGAACTATTGAATCCAATCCCTAAAATCTTAAAGTTGATATATATGTAAAAACACCTTGTGGTTTTATCATTGCAACCCAAGTATGTGAATCTTATCCTATTAGCATATGTGGGAGGATTATTCTAGGGGGACTTTTAATTCTTCCATTGGTGGAATTCAATGATATAGTGGGATTGAATTGGATCTAGTTATATAAATCACACATCAAATATCAAGAAAAGGAAATATCCTTTCATATTCCAAACCATACAAAAATACTATAAAAATTCAAGGAAGGCCATGAATTTCCTTTGGAAGATATCTCAATAGTGTGGGTGTTGATTCCTTATGATGAAGCATACCTCACTCAACTGGTTGAGGAAAAGGAAGGTATCAACATAGGGGAAATTCCCATTTTGAGGGAATATAGTGATGTATTTACAGATGAGTTACCCCAATTTCTCCCAGATCATGAGGTAGAGTTCTCAATAGAAATCATACCCCAAGCTACTAATATCTCAAAATTTCCCTAAAGTATGGCCTCTATCAAATTGGATGAGTTAAAGAAATAGATGTAAGAGAATTTGTAAAAAGGGTTCATACTCCCTAGGGCATCACCTTTGGGTGCACCATTTCACTTTTTCAAGAAGAAGGATTGATCAATGTGGATCTGTATTGATTATCAGGAACTCAACAAGACCACCATAAAGAATAAGTGTCCTCATCTAATGATTGATGACTTGTTCTATCAACTGTGAGGAGCTCATTAAATATCAAATGTGGATCTTTATTCGGGATATCATCAGCTAAAGGTGAAGAATAAATATATTCAGAAGACTACCTTCCGAACAAGGTATGTGCACTATGATTTTATAGTGATTCCCTTTAGACTTACTAATTCTCCTATAATATTCATCGATTTGATTAATATATTCTTTATAAATTACCTTGAAAAATTTATGGTTGTGTTTTTCGATGATATTATCATCTACTCTAAGAGCATGGAGGAACATGAAGAATATCTAACGATTCGGCTGGTGACATTAAAGAGGGATGAATTGTTTTCCAAGCTCATAAAGTGTTATTTCAAGATGTAGCAAGTCACATTATTGGGAAACATGACCACAATTGTGGGAATTTATATGAAACCTTCAATAAAAAAGGAAATCGAGGAACATCCCATACCCTTTAAGGTAACAAAAATCCATTGTTTTATTGGATTAGTAGGGTACTATCAACATTTTATGAGAAAGTTCTCATGATTGTGTTTCCATATAAGTACATTAACAAGGAGAGTGGTAAAATATTTCTGGAAGGATGAATGTGAGGAGAGTTTCAAAGAGCTAAATAAGAGGATGATCTCTACACGTATACTCACATTACCAATAAGTGAAGATTGTTTTGTGATATAATGTGATGCTTAAATTAAAGGTGTGGGTTGTGTACTTATGATAAATTATAAATTGATAACCTACACCACATGGTATTTGGAGATCCATAAGAAAAACAACCAGACACATGATCTGGAGCTAGCTTCTATGATTTTTTCCTTGAAAATCTGGAGGAACTTTCTTTATGGTGACAAGTGTGACATATTTACAAATCACAAGAGCCTAAAGTATATATTCACACCAAAGGATATCAATAGGCGTTAATGGAGATGGTTAGGTCTAATAAAAGAGTAAAATTGTTCTATTCACTATCATCATGTCATGGAGAACAAGGTAACTAATGATCTTCATAGAAAAGAACATGTTACTGTATATATGATGTGGATTGAGAAAGACCATATACTCATGGATATATAAATAATGGATTTGGAAATCATAATCGTAGGGAATACATCATACCTTTCCCAAATTATTTTCCAACAATCTATCCAAGAGAAGATTATGGAGTCATAAAGGGATGATCTAGAGTTATAAAAGAAGGAGAATGTAGTAAATGAAGGGAAGCTAGAATACATCCACATTGATGATGATGGTGTGATTTGGTTTGGAACAAGTATTTGTATTCCTTCATCACTTGAGATAAAGAGGGTGCTATTGGATAATGTACATAGCACAACTTTTTTCCATCCATCTTGGAAGTACCAAGATATATTGTGATCACCAAGAACACTTCTGGTGGGAAAACATGAATAATGAGATGGGAAAGCATATCTCAAGGTTCTTGATATGTAAAAAAGTTAAATTAGAGTGATTGAAGTCCAAAGGGATGAGGAAACCATTTCTTATTTCCATATGGAAATGGTAGAATGTCACCATGGACGTCATCACTGGTCTTTCAAAGACATACAAAGGAAACAATGAAATATGGGTTTTTGTGGAATGAATCACCAATAATGTCCACATTATTCCATTTCAGAAAGATTTATCACTCAAAAAAATTCCCATGATATATGTGAAGGAAGTGGTGAGGCTGCATGGGGTTCCACTTTTGATCATCTCTGATCATGATCCAAGGTTCACATGTAAATTCTAGAGGAGTCTTCAACATTCCTCAAGTTTTGAATTGAATTTCAGAATGGGCTAACCCCCACATTTATAGGAACCCTTGTTATAATCAAAATATTAAACCCTTTTCTATAATGAGGTTCTCAGGTAGGAGAAATTCAAGATGTAAAAACCTCTTTATTTTTCTTTTTATTTCTTTTTAATTTCTTTTATTTTCTTATACTCTTCTTACCTCCTCAGTCTGAAAATGCATGATAACTCTAGTATCTTATATTTACTATAATATTATTATTTTAATGGAACATATCTCATCAAGACTCTTCTTTTATCTCTTTTATTCTAGAAATAAAAACATCATCCATGGGGTGTCAATTCACCACCTTCATGGAAATCATGTTTTTTCACTATCAACTTCATTGATGGTCATAAAACCATTAATATGGTTAAATAATATTTTATTATATTTATTACAAGTTATATAATTATTGATAACCAATATATAAACTTGATGTTAATTAAAATTATATAAGCTCATAATGTTCCTAAAAACTGCCAAAATAAATTAAATGACTGAAAATTAATTAATTTGTATTAGCATAAACCCCCTTTTGAGGGTAATGGGGAACCCAAAATGACTTAAGAAACTAAGACATTCAAAAAAACCCTCACAGACCAAGATCCTAAGACTAAAAATAACCAAATTAAATACAAATATAACTCCTCCCCAACATCATTCACGTTAAGACTAGATTTCACCATCACAACACTGTTCAACAAACATCCCGTGCAAGACTGTGTGGGCCTAGTACGGATGAAAATTGTCAAACCCTCTCAAAAATCCAAATCCAAATAAAAATGGATAATGAAAACTCTATGATATAGACCTCTTCTAAAGTATCCCTGTATGTGAACTGGTTTCCTTTCCCCAATAACCATAGATCATAGAGCCACAATGCAAAACCCCTCAAAATATAATCCACACAAACAAAAGGATCAATGACCAAACTGCAAAATCTCCACAAGTCAAACCAATCAAAAACATGAATCCTTTAATATTCCATTTTTAGATTCAAAATCATGATAGAAACCAATGTCGCCGCCGAAAAACCACACTATCACCACAATGCCAAAGCAGACCAACCGCAAATCAAAAATTGAGATCCAAACCTAAAACTCACCCAAAACTCCAACCAAAATCAAGAAACTTAGAAAAATAAAATAAAAAACAAGAACCTTCACCGAAAATAGCACCGGAACAAGATCCACTGTAGGCCAAAGATGCAAATCCCATCACCGCCTTCAACACACATGAAGACTAGATACACTCAACATACCTGCAACCAACGTAGAACGAAGCAAATCGACTCTCATAGTACATGAACTTTCGTACATATAACCAAGAGAATTGATTATGGAAACTGAGAAAATTAACACTCCTAAACAATGAAATTAGAATCTATAACTCAACATAAAAGGTATAAATGAACTTAATAAAACAATAATAAATCAAATAGATGTATAATAGGTTATTTATTTATTAATTAATGAATATAATTTTATTATCCAGGATACTAAAGTGAAGAAAGCAATTGTACCTAATTTAATGGATTTCTTGAACCAAACTCATTTTCCTTGGGTTTTTTCCCTTTCACACCAATTTTAGTATGTATATTCATGTCATTTATTTATTATTGCCTTTAATTTTATGGGATTTAGATTTTTCAACTTTATTTGATGATAAACACAATGTTTTCCAAAAGAAGTATTCTTTCTAGAAATAGACCATTTATTTTTCTTGATATTTTTTCTTCTTCACTCAATATTGATGATTTTTATACCAACTATGTTATCCCCTCTTTATTTTGGGAACACCAAAGTTTATTCATGAATGTATGTTTTGTGAAATGAAAACCATTCCCTTATATGTGTAATTTTGTGTCTATTATTGATATGTGTTCCATGTGTCATGCATGATTATGAAAATGTTATGATGTGATGGGTGCACTAGGAATTATATAGAACATGTAAATGTTATGATGTGATGGGTGTGTCTAGAATTATATAGAGCTATAATGAATTGGGTAATGTGATATATCTCATGAGATAAAGTGAAATATTCATGGACTTGATGATAGATTTGTTCACAACTATGTTTGGTATTTGACTACTAAGACATGATGTTTCATTTTTATACATTTCTACATTCTTTGAATTTATCTAATGCTTCATCTCATGATTATGATTCTGTGATTATGTTTTGATGGTTATGATTATTCTAAACCCATGTTATATTGATTATTTTTCTAAATTATCCTATTACAAGGATTTTATATCACCCCACTCTTTGATATATATCCTTAGGTAATTACTTCTTCTGAGGAGAATATGAGGGACACTAAAAAGATAGAGAAGAATGAATTAGATAAATTTTTATGTTTTATTATTTAAAAGTTATGTATGGTCTAAACATTACAAAGATGATAAACCTTTGTATATTGGTTGTGTAACTATTTTTACTTGTTAAAATGATGTAATAATAATGTAAGAAATTTAGTGTCTCTATAATGTGATTTGAGTGTGGCCAGCTAGGACATGTAAAGTCTCAGTGCAAGCGGCCACCAAAAGAGAAATAGGCTTGTGGACAGGTCAAGAATATTTAGATGATCTATAAGAATCCTCCTCGTACAGCTGGAAATCCAGGAATAGGGTAGGCTCAAGGATCTTAGATCATACTGGGAGTGGTACCAGGTGAGGGTACTCGAGCTTAAGATACATGCACAAATAATGATAGAGACATCAAGACCAAGTATTGAGGTCATTGTTCAGTAGATGGTATAACATCATAGGGATAATAGACTTCAGGTAATAAGTCTTTAGGATAGGTGCATGCTATGGAGATTCCAATGTCAGAGCAGGCTGGTGAGTCGACGACGGTGAGAGATACTCCATGGGCAAGACTGGGGTTCTTTTTTGGTTTTTTTGGCATGGCCTTTTGTGGCATGCCCATTTTGGGTGTATGAGGTGAATAATCTATATGTATGGACTAACCACATGATGGTTAGATGGTTGGAAACATTTTAGGTGTATTATATATATATATATGAGTTTCATGGTGCTAAGACTTATATGTGAGCATCATTGGATGCGTAACTTGTGAGCTGTGTTGGCATCAGGGAATAAAGAATATGTGGGTTACTTGAGGTGAATTGGAACCTATGAATTCTTTTTACATGATAAATGACTCATTTGTGAGGCACAAATACTTTTGAGAATCTATTGAGATGTAGGACTATATAGATTCCATGTGTGTCATGGTCTTGAGGCAGACACTGATGTAGTGTAGGATTTGGATGAGTATCGCATATGACACAGGGGAACCTGATGAGGTGAAAGAGTGATAATTCATCACAGGAGGAATTTATATCTAGGATGGTCAATGAAACATAATTTTGATATGATTTTCGGTTTTAGATGAAACCATGGCTGGTCACTCATAAGGCGGGGAGCACCGTTGAGGTAGTTGACTTGTGCCTTTTTGACTAGGGTAGTTTGAATTAATTTTAATTGGATGGGTATCTTCAGTACCATCTAGGTTTCATATTTTATATCTCAATGATGAATTTTGTTATGGTGGGGAGATTCTAATGTCTTGGGAATTTGGTTTGGGTCAAAATCCTCAGTCGTTATTAATTTTTTAGAGTTTCTGGGTATGCCAATTTCTTTCTCGATCATCATAACTTAATTTAGAGTTATCCTTAAATACAATACCTTGATTTTAGATTGGTTTTAGAGATTTAGAAAAATCATTGGGTTTCTAGAATGGGTTCTGGTGTGCCATAGTTCTAAAGGTCTAGTTTTGGAAAAGGGTAGTTTGAAGCACACTGTTAGGTCTAATTGTGTGGACTCTTATTGCAAACGGTGCCTCTCTATTTTGCACAGAGCATGGTTTTGGGGAACCTTTCATGGGGGGGGGGGAACCGTGTCATGTGTGAAACTTTGATGTTTTTATATAGGTCTTTCACACTGATTTCACATGTGTTGTTAAACCGTGCGCAAACCGCACAGTTACTTCCATTTGGGCAGTAACTCTACACTATGGCACACACAGTTAGTGAATGGTTAAGACTAACCATGTAGGATAACCAAGTGGGGCTTGGTTTTTATGAACAAGGATCCTCACAGTTTGAAAAATAGTGTGAGATAACCATGTGGCCTCTTTAATGTTTAAAATTATATTTCTACCCCTCCCTCCTTAAACCTATTTTTCTATTCTTTCTCCTTCTATTTGAGCCACACAACAATGGGGATGCCTCTTTTCCTTCTATCCTTGGATTTGACACAATCCCTTTTCCTAACATCCATTATTCAGGCTGTTTGTGGTTTTGGATCTATATCGGTAAGGATCTCCTCTCTCTCTTAGTTCATTTATTCTTTATTATCTCCTCATAGAATGCTAAATTTTTTTCAGTCATTTTTCACTATTTTATGAAATCCGTATAAAACATTTATTTCTCCCTAATTGGTCAGAGTTAGAGGCTAAGATCAAATGTACCAACATCTATGAAAACATGGTATGTGGTTCTGGATTTTCACAAAGATTTCAGAACTATTGGGGGGTATTTAACACACAGTTTTTTGCTGAGTGAGACACCATAATTTTAAGTGGATATTATTAATTAATTAGTTTTACTATATGAGAAGGATATGGGAATGATCTATTGAGAATAAAAATTGTTGAGCTCTGAGAGGGGTTTAGTCCTTGGGGTAGTTAGGCCGGGGTGTGTCCTTTTAATTAAATTGATTAGTTTATATTAAATTGAGTTTTTTGTTTAATTTGAGATGTACAATTCAATTAAATTTACTTTTTTAGTTTATTTGAAATGATATATGTATAAAATTTTAATTTCTTGTGATTCAATACAGAGATCCATGGGATTTTTATGGGATTGGCTTGATGATTTAGAGAGAAATGTTTATATAACTTTAGGAAATTTGATCATGATGATGATCTAGGACCGAGGCATTTGGGAAATGTTGAACACTATTTGGACGAATCGGTCATCATATAAGGTGGCTAGGCCATCTGTTTATTACAGAGGATCATGTGATATATGATGGCATGACCCTTGGACTTGAGTGGCATGGTTGCAGGGGCCCAATGTGTGGGGAATTTGTGTAGTGTAGGTTATAATTTGGTGATTAGCGGTCACTGATGTGGGTCAAATCATTTTTTAGAGTCATGTTCACATAGGATGACTCAGTGATGAGGTATCTATATCTAATAATGTGGGTATAGGCCCCTGGTAGTTGAAGCTTTGGTAAATGGATGGGGGTGCTTGTTTTATAAATCCATGATCATGGTGAAGAGCCATCAGAGGATAGATTTGAGGCTATCGATTAGGGGATGAGGATCATAGTGAATGAGGCCATTATCTCATCATCATTTTAGAGGATAGACATTGTGGTTCCTTTGGATGTTAGTTATTGAGCTGATGGTGGTTGCTATTTGATAATAGGTATCATTGTCCCTCTAAACGTCAGTTTCGAGACGACGAGTGCTTTCAAATAGGGGTATGAGGGATTAGATATATATTGATTAGGAATTCATTCAGGATGTCAGTTACTCTATTGATGGCATGTGGTTCCGGTTGAATTTTGAAGGTACAACATGGGGTTTAACCTGGGGATATTCAACATTTGAGGATACCCTGATCTAGGAGATAAAGATCCTCTCCACCCTAGTGATTATAGCATTGGATGAAGTAGGTAATAGCTTCTTGATGGCTATTTATCATCAAGGAATAATGTGTTTATTTAAAGAATTGTAATGGTATTATTTATTTATATTGAGTATACATTTTTGATGTAAGAAATGTAAGGTATTCACACATGGGTGGTACCCTACTGAGACTCATTCTCACACCATACACAGTCCCTTTGGGATGTGTGTAAAAATTATGATTTTCCATTCAGGTAAAGGATCGAGCTTAGAAGCTGGATCTTAGTGGTTGTTAGCATGGGGAGGAAGGAAAGGGATCATTGGTTTTTTCCATAATTGGAGTTACCTTTGGGTTTTACTTTCTATTTCAACATGCTTATATATGTATGTACTATTGGTAATCCATATGATATTTATTTATAACTTATTTTATTATATGGCCTATATTGAATGTATGGTCTGTTTTAAATTATACAAATGTTATTCTTGGTTCGATTCTATTTGTCATTTTCTTCTAATAAAATATATTTTAAACCATTATTATATCATATGAATATGGTATAGTCTCCCCACCATCACCTCTTTATACCCTTGATACAAGTTGGAAGCCTTTGGTGTATGGGGAGGTGCACCTAAGTCCAGTGGCACTCAACCCGTAAAACATTGTTCGGGTGGATAATCTGGTTAGGGTGATTTACTACATATAAAAAACTGATCAAACGTATTCATATTGTATTTACACTTTAAGAAAAAAAAATCAATAAGTCATTTTTGACATGTAGGAATCGATCACACCTCAATACGATGCATGGTGTGACCAATATGACTCAAGGTGTGTCTTTTTTATTTAAAATTTACATTAATTTTTGTAAAATGGAAATTCCCTTAGAATGATCTGAAATCATTAGAGAATAATCACCGAGCTATTTTGTATCTGTAGGAATAAACACCATGTTCATCAAATGCTCAGGTCACCCTTAATGATAGAAAAAATGGTTAATATTGTCTAGTGTTATTAAAATGACATATCTCTCGTCAGAGGGTCAAAAACAAGAAAAAAAATTCTTTAACATTCAATGATAGGAGAGAACACCTTGAATTGTATGTTTTCTATTAGAATCAATCATGTGTCAAAATAATTATTGGATTGACCGATTTTTTGTAAAATTAGTTTTCAACATTAATAGTCATTTCATAAATGATAAATAGTGTAATCCGTTATTTTGGATTAGCTTTGCCACATTTTTCTATTTAATATGATTTATGTACATAACACTATATAAACTGTTTTGATTATTATATATATATAAGTTGGATAATTTTTATTTAAATGATAAATATATTAATTTGTATTGTCTTTGTGTAAGTTTTTTTTATCGTATCTGTATGTTGGTTGAGATAGAAAATTAAAAGGATTTGTAGATTTTTAGATTGTGGGTTTTGTTTGGATCATTGGTTATTGTTTTTGATTTTTTTTTATTTGGTGGTAAAATTTTTTTTATAAAATATTATATAGACTAACGACCACCTATAGTAGTCACTAAATACATTTTATTTTGACAACATTAACGACCACCTCTAATGTTAATTTTAGTATTGGGAACCCCCTACAGTTACCACCAATGGAAGTCGCTATTACCCTTTAGCGACGGGCTTACTACGACCACCAAAAGCGGCCAGATGGCGGTCCTTAAAGTTTCAATTTCTACTAGTGACATGAACATTATAACCCCAAGGCTGATCCATCATTGTAGACTCATCTCTGAGTAAGAATCGCATTGATCAGCAGGTGGAGGTTTTCATAAGGGATGGGTTGACCAGAAATGGAAGGCCCTTTTATGATTTTTCTCCAAATGCGATGAACAATGTGTTGTAGATTGTTCTGGAGAAGCATGGAGGGTTCATAGAGATTATGATTCTTTCCCCAAGTAATTCGATTTGGATCTCATACTTGTTTTTTTATGAAATCGCTCTCAATCGGTCAATCTTACGTGCATAAGTAGGGGAAAATAGAAAGAGTGAGACAAAAACATATGTGGTTCGGTTTGGGTGACCTACATCATGGGGAAGGCATCAATTTTTTTTATTCCAATTGTAATAAATTAATTAAAAATTTAACATGATTTGGCCACACTATTACACCCATACTTTAAAAAATGACACTATAATTTATCTTTGGATGATCACCAACTACTGAAAAAAAATCAGGTGGTACCAACCCCATGCTCCAAGTGATCTATGGAGGCAAGTCATCTCTAGCAGCCACCCATCAAGTGTGCGGTGGTATTTTGAGTTGATATTTAACACATTGTTATTTTAATAGTACAGTCTTAAAACATAGTACAATATGACAAAACCAATCTTGTATCTCTTCCTGTTAGTTGGTGAGGGTATTGGGCCACAAATTCAATCGCAAGGCTGCACCATGTAAAGTAAAAAGGTGATGGAAAACAATGGGTAACATTTATGATAAACAAATAAAAGATTCTAATACCAAGAAATTGCACTAGGATTGATATGAAATCGTGAGTAAATGATCACCAATCCGTTTCATATTTGTAGGAATCAATGCGACATCCATTTGATGCGTTTGTCACCCGAGATGAAGGAAAACAATGGGTAACATTTTTTAGAGTTATTAAAATGAAATATCCCCCATCAGGGATTCAAAAACAAGAAAATAATTTTTGATTGATTTGAAAAGTTATGATAACATTTCTCAAATCATATGTGATCTATGGGAATCAATTGTACATCCAAATGATGCCCATATTGATTGGTATGCGGTAAACTAGGTTTTCAACTTTAATAGTCATTAATTTACTGATAAATTATGTAATAAAATATTTTATATTAGATTCACCTCAATTTTGTATTTATGATTATTTATGTATGTAACACTATATAAACTATTTTGATCATTTTATGCATATCAACTGATTAAATTTTATTTTTATGATAATCATTTTAATTTTTATTTTCATCTTTTAGTTATTTTTTGTATTGTATCTGTTGGTTGATTGAGATAGAATATCATAAGGATTTATAGCTCTTTGGATCACTGGGTTTGTTTGTATGGTTGGTTTTTATTTCCTGCATTTTGTTATTTTTTGGTTGTTAGTTCTCCTTTTTTATTTGGTGGCCATTAAAATGTAAAAATAAGTAAATAAAATTTCAGACTTCGGGTCGCCTTTAGAGGACATTAATGCTCTTCCCAGTGACCACCACCACACACATTTGGGAACCCCCCCCCCCCAAAGTGACTACCAATGGAAATCACTATTACCCTTTGGTGATGAGATTATTACAACCACCAAAATTATTTCAATAGAAGTCCCTAAATGTCCAATTTCTAGTAGCGATGTAGACAACAACACCCAATTGCTAATCTCGATTTGTAGACCTAGATCTAAGAAAGAATCATGAAGAGCAGTAGGTTGAGGTTCACATAAGGGGAGGGTCGACCAGAATTGGAAGGTCTTACTACAATGTTTCTCTCGTTGGGAAGAACACCACACTGCAGATAGCAGTGGAGAAGCACAACGAGTTCATAGAGACTATGATTCTTTCCCCATATAATTGGACTCTGCTCTGATACCAGTTTGTTGTGTGAAAGCACTACCAATCGCTCAATCATACATGTGCTAGTAGGGAAACAAAAAATAGAAATACTGAGATAGAAATTTACATGGTTTGGTTAGGGTGACCTATATTCATGGGGGAAGGCATCAAAACATCTTATTCAAACGGGATTGAAAAAATACAAATTTCCCTTGAATTGACAACACTGTGGCACCCATACTTCAAAAAAGGCACTACGACAAATCACTCTTTTAACAATGCTAAAAATTGAATTTATCAATGCAAGAAAAAGCGGCTATAATCTAAGAATAGCAAAAAGGGGGTCCTTTTTATTAGAACTAAAAAAAGCGCTGATAAAAGTCAAAAAAAGAATTATTTTGAAAGAAACTTTTTCCCTACAAATCGAGGGGGGAAGACCACCTTCAAACCATTATCATTTGTTGACCCCCACTAATAGCGTTTATCTAGCCTCTCCCAACAGCATTAGAACCCCCCTTTAATAGGGTGCCACTCCTTCACACGCCCATACACCACCACTACCTTTATTGGGTTTCAAACCAGAGACCTCCCCATCACAGGCTAACACTTTTTCCACTCCCCTGTTTTTATTTCTTCTCTATTTTATGATATATCTACATGTTTATATAAAATTCGTTCCATTTTTTTATCCATGTATGTATATATATATATATATTAAATACATATATAAAATATACTTTTGTGTGTGTGTATGATTATAACTTCATACATGTATACATACATAGATAGATATATATATATATATATATCATATATGTGTGTATCTATAAATATAATTATATTTATTTATATTTATTTACATATATTATATATTAATGTTAACATACATATATTAAAATACATAGATAATATATATCAATCAATTAATATGCACACAAATATTTTTTAAACAAATTGTCTTGGTATGTAAATATTCATACATTTTTTAAATAAAATTGAAATTATTATTTTTAATTATAGTTTACATATTTAGAATGATATTTTATAAGTAAATATGTTTACATATTTATTTAAAAAAATATTGTTTTCTAAATATATAGAAATATGTATACATGTGCATATTTTTATTTATAAACAACACTACATTATGAAAAATGATAAAATTTGAATGACATAATAACCTTATGAGTGTAAGCCTTGAAAATAAATTGAGTCTCCAACAAAAAAATGATAAGAAGACTCTCTTAAATGAGGATGAAATTCCATAAAATACTAAAAAATGGGGGTACATAATATGTGGTCTATTAGATTCAATCGTACATTAAAACGATTCTTGGATTGATTGGTATGCAGTAAAATGGATTTTCAACTTTAATAGTAATTTTTTAACTAATTAATTGTGTAATTAGATATTTTGGATTAAAATTCACTCTTTTTTTAATTTAGGATTCTTTATGTAAATAACATTTTATAAATTGTTTTGATTATTATATATATTTACTGAATAAATTTTATTTTAATGATAAATATATCAAACTGTATTTTCTTTGTTTAATTGTTTTTCATGTCGTATCAGTTGTTTGATTGAGACATAAGATTAATTGAATTTTTAGTTGTTTGACATACTAGTTTTTATCTCCAATTTTCATTTTTTGGTGGGTATTACTTCTTATTTTTTTTATTTGGTGGCTATTAATATGTGATTTTTTTTAAAAAATATAAATACTCGCGTATGGGGGTCGCTAATGCAATTTTATTTTGAGAGAACTAGTGACCGTCTCGAATGGTGGCAGTACTATTGGGATTTGTAGCCGCCTTTCGCGGCGGCTAATGGTAATGGTCTCCATGCACATTTGCATACCCCTTACAGTGGCTGCCTTATATGTGGTTTTTATTGCCCTTTAGCGATGGACCAACACCCAGCTCCGATCTTGAATCAGGAGAGGTGTGCATAAGGTGCAGGTCAACCAGAATGACGGTCCAACTACGATTTTTCTCTAGATGTGATGAACAACACGCTGCACCTAGTAGTGAAGAAAATTCAGGTGCTTAGCTCAGCACCAATCGCAAGGGCGTTGAGTCCATCTCAAGGCCGCTGCATGCAACGTAAAAAGTGGCGGTGCTTGGCCAACACACTGCACGTGTGTTTGGGTGTGTTGCTGCTGGTGTTTGGCCACACCACCAATGCCGCCTTCCAAGAGTTGGCCAACCCCTTCAGCCGAGGTTGCAGTTCCATCACATGGTGCTTGAATTTGGAAAGAACACCAGGTTTCAATTACTTACATGAATCTATTCATTTCCTTTATCTCCAGAAATTGGTATCTATAATGTGTCTGGGTCACACCCAATGTGGGGTGGATTTTTCGGCAGGAAGACAAACTTGTGGGGGCAACTCCCAATTAGGGGAGACTTTGCAATTGAGGAAGAGGTGTTGCTGGCAGTATGTTTTTCCTTTGTTGGCAACAACCGCAGAACCATGGTGGAGTTATCCTTTGGTGGGCAGTCAAGGTGGTTGAAGCAGTAGGCAGTGGAATATTTTTCCTGGGTAGCTGAACTACCCACTAACCGGGAGAAAGCTGTTTTTTTCATTCATATCTTTAATGGGAAGTAAGTCCATATTTGTATGTGGTGTAATCTGTGTGTAATTTTGGTGTTCCTATGACGATACCGGAGAGATAATAGAGAGAGGTCCAGTTTCTCCCATGGACGTAGGAAACTCGCTAAACCGCGTAAATGTTGTGTTTGTTCCGTTTTGTGTGTTTGCAGTACCATGCACCTCCGTTGCACCCCAAAAAGTTGTATCAGAGGGGATTTGGAGTGAACGAAGGTGAACCAGCATGACGAGGGTGAATTTTCCAGTGGTCAGAAAATTGAAAGTGGTCGGAAAATTTTTCGAGGGCATATTTAGGAAGAGGTCAGCGAGGCGATTCCAATGGCGCAAGCGGCGTTGAAAACGGAGCTGAAAGGAAGGAGATGGCTCGGTCAAACATTGGTCAATCACATGGGTGAACAGTACCCCATACTGGAGAAGATGACACTATTCACGCCACCAGAGACTATTCCATAATGTTTCCATTAGGAATTCTGGCAACCACGTCAGCGGGTGATCTGGACCGTTGAATGTGTTTTGACCATATCTCGGTCAATTGGTGTCTGATATCAACGATCCCGGGGTAGATTCTGACTATTTCGACCATTCCGGACGCATCTGTATAGTTAGTTTTACAAAATTTTCACTCTATCAGGTGGTTACAGAAGGGTGCGACATCTACAGTGGTGATCGTGTTTTGCGATATCGATGATGACGGGTGGTGGAGCACTACCAAGATTTGATATCGAGAAGTTTGATGGTCGAAACAATTTTGGCTTGTGTCAAAGCAGAGTGAAAGATCTTTTGGTGTAGCAAGGCATGATCGGACCATTGATCGGAGAAAAGCCCGATGCAACCATTAAAGATAATTAGAAGGAGCTCGATATGCGGGTCGTCAACAAAATTCAACTATGTCTGGAGAATGAGGTAAAATAATATATGTTAGATGAGACCACACCGAAAGAGATCTGGAAGAAGTTGGAGCAATGGTATATGGTGAAGTCACTAACCAACAAATTGTTCTTAAAGAAGAAACTGTACCAGTTGTGCATGGACGAGGGAACAAATTTGTTGGATCAAACCAATGAATTCAAAAAAATCCTGACACAGTTATTGGGGCTCGATATGTAGGTTGGAGAGGAAGACAAATCACTTTTTCTTTTTTCATCCCTACCAAGCTCATTTGATGGGCTTGTGACTGCATTGCTCGTGGGGAATGAGACATTGAAACTAGATGATGTGATGTCATCGATTCAAGATTCGGAGGAATTTTGAAGACCTGTGACACATTTAGGAGAGAAAATCATGGTGATGTGAGATGATCAGCGTGGGAGGAGTCGACATCGGCAGTCAAGAGGTAAAGAATGGCGACCAAAATCAAGAGGACGTAATCCGAGTGGAATCACATGTTTCTAGTGTGATAATAAGGGTCACTATAAATGTGACTGTGGAGAGTGCAAACGTTACGTTTCTGGGAAGAAGATAGTTGTAGAGGAGGATGTGAACATCAAAGGATTATCAGCAGATGATGAAATCTGCGTAACAATGGGAAGTTTTCACTCAGATTAGAGAGTTGATCAGGAAGAAGTGCAGTGTCATTACTGCAAAAGATACGGGCACATGAAGTGAGAATGACGATTTCTAAAGAGGAAGAACAAGTGGGCTCAAAATCCAAAGGAAGACCAATGGGTTATGGATTCAGGGAGCTCAGCAAACATATGTACGACAAGAGTTACATTTGATACTTTTCACCAGGTACGAGACTCGGTGAGACTTGGTGATTGGTCAACATGCGAGGTTCAAGGAGTCAAGACAGTGAAATTGAAGACACCTGATGGTGGAGTTCGTAAATTGGCTAACGTGAAATTAATTCTGAGGATGAGATGGAACCTGGTATCATTAAGTAGACTAGATGTGGAAGGGTTCAAGATTTCCATAGCAGGTGGAGTGTAGGAAGTCTCATGCGGGGATGCAGTGAAGCTTAATGGGAAGGAGTCCCAAGGGTTGTATCATTTGATGGGGACCGTAGTCATCCCAAGCTTGATTGAAGAAAGTGGAACTGCCACGTCATCTGGCATGAATAAGAGTGTTCGATTTGCTGATGAAGTTTTCAACACCTGCAAGGAGACTGCAAGTCAATCTTCTACCCCAAATTTGTCGTGAGGGGTAGATTTGTGGGGGCCACTCCCAATTAGGGGAAACTTTACAGTGGAGGAAGAGGTGTTGCCGGCATCATCTTTTTCTTTGGTCAGTAACAACCGTAGCAGCATGGTGGAGTTCTCCTTTGGTGGGCAGTCAAGGTGGTGGAAGCAGCAAGCAGCGAGATATTTTTTCTGGGTAGCTGAACTACCCACCAATCGGGAGAACGCTATTTTTTCATTCGTCTATTTAATGGTAATTAAGCCCATATTTTTATGTGGTGTAATATGTGGGTAATTTTGGTGTTCCTCTGACGAGACCAGAAAGATAATAGAGAGAGGTCTTCTTTCTCCCGTGGACGTAGGCAACTCGCTGAACCACGTAAATCTTGTGTTTGTTCTGTTTTGTGTGTTTGCGGTACCTCGCACCTCCGTTGCGCCCCAACAAAACTGTCTGGAACATCTTCTTTGGTTGGCTGCCAACCCAACCGACAATGTACCAGTTGTGGACGGCAGCCGATGTGCTGGACGCGCAACACCCGACGGTCGGAGAAAAATCTAGGGTAGATGAACCACCACCATCCACTGGAGAACAGTTGGTTTTTTATTCTATTAAATGAAATATAATCTCATGTTTTTTAAGGTGGTGTGTGTGTAATACTTGTGTGATCCTCAGAGTTTTATCCAGAGATAAGAGAATAGAGAAACCTTTTTATCCCATGGACGTAGGTTTCAAAGCCCAACCACGTAAAATCTGTGTGTTGATCTGTTTTCTTCTGTTTTGGGGTGTTCTGGTTGCCATGCACCCCTATTTTTGCCCCAACAAGTGGTATCAGAGGCGAGTCGGAGCGAGCGAAGTTGAACCAGTGATGCGACGATGATTTTTCCAGTGACCGGAAAATTGAAAGTGTTTGGAAAATTTTTATGGCCCCCAATCTGTTAAGAGGAAGATGAGATGATTCCAACAGCGCAAGCAGCTTCGAAAACAGAGCTGAAACGAAGGAGATAACTGTGGTCAAGGTTAGGAAAAACCCACGGCTGAATGGTTACCCATGTCGGAGAAGAAAGGTACTATTCACGACGCTAGCAACAATTCCAGCAAGATCCCGGCAGGAACTCCGGCGTTCCCTGTCAGCGCCACATCAGCGGGCGATCTAGACTGTTGAACATGTTTTGACCATATCTCAGTCAATTTGTGCCTGATTTGGGTGATCCAGGAGTCGATTCTGACTATTTCAACCGTTCCAGACGCATCTATATAGTTATTTTTTTTACAATTCGCACTCTATCAGGTGTTTTCAATAGGGTAAGACAACGACAGTGATGATCGCATTTTGCGACAACGATAGTGGCTGGTGGCAAAGCCCTACCAAGATTTGAGATCAAGAAGTTTGATGGTCGAAACAATTTCGACTTGTGGAAAAGCAGGGTGAAATATCTTTTGGTCCAGTAGGGCATGCTCAGACTGTTGATTAGAAAAAAACCCGAGACAACAAGTAAAGATGATTGGGAAGAGCTCAAGATGTGGGTCGTCAGCACAATTCGACTGTGTCTGGCGAATGAGGTAAAGTACTCGGTGTTGGATGAGACCTCACTGAATGTAACACCCTACCCCTACCTCATTGGCTTGAGGAGGCAGTGAGGGATAATTGGCCTCAAGCGACTTTCCCAAGATGCCAAAGGCTGGCAATAAATGCCGAGGGCTTCAAGATCAAGTTGGGGAATGATTTTCCCTTAAGATAAAACCAACTAAACCAATAGCTAATGATGCATGTACTTTCAACCCAAACATTTATTCCCAAACGACAACCACGTTGTTCCATAACACAACTCAAACCCAATAAAACTAAACATGTCCACACAACATCAGAGTACACTGCGGAAACTTAATAACCAAAAATCACAAGCCATGACACCACCACAGCTCCAGACCAAGCTCCAAGCTCCAAGCTCCACCGAGACATCACAATGCACCACTAAAGGAGGTAGATTCCTTACCTTTTCCCACGTCATGATATACAACATCTGCAAATACCCTATAGTGCCAAGGCAAGGGTGAGTACTAAAACTCAGTAGGATTTCCCCAAATGACTTCCCTACACACGCCACTAGAATAAAACCATTACCACATTTATATAAAATAGCTTATATAAATTAAATCACAAGTGAAACCATTCTCATAAGCCAAACATGCTCTTACCAAGCCATCATACCCAAACCAAGCAACCAAGGGAAAGGCAACCAAACATGCCACAAGACATCTCATCATTTACACATTAGCAGAACCATTCCATCTTGCAAAGCAATGCATAACAAGCAACCAAAACGGTGGGACTTCCACCCAACCCGTTCACCTATTCGCACAAAAACAGTCAAAACGGTGGGACTTCCGCCCAACCCATTCAACCATTCACAACTTGCAGTACTTTCCGACCACTACTCATATGGTGGTTCTTCCGACCACTATCCATCCCCTATTTATAGTGAGACTTCCCACCCACTTCCATACAACATTTCAATCAATCACAACCAATCATATAAACCATCACGGTCACAACAACATGCAATCAACCAATTCCATCGCATACCAATCCACTTCAATAAATCACCAATTTATTGAAAACCATTTACCATGCCAAACCAAATTTCAATAAAAAAACCCTTTTTATTGAAAAAATTTCCATCAATCATTTCAAAAATCAATCATATCATCCCATTTTAAAATCTCCATTTTAAAATCCACAACAAGTGCATTTCACTATAAAACCCCATTTTTCTCAAAAATCCACAAATGGATTTCCAACCAACTTTGCACATCAAAACAAAGTTCATTTCAAGACAAAAAAATTAATTATAACCAAAAACCACTATATCTAACCATGTGGAGTCGAGAGAGAAACCACCTTCCTTTAGGGTTCCTGAGAAATCGACCCATGAGCAACCGCGCCTCAAATCCCATGAACGCACCACCAAAACCTCTATAGATCCCCTTACCTAACATTCAAAAGCCTTAAAAAACATCATCCAAGGCAACCAAACCCTATATCTACACACAACAAGTGTAGATATAGAAATCCAAGAAAGACGGAAGATCAGATCTAGAGGAAAACCCAAGGAAACCATGAGAGAAGACTTACCTGGGAGAAACCACCTTCAAACCACCAAGAAACCTCTTCAAAACCCTTAAAAATGAGTGGTAAAGCTCCTCCACCCCCTAAGAACTAAATAACCCATGTGAGGTTCGAGTGGGAGGAAGAGTGGAGTGAAATAGGTTATGCCTGAGGAATCCCAGAACTTATAACCCTATTTTTAAGTGCTTGCACGGTTAACCCGCATGGTTTGGAAAACCATGCGCTAACCGTGCACAAACCACTACCTTGGGAGCAAGGGTCCACACGGGTTCCTCTCATGGTTTGGAAAACCGTGCACAAGCCGTGTGAAGCTTACTGTCTCCCTTGCACGGTTTCTTAGAGAACCCACACGGTTTCCACTAACCGTGCACCCCTTTAAAAGCCTTCAAACTCATCCAAAACAATTCAAAAATATCAAAACCTCTTCCCAAGTCATCCCATGCAATTTAAAAACATAAAAATTCATAAACAAGTGTCACATACCTCAAACCGTTGGTACTACACTGAAGGAGATCTAGAAAAAGTTGGAGCAATGATATATGGCGAAGCTGCTTACCAACAAATTATTTGTAAAAAAGAAACTGTACCAATTGCACATGGACAAGTGAACAAATTTATTGGATCAAACCAATAAATTCAACAAAATACTAACACAGTTATTGGGGATCAGTGTGAAGGTTAGAGAGGAAGATAAAGCGTTTTTTCTTTTATCATCCCTACCATGCTCATTTGATGGGTTTGTAACTGCATTGGTCGAGGGGAAGCAGACATTGAATCTGGACAAGGTGATGACGTCAATTCAAGTTTAGGAGGCATTCCAAAGACCCGTGATGCATTCAGGTGAGAAAAATCATGATGATGCAAGGTGATCAACTTGGTAGGAGCCGACATCGGCAACTAGGAGGTAAAGAATATCGGCCAAAATCTAGAGGACGTGATCCAAGTGAAGTCATGTGTTTCTAGTGAGAGAAGAAGGGTCATTATAAAAGTGATTATAGAGAGCACAAATGATACATTGCTGGGAAGAAGAGAATTGAAGAGGAGAATGAAAACATCATAGAATTATCAGCAGATGATGAAGTCTGTTTGAAAACAGAAGTTTACACTCAGATGAGAGAGTTGATCGGGATGAAGTTTAGTGTCATTACTACAAAAGATACGGTCACATGAAGCGGGAATGTCATTT
The DNA here is from genome assembly GCA_963277665.1 of Viscum album. Lineage (NCBI taxonomy): Eukaryota > Viridiplantae > Streptophyta > Magnoliopsida > Santalales > Viscaceae > Viscum > Viscum album. The sequence continues at coordinate 122,898 of OY728159.1, forward strand.
TATAAAGAGGAAGAATGAGCGGGCTCAAAATTAAATGGAATATGGATGGGTTCTAGATTTGGGGAGCTCAACACACATATGTATGACGAGAGGTATATTTGATACTTTTTAGAAGGTGTGAGATTCGGTGGGACTTGGTGATGGGTCAACATGCGAGGTTCGAAGAAGTAGGGATGGTAAAATTGAAGACACCCGATGGAGGGGTTTGAAAATTGGTTGAAGTGAAATTCATTCCAAGGATGAGTCAGAACTTGATATCATTGAGTAGACTCGATGCGAAAGGGTTCAAGATTTTCATAGTAGGTGGAGTATTGGAAGACTCATTTGGGGATGAATCAATTCTTACTGGGAAGGAGTCCCAAGGGTTGTATCATTTGATGGGGACCGCAGTCAGCCTGAGATAGAGTTATGATGGTGTAATTGTTATTTCTTCTAACATGAAGAAGCGTGTTCGATTTACTGATGATGTTTTCAACACCTGTAAAGAGACTAAAGGTCAAATTTCTACCCCAAATTGTCCGTGAGGGGGAGATCTGTGGGGGCCACTCCCAATGTGGGGTGGATTTTTTAGCAAGAAGAGAAACTGTCAGCATCATCTTCTTTGGTTGGATTCCCACCCAGCCGACATAGTAGCTGTCATGGAAGGCAGCCGACATGCTAGACACATAGCACCCGATGGTGGGAGAAAAATCTGGGGTAGATGAACTACCCCCATCCACCAGAGAACAACTGGTTTTTTTCTTCTATTTAATGGGATATAATCCCATGTTTTGTAAGTTGGTGGGTGTGTGTAATCCTTGTGTGATCCTCTTGGTTTATCTAGAGAGAAGAGAATATAGAAACTAGTTTCTCCTGTGGATGTATGCTTCAAAGCCTAACCATGTAAAATCTGTGTGTTGATCCGTTTTATTCCATTTTTTGTGTGTTCGGGTTGCCACAAACCCCCACCATGCCCCAAAATAATGATCATCAAATGGTCATTGCAGAAAATGGATTGATAGTGGTTTTAGTGTTGAGAAAGACTACAAGCGCTGAACATGCAATGAAATAAACAAGTGAACATATTTCTGAAAAAAGAATCTTTTCCATCAAACATGCTTGGAAAATTAAGTCAAATGTGTCACGAACAAAAAATATGTACAGGAAAAATAAATGTTGACACCAAAATAATTTAACGTGGAAAACCCAAAAGGGAAAAACCACATGACATATTCCAAAAATTAGAATCCAATAATAATCAAGCATACAAGGAATAAAGCCTAGAAGATGGGTGAGATATAAAAAATAATACTCTGAGAGAATAACAGATCAAAGGAAGAAAGAAAATGTAGTCTAAAAAAAATCTGAAATGAAGAATGAATCGTGATAAAAAAATTACGAATATATTTTACCATAAATAGCGGATTTTTATTATTAGAATAAAATATGCAGATGAAAAACACCAGGATCTGATTAAAGAGCACTGTAGATGAAATCCAATCAAATATAGAGAATTTATCTCATTGCAGATTTGAAAATCGTAGCCTGAAATCCTAAATGAACTGCCCAAAGATGAGAAGAGATAGTCGCACCACCAAAACGTCTGCCCCAAAAATCAACCACCTAAAATATGTCTAACCCAATTCATATCTCATATAAAATATTTCATTTTTTTCTAATATGATACATAAGGGGTCACCACCTGAGGAGGACCCCAAACAAACTCCCCCTTAGAATCAAGTGGGGATAACTATCAACCCTACAATCAGCCGATATGTCTCAAATATTCTTCTAAGTAAAATCTTGGTCAGAATGTTTAAACCATTGACATCTGTTTGGATCTTATGGGGAGAAAAACATGTCGCTAATCAAGGACATCACTAATCTAATGATATTGTACATCGATATGTTTTGGCCTGCCATGAAAAGTAAGATTCTTCACTAAACATATAAGACTATGACTATTACAAAATAAAACATACTTGATTTGAATAAAATTCAGCCCTAGAATAAAATTTCTCATCCACAATTTTTTTTTCTTTCCTTTATAGCTAAAATAAACTAAAAATATTTGTTATGTAAAACAACACATCTCTATAATCTAGACTTTCAAGATAAAACTCTCCCAACAAGAGTTTTCAAATAGCATGTAACTTCCTCAAATCCATATCTCCAACCATATTTAAATCTTCAAAGTCACAAATCTTAGGTTCCTCATTACCAAAACACAATCTCAGATCAGAAGTACCAATAAATTAACAAAACATATACTTTACCAATCTCCAATGCTATTTACCTGGATTAGATAAAAAATTACTAACCAAACCAAATTCATGAGATATATCATGTCCAATACATACATTAACATACATCAAACAAACAATGACAAATGAATAAGGTATGTTCTATATCTCCTCTCTCTCTTCATTAGTAGAAGGTAACAAACTAGAACTGAGCATAAAATGTAAATTAAGAGGATTACTAACCAATTTCACCAATTCCTATGAATATTTTGTTCATAAAACAAAGCTCAAGAGGAAAAAACATAGGAATATGAGTACTAAATACATTAGGATTACAATTAATTCCCATTTAGCAGATGTGGATGGGTTTTGGAAAATGATCTAGAAATTAGGTGTTCCCCTTAAGATCCACTACATCAAGTGGTAGATTTGAAAAGGTATTATTCTCACTATAGATTTCCTATCATTTTTCCACATTGCTGATGAATATATATTCCCTTTTTGAATGGACGATATGAAATATTTTATTCTTGCAATCATCCATTTTCCAGGGGTAAAGGTGGTTTGGATAGCATGAGGATATCTTACAGAAATCCTATTAGATACAACGCCAGATCTCTTAACACTATTGATGATGTGGTCATCTATGTTACCTGTAGAGAAGGTTATAACATTTTTTTTCATTGTCTGAGATTATTTTGGTTTGAAGGAAGGATTATATTTTCAATCACACATCAAAATCTTGTGCTTTCTAGATTGAATGAACTAATTCATGGATTGATGCATGGAATTGTGATACTTCTCAGAATGGTTTTTCAGCTCTCACTCAATTAAAACTAGATGGATCCCCCCACATGGATCCTCAAGAACAATGTTGAGGATTCACTTTCTGAGGAATGGATTATCAGGTTTGGTTTGATGGTTTAGAACCATTGTGGTAGGATAGTTGCATCCAGACAGGAGTCGCGCCACACTCACCGAGAATTCTCTATTACTATATCCCACATTATCCTTTTTGGTGTGATCTTTGCTAAAAAAAATGGATGGAATTATATCAATGTTGAATATGATTTTGTTAACATCATCAAATCTATCATCACAATTGATTATAGAATCTAATCTTTTGGTTTCCTTATCAGGAAGATCCAGTATCTCATTTGTAGCTTCATAGTTTTTTTCTTCTTTATCAAAAGGGAGGGAAATGGGGTTTCCCGTCATTTTGAAACATGTAGTGTGTCTTGTGAGGACCACATTTGGTTCAATTATGTTCCTTTGTTGATGTTTTAACTTGTATCTTCTAATCATTGTGATTAGTATATCCTCCCTTAGTTGTCAAAAATATATATGTACACGTATAACTTCATGTAAGTTTGTGTAGGTGTGTATATACATGTGTGTGTGTAGATGTGTATGTGTACATATGAATACTTGTAATCAATGAAAATGTTACGAAATCATTTTTTATTTATTTTTAATTAATTTAATTTAATTTATCAAATTATTTTTATACATTCATTAATAATTTTAAAAACATATATAATTGTTTTGTAATATTTATTTATACATTTATTTATTTACTATATACACATGTAATATTTTCTATTTAATTAATATGAATAATGTTTATTTGTTTTTATTTATTAATTATTATCATCTAAAATATAATTTAAATTTATATAATCATCCTATTTAAATGATTTTTTTAATAATTTTGTAATTTATTTATTTAATTATACAATTTTTTTTTAAAATACGTATTTTTGAAGCTATAAATAAATAACTATGTATTTAAATAATTCTAAAATTATATAAAATATATTTAAATAATAAATATACTTATTTTATTTATAGATATATATATATATATAAATATATTTTAATTATATTAAATTCTTATTAAATATATTTATTTATACATATAAATATAAATAGATAAATAGATATTTAAATTATTAAAAAATTATATTAGATATTATATTAGGAGATTGAGGTAAAATTATATTCAAACAGACACAGACACACACACACACACTGCACACACACAGGCCTGAAAGGCAGGTCATATTCCCCCAAAGGTATAACCCACCAACCAACTGCTTTTATAACATTATATATTTTGGCCTGAATGCCCAGTGGGAATCAATCCCATTACATGGCCTGTAGACCCACAATTAGATCTTTATGAGTTCTTTTTTTGAGATGATAAAGATACACCTTTATCTATGTAAAAAAAGTGGAGATAAATCATGTATTTATCAGTACTATGATTTTAGTGCTGATACATACATGTTTTATCAATGATTTTTTAGCACTGATAAAAGGATATCTTAATTAGCACTAAAAAAGAACTTATAAAGAGTAGTTTTATCAGCGCTTTCTATTTCACCCTTGATAAAACCAGTTTTTTTCATCGCTCTTTCAAAATCACTAATAAAATCCTTACTCAATCTTATCAGAAGGCCCTAACTAGATTTATTCTCTCTCACACACCTCATGCTCTCGTTGAATCCCACTGCTGACGTGTCTCTTCTCTACCAAAACCTACTCCCACCAGTGCTGCTGTTCTCACCAAGAACTACTCCCTCCACTGAGGCCACTCTCATTCCAAATCTAAGGTATGCGACAAATCACTGCACCTCATCTAACCCCTACACCACATCACACCACCTCTGCATAAAATCACACCACCCCTTCTTTCCTATTTACTGCATGAAACCCATACTGTGAGGGAATGTGGTGTAATAAGTTATGTTCTTAGTGTTTTTTGTTACCAATTATCTATATGGTATCTTCAAACACTTATTCCAAATGAATCCCTTTTGAAAACTCGGTTCTTATAATATGAAGTTACTAGAGGCATTCAAAAATCTCACCTCAAAACATTTATTTGTTATGTGTGTATGTTTTTATATTAAATAGAAACTCTATTTCTTGAATAAAATTGATTAACTATAGAATTTAGATAAAATACATAGTAATTTCTATATCAATCATCATACCATAGGTATGAATCATTTCATATATTATGGAAGGGTGATTATTCATCCCTATGTTAGCATGATTCTGAATATTGTGAATAGTGGATTACATCTACTTTATTAACATGCTAAGTGTGAATTTTAATTCAAATATTAATTTAAATATCATCTTCATGATCTATAAAGTAATATCATATACATATAATGTTGTAGAAAACATCATATGAGGTACTATCTCAACCTGAGTTGGTTATGTTAGAGGAGGTTGGGATTTTTCTAGTTGTGTCTTTTTGTTAGCAATTTCCCTTTAAAATTTTGTTATGTCTTTCGAGACATCATCCAACATCATAGTCCCTAAATATATTTTTTAGAAATATTTTGGGTTGCATGTGAGTCACTATAACATTTATTTTGATAGGGATTTATTCTACCACTTCATATTAACACTATTAAATTAATTTATTAAACTAAATATTCATTAGATATCATATCTCTAATTCGAAACCTTTCTGGTCTTTAAGTGTAAAAAATAAACTAAAATTATTATCCCTCCATATAATTTCTTAAATTTTACTTCTATATATTATAATTTTATAATGTTTTAAAACTATATACTTCTATAAATTATCCACACTTTTATAACATATATGTAATTTTATATTGTTTTATAAGTTTATATACATTAATAAATTATGTATATTTCTTCAAAATATATATTTTTTTATAAATTATATATAATTCTATACATCTATATATTTGTATATTTTTATATACCAATATATATATAAATTTGTAATTTATAATTGTATACCTGGATACTTTTTAAAATTTATCGATATTTTAATAATTTAATACTTTTAAAAATTCTATTTCTATAATTATACTTTTATATTTTTATATTTTTTTAATTTGATTATTATTTTTTCATCAAATTAATTTGGATAATTAATATTTATTTAATTATATGGAATATTTTTATTTTTTAAATCCTAAGGGATGGAAGATGGATGTGTGCTTTTAATTCTGTGTTGAATGAGTTTCAAAGTTAGCTTTGTTTTTTATTTGATGTTCAACAATATATGTAAGGGGGAACTTATTCAATTCCATTTTATAATATAAATTGATAGTAATACCAAGAAAGGGAATGTTACTTACTCCATCCAACTCATAAGATATCCATCATGACCTCAATCCCATAAAAGGGGAATTTATGTCTAACCCCATTGAAACTTATAAACCTACTTTGCATCCAACACAACATACATGGTTTAAATTAGGTGATTCCTCTACAACTACAAATTATCTCTGATATGGTGTTAGATCTTAAGGGGATGAGTCTTAGGAAATAAAATGAAAAAATAACTATCATCCTTATCAACTTCATCCCCCAAATAGTTATCATTTCATTTTGTTTTCTGAGACTCATCACCCATATCTTCTAGACATAAAACTGTGTTTCTTGAACCACTCTCAACATTATTCATCCAAACTTTTATTAGATGTTAATGAGTTGTGAAAATATTACACTGTATTCTATTTGTATTAAATATATATCATTATCATCCATTATGAAGTTGTATAAATTAAAAGTTGTAAATGGATGGAGTGCCACCGATTTTTCAGAACTACTTTACCTATTGAATGACATTTTCCAAGAAAATAATTATCTTCATAGATGAACATATGATGTTGAATGAATGCTATATTTAATTTATATGATATCTAAAAAAATATATGCTTGTTCAAATTAATACATTATATTTCTAAAGGACCACAAATCACTTAAATAATGAGAAAAGTATTATGCTTCTCAATACAAGAAATATTAATCACTCCCTATGCATGTTGAATAATAATTTCCAATATTTCGGAGGGTTAAGCACCAATATGGAAGTGATGTGATTTGAAGTAAATTGACATGGCATGGAGATACAATAAATAAATATGGGAAATTTCATCACCCAACTGTCTTCTTAGTGAAAGAGAATTGATCATCACTATCCTAAATTTTCAAAGGATCAAGAAACCTTCATCTTAGAATATCTATAGATGGAGTGAATCACTTTGGTTTTCAAAGTATAACAAAAAGTATATAGTCAGTTATGTTTTTAAATTATAACATTCCATCATGTTCATGCAAAAAATGAAAAAAAATTGTGTTATCTATTCTTATATTAGGACCAAAATAATTGAGTAATGATATTGATGTTTATTTGGATATATTGACTGAAGATTTTAAATTATTTTAGGATTCGGGTTTTACATTGTATGATTCTTATAGAAATGATTTTTTCATGTTAAGATCCATGTTATAAAAGATGATAATTGAATTTTCTACTTATGGAAATATGTGAAGATATAGACATAAAGGAACTCAAGGGTGCCCCATTTTTTAACAATGTGCATAGTCAATTAGGATGAAATATTTATCTAAGACTGTGTTTTTATGACATCACATATTTCTACCCTGGTGACATAAGAACATATCATTGATGACATCATTTAATGGGATTTTAGAAGAATGTACACTACCATCTTTACAAATAGGTGATCAATTATTTGAGAAATTAAAAGATATGGATATTTCTTTTGGTAAACCTTTTTTAAAAAACCTTACAAAAAACAATTGGAAAAAGAGATTGATTTTTTAATTACCATAATAGAATTGTGCGTACATCAGAAATTTTTTTTATGTTATACATATTGAAAAAAAATTATGTGATAGTTTCATTGGCACATTATGTAACACCCCAAGCTTCTACGGTACGCTTCTCTTTGAATAATGTGATAGCGTGTGTTGTACGCAACACTGAGTTCTAACACACCATAACCAATCAAACTAGCCGTTATGAATAGTAATACCTACTTTTTGAAATTATATATATTTTATATTTCAAAATTGACATCATTTTTGGATTCGGAATATCGAATTTAGCCTAAGGTGAAATTTTGGTACATTTCGGATAACCTTCATATTTTGATGAATAATGAAAATTACTAAATTTTAATTAAGAACAACTTTTTTAATCAAAATAATTAATAATGATAAATTATGAATTTTAGTAGTTTTAAAGTATATTTAGAATATATTTTTACCATTTAATATAATATTTGTCATTGGACATAATTTTACAATTAAACCGAACATAAACAAGTGTCAATCTTTTGATAGTTATTATCTCTTTAAAACACGCTTTTTGTTTTGACAGCGGGAATTAATTTTAAATTAATTTCTTCCACTTCTGTGTTTTGAATTTAGGAAAATGGATTCCATATTTGGAATCAGGATGTTCAAATTTTTTAAATAGGTAACTTTTATTTGTAGACATTTTGAATAATTAGTGCGGTAAATATTTTATTTACCATGGTTAAGGGTAAATCCGGTAAATAAGGGTTAAAAAATAATATTATAATAATAATATATTATCCTAAAATGTGTCTTAACCCTATTGGTTGATACATGGTCGACCAAGGACATCTTTGGGTCGATTTTGGGACCCCATGGATCCACTTGTAAGTGATAATGACACTTTATTTTAATTAAGTTAAAATGAATACAAAAATGACACAAGCATATATTCTTTAGAAAAACAATTGTTACATAGGGTTATATATGTTGGATTTTAGATTATAAATATTCATTAGAAAGCTAAAACTATTTCCTACATAATGATATTTTATTTATAATTTTTAGACATTAAATAAGTTATTTTATTTATGACACAATGATGATGCAGTAATTACTATAATAGTGAAAAATTAAAATAATTGATATTATAAATACCCAAATAAATATAATATGAAACTTTTAATGCATTAAAATAATTTTATAGGATAATATTATATATTAGGATTGATGTAATTGACTTTTTTAGAAGTAATCAATCTGTTATGAGTTTCAAAAAAATCAACTATTGAATAGTGTCAAAATTGACATAAAAGAGTTCTTAAAACAAATATTATATTATTAATTGATATTAAATTCCTAAAAATCTAAGGTTCGGCCAAGAGACTTATATCATGATAGGTTCATCATTAATGGACCACTTGGGGGTCGTTTGGATGTATATAGTAAGTTTATTAACCATATTATATAAAAATACAAAGAGACATTGTAAAAGTGAAACTAATTAACTTAGAGTTAATACTTAAAGATAAGGTTAATATAAGTACCCAAACCTGTCTAAATTCTATTGGTTGAGTGGTTTTCGACCTATCCCAACATTAACCTTTGAATAATCAACTTTGGATCCATTATAAACCGAATATGAATTTATTATAAATTAATATTTCTAGCTTTTCCAAAGGTTCCCCTCACCCCTCTTATAAAAGGGAACTCCTCCTTCTCATTTATTCACACCTTAAAAGCCTATTGGTTCGGCCAAACTCTGCCCAAATACTCTCCCAACTTCTCTCACTACAACATAGGGTCCTTATTTTGATCAGAAAGCCAACCTAAGGAGCCCTTTTGGTCAAATCAAAAGGAAGAACCCGAAGAAGAGGTAATGTTTTCACCACCCCTTTTCAAGTTCCTTTCTTCTTCCACTTCTTCTTCCTTTGTTCTTACCATTCTAAAATAATAACTCCAGTATCTCACATATAATGTGATGTTATTATAAATATGGTACAACCATATTCAGTATTCTATCCACCCTTTGAATAACATGTCACCATACGTGCGTACGTACGGCTTACCGTCTCCACGTCGTGGTGTAATTGTTATTCAATATATTATTATTTGGAGGGGTATAATAATGATGTGTAACTCATGTAAATAATAAATATAACATGTTAATGATTCTTTATATATGATATACCATCCATTTATATATTATGTTAATATCAAAAGAATGATATTGTTGCTCGTGCGTACATACGGACTACCGTCTCCACGAACGCGATGAGATTCATTCTCCATCGTATCCATTCAAGTATAATTATCATTTAATGATTTAAAAATGATTTTTAAGGACTTGATATCATTCTTGATATGAATAAGATACAAAAAACATGGCTTATGTAACAAAACATATAAAATAAAATGAGTAAGTTAACACCCGAAACGACGATAATTCTAAGATATTATTAACAAATCAATGTTAAAAGATCATATATGATATCATATTAATATATATGATTCTTGTATAATTTAATAACAATTATTTCACCATTATACAGGAGGTTAACCTACCCCAACCAAGGAAAAGTACAAGGTAAGGGTTATTTCACAATCTCTTCATTATCCGAGGTTGTTTATACGTAATAATCTACTGGGATTTCTTTATCATCCACATCCATGTTTCTTAGAAATGTAATTCAAAACATATTTATTATTTACAAGAATATGGGTTAAAGTCATTTATACCCTTGTTTGACTTTTTATAAGAGGTTTATAAAGGAATCTTTCCGTCGTTTTCAAAACAAGGTCCTTTTTAACCTTTTCGACAGAATTAAGGTAAGAATGTTTTTTTAACTTATACGGCGGGTGCAAATATTTTCCGCCGTTATAAAATCTTTAAAGCTTCCCTTACAAGATTATAAGATTATTTTCAAAGAAAATGTTTTATTTTATATGGATCTTAAATGATTTTAAAATAAAAGGAGATATTTCTTTAAAAAGAATTTTGATTTCATCTATGTCAACATCCTTTGATGGATTTTAAGATTATTTGAAGTTGATTTATTATGATACAAAACTTCTATATTGTATTGAAGGTTTTGTGATATGTTTGACTATGGATGTGCTATTTTTATACCATTCATAGTTTATAGTGAAAGTATTGACATTTCGTATGCTATTTTTAATACGAATGTTTATGTTATGTTTAAACCTTTTCATATGGGAATGCATTGGACTTAATATGTGACGGGTGGAGCCCGCTATAGCTCCTCGATGCATCGGTAGGTCTCATGAGACAAACTAGTGTCTTGGCACAAGGCCTTGACAAAATCTTATTTGTAGTCTTGGCATGAGGCCTTGGCTATGTGGTTATGATAGTCTGGCATTATGCATTCCATCATTATGAAAGTGATTATTGATTTTGCATGTGATTATTCGATTAGTAGAATAACCATGTGAATAAGTAAATGGCATTATTTCATTTTATTTATGCCATACTATGTTAAATGTTCAAGTTTAAAAGGATTTTGTTTTAGTTATACATTTCCTTAAATGTTTATTCTTATTTATGAAATTTTCCGCTATATTGTTATCCTTACTGGGCATTTGAGCTCACCCCTTTTCTATGTTTTATTTTTCCCAGGAAGTGAAGAAGTAAATTATGAATGACCTACAGGGATATTATGTGGGGATATGAGTGTGGATTATGGAGACAATATGTTTTTGTAGTAGTTTTTCATTTAATGATGTAATGTAAGACTTATGAATATATCTAGTGTTTCCAAGACTACTAAACCAATAGGTCTTTCGATATTTGATCTTTCTTGTGATCATACCAATGTTATGTAATAATGCACCGACTCTGGGTAACTGGGGTTGGGGCGTTACAGTTGGTATCATAGGAAGTTTAGTACAAACCTTGGAATCTAGATTTAGATAAACTCTGATTAGAGCACGTAGACCTAAGATGAACTTTGAGGATTAGTATAGAAGAACTTCCTAGAATTTTGGTATTGTAGAGATTTTGTGAGTTTTCCGAGCAATACATCCCTGTCTGGATACGAGCAGGTAGAGGTGTCTCTGGCACAGATGTACCTAGGGGTAAAAACTGAAAACACCGCTTTGAGCTAGACTCGAACGGGAACTGGTGCACGACAACGGGCCTTGCTGCACTCTTGGTTACGACACTCCCGGGGGATATTCTTAGGATAACTCTCATTTTTCTTTACAAATCATTTTGAAGGGATTATTAGTATATACTTCCTCAAAGAAAACATTCTTATGATTATGGATTATATCCATAAATAGTTCAATTTATGTTAAGTGTTTTATAAGTATGGGATTATGTATTTTGATTTATAAACTGATCTAGTTTATGTCATTGTTTAGAAATGGCGCCTAGTGGAAGAAATGGAAACCGTATCAATGCACGCACTCCATGTAGGTATTTCCCTCCTGCTCAAGATAATTATAGTGGAGCTGGTGATGCAACTGGAGCCGATCAGCTAATCACCATACTAGGAGAACTTACTCAGGTTATGAATAATAACCTTACCCGTATGGAGCACCCTGATCTGCAGCGTGGAGGATCAATGTTAGATCGATTCATGAGGCAACAACCACCAACGTTCAATGGGAGTACAAATCCCTTAGTAGCTGAGCAATGGATATTTTCCCTAGAGAAAATATTTCAGGCTTTGGGGAGCAGTGAAAGGGAAAAAGTTATCATGGCAGTTTACTGCCTCACTGGAGATGCTGATCAATGGTGGTCATTGATTCAAAATACGAAGGAAGATGATGAAGTATCAAATATGGAATGGAGGGAGTTCAAAAATCTGTTTTTAGAAAAATACTTTCCTCACGACCATCGAGCAGATATGGAAAGACAATTTCTAAGTCTGAGACAGAAGGAGGATGAGAATGTCACAAAGTATGAGGCTAACTTTACAAGGTTAGCAAGGTACGCTGGTGATTATATACGTAACCAAAGAAGTAAGATTGATCGTTTCTTTGATGGGTTAAAACCATTTCTCCGTCGAGCATTAGTCTCACAATCCTTTTCATCGTACGAAGACATTGTCTCATGTGCTATCAAGACCGAAAAGGAATTCTCTAAGTCTTATGACTTTAAAGAAAAGCAAGAGAAGAAGAGGCCTGCTGATCAATCTGGGAATGGAAATAAGGGGATGAAAGGAAAGGTTGAATATCCATCCTGTGGTAAATGTGGGAAGAAACACCCCGGTGCTTGCTTGAAGGGAATGGGAGTCTGTTACAAGTGTGGTGAAAAAGGCCACCAAGCTCGTGATTGCAAAGGGAAGAAGGAAGCCACCAACGTTCAGTGCTATAATTGCAGGGAGATGAGACATTATGCGAATGAATGTCCTAAGCGTCAGAAGAACTTACCTCAGAAAAGGCCAAGGGATCAAGGCCAAGCTTATGCTATCACTACTGCTGAGGTAGAAGCTCCGAAAGACGTGGTGACAGGTAATTTAATGGTTTCCTCAAGTTTAGGAAATGCATTATTTGATTATGGATCATCGAATTGTTTCATATCTTCCCAGTTTGCTAATAAAATTAGATATTTCCAATTTGATTTAACAAGGGAGTTGTCAGTTAAAACTCCTAAGGGAAGTATCATTGCAACAAAGTTTTGTGAATCAGTCCCCATTAGAGCACATAAATGTTCGTTATCTGCTGATCTCATTGTCATACCTATGATTGAGTTTGACATAATCCTCGGTATGGACTGGATTTCGGACTATGATGCGAAGATTTATTGTAAGAAGAAAGAGGTTACGATTCTTGATGATAATGATAAGGAACACCTTATCTTTAGAGAAGAATCGTCACCACCTAATTCTTATTTAGATCCACCCTCAATAGCTCAACTAAATTCAATTATTGGGGAGGAAGAGAATGAAATAACTGCGGGTGAGGAAAGGAATGTTCAAATAGAGGATGTACCTGTTGTGAAAGAATTTGTAGATGTATTTCCGGAAGATTTACCTGGACATCCTCCAGAACGAGAAGTTGAGTTTTCCATTGATTTAATTCCTGGATCAAGGCCTATATCGAAGACCCCTTATAGAATGGCCACTGTAGAATTAGTTGAACTAAAGAAACAACTAGAGGAATTGAGTAATAAGGGATTTATTCGCCCTAGTGTTTCTCCATGGGGAGCCCCTGTTCTTTTTGTTAAAAAGAAAGATGGATCTATGAGGTTATGTATCGACTACAGGGAGATCAATGCTATAACGATAAAGAACAAGTATCCCCTACCTCGTATTGATGATTTATTTGACCAACTACATGGAGCTCAATACTTTTCAAAGATTGACCTTCGATCTGGATACCATCAGTTGTGTGTAAAGAAGGAATACATTCCGAAGACAGCATTTCGAACCAGGTACGGGCATTGCAAGTTTACTGTAATGCCTTTTGGATTTACTAATGCACCCTCTGTATTCATGGATCTGATGAATAGAGTTTTCAAGGAGTCTCTCGATGAATTTTTGGTGGTATTTATTGATGATATCTTGGTATACTCCAAAACCTACGAAGATCATGAAAATCACTTGCGCATTATCTTGAAGACTCTGAGGAGGCATGAATTATATGGGAAGTTTAGCAAGTGTGAATTCTGGCTTCAGGAGATTTATTTTCTTGGCCATATTGTCTCTAAATATGGAATCTCTGTTGATCCTTTTAAGACCAAGGCAATCCAAGAATGGCCAGCACCTACGAGTATAACTGAGGTACGCAGTTTTATTGGTTTGGCAGGTTATTATCGACGTTTCGTCCAGAATTTTGCCCGATTGGCTAACCCATTAACGAAGCTCACACGTAAAGGGGTTAAATTTGTTTGGACAAAAGAGTGTGAAGAATGTTTTGAAGAACTGAAGAAAAGATTAGTCAATGCTCCTATATTGACTCTACCATCGGGGAATGATGGGTTCGTTATTTATAGTGATGCATCGAAGAAAGGACTTGGTTGTGTCCTTATGCAGAATGATAGAGTTATTGCCTATGCATCACGACAGTTGAAAATTCATGAACAAAACTATCCTACTCATGATCTCGAGTTAGCAGCTGTGATCTTTTCTTTGAAGATATGGAGGCACTACCTCTATGGTGAAAAATGTGAGATTTATACTGATCACAAGAGTTTGAAGTATATTTTCTCACAAAAAGAACTCAACATGAGGCAAAGGATATGGCTTGAATTACTCAAGTATTATTATTGCATGATACACTACCACCCGGGGAAAGCAAAAAAGGTGGAAGATGCTTTGAGTAGAAAAGACCATGGAGTTTTGAACAATATGAGAATTGAAAGGGATCCAATTTTCATGGATCTAGTGAATATGGACATGGGAATAACCAGGGAAGGCAAAACATCATTTCTTTTTCAAATGGTTGCCAAACCATCTTTAATAGAAAGGATTAAGATTACTCAGACAGATGATGAAGAATTTCAAAAGAAGATTAAAGCTGTGAATGATGGGAGATTGAGAGACTTTGTGTATGAAGATGGAATTTTGAAATTTTGGAAGAGACTTTGTGTTCCCGATATACCTGATCTAAAAAGGGAATTGCTGGATGATGCTCATAGTTCCAATTTCTCTATACACCCTGGGAGCACCAAAATGTATAGAGATTTGAAGGAACATTTTTGGTCGGACAACATGAAGAGGGAGATTGCTGATTTTGTGTCAAGATATATGGTTTGTCAACAAGTGAAAGCTGGAAGGAAACAACCTGGAGGAGTCATGCAACCTCTTCCCATACTGGAGTGGAAATGAGACAATATTACGATGGACTTTGTCATGGGGCTACCAAAGACTCCTAGAAGGAACGATGCAATATGGGTTATTGTTGATCGTCTTACCAAGTCAGCACATTTTCTTGCTATAAGAGAAGATCTACCCCTGGAACGTCTAGCAAGACTATATATTAATGAAGTTGTGAGACTTCATGGAGTACCGCTATCGATTGTTTCTGATCGTGATCCCCATTTTACATCATGATTCTGGAAAAGTCTTCAGAAATCCCTAGATACTGAACTTCATTTGAGCACTGCATACCACCCTCAGACAGACGGACAATCAGAACGGACTATTCAAACCTTAGAAGACATGTTGAGATCTTTCTCACTCGACTTTCAGGGTATGTGGGATCAATATTTACCTCTGGTAGAATTTTCCTATAACAATAGCTTCCATTCGAGTATTCAGATGGCACCATATGAAGCGTCATACGGAAAGAGATGTCGTACACCAACCTGTTGGGATGACGTTGGTGAAAGAAAACTTGTAGGCCTAGAACTGGTGGAGGAAACGGTGGAAAAGGTGAAAGTAATCCAAAATCATATCAAAGCAGCTCAAAGTAGGCAGAAGAGCTATGCCGATAATCGAAGGAAGGATTTGTAGTTTCAAGTCGGTGATCATGTTTTCCTGAAGGTATCCCCGTGGAAGGGAGTCATACGTTTTGGTAAGAAAGGTAAATTGAGTCCCAGGTACATCAGACCTTTCAAAATTCTAGAACGAATTGGGGTTTTAGCTTACCGATTGGCAATGCCGCCAAGTCTCTCCAAAGTTCACGATGTGTTCCACGTATCTCTGTTGAGGAAATACATGCCTGATCCAACGCATGTAATCACCTATGAAGAATTAGAACTGGAACCCGATCTTTCCTATTGTGAAGAGCCCGTCAGGATTCTTGATACGAGAGAAAAAGTACTGAGAAACCGGACGATGCGTCTGGTAAAAGTTTTGTGGAGAAACCATAAGATGGAAGAGGCAACATGGGAACACGAGGAACTTATGATGAACCACCCGAGTCTTTTCATGTGATAAGTATTCTAGAAATTTCGAGGAAGAAATTATTTGAAGGATGGGAGAATGTAACACCCCAAGCTTCTACGGTACGCTTCTCTTTGAATAATGTGATAGCGTGTGTTGTACGCAACACCGAGTTCTAACACACCATAACCAATCAAACTAGCCGTTATGAATAGTAATACCTACTTTTTGAAATTATATATATTTTATATTTCAAAATGGACATCATTTTTGGATTCGGAATATCAAATTTAGCCTAAGGTGAAATTTTGGTACATTTCGGATAACTTTCATATTTTGTTGAATAGTGAAAATTACTAAATTTTAATTAAAAACAACTTTTTTAATCAAAATAATTAATAATGATAAATTATGAATTTTAGTAGTTTTAAAGTATATTTAGAATATATTTTTACCATTTAATATAATATTTGTCATTGGATATAATTTTACAATTAAACCGAACATAAACAAGTGTCAATCTTTTGATAGTTATTATCTCTTAAAAACACGCTTTTTGTTTTGACAGCGGGAATTAATTTTAAATTAATTTCTGTCACTTCTGTGTTTTGAATTTAGGAAAATGGATTCCATATTTGGAATCAGGATGTTCAAATTGTGTAAATAGTTTACTTTTATTTTTAGACATTTTGAATAATTACTGCGGTAAATATTTTATTTACCATGGTTAAGGGTAAATCCGGTAAATAAGGGTTAAAAAATAATATTATAATAATACTAAATTACCCTAAAACGTGTCTTAACCCTATTGGTTGATACCTGGTCGACCATGGAAATCTTTGGGTCGATTTGGGGACCCCATGGATCCACTTGTAAGTGATAATGACACTTTATTTTAATTAAGTTAAAATGAATACAAAAATGACACAAGCATATATATTTTAGCAAAAAAATTGTTACATAGGGTTATATATGTTGGATTTTAGATTATAAATATTCATTAAAAAGATAAAAAGATTTCCTACATAATGATATTTTATTTATAATTTTTAGATATTAAATAATTTATTTTATTTATGACACAATGATGATGCAGTAAATACTATAATAGTGAAAAATTAAAATAATTGATATTATAAATACCCAAATAAATATAATATGAAACTTTTAATTAATTAAACTAATTTTCTAGGATAATATGATATATTAGTATTGATTTAATTGACTTTTTTAGAAGTAATCAATCTGTTATGAGTTTCACAAAAATCAACTATTGAATAGTGTCAAAATTGACATAAAAGAGTTCTTAAAAAAACTATTATATTATTAATTGATATTAAATTCCTAAAAATCTAAAGTTCGGCCAAGAGACTTATATCATGATAGGTTCATCATTAATGTACCACTTGGGGGTCGTTTGGATGTATATAGTAAGTTTATTAACCATATTATATAAAAATACAAAGAGACATTGTAAAAGTGAAACTAATTAACTTAGAGTTAATACTTATAGATAAGGTTAATATAAGTACCCAAACCTGTCTAAATTCTATTGGTTGAGTGGTTTTCGACCTATACACACATTAAACTTTGAATAATAAACTTTTGAGCCATTAGAAACCGAATATGAATTTATTATAAATTAATATTTCTAGCTTTTCCAAAGGTGCCCCTCACCCCTCTTATAAAAGGGCACTCCTCCTTCTCATTTCTTCACACCTTAAAAGCCTTTTGGTTCGGCAACACTCTGCCCAAATACTCTCCCAACTTCCCTGACTACAACCTAGGGGCCTTAGTTTGATCAGAAAGCCAACCTAAGGAGCCCTTTTGATCAAATCAAAAGGAAGAACCCGAAGAAGAGGTAATGTTTTCACCACCCCTTTTCAAGTTCCTTTCTTCTTCCACTTCTTCTTCCTTTGTTCTTACCATTCTAAAATAATAACTCCAGTATCTCAAATATACTGGGATGTTATTATAAATATGGTACAACAATATTCAGTATTCTATCCACCCTTTGAATAACATGTCACCATACGTGCGTACGTACGGCTTACCGTCTCCACGTCGTGGTGTAATTGTTATTCAATATATTATTATTTGGATGGGTATAATAATGATGTGTAACTCATGTAAATAATAAATATAACATGTTAATGATTCTGTATATTTGATATACCATCCATTTATATATTATTTTAATATCAAAAGAATGATATTGTCGCTCGTGCGTACGTACGGACTACCGTCTCCACGAACGCGATGAGATTCATTCTCCATCATATCCATTCAAGTATAGTTATCATTTGATGATTTAAAAATGATGTTTAAGGACTTGATATCATTATGGATATGAATAAGATACAACAAACATGGCTTATGTAACAAAACATATAAAAGAAAATGAGTAAGTTAACACCCGAAACGACGATAATTCTATGATATTATTAACAAATCAATGTTAAAAGATCATATATGATATCATATTAATATATATGATTCTTGTATAATTTAATAACAATTATTCCACCATTATACAGGAGGTTAACCTACCCCAACCAAGGAAAAGTACAAGGTAAGGGTTATTTCGCAATCTCTTCATTATCCGAGGTTGTTTATACGTAATAATCTACTGGGATTTATTTATCATCCACATCCGTGTTTCTTCGAAATGTATTTAAAAACATATTTATTATTTACAAGAATATGGGTTAAAGTCATTTATACCCTTGTTTGAATTTTTATAAGAGGTTTATAAAGGAATCTTTCCGTCATTTTCAAAACAAGGTCCTTTTTAACCTTTTCGACAGAATTAAGGTAAGAATGTTTTTTAACTTATACGGCAGGTGCGGCTATTTTCCGCCGTTATAAAATCTTTAATGATTCCCTTACAAGCTTATAAGATTATTTTCAAAGAAAATGTTTTATTTTATATGGATCTTAAATGATTTCAAAATAAAAGGAGATATTTCTTTAAAAAGAATTTTGATTTCATCTATGTCAACATCCTTTGATGGATTTTAAGATTATTTGAAGTTGATTTATTATGATACAAAACTTCTGTATTGTATTGAAGGTTTTGTGATATGTTTGACTGTGGATGTGCTATTTTTATACCATTCATAGTTTATGGTGAAAGTATTGACATTTCGTATGCTAGTTTTAATATGAATGTTTATGTTATGTTTAAACCTTTTCATATGGGAATGCATTGGACTTAATATGTGACGGGTGGAGCCCGCTATAGCTCCTCGATGCATCGGTAGGTCTCATGAGACAAACTAGTGTCTTGCCACAAGGCCTTGACAAAATCTTATTTGTAGTCTTGGCACGAGGCCTTGGCTATGTGGTTATGATAGTCTGGCATTATGCATTCCATCATTATGAAAGTGGTTATTGATTTTGCATGTGATTATTCGATTAGTAGAATAACCATGTGAATAAGTAAATGGAATTATTTAATTTTATTTATTCCATGCTATGTTAAATGTTCAAGTTTAAAAGGCTTTTGTTTTAGTTATACATTTCCTTAAATGTTTATTCTTATTTATGAAAGTTTCTGCTATATTGTTATCCTTACTGGGCATTTGAGCTCACCCCTTTTCTATGTTTTATTTTTCCCAGGAAGTGAAGAAGTAAATTATGAATGACCTACAGGGATATTATGTGGGGAGATGAGTTTGGATTATGGAGACAATATGTTTTTGTAGTATTTTTTCATTTTATTATGTAATGTAAGACTTATGAATATATCTAGTGTTTCCAATACTACTAAACCGATCGGTCATTCGAGATTTGATCTTTCTTGTGATCATAACAATGTTATGTAATAATGCACCGACTCTGGGTAACTGGGGTTGGGGCATTACACATTAATAAATGTACTTGGGAAAACAAATGATGGAATTAAATCTAGGTTGAACATGATTTACATGGGAATACAGGAAGAGTTGGTTCCAGTAAAGGGTGAAAATATAATTTTCTTCTTCCATCTACTTAGACTCATTCTAGGCATGAGATATATTAGTTTTGAAACGTCATGAATAATGTAAAGGTTTCAAAGGGGTATTTATTGAATATCAATAATATCACGACAATGAAAGATTTAAAGGTAATGTATTTGAAATCACATAACTTTCATTACATGATGTAAAATAAAATACATGTAGCATTATGTTGCATTTCATCCAAGAATGTTTTTCATACGTTAACCAAGATTTATTTCTTTTTGAATGATATATGTAGAAAATTTAAATACATAGAGAAATTTATAACAATGGAAACGAAATTGACGTCATATTAAGTTAATTGGAAATGTTCTTCCCATCAGAATTCTTAGATATGATGGTTCACTTGATGGTTCACTTGGTGAGAGATATTAAACTATGTGGTTATTTACATTATATAAGTATTTACCCCACTGAATGTTACATGATGATTTTGAATGGGTGTGTCAAAAATTAAATACAACTATAGGGTTGTATTGTAGAGAGATATACTATTGAAGATGCTATTTAATTATTTACTGAATACCTTTTTTATGTGGAAATAATTGGTATAACAAACTCTCATCACACTAGGCATAATGTGGGTGAATGAATATATGGATGATATGTCATCACAATCACTTTTAAATATTGGGAGTAATCCCACCTTTACATTTTTCATAAAAGTTTAGAGGTTTCCCCTTATGTTAAATCCCACAAATAAATTCTTAGGGATTTGAATCCATCAAGGGATGAGATATGGATATCAAATGCAGATAATCAATAGTTTATATGATGGTTTCAATATAGTATTGTTAAGGACTCAAATAAAAATATGGATTCAATTTCAGAATGACTTCAATAGCTATCTAGAGGACCATGTAGGCATGTATTATCTAATAATGGTTATGTAATTAATGGTTATACATTATATAGAAATGATCATGATGAAGATAGTACCATTCAAATAGTGGAGTTATACTTGTGGATGAAGAAATGAATGTATTTAGTACCAATGATAAAAATACAATTTATATTAATATACCTTACTTATGAATAATCAAAAAAATATGGGAGTTGAATTATTCAACAATCCAAGTGCCTTTTTTCAATGAAATTTTGTTGATAAAAGGAGTGTTGTTAAAATATATGAATTTGGATTCATGAAAGTGGATTTTATTAAGGATGTAAAGAAGAACCTTTAATTATGGAATCATAATAAATACAAGTATTTTATGTTCCAAATCCCAAAATTTATATGTGGTCAACTATTCTATTATCGAAAAAACCACTGAAGATTTAAAAGAAAATTCAACTCAGGATGGCCCTTTCATTGGGAAGTTACGATCATTCCTTAGTAGTCCCAATGTAGACGGGGACTTGTATTTCAAAGGAGACCATAGTAAAGGGATTTGGATACTCTATAGAGTGGTCAAATCCCTTCAACATTTAAAAAGAGAGTTCAATAATCAGGTAGTTTTTTTATATAAATTATGTTACATATTTTTATTATTTGTTAATTATTACATTTATATATTCTAAATTAAATGTTGATACACTTCTTCTGATAATGACTTCTATGCATGATAATACTCCTGATCCTGAGGAACAATAATTTTCTCAACCTGCTGCTACTCCCAATATAGAGGAACAATGAACTTATTCACATGACGATGTTACCAATCGATAAGAAAAACATAATGATGATGTTTAAACCAAGTAAATGGTAAATGATGAAGAAATAATGTCACTAAAAAGTAGGAGTGTTGTAGCGTGACAATGTTAGAAAATTTTTTATGTTAAAACTCAATGGCATAAAATTCAAGGTCAAATGCAATGTGTGTAGCCAACCTGTAAACCCCAACATGACAATGTTTATTAGTTTCATTGAGATCACCACTCAGAAGCAATTGATGTATCTTTGTGGCACTATGTTGTGACCACACTTAATACATTGATCTGGGAAGAAATTAGGGTAACATTTTGATATCCTTTGTTTATTTAACAAAAAAATAATATAATGAAACATTGACCTACTCTTCATTATCCATTATAGAGTGCATTTATTATGTATGATTCCTATAAGATATTTTTATTAATGCCTTTTGAAATAAAAAATAGAGGATTTCACACAATAATAAAAAAAATTCATCTTAAAGATGATTAAGGGAAAATATCTTCCACCAACCACATATGTATGAACACCTGATAATCTAAGAATAATGAGATGGGTTTACTGGCATTCGTGGGGAGATATCTTTTTAAGATTATTGTGGTTGGTAATACATTATTTCACAATAAATGTATTGATCACTTTGACTACGAATTTTTAATTTATGAAAAAAAACCGAGTACTAAAAATAAAAAAGGGATAGAAAAACCAATGTACCCCTACTATAAAGTAAGGACGGGGTACAATTCACTTGAAAAAAAAATGGTAAGTATTCTAAATCTACCCTAATACTTTTATGTGACATGAAATGAAAAAATAATTATTTTTTTCTATTTATATGTAGATTGATGGATCTAAATAGAAAGCCACATCCATCCCATGTCATGTTCTATCAAAGACTCACATGTAAAGAAATACAGGATACAAATAGATGAAAACACAATAAAATTATTGAAAAAATGTATCGGCATGACATAATTAAATTTTTTTTGTTTCAAATCACTATTACATTGCAATGGTTATTATTTTTATATATTATCTATTTGAAAAAGACACAAGAATCATCCATAGTTTTACTAGATGAAATTTTACTATTAGTGGCCTTGAAGCTACCAGAATTGTATGGCAGCATTAGAGGTGTATGTTTTGGGGTGAAACCCTGAAGTTATTTTGAGAAAATAAAAGAACAGAGGGAAAAAGATAATGAAATTGAAAAGATGAATGAAATATTTGTGGCCCTTGATGAAAAATTTCATCAGGATTCTTAGTTTCTAGAAAATGTTCTAGGGGGGATAAAAGAGAAGAAACAACTCAAGAACAACCACAACATAAATATATCGCCGCCACACTAGCTTTGAGGAAACCCATTCCTCTCAAAGAACTATATTTGATTAATTAATAAATAATCACATTATCGTTTCTATGAAATGTGAATAATATTGGAATTGATACCTTTCTTGTACTGATATTATACTAGGTAAAAATTACTTTGATTTATATATATCAACACCTAACCATCACCTTTTTTGAGGGATAATTAGTTCAATATCCAAGAAGACATTCCACACAAGAGACCACTTCTAATAGTTCATGTGAGAGTGGGGATTATCGTATCTCATGAGCTGAGAACCAATCTACCAATTCCAATTAATGACGTAGATATTCATACAATTGAGCAAGCTATTGGAAAATTTGTATCATGGATGTTAGATCTTGTAATAATTATTTCACCAAGGAGGTATTCATTCCAATTTATTTTTCATGGTAAATCATTAACTATTAATGAAAAAGTTTGGAACCGATGAATGATATTAAATAAAGACAAAAAAAAGGGTGTGAATAAACAAAGTTAAAGAAAAACCAACCAAAGGATCAGTCAACTGATCAAAAAGATATTCAGAAATCACATTTTCACCACCCATTCTATATCTTCATTTAATAAGATTTAAGGTTCATGTAGATATACATTTACAAAGTTGTTGTCATCACATAGATGATTTTGAATAACAAATGTATACAGAGACCATTAGAGAATAAAATGATCTTGAGAATTTAAATGTAATACTCAAGTTTTAATGGTTAGGATTCTCTATTATAAATGTATAAATAAGGTTTGTTTTGTGATTTGTTTTTCCAATAACTGATATATTAAGTTAATTATTACTAAATACATTTCACATTTTTTTTCAGGCATATATATGAATAATGATTTAAGGGATTAACCCATGAACATAAATATGTACTCATTATTACTATGGTCACTTCTATAGAAAAAAAAATAAATAGAATAAAAGAAAATAGATGAAATAGTGGAAAATGCGGCCAAATATTTTAAAGGAAATCTTAAGGAAGACAAAATATTCATAATACCAATGATGCATGGGTTAAACTCTACTATTTAATCATATTAAATATATTTTCATTCCTTTAATTACTTATTCCTTTATGTTCTTTTGGGAAACATTGGATACTCATTGGGGTCAATTTAGAAACTCCAAAAATGTATTTTTGGGATTAACTGTATGGATTCTAAAAAAACATACCACACATGATGGAATTTGTCTATTTTTAATAAATTACATCAAATGTTTTAGAACTAAAATTCAGGCTATATATTTTATACTATGTTTTAATTATAAATTTTAAGATAGGGTGGTGTATAAATATCATGAAAATCACAGCATTAGGACAATCTATGCACACATGGACTCTGATAAGTTCTACAAGTGGAAAAGTATTATGGTATATATAATAATATTTCATTATCCAAACACATATAAAAAAATTACATATTTTTTTTAAAGTTTCTTCAGTGTTTAGAAGAAAAAAATGGAAAATGTTTCGGTTTTTATGTTTGTAAATTTATGAGAGATATCATATACAATCAAAAAATAACATTATCTAAGAGGAATTTTTGAAAATAATAATTGTTTCATATTAAATTTTTACTAATACTTTGTGTATTTATAATTTTCTAGTAATACTGTTGTTATAAAAATTCATCACATTCACTAGATGAAATATATATTTTTTGAAATAAATGAGAAACAAACTTGATGGTAGAATGTATACATATATCATGAAGATATGATTCCTGCTTCTTATTTAGTTGATTTTATCATCATTTTATCTACATTTTTAGTTAATTTCCTCAAATTTCTATTTTATTTTTTGTTTTTAAATTTTCAAAATGATCATAAAAAAATGACCTCATGCGAGATTGAAATTCAAGGCTGCAACTAAAACAATTGTAATAAAGAAATGGGTCATGGATATATACAACCATTATGAAAAGTTCAATTCCTACTACCTTTTAAAAAAATAAAGAGATTTTAATGAGATTTTTAAAGTTCTTTTTAGCATAATATATTTTTCCTTATAATATTATCAATTCACTACAATATTAAACAAATCTAAATTAAATCTTTGATTACTATTGTAGTTAATCCCTTATACAAATTATGATGTTATCAATCCTATTCTAGAAAAGACTAAATGAAGGAAACACTTTGGGAAGATGTAAATGCAATTTTATGATGTACTTTCTATATTTTATGGAATAATTATAAAATGAAATTTTTATTTAATTTTCATTATTATTTGTAGAGTTCATTTATTTTCTAGGATTTATGTCCATATTTCATGCCTTTTTCATAAAAACATACCTAAAATTCTTCTCCTTCAAAACCTTTTCACCCCTACAGTGTTGGAACTTATCACATTCCTTCATGTTCCCTCCACTCCCATTATAGGTAGAGAAACAACACTTCCTCTACTCAATCACAGAGGTAATCTTGTTGTTTTCACAATATAATCATTTTCCATATAAGTAATTTATTATTTCATATTTATATTTAATTTATTTATTTTTAGAATTAATTACAATAGAATTATTTAATTATACAGGTGGATTATTTTGTTCGAGTTGAGGTGGTTTTTTATAAGTTTCTCATGATTGTGAGAGATTGGACTTTGAGTCTGCAATTGAGATAATGAAAATAATGAAATGGGTCAAGAATGTGTACAAACATTATGAAAATATGAATTAATACAAATTATTTAATTAATTTTATCATCATTTTATCTACTATTTTAAAATTTATTTCCTCATTGTTTTTATATAATAATTGTTTAGTTTTTTTCATAGATATTTTGAGATGTCAAATTTTTCTTTCAACTACCTTAAAAAATCCAGAAAAGGTAGAACATGTTTCTTTCTGTTGGAAGAGTAAACTACATGCTTCCTAAAATTTAAGTGTTTCAGTGATCATGTGGTTTCTCTACCTTTATAAAAGAACATGTTCTCTATTTTATGATTTTGTTAGTTAGTTTAAATAAAAACACATATATCATACTTAATTATTCAGACCTCAATATAATACACAACATGTTCGGTATGAATCAAACTATTTATTTTTATTTTATAAATTATATTTTAGTTCAAAACAAAAATCACATACATTGGTGTGTGTTTTAATATAAAATTGAAATTAATTTTAGTAAAAATAAAAAATAACATAATGAAGACCAAGAAAACACACTCATACTATTCTGATACTCTCGGAAAACAATCCATAAGTCATTTTGGTGTGTATGAATCAACCCCACCTCAATCTGACACACAGTGTGACCGGTATAATTCCAGGTGTGCATTTTTATTTAAACATGAAGTTAATTTTATTAAAAATAATAAGTTACATACTTAAAACTAATAAAATGAATTCAGATAGTTTGAATACGTTATAAAAAACATCTATAAGTCATTTGTGATGTGTAGGAATCAACCGCACCTCAATCCAATGCATAGTGTAACTAATATGACTCCAAGTGTGTCTTTTTATTTAACATTAACATTAATTTTAGTAAATGAAAAATGCACTTAGATTGATATAAAATCATGGGAGAATGATCATTGAGCAGTTTGTTTACCTATATGAATCAAATCTGTATCCATCAGATGCTCATGTCTCCAGTGATGGTGGAAAACAATGGGTAATGTTTTCTAGTGTTATTAAAATCACAAATCTATCATCAGGGGTCAAAAAAAAATAAAACTACTCCTTATTGACATGAATATTTTTGAAAACATTTCTTGAATTGTATGTGATATATATGAATTAGTCATGTATGAGAACAATTCCTATATTGATCGGTATGTGGTAAACTTGGTTTTTATATTTAATAGTCATTTCTTAATAGATAAATAGTGTAATTAGATATTTAAGAATATATTTTCCACATTTTTGTATTTAGGATGCTTTATGTACGTAAAATATTATATACTATTTGGATTATTTTATATATATTAGCTGATAAATTTGATTTAAATGATAAATATATAATTTTTTATTTTATTTGTTTAATTTTTTTATATTGTATCAGTAGGTTGATTGATATAGAAGATTGGAATGATCTATACTTGTTTGGATTGTTGGTTTTGTCTGGGTCACTAATTATTATTTCTTGTTTTTGTTATTTGTTGGCTGTTATTTCTTGTTTTTGTTATTTGGTGGTTGTTGAAAAGTATTTCTTTTTTAAATCTAGAGACTAGTGGCTGCCTATGGCAATCGATAACGCCATTTTATTTTAAGAGCATTAGCAACCACCTCTAATATCCATTGTACTATTGGAATTTTTATCCACCTTTGGTGGTTGCAAACGTTCTTCCCAACGACCACCGCCACATGTGTTTAAGAACCCCCTATATCAACCACCAATGGAAGTACTATTAGCCTTTAGTGATAGTCCAACTATGACTACCAAAAAAGGTCAAATAGTAGTTTTTAAAAGTCAAATTTCAAGTAGTGATGTAGAAAACATCACCTAGAGTCTGATCTAGATTTGAAGACCCAACTCGACATTGGAATCACGAATAATAGTAGGTGGAGGTTTGCATAAGGGGCGGGTCAACATGAATTGGATGGTCCTACAATTATTTTTCGTTAGATGTGATAAAAAAACATGTTGTAGATAGAAGTGTAGGAGTGTAGTGGGTTTGTAGAGATATTGATTCTTTCACCAAGTAATTGGACTCAACTATGATGCCTGTTTTTTATGCAGAAGTGCTCTCAATCACTCAATCCTACATGCACAAGTATGGAAACAAAAACTAGAAATATTATGATCTAAATTTACATGGTTCGGTTAGGGTAACCTATATTCATGGGGAGATAACAAAAATTCATATTCAAATTTGAATTCAAAAAGTACAAATTCCCAATCATTTGGACATACTATGACACCCAAGATTCAAAAAAAACCCCATAATATTTTTCTCAATGATCACCAACTCTTACCAATTTTTTGGATGATACAAACACCCTACCCCAAGTGATCTATGGAGGTGGGTCATCTTTGGTGGCCACCCATCACATGGGTGGTGAGATGCAGAGTCCATTGCAAGGATACTACATGAAATGTAAAGGGTGGTAGTATGGCATAAAACTAATGGAATTCACACATACAATTAATCAGCAAGTCTCAAAAATTCCTCTGTGTAAACTCTTGGTCTATGACAACCCTGCTTTTTTATTACAACTTAAACATGATTTATTACATAAAACTTCACTTGATAAAAAAAAGAAGATTGAGAGGTTTAGTGTCTCTTGGGCTTAGGATCATTACATAAAAACTTGAAACATGAAATACAACATCTTTATTGAAAACTTCCTTTCATTGACCACTACATTCCCTCGTACTTAGCATTGCATGGGATAACCTGAGGACATGCATAAGAAAAGGGTGAGCTATAAAGCCTAGTAAGGGAATACACATGGAATAACATGAGGAGTACAATACATGTTAGACATTAGGCATATAAATAGAGCACAAGAAAAACATAAACATAAAGGCATGATAAAGCATGATAATCATAACATGGAAATGTGGCAACAACACTTAACATGGAATTAGCATGAGACAAGGCTCATTGCACATGGAGCATGAGTAAATACTCATTGCACATAAAGAACCAGTAAACCCTCGTTGCACTTGAATTAGCATGAGTCAACATTCATTGCACCTGACGTATCATGATACTATACTTACCCAATGCATTTGAGTGCTATAAGGGCGCACCCTTCTTAAACATTTCATTTCATGCATAAGTGTGCCACATGGATCATAAAACATGGATTCAAAAAAACATAATAATTTATTACACAATAAAGGAATGTGGAATTCAAACATGAAACTTTATAATCAATAAGTAAATGTGCATAAAGGTGAATAACCTTGATGGAGAAATGGGCATGGTATTCACTACACAATGACACTGGCTTAGAAAGTCGGTGCGATTTCGGCAGCGTAACGGTGTGACATAAGAATTCGTAAAGATGGTTGATGAGAGAGAAATGGGTTCCTCATCATATTTATATGTAATGGAAAATTAGTAGGTCATATAGATCAATGTCCCAAAAATTGTAATTGAATTTATATTCATGATACAAAAGTATTGTTTGAATGTAAAAGAAGAGAAAGAAGTTCCTTTCGGAATTTCGGCATAGTAACGGGTGTACATGGGAGGCATTTAATGAGAGATAAAGGGTCTCCAATCATTCAAACATAAATATGGAAGTATGAGGGAGGTGAAAAACCATACCTCAATATTCATAATTGAAATTAAAAGGGCAAAACAACTTAAAGAAAATTGGACAAAAATGAGAAAGGAAGAAAAACCCTTACTTGGAAGTGTTATTACAAAGGCTAGAGAGAGGCTTGTGAGAGGATTATGGGGAGCTTGGGGCACCTTGGGAGGATTATAGAGAGAGTAGAACAGAGTTTGGATGAACTAAAAAGGATTTTAGTGAGGAGGAAGTGGGAGCTTGGGTGGGTTTATATAGGAAAGGTGAGGGAATTCTTTATTATTTAGGTTTGGGACCCCTTATATTAAATTAATCCAAACCACAAACCATCCCATGGTTTTTTCCCATGTTTTTTGTCAAAGGGAAGAGGAAAATAATATTTTATAAGGACAAGGTCCGAAAATTTTAAAATATTAGGGATGTTTATGTGGAGGTGAGTCACACTCCCATGGAAATTAATTTAAAAAAAGTCAATGTGTTTAATAAGTCTTGAAAGGTCCATTAATGCTTTGAAAAGTAAGTCAAACAAACCCAAAATCACATTATTTTTATGTTAAAACATATATTGGCCGAAAATAAAGCTTATTGTATTTTATTACATCACTATTGGGTCATTATGATGTCATAAAACACATTATATATTTTAACGGTATTTAATTTTTACACAAAAATTTGACTATCTCAAAAAATTATGAAAAATTCACCATTGGATAATTTTGACGTCCTGATTCCAGAAATAAAATTTATTTTACCAAAATAATTTTCTACCTATTTTAATTTTAACTTTTAAAATAAAAACCGACATTTATCGAAAATCCACGGGTTTTGATAGAAATGTCTTTCAAACCTTAATAAAAATTATAATTGCATTCATAAAATTATAAGATCATTTATATTTAATAAAAATTTATTTATTAACAATAATAATTTATTAAAATATTATTTAATTCAGAAATAACTTAATTTAATAAAATATAATTATTAATTAAATAATAAATAAAAATAATATTTGTACTTTAAAAATTATTTACAATGTATCAATAATGACAAGAAGGTATATACATTATTATATAAAAAAATAATGTACATGAACATAGTACTATTGATTCGTTACATAACCCCTTAAAACAGCCACATAAGACCTAAGGGTAAGGTGTGCGATGGTGACAGACTCTTGGGGTGACTCGGATAACATCGCTCGAGTGGTAGTTTCTATCAACTTCCACATCTCCCGTAGATGGTCCCATTCGAGCTTGACATGTTGAATCTCAGCTTGGGATTGGTCAAGAGAGAAGCCCAAGTATGCCACCTCTTTTCTAAGATCTGACAAAAGGGCTTCGTATGGAGAAATTCTACAGGATGAGGCCATCGCTTCCATTGTCTGAGTAAAATTGGGATCGTTAAAGCCTTATATTTATACTAATCATGTGATCACTGTTCAACGACTATAAAAGTAACGGTCAGAAATCTTATCATAAAACCAAAGAAGTTGACATTTTATAAAAACATTTTATATAAAGAGAAATTTAATATGATTAAGTGAGATTTTCCATTAATGAAACTTTGGGTCGTTACAATATTCCCACCTTAAGAAATTTTTCCCTCTAAAGTTTCTTTTCCCACACTAAAACAGATGTGGGTAACTCAGCTTCATCATTTCCTCTGATTCCAAAGTTGCTTCTTCAAACTTGTTGTTTCTCCACAACACCTTGACGAGGGGCATTGTCTTATTTCGTAGAACTTTTTCTCTACGATCTAAGATCTTCACTGGTTTCTCCTCAAAAGAAAGATCGTCTTCCAATTGTACCACCTCAGAAGAGAGTACATGTTAAGGTTCTGATATGTACTTTCTTAAGAGGGATACATGAAATACATCATGTACTTTGGTCATAGTAGGTGGAAGTGCTAGCCGATAGGCCACAACCCCAACACGATCAAGAATCTCGAAGGGGCCGATGTACCTTGGACTTAACTTCCCCTTATTTCCAAACCTGATGAACTTCTTCCATGGAGATATGCATAGAAAAACCATATCCACAAATTTAAACTCAAGGTCTCATTGACGGTTATCTGCATAACTCTTCTGTCGACTCCGAGATGCCTTGATATGCTGCTGAATGGTTTTTACCTTCTCCACCATTTCTTCAACAATTTCTGGTCCAAGAAGCTTACGTTCACCGACCTCATCCCAAATTGTCAGTGTTCTGCACCTTTTCCAATACAGGGCTTCATATGGTTCCATTTGGATTCTCGAGTGGAAACTATTTTTATAAGAGAACTCAACTAGAGGAAGATGTTGATCCCATCCTCCATTAAAGTCCATTGAGAATTCTCTTAACATATCCTCAAGTGTTTGGATAGTCTCCTCATATTGGCCACCAGTTTGAGGATGATAGGTCGTACTTAAGTTCAGTTCAGTATTCATAGCATGTTGAAGACTCTTCCAATACATAGAGGTGAATCTTGGATCTCGGTCAGACACAATATACAGTGGTACTCCATGCAACCTTACCACTTCCGTGATATATATCTGTGCCAGTTGATCTAATGAGAAATAATCCCGAATAGCAATGAAGTGTGCAGTCTTTGTAAGACGATCCAAAACAACCCAGATTGCATTGTTGCCTTTGGATGTCCTCCGAAGTCCGGTGACAAAGTCCATGGTGATGTTTTCCCATTTCCATTCTGGTATGGGCAATGGTTACATCATCCCCTTAGACTTCTGCCTCTCTGCCTTCACTTGATGACACATCAGGCACTTTGTTGTATATTCAGCGATCTCTTTATTCATATTATCCCACCAAAAGTTTTCTCAGAGATCTCGATACATCTTTGTGCTCCCTAGGTGAATAGAGAAATTTGAACTATGTGCATCATCCAAAAGTTCCTTATTCAGCTCCAGACTTGATGGAACACATAGTCTTTTCCCAAACCAAACAATTCCTTCTTCATTAACATTAAACTCTGAGGATTTCCCTTTTTCGATAGCTTCCACTTTTTCTTTAATTCCCACATCATCCTTTTGAGCATCCTTTAACCTTTCCAAAAGTGATGGTTGAGCAATCATTTGTGAAAGGATTGATGATGTTCCCTTCTCTATGGTTCCCATGTCCATCTTCATCAAGTCTAAGAAGATCGGATCCTTCTCAATTCTCATCATTGATAGAATCGATGGATCCTTTCTACATAGGGCATCTGCCACCTTGTTCGCTTTCCCAGGGTGGTAATGGATTGAACAGTCATAATCCTTGATGAGCTCTATCCATCTTCTCTGGTGCATATTAAGCTCTTTCTCTGTGAATATATATTTAAGACTCTTGTGGTTAGTATATATCTCACATTTATCCCCATAGAGATAATGCCGCCAGATTTTCAAGGCAAAGATCACCGCTGCGAACTCCCGATCATGTGTTGGATAGTTTTGATCATGTATTTTCAACTGACTTGAGGCATAGGATATCAATTTATCATTCTGCATCAGCACACAACCTAAGCCCTTATTTGAAGCATCACTGAATACCACAAAAAGTTCCCCACTTTTGGGTAAAGTGAGCACGGGCGCAGTGATAAACCTCCTTTTCAACTCTTTGAAGCTTTCTTCGCATTCATCACTCCAAGAAAACTTTACTCCCATTTGAGTTATCTTGGTAAGAGGGTTGGACAATCGTGAGAAATGTCTCAAAAATCGTCGATAATATCCAGCTGACCCCAAGAAGCTACGGATATCTGTTACCGATGTTGGCCTCGTCCATCCCTCAATTGCATCTGTTTTGGAGGGATCCACAGATATTCCATTTCATGTGATGATATGGCCCAAGAATGAGACCTCCTTCAACCAGAACTCACACTTTCTGTACTTCTCATAGAGCTTCTCCTTGCGCAAATTCTCTAGTACAGTTCTTAAATCCTCCTCATGATCCTCCTTGGTTTTGGAGTATATTAGAATATCATCTATAGAGACTACCACAAATTTGTCTAGGTAATCTCTAAGGAATCTATTCATTAAGTCCATGAAGATTTCTGTAGCATTAGTGAGTCGGAAAGGCATTACTATGAATTCATAGTGTCCGTATCTTGTGCGAAAAGTAGTCTTGGGGATATCTTCCTTCTTCATCCTTACTTGATAATATCTCGACTGTAAGTCCACCTTGGAGAAGTATTGTGCTCCACGCAGCTGATAGAACAGGTCATCAATTCTTGGGAGAGGATACTTGTTCTTTATCGTGACTTTGTTAAGTTTACGATAATCGATGCAAAGCCGCATTAACCCATCCTTCTTCTTGACGAATAGGACTGGGGCACCCCATGGTGAAGCACTTGGGCGTATAAACCATTTATCCAGATTATCCCGTAGTTGTTTCTTTAGATCTTCACGCTCTACAATAGCCATTCTATTTGGAGTCTTTGATATTGGTAAAGACCCAGGTATAAGTTCAATTTAGAATTCAACATCTCTTCTAGGAGGAAGACCAGACGGTTCCGTGAGAAACACTTCAGCGAATTCCCTCAGAATAGGCATTTTTTCAAGGATGGTTTCTTCCTTGGACTCAATCATCTGAGCTAGATACACATTCTCATAAGGCAGTAATATCCATGCTTGGGATGATGGAGCTAAAGGACATTCATCTTCCTCCTTACAATTTTAAAGAATCGGGGGTCGATTCTCCATATGGAGTGTGATTTCCCTCTCCTGACAATTAATGTTGGCTCTATATAAGGAAAGCCTATCCATGCTAAGAATTGCATCAAATTCCACCAGAGGGAGTATGACGAGGTTCACCGAGAAATTAAATCCACATATTATAATAGGGTATGACTTATATTCATGGGATTCAATGATTTCCCCATTTGTCGTACTCACCGACATCTTCACTTCCATGATTTGTGGTGGTGCTGGGATTGTTCTAATAAACTTTCGAGATATAAAAGAATGCGTAGAACCTGAATCAAAAAGTATGCTCTCTATTCTTGAATGAATAACTATTGTACCTGTCACCACTTCATTGTCGGGGTTCACTTTGACAGAAGAGATGGAAAAAGCTCTACCTTGTTGCCTTGGAGGTTGTTGGTTGTCTCTGAAAACCCTTGGATTAGGGCACTGATTTGAAAAATGACCCAGTTCTTTGAATTTGTAGCATTGAACAATGCGTTGAGGTTCGAATAGATCATTTCACTCCTATGTCACAGCCGCGGGTCTTTCTTTCCGATAGTTAACAGCTAGGGGACCTTCTCTCCCACACCTGAAGTATTTCCTCGTCCTCTTGAGACAATTTCCAGGGTGCTTCTTTCCGCACATTTGGCAAGTGGGGTGCTGGATCTTCTTAGCACCATTGGATTTATCCATTGGACCACTAGAATTGAATTATACCTTATGCTTCTTGTCCCCACAATACCCCTATGATTCTCTGATCTCTATTTCGACCCTGAGGTCACATCAGACAATTTCCTCATAGCTGTCGAAGTCACAGATTGCCAATGCTTTCTGCAGGCTAGGCTTCAGCTGACCAAAGAAGCGGTCAACTTTTCATTCTGGGTTAACGATAAAGCCAGAAGCGTATCGTGCATGCCTTGTGAAGTTTTCCTCGTATGCTCCAACAGATTCCTTATCTTTTTTCTTGAGGGAAAGGAAGTCCCTTTCCATCTTAAGTCGAAGGGTGCAAGGAAAATATTTATCGAAAAACATCTTCTAGAAATCCTTCCATTACAACGCCTCGATCTCCTCCTCAGGTTTTGTATTTTTTATCAACGTCCACCATTGATCAGCTTCACCCTCCATACGATAAGCCACCAGGAGAACCTTCTCTTGTTCAGAACGTTGAAGGATGGAGAAGATCTTTTCAATGGAGTTGATCCATTGTTCAACGATTGAGGGATCGATTGAACCACTAAAAGTAGGAGGCCTTTGTCTCATGAAGCTCTCGATATCGACTTGTTCTATCTTAGGGGGGGGGGTTGAATATTATTTTGGACCCATGTTTCTATTCAAAACTTGAGTTAGTTGAGAGTAAAGCGTGACAAATTTCGCGATTCCCGCTCCCATTAGATTGGGCATCTCATTAGTACAGCCATCACACTGATCTTCACAACAGTTGTTAGCCTGAGTCCTCCTATTACTCGCCATTGGCTAGAATAAAAGGAAAGTTAGGGGTAACACATAAAGGGTAATCCAAAGAAAAAAGTTGATGACTTATAAATAAACTTTCATTTTCTTAACTCATGAGTCTATAGACTTCAATCTAGGCTTTTCATGATCTACTTTCTAACATATATTCTTAGGGGCAATTTTTTAATTCCATTTATAAGGGTTCATACTAATCTTGAGAATTTTTCAAAACATATCCCCTGGGAGTGTCTTAACCAAGAATGCAACAAGTCCCATTTTTGTGCACCAGTTCCCATTCAAGTCTAGCTCAAAGCGGTGTTTTCAGGTTTTACCCATAGGATACATCTGTGCCAGAGCCACCTCTACCTGCTCATATCTAGACAGGGATGTATTTTCTTGACAAACAACTTACTCAATACTCACCCAAACTTAGGGATGTTTTTATTTTTCTTAGTCTTGTATCTAAGGCTTTACTAGGGTTTTCTAATCCTAATCCCAAAAATAACCAAACCTATCCTCTGATACCAACTATGACAACCCTTCTTTTTATTACAACTTAAACATGATTTATTACATAAAACATCACTTGATACAACAAAGAAGATCGAGAGGTTTAGTGTGTTTGGGGCTTAGAATCATTATATAAAAACTTGAAATATTAAATACAACATCTTTATTGAAAACTTCCTTTACATGACCACTACATTCCCTCGTACTTAGCATTGTATGGGATAACCTGAGGACATGCATAAGAAAAGGGTGAGCTATAAAGCCCAGTAAGGGAATACAAATGCAATAACATGAGGAGTACAATACATGTTAGACATTAGTAATATCAATAGAGAACAAGAAAAACATGAACATAAAGGCATGATAAAGCACGATAATCATAACATGGAAATGTGGCAACAACACTTAACATGGAATTAGCATGAGCCATGGCTCATTGCACATGGAGCATGAGTAAATCCTCATTGCACATAAAGCATGAGTAAACCCTCGTTGCAGTTTAATTAGAATTAGTCAACACTCATTTCACCTGAAGTATCATGATACTATACTTTACCCAATGCATTGGAGCGCTATAAGGGCACAACCTTCTTAAACATTTCATTTCATGCATAAGTGTGCCACATGGGTCTTAAAACATGGATTCATAAAACATAATAATTTATTCCATGATAAAGGAATGCAGAATTTATACATGAAACTTTACAATAAATAATTAAATGTGCATAAATTTGAATACCCTTGATGGAGAAATGGGCATGGTATTCACTACACAATGACATTGGCTTAGAAAATCGGTGCGATTTCGGCAGCGTAATGGCGTGACATAAGAATTCATAAAAATGGTTGATGAGAGAGAAAGGGTTTCCTCATAATATTTACATATAATGGACTGTAATTAGGTCATATAGATACATGTCCCAACAATTTTAATGTAATTTTGATTCATGATACAAAATTATTGCTTGAATGTAAAAGAGGAGAGAAAAGTTCCTTTCAGAATTTCGGCATAGTAATGGGTGTACATGGGAGGAATTTAATGAGAAAGAAAGAATCTACCATCATTCAAACATAAAGAGGGAAGTATAAGGGAGGTGAAAAACCATACCCCAATATTAAAAATTGAAATTAAAAAGGAAAAACAACTTAATGAAAACTGGACAAAAATGAGAACGGAAGAAAAACCCTTACTTGGAAGTGTGCTTCCAAAGGCTAGAGAGAGGCTTGTGAGATGATTCTTGGGAGCTTAGGGCACCTTGGGAGTATTCTAGAGAGAGTATTGAAGATGTTAGACGAACTAAAAACGATTTTAGTGAGGAGGAAGTAGGATCTTGGGTGGGTTTATATAGGAAAGGTGAGGGAATTATTTATTATTTATGTTTGGGACCCCTTATATTAAATTAATCCAAACCACAAATCGTACCATGGTTTTTGCCCATGTTTTTTTGAAAAGGGAATAGGAAAATAATATTTTATAAGTCCAAGGTCTGAACTTCTTAAAATATTAGGTTTGCTTATGTGGAGGTGAGTCACACTTCCATGGAAATTAATTTAAAAAAGACAATGTATTTAATAAGTCTTGAATGGTCCATTAATGCTTTGAAAAGTAAGTCAAACAAACCCAAAATCAAATTATTTTAATGTTAAAAGATATATTGGCCGAACATAAAGCTTATAGTATTTTATTACATCACTATTGGGTCATTATGATGTCATAAAACACATTACATATTTAAACAGTATTTAATTTTTACCCAAAAATTTGACTGTCTCAAAAAATTATGAAAAATTCACCGTTGGATAATTTTGACATCCTGATTCCAGAAATAACATTTATTTTATCTAAATAATTTTCTAAATATTTTAATTTTCACTTTTCAAATAAAAACCTATATTTATCGAAAATTCACGGGTTTTGATAGAAATGGCTTTCAAACCTTAATAAAAATTATAATTGCATTCATAAAATTATAAGATCATTTATATTTAATAAAAATTATTTTTATAATAATAATATTTTATTAAAATATTATTTAATTCAAAAATACATTAATTTAATAAAATAGAATTCTTAATTAAATAATAACTAAAATCACTATTTGTACTTTAAAAATTATTTACAATGTATCAATAATGACAAGAAGGTATATACATTATTATATACAAAAAATAATGTACATGAACATAGTACTATTTATTTGTTACATAACCCCTTAAAACAGCCGCATAAGACCTAAGGGTAAGGTGTGAGATGGTTACAGACTCTTGGGGTGTCTCAGATAACATTGCTCGAGTGGTAATTTCTATCAACTTCCTCTTCTACCGTAGACTGTCCCATTAGAGCTTGACATGATGAAGCTCATCTTGGGCTTGGTCAAGAGAGAAGCCCAAGGATGCCACCACTTTTCTAAGCTCCGACAAAAGGGCTTCATATGGATCAATTCTACAGGATGAGGCCATCGCTTCCTTTGTCCGAGTAAAATTGGGTTCGTTAAATCCTTATATTTATACTAATCATGTCATCACTGTTCAACGGCTATAAAAGTGACGGTCACAAATCATATCATAAGACCAAAGAAGAAGACATTTTATAAAAACATTTTATATAAAGAGACATTTAATAAGATCAAGAGGGATTTTCCATTAATGAAACATTGGGTCGTTACATGGTCAACATGTCTAAACCATTGTCATCTATGTTAATCTTCTCAAGATGCAAATATCTTGAATCATGGACATCACAGATCCAATGATACTGAACATCGATATTTTTTGACCTACCATGAAAAGTGATATTCTTCCCCAAAAAATCACACTATGACTATTAAAAAACAAAACATCCCTGTTTGGAATAAAATTAAGCTCTAAAATAAAAGTTTTCAACCTAAAAATTCCTTGCATGCCTCTTTAGCTGCAATAAAATAAAACGTTTTGGTATATAAATTAACTTATCTCTGAAATCTAGACTACTAAGATATAACTCCCCCTAAAAAATTTATCAAATAGACTGTAGTAGACTTCGTTGAATCCATATATCCTTCCATATCTAAATCTGTAAAGCTATGAATAATAGGCTCCTCATTGACCAAACCCAATTCCATATCTAAAGTACCATGAAAATAATGAAATATATACTTCACTGATATACAATTCTCTCTACTGAGATTATACAGAAAATGAATAAGTACACTAACTGCATGAGCTATATCATGTGCAGTACATACCATCACATACATCAAACAACTAGTGATAGATGAATACGATATGTTATACTTATCCTCTCACTTTTCATTAGTATAAGGTGAAAGACTATAACTGAGCATAAAATGTATAGAAAGAGGAATAATAACAACTTTTAATTTTAATTTGAATAATATTTTATTGAAACATAGCTCAAGAGGGCCAAACATAGGAAGAAAAGTACTAAACACACTAGGATTTCACATGATGCTATTGTGGAGTATGGGGATATTCTTTGGAAAATGATCTGGAAATAAGATGTTCCCCCAATGATCCACTACTTTTGGTGGAAGATTTTCATAGGTATTCTTCCCAATATGGACTTCCTATCCTTCTTACCATAGGTATTCTTCCCACTATACCCTTTATTCTCGAACATTATAGAATACCATATGAATGCAATAATCCACTATTTAGGGGATAATGCGATTTGGATATTAGGTGTATCTGATACCGAGTTTCTATGGGATACAGTGTTGGATCTCCCAACACTGTTGATGATGTGGTCATCCACATTCCTTACATAGAAGGTTTCCTCATTTTTTTCATTAGCATTAATTATTTTGGTTATAAAGAATGATTAAATTCAAAAATAAAATGTAAAAATCCTATACTTTTTGGATTGAATGGGATGCTTCCTAAGTTGATACATGGGATTGTGATACTTCTCAAAATGATTTTTTAGGCTCTCTCAGAGTTAAATCTAGATGGATTCCCTATAAATGGATCACCAAGATCAATGTCAATGATTCAATTTCTGTGGATGGGATTACTGGGGTTGGTTTGATGGCTCAGGACTATTGCAGTAGGATATTTTCAGCTAGATAGGAGTCACAACACACCTATTAAGAACCCTATATTGATGAAGCCCATGTTGTCATTTCCATTCCAATCGTTGCAAAATAAAATGGATAGAATGCTATCAATGTTTAATATTATTTTCTCACTGTCATTAATGTTATCATAAAAAATTATTAAGAAATCCAATCTTGTGGTTTCATCATAAGGAAGATCTAGGATCTCATTCAAAGAATCATGATTTTTTCATTCTCCATCATCAAATGGGAGGGAAATGGGGAAACTATTCCTTTGGATACAAGTAGTATTTCTGGTGAGGACCACTTGTGGTCCGATTTTTTTCTTTCAAGGTTGTTCTGCCTTGTTTCTTATGATCTTCGTGACTAATATATCCTCCCTTATTTGTCAAAAAATATATGTACATGTATAACTACATGTAAGTACGTGTAAGTATGTATATACATGTGACTGTGTAGATGTGTGTGTGTACATAGGGATGTTGGTAATTTACGTAAATGTCATAAATTTATTTTTTTATAAATTTTTTAATTTAATTTATCAATTTATTGTTATACATTCATTAATAATGTTAAAAATATATTTAATGATTTTTTAGTATTTATTTATACATATATTTATTTACTATATATACATGTAATATTTTAAATATAATTTATTTGAATAATATTTATTGATTTTTATTTAAAATGTTTTAAAATTTATAAAATATATTCAAAATTTAAATAATTAACCTATTTAAATGATTTTTTTAATAATTTTTTATTTTAAATATTTAATTAAACAATTATAAATATATATACTTTTTTAAAATAAGTATTTATGAAATTATAAATAAAAAAAATATATATAATAATTATAAAATTAAAATAAATATATTTCAATAATAAATATATTTATTATATTAATAATTATATATCTATATATATATCTATATATTTAAATAAATATATTTATAATTATATATAAAAACATTTCAAATATATTTATTTATAGTTATTAATATAAATGAATAAATCCTTATTTAAAAAAATATAAAATTATAATAAATATATTTATAATTATATATAAACATTTTTTAATATATTTATTTATAATTATAATTATAAATATATTTTTTATTTTTTTAAAAAAATTATTAAATTACAAAAATATATGTATTTTAATTTTTTTAAATATATAAATTATATAATTATTTACATATATTAATTTATAATTATATAAAAATATTTATAAAAGTAAATATTTATAGTTATTAATAAACAAAAAATAAAATATTTAAATAAATAAAAAAATATAATAAGTACATTTATTATATTTATAATTTTTAAACATATATATATATATAATTATAATTATAATTATAAACAAATTTTTATATAAATATTATATACATAATTTCATAAATATATATAATAATATAAATAAATTATTAAGATTAGATCCTTATCATCACCTTTTTAGAGCTGATAAATATATTCCTTTTTCAGTGCTAAAAAGTGGTGATAAAACATGTCTTTATCAGTGCTACTATTTTAGTTTTGATAAAGACGCATTGTATGATTTCTTTTCTAGTGTTGATAAATGGGTATCTTTATCAGCATAAAAGAATCACTGATAAAGATTAGTTTTATCAGAACTTCTTATTTTAGCACTGATAAAACTATTTTTAGTCATCGCTTTTTGGAAAGCACTGATAAAAGCCTTACCAAGTCTTGTAAAAGAACCCTTACTAGTTGTGTTATCTCTCACACACCTCAAGATCTAATGAAACCCCACTTTTATTGCACCACCTCTCTATCGAACCCTACTCTCACCACGACCAACGCTTTTTCCAAATCCCACTACCGTCGCTCTTACCAATCCCTACTCCCGCCACTGCCGCTACCGCTCTCCTATGTCACCGCACCACTGCTCTTTCCAAACACTACTGCCTCCTCTACCTCTTCTCTAATTCCAAATCTAAGGTATGTGATGAGTCTGTACACCTCATCTCACCCTTACACCACATCGCACCACCTCTACTCCAAATCGAACCACCCCTGCTTGCATATTTCACGCATGAAAACCATACTATGAGGGAATGAGGTGTAATAAGTTATGTTATTATTGTTTTTTGTTATATAATATCTATATTGAAGCTTTAAAGTTTTATTATAATTAAATTCATATAAAATACCTAGTTCTTATACTATATATTTACTTTAGGCATACCCAAATCTCTCCTCAAAACATTTATTGATTATGTGTGTTAGTTTTAATGTAAAATTATGCCCCTATTTATTGAAAAACAATGATTAACTATTCATGTTGGAAACAAATTCATAGTAATTTCTATATTAATCATCTTACCATAGGTAAGAATCATTTCACACACTATGGAAGTTTGATTACTCGTCTCTAAATTAGCATGATTTTAAATATTATGAATAGTGGAATACAACTCCATTATTAACATGCTAAGAGTGAATTTTACATCAAATATTCATTTAAATGTCATCTAAATGATCTGTAAACTACGATCACATACATCCAATGTTAGATAAAACATCACATGAGGTACTATATCAACCTCGGTTGTTTATATTAGAAGAGGTGGGGATTTTGTAAGTGGTTTATTTTTGTTATCAATTTCCTTTTAAACATCAATGATGTCTTTCCAGACATCATCCAACATCATGGTCCCAAAATAAGTTTCTTGAAATATTTTGGGTTTCATGTGAGTTATTATAATATTGATTTAGATAGTGATTTATTCTTCAATTTCATATTAATACTATTCAATAAATTCATTAAACTAAATATTTCAAAAATATCACATCTATAATTTGAAACCTTTGAGGTTTTTATGAGTAATAATTAAACTGAAATCATTATCTCTCCTTATAATTTCATATGTTTTACTTTTATATATTCTAATTTTATACTTTTATAAATTTGTAAAACTATATAATTCTATAAATTCTATATAATTTTATAACATATATGTACTTTTATATAGTTTTATAAATTTATATAAATTTATAAATGATGTATATTACTTTAAAATGTATATTCCTTTTATAAATCATATATAATTTCATACTTCTTTATATGTATATAGTTCTTTATACTGATATATATAAAAAACTTAATTTCTACTTTTATACCTGTGTTCTTTTATCAATATATCAATTATTTAACACTTTGATACATTCATTTATTTTGTTTCTATAAATTTTACTTTTACATTTTTATAATTTTGTACCACAATTATTTTTTTTAAAAAAAATTCATTTACCTAATTAAGAATTATTTTATTATATACAATAATTTATTTTTTAAATCCTAATATATAAAAGTTGAATGTAGGATTTTAATTGAGTGTTGAATGAGTTTCAAAATTAGCTTTGTTTTACTTCGGATTTCATGTTCAACAATGTATCAAAGGGGGAACTTATTAAATTCCTTTTTATAATATAGACTGATAATAACACCATGAAAAGGGCATGTCCTTAACTTTATCCAACCCATAAGATATAAATCATGATCTTACTCTCGCATAAGGTAAATTAATGTTGAACCCAGTGCAACTCTTAAACCTACTTTTCATCCAACATCACCTCCATGATTTAAATTAACAGAGTCATCCAAAACTATATATTATCTCTTATTTGGTTGTTGATTCTAAGGGTATGAGTCTTAGGAAACAAAATTCAATAATAACTATCATCCTCATCAGCTTCATCTCTGGAATAGTTATTATTTCATTTTGCTACCTGATACACATCCCCCATATCTTTCAGACATGAAACTTTGTTTCTTGAACTACTCTAATAAGTGTTCATGTCATACCAGATACCAGTGAACATTGTTGATTAATTTAGAGGATAACACCTACCACCCATGGAGTAATTATTTTCTTAAATTCAATTACCCATTTCCTTCAAATCATGATGAAATTATTTGAAACATTAAAATATTGGGTTCCCCATATCTGGAAGAACCCTCTTTGTGTATTTATTTATTTTGGTAAGTATTAATATTAACAAATAAAATAGTATGGATATGAATTGAAAATATATGGATTCTAATCATATGAAAAAAATAGTATTAATATGTGGGGAAATACTTCATAAAATTTTCAAAA
This sequence comes from Viscum album, assembly GCA_963277665.1. Classification (NCBI taxonomy): domain Eukaryota; kingdom Viridiplantae; phylum Streptophyta; class Magnoliopsida; order Santalales; family Viscaceae; genus Viscum; species Viscum album. Next base: position 167,555 of record OY728159.1, read on the forward strand.
GATCATGCATATGAACATTCTCAAATCCGTTTAATGATATACTCCTAGAACATAATGATCTTCCTTTAAAAACATATGTTGTAAAAAAATTCTAAATTTAATGGATATGATCTCTAAAAGAATACATGCATGTCCAAATGTCTGTATACTATTTACCATGCACCAAAAATCAATTAAAGAATGACAAAGTGTGGTGATTCTCTATACAAGAAAGATGAATATAGTCCCAATAAAGTAGTATGATATACTTTACAGTAATTCCTAGGTTTAATAACCTATATGAAATTGAGGATAAAACAAGAAATTTTATGTGGAATACATATTAAAGAAATAAATATGGGAAACTTTGTCACCTGAAAGACTCTCCTCTGTGAATGACAATTGATCATGAGTATCCTGAATTTGGAAACGAACTAAAAAACTCTATCTTTTTCTTTCTAAATATGGAGTGAATCTTTTTTGTTTCAAAAGAAACACTCAAATTACATGGTTATTTATGTTGGTAAATTATAACTTACCACCAAATTTTTCATGAAATTAAAATACATTATATTATCAATGCTTATATCAGGATCAAAACAACCAAGTAATGATATTGTTTTTTATTTTGTTCCATTGATTGAATTTTTGAAATTATTATGGGATTCAAGTGTTATTTTGTATGATTCATACATAAATGAGAATTTATCATTGAGATCTATGTTGTACGGGATGATAAATGACTTTTCTATTTATGGTAATCTTCAAGGATATGGAATTAAAGGAACTCAAGGGAATCTCTTTCATAAACAAGGTACACATTAAATTAGGTTGAAACATTCATTGAAGACTGTGTTTATAGTATAAATCATTTTTCTACCACAACAACCTAAGTACCAATATTGGATGACATCATTCAATGGGATTTCATAAGAACATAAAAACCATATCCACTAACTAGTGATAGACTATTTGAGAAATTAAAATATATGTACCCTTGTTTTGGTAAAACTTTTTTGAAAAACCTTACAAAACCCTACTATTGACGCTCCTTTCATCACAGAGTCTAATGATTGGAAAAGGAGAATATCTTAGCTCAAAGTGATTCAACATTTGGACAAATATCAAAAAATTGACAAAGGAAGGAATAAGAAGAACATTGCACAAAGGTCGCGCAAGTTCTTCCATGGTCGCACAAGTACACTTGCACGCCGAAGTTCGTCATGCAAGTACACTTGCGCGCTGAAGTTGGTCTTGCAAGTCACTTGCGCGACCTCTTTGAAAGCCACTCAGGGTCTTCTCCAACCTGTAAATACCCCCAGTGGGCCCCCCATTTCAGGAGGAATTTTTCCAGAATTCAGATATAGAGCTCTGAACGCCCAAGCCTCTTCTTCAAGTCTTCCAAACAATTATAAGGTAATTATTTACCTAGAATGGAAGGTATAAACAAGAGGAATAAGGTCTAATTGTTAGAAATAACTAACAATTGCGTGCCTAAGTGTTTTTCCCTTAAGGGAAATGAATACACTTACGCACCTCCTTACCTATTCATTGAAACTTGCGACACTCTTCTGGAAGTACCTCCAGATGATTCTAAAGGCTTTGGTCAAGAATCACCCATGTATTACTCTACAGGTCAAGCACCGCGCAAGTACACATGTGTCACGCAGGTATACTTGCGCGACCAATACTTGCGTACCCACGCAGTACCTGCGCGCCTTCTAGGACCTGTGTGCCCTTATATTTTTTTGGGTGCCCTTCCTGCCCATTTAACCTCTCTTATTCCATTCCACCTCTCCAATTCAAGATCCAGTCTTCAAAAAAACTCTTCAAATCCATTTGTGGCATGTTTTCTTGATTGAATTCATTATCTGAAAGGATCTCTATGGAGTATCTCTCAAAACATAGTGATTTTCATATCTTTATGTCGCTAAAGTTAGAGAGTTCATTCATTCAACCTCATCCTTTAAGATGAGAGAATATTTAACCTGGGCCTCCTTTCCAGGAGTAAGCCTCAGTCCAAATCCTCATTAATTTGGGCATCCTTTTCATGAGTAATCCCCAAGTCCCCTAACCTGGGCCTCCTTTTCAGGAATAAGCCCCAGTCATAATTCCCCAAATTTGGGCATCCTCCTTAGGAGTAAGCCCAAAAACATAATTCCTTTAACCCGGGATTTCTTTTTAGGAATAAGCCCCATTATCAAATATGGGCATCCTATTTAAGAGTAAGACCCAAGTCCCTTAATTTTCAAATCCCTTTAACCTGGGTATCCTTCTCAGGAGTAATCCCCAGTCTTAATTTCTCTTAACCAGTCATAATTCCTTTGACTTGGGCTTCCTTCTCAAGAGTAATAACTAATCATAAGTCCCCCCCTAACTTGGGAATCTTACTTTGGAGTAAGCCCCAAGATTAGAGTATCCAAATCTCCATAAAGCACATATACCTTTATGGACCCTGTTCATGGATTTCTTCCCTAAAGTAAATCTTAATCCTCATTTATTTGGACAGTCATACATATATACATAATCCCCACATCATTGTATGGAACAATTGTATGGTTTCACCAATACCTCTTGTTTCTCACACCGAGCATGACTCACATGAGCTTAGAGTGTAAAAGTAATAATGACATATTCCTTTGAGCCATCAATCATGCATTAATGTCATACTCCCTTACTCGAACTACGTGGGTTCTGATTACTTTTCCAAAACAAAGGATACGTAGGTAGCCTATCATCTGGTACGATCCCAACTCTGAAATAATCCATGTCCTCCTGAATGACAATAAACTTCAAGTGTCCCACTGAGTGGATTTAAAACCAGTATGGTCATCATAATGACCAAGATACTTTTATGTATTTAAGGATACCATCAGCTAAGAATCACTAACCAATATAGAGGATTCTATATCGATGAAAACCCTCAAATACATATAATAGATTATCTAATTTTTTTTTTCATATCAATCATTGATTGTTAGATTTAAAGGAAAGACCATTTTATACCTGGTAATGTAATAAGGATTCACGAACATAACTTAAATCTATAAAGAGAGTCTCGGAGTAGACAATAATTCCCCTCAAAAAGGTGTGATGAGTCCGACCTTCCATCCTCTTGACCAATGCAAATTCCTAAGCCTCATCAGTCCACAACTAATGAGAACCTACCTTTGGAAAGTAGGTCCAAATGGATATGGAATCATTGGATGTTTCCAGTTCTATGAACAAACCCGTTAGAAACCGATTGGAATATTTGAACCTTCAATCAATGAGGTCATCCCCAATTCTAGGGGAAACAAAAAATGGGGAACCCGACGTGAATCCTTAACCAAGTTAAAATGATTCTTTTCTTTTTTTCTAGGCCCCTATTTTAACTCAATGTGAGGGACAATAAAGAAATAAATGACATATTTTCTCATCCAAAAGATGTAGTGGCCGAAATTATCTTGATTATGTCTGTTATATCAAACATGCACTCTTTTCCAAGATTTTTTTCATTTCCAGAATAGGTTCTCTTAAGTTCACATCTGTGAATACATCTGCTATGAAAAATTCTGCTGCAAATGCCACTGCTGCTACTCCTGCTGGATCATCGTCCGCTCTAAGGACGACATCACCTACTCAGCGTCTTCAACACTGGGTGTCAAATGCATTGGTTAAGGAGTACTTTCAACACGGTACCATTCCTACTTTGGAGGCTGCTCGACAAGCCCTCTAAGTGAAAAATTCACCCTGGTCGTCTGGATAGCGATGACCAGCGATCAAGAAGTAGGCAATGCTAACTACCATCTCCAACCGTTTCGGGTCGTTATCCCCGAAACGCAATCACCATTCACTCCCATATTCTGGGGAGGTGAATGAGAAGGTCCCTCAGGGCCTTAATTCAAGGAATCATGAGTCCTTCCCAAGGGGTCCCATAAACAATCTCCACCAGACTCGTGCGACAGTGCGCCCTCAACATGATGAGGGTATCGACTCCAAGCATTCGGCTCAGGTTCCTCAAACCCGAGCTAGCAAGACGAATTTACAGAGGTGAAATCCGGTCAATAGTGAGCATGTTCTCATCTCTGCTATCTCTAGAGAAGTCAACCAACCTAACTTGGTGGAAAACAACGAGCAGGCACATACACTCATCTGTTTTAATTCCGCTATCCAATAGACTTGTCTTGCAGCATCATGCCAATCTCACTAGGCAATTCTGGTGGAGTACTATAGGCCGGAACATACACCAGTTTATACGTCATCAGCTAGTCAGCATGCTCATCTGACTACATATGATGGATCTTGTCAACCACGTTCGGCGACGTACAATCAGCAGGCACATACACCAGCTAGTATTGATCAATCCTACCAACAGTATCGATTGGTAGCACTCGGAGAAGTCAGTCGGAAAGCTCCGACGAAAAATAGGAGGAAGACTCAACTCTCTGCCCCCACACTTGAGTACTGTCAGGATTCACAAATAGGAAAAGGAGGACAAGAACAGGTACACACACCTACTCAAAGCACAGAATAGACATATATCCTCGTTCCGGCAGCTGAGGTCACCAAGCATATTCTATCAATTGTGAAAGAGCAGAAGAAAATTCATGCTCATATTCTGGATGCTTTCCAGGATATTATAACAGCTTCAGCAGCATTTCAGGGAAAGACACATAAATCTATCCCTACCAGTGGAGTGACAAATCAACATTTCACTCTGAAACATACACACACAACGATTTCAGTCCAAGAGGGTTGTGGGGCGTATTCCCCCATATCATACGGACAACCAAGTTAGGCACATACACCTGATTTGAGTAGAGATCGCCATCCTAACTTGGACAACTCTCATAATTAGGAACATACACCTTCTCAGAGTAGCCACTTTCTTCAACAAGTGGTTTCTAAGGAGAGTAAGAAGGCGTCTAAGAAGAAGACCCGCCCAGCATAGTCAAAATATCAAGATCCGATCTGTAATAAGGCCTTGCTTGATGTTGGAGTTCTTGAAACCCTCATACAATTATCTATTGGAATCCAAGATTCTAATACCTCATTTCCCAATAGTGGGAACATTAATTCAAATGGTCTTCAACAGAAACTTTCTCATGAAGGCTTGCTTCATGACAGTTCGGTCGATCTTGAAGTTTCATCTTTAGATGAGAGATACAATAACCCTCTGTGTGGCCAGAAGACCAAGGAGAAAGAGATCTCATCTTTTTTTGTAACCCACCATGGTGGTCCTCCCCCTGATGATGAATTTCACTGTGAAAGTCCTCTCCGCAGTAGTGATGCACATTGCCCGGAAAATGCTCCAATGGACAATTTAGTGCCAAGAAATCCCTCTTATCATTAGGCACTTGCAAATGAGAAACCAGTCATATCTGATGCTTCATCGCTAGTAGGTGAAATAATTTCTAAACAAAAAGATATCCCAGGGTGTAGGTCATTCTCCAAACCACCCCTAAGTCATGCATCTTCTAGTTTGATCAGTGATTTCTCTACCAATCTTGTTAAATCCAACAAACCAATAAGGAAACACCAGCTCTGGTCAAATCAGGTAGAATAATCCTTATTGAATGATAAAGAGGAAATGATGAACATGAGAAAAAAACTAGCAAAGGGTGAAGTGCCAGTTATGTTTTGGCCTCTAGCTGACTCTCAGTATGACATTCCAGAATTATTGACGGAAGATGGAATTCATGATATTTGTCTTAACATATGGAAAAAACTTTGTCAGTTGAAAAAGAAAGTATTATCTTATGATGAATATGAAAATCATCTTATGATAATATAAGGGTTACAACGTCATATTGATTTGGAATCTCTATCAGTCTCTCGATATCTGAAGGCTGAAAAGCAGCAGAGAGCCCTTCAATGTTCATGCCTTGGCGCACTAAGAAGATTGCGCTAGTTAATTGCCAATGCCCCATCTGGTATTCATGTTAGAGGATGGGGTGTTCATGGAGCACTACATTTCATTGTACTCTCCAGTTATAAAAGCCCGCCAAAAATGGTCTCATGCAATTTTATTACCCGTGGCCGGCCATAGTCAATGGGTTTTGTTTGTAATCAAAAGCTTTCCCAAGAACAATCTTCAACTAGTTCCTCTAAAAATCAAGAATATAGAGAACAAGTTGTTGAATTACTCCTACATCAAGCAAATGTGAATATTTAATAGGCCTCTCATATGAAGCAACACATCATCAAGTGATAGAAGTGTTAGAAATCATACAATGGTTCTTTTAACCGGGCGATAAAAGTGGATGTCGATTGATGCATCCAGCTAATTTCCGGACTAAGGTCTGAAAGATCAGGAGAGATTTTAAGAAAGTCTCAGACATAGCATGTTAAGATCCACCCCAGCATGCCAGACTGGGGACTCTTTTAACCCAACCCTCAAAATCAACAAATAGGATTTGAGGATTTTAGCAAAAACAGCATGAACAGCCCCAGTCCACTGGACTGGGGACTTTTTCAAATCCTCAATCCATCCCTCAGAGAAAGTTAGTCTTTTCTCGATTGGGGATAAAGCCTCAAGAGGAATGAAGAGCCAAATTATCGGGAAATTATCTCCAAATTATGGTTCACCAAGAAGTTCCTGAGGGATCAAATCAACAAAAGGCAATGTCTCGTCCGGGGCATGGTAGAAGATAATATCACATAAATGATGATAGAAGGGATACGATGCGTTATGAATCAATTAATGTCATTAATACCATTGTTGTTGATCCTATAGAACATGAGGCTCACTTAGGGGACTCATATGAAGAGATTCCTTCTCAAGAAGTTGTACGCACAGACACAAATGAAGAATGTGTTCATACACGAAATCAAAGGATTACCTAGAATCTAGGTAATCCTTCAAGTAACCCACTTCCACCTCTCTGAAAGGGAGCTAACAAGGGGAAAGGAAAGAATCAAGTTACATACCCTTCCTTTGAAGAAGTCCAATCACTCTCACTAGAGAAAATATTTGCACAACAGGATGAAGAAATGAAGGAATTGAGAAGGTTGAATGCAAAACTACTTCAAGGTAGTCTTCTTCCTAAGCATGCTGGAGTCAGTCAGCCAAGGGAGTTTTGTTAGTTACTGAGATGGATCATGAATATCCTCCTCTATAAGTACACCCTCACAGTTCTAATCCTATGGGTCAAGTACAACAACAATTGGCGGTGCTACCATCAGTTACAGTACCATCCACCACATCTGTACCAGCTCTAGTTATTGCACCTACCCAAGTCCAAGTTCAACTGGATGTTTCTCAAAAGTTAATAACTAACATTGAGTCATTAACAGCTCTGTTAGAGACTATGGAAGGGAAGCGTGTGCAGGTTCAACCAGAAAAGAGAGCTTACCTTGAATGGGTAGATTCAATCCTTCCCCCATCAAGTTTTGGGAACCCTGTATTCCCTATTTTTAATGGATCAGGCGATCCTGAACAACATTTGACGAATTTCATGTCTTGTTTTGATCCTATGATGGGGACTCCGGAACTGCAAGAAGCAGTGAAACTTAGATGCTTCATGCGAACCTTGAAAGTACTAGCTTTTGTTTGGTACACAAGCTTGCAATCTCGGTCAATTACTGGGTGAGAAGATCTTCGCCAAAAATTCCTTCTACAGTTCAGCTCAACATTGCCAAAGAAAACAGTTTTTGATCTTACAAACTGTAAGGAAAGGGAGAATGAAGATTTCATTTCTCACTGTAAGGGATTAACATATTCCCTAAGCTTAGCACTCCCTCAGGAAGAATTGTTTCCAATCTGTGTGGCAAATCTTCATGACGAATTACGCACGCCGTTGATCCCTGTGAAATATGCAGGAGGGTTTTGAGACCTTACTTAAATCGCTCAAAATATTGAATATTACCTTATAATGACTAAGGATAAGGCTCGTATAGTTCCATTATCCCCAGGAAGGAGAATGGGTAAAGAAGAGACTGCTATAGTTATGCTTAAACAAGCACCTGTACCTGCTTATACTTAAAAACCTTCATCTTCTCGAAGGGCTCCACCTCCTGAGCGCCAAAAAAAGGCTGTTTCATCAAGATGATCAAAGAGATCAAATATGGAAACAATTTGAGGATTTGAAGAGTAAAACATACTCTTTCCGAAATGAAAAAGTTTCTGGTTACTTCATTTTGGCTCTGGAAAATAATTTGGTTCATTTGCCAAGGCCCAAAAGGCCAAACAAGGATGGAGATGAAGAGCGTCCCAATTATTGCCCCTTTCATCAAATGTTGGGGCATCCCTTCCAAGAGTTATTTGTCTTCAAAGACCTCCTGGAAAAGATGGTTTACTCGGGGAAAGTCAAACTAAAAGGCTCTTCAGCCCAGGTAGCATGTGTTACTGCTACAGTTCTGGAGGAAGAAGGCAAATGGCAAGAAGTCAAAATAAAAAATGCACAAAAATAGGATGATTGGATGGTCAGAAATACGATCAAACGAACTCATGCTATTTTGCGAACGTAATTAACGAAACCAATTGTGCCTTCTGCCATGAATGCCACAGCAAAACCCTCTTCATCAGAGGGAAAATCCTAAAAGAAATGGCATGATTCAAAGAAGGAAAGAGGATCAGAAGAAGATGAGTATGTGTCAAAGCCTAAGTTGTCTTTGACTCTGGTAGACTTCATGCCATCTACTTCAAATTCATAGGCACCGCCCTACCAAATGGCATAGCCTAAACAGTCTAATCAGGAAGAGTCTTCATCGGATGAAGAGTTCATTTTTAGTTCTGTTAATATGATTCAATTAACAGATTAATATGCCAGTCGCATTTTCAATTTTGATGAGCCCGAATTCCCTATATCAAATAGAGGAATCAGAGGAAGTTCTAGATGCTTAAGATACAGGGGAAGACGTGGATCTTTCAAAGGCCACTATTCCAATTCTACCCCTGCTAGAACCGTGTATGCGACAAAAACTCGTGGTAGAGCCCTTCAACGAGATCAACAAGAAAAATCAAGTTCTTCCGCACAAGGCAGACTTTTCCTTAGCACAATTATTCTGGAAGATCGGTTGAAGGTTCCATCTTCTTCCTCTCAGCATGTAAATAAACCTAATTGGTCTAATCATCCAAAGCCAGGAGTATTACTAACTCCTATCCCATTACAAGATGCATCAAATAACAAAGCATCAACTTCTAAGGCACCTACTAAACCAGATGTTCTTATTAGTAAATGCAGACCTTTGGATCAAAAGTATGATATATTGAAACACCTGGCCCATGTATCGGTGAAGTTATCAATTATGGATGCCTTGAATTTATCAAAGGATATTCTGGAGGCACTCGTTGAGGATTTGTCAAGTCCTCAGAAGTTTGAGACTGAAATTTCTACTGCTAAAGTCTATCATGTAGAAAATAATCATGTAGAATGCCATGCAGTAATATCTTTTACTGATGAAGATGAAGATGATGTCGTGCATGGACATATTATACCTTTGTGCTTATCTGGAAAGGTCAATGGCGGAGAAATCTGAAGATCTTTCATTGATAGTGGTTCAAGAGTCAACCTAATGCCCATTCGTACACTTCGTCGATTGGGCCTCACAGAATCTGATTTATCTCCTTCTACCATGATGTTACAAGGATATGATAAAAATTAACACGAACCATTGGGCGAGATTACACTTAGAACTCAGTTTGTAGATCTTGTGTCCAATTCAAATTTCATGGTTGTTGATCAAGACTCAACCTTCAATATCTTGTTTGGAAGACCCTGGCAACATCCGCATGCAGCTATCCCTTCATCATACCATCAATGTATGAATTTTTTATTCTATGGTCAAGTTGGGACATTATATGGTGATAAGGCCTCGTTCAAGGCATGTGAATCTGAATGCATTGAGGCAGAATTCTATCAAATGAGGGGAAAGGAGGAATCCACAACAAGGGAGATTACCAAAGTTAATGCTCCATATAGTTTGGAAAAGATTCCAGTAAATCGATTTACACATGTGAGTAAAGATTATGTGTTTCCTATCAGTCAAACTGATAGGACAAACCCAAATAAAAATACTCTTATGGAAAGATCCATAATGTCAATTATGACAATCGAGCCAGACAACATGGGATAAATTTGTGATCCACCAGGCAATGATGAAAGTTCAAATGGAGATGTCTTCATTTCATCTACTAAAATCTAGAAAGTCTATACTTCGCCAACTAGGCCAGAAGAAGTTATAGCAATGTCAGAGGTAAACGATGATGTCTATTATCAATGCATAATCTACTCTTTATTACCCAAAGAAGACCCTTCATTATCAATCGGGTCGAAAATGGAAGATTCTTCTTCAATATGTTCAAATTTTGACATCTCTTCTGTTTATGAAAATTATGCTTCATCATCTACTATGCACATGGAAACAGAGGAAAGAAAACATGTTGAAGAAGAAGAGGAAGATCTCATAGATGCTCCTCCAGCATTCGAAGAGGGTATCTCTACCATTGTGGATGAACTCAGAGAAATCAATCTGGGTACAAAAGAAGATCCACGCCCCACTTTAATCAGTGTGGCCATGACTCTTGAAGAGAAAGATATGTATATTTCCTTTTTAAATCAAAATCGAGATATATTTTCTTGGAACTATATAGAGATTCCAGGGCTTGATCCTGATGTTGCCACTCATCATTTTGGTTTGCCAGAAGAACATCGAGGATTCAAACAAGCTTCTAGAAGAACACACCCAACCTATGCTTCCAAAATTGAGGCTGAAGTGGATAAGCTTATCAAAGATAACTTTGTCAGAGAAGTTCAATATCCCAAGTGGTAGGCTAATATTGTCCCAGTGAAAAATAAGAATGGGAAAATTAGATTTTCCATTGATTTCAGAGATCTTAATCGGCATTGTCCTAAGGATGATTTTCTAGTTCCGATTACAGAAATTTTAATTGATGCAACAACTGGATATGAAGAACTTTCCTTCATGGATGGGTATTCTGGATATAATAAAATCCAAATGGCTCCAAAAGATGAGGAATCTACAGCTTTTAGATCCCCTCGGGGTGCGTTTTTCTATCGAGTAATTCCCTTTGGCCTAAAGAATGCAGGAGAAACATATCTGTGTGCCATGCGTCATATCTTCAAACCCTTTCTGGGAAAATTTGTTGAATGTTATGTGGACGATTTGGTGGTCAAATCCAAACAATGTTCTAATCACTTGGCTGATTTGGAATTAATATTCCAGAAACTTCGGCAACATAATTTGAAGATAAAACCCTTAAAATGTGCTTTTAGGGTAACCTCAGGAAAATATCTTGGCTTTGTCGTACGCCATCGTGGTATCGAGGTCGATACTAAGAAGGCAAAGTCAATCCTTGGCATGTCACCCCCTCGAAATTTGAAATAATTGAGAGGACTTCAAGGAAACTTAGCCTATATTCGGTGTTTCATCACCAATTTGGTAGGAAAAAGTTTACCCTTCACCAAATTGATGAAGAAAAGAGTCACTTACCAGTGGACTGAAAAATTTCTAGAAGCATTTGATATTCTCAAGAAATATCTCTTGAGTCCACCGGTACTTATTCCACCTATTGAAGGAAGACCACTTATCCTCTATGTGACAGCTCTAGAGCGATCATTGGGTGCCTTTCTTGCTCAGAAAAATGATGCTGGGAATGAAAACAACCTCTACTATCTCAGTCAGACTATGCTTTTAGCAGAAACCCGATATTCATGTATTGAGAAGTGCATCCTGGAATTAATCTTTGTAGTTCAGAAGTTGAGACACTACCTTCAACATCATGAGGTCCAATTGGTATCTCGCAATAACTTTCTCAAATTCATCCTTAGTTGTCCGATGCTTACAGGACATCTGACAAGGTGGGAAGTTATCTTGAAGCAATTTGATATTCAATATGTGTCTCAAAAGGTGATAAAGGGCCAATCTCTGGCTAATTTCCTTGCTAAACACCCTTCAGTGGAAGACACATCTTTAGATATTGAACTTCCTGATGAGGAAGTTTTATCTATTCAAAAAATACTTCAAACGTGGGAAATTTACTTTGATGGTGCTTCCAGAAGTCCAACAGGGAGGAAAAATGAAAATCCTAAATTCAACAAATTTGGCTTTGGGATTGTACTCATTTCTCCAGAAAAGGCAGTTTTACCTTATTCTTTCTTATTATGCGAAGGTGGTACACATAATGAGGCGGAATACCAAGCTCTCATAACAGGATTGGAGTTGGCACTTCAAGAACAAGTGAATCACTTAAAGGTGAATGGTGATTCAGACCTGGTAATCAAACAAGTCAATAGGGATTATGAAATCAGAAAAGAAGAAATAATCCCTTTGTATGATTACGTCAGAGAGTTAATGGAGGAGTTTCCTTCAGAACCAACATTTTCTTATGTCCCAAGATCATAAAATGCCCAAGCTGATGCACTGGCTAATATAGCCATAGCTCTGGCAGATCCAAATCGGGATGAGACAACCATCAGTATTGCCCACCGTCGTACAATTTCACCTTATGTTTCAGCCAGAATAGAGGAAATCAATGAAATTAGTCCCATATCTGAACCATATGGTCACACTATGGGATGGATGGAACCTATCAGGGAATACCTTCAAAATGGAATACTTCCACCTGATAGAGCTGGGAAAGAACAAATCCAGCGATGTGTGGTCAACTTTACTCTTTATGATGGCCCAAATCACCTGGAGAAAATTCTCTACAAGCTTGGTTTTGATGGAGTTCTCTTCAGATGCATTGATGGTGAAGAGATAATGGATGTCATAAAAGAAGTGCATGCAGGAGTCTGTGGTGTCCACCAGTATGGACATAGACTGTCTGATCAGATTCGAAGGCTTGGATACTTTTGGCCTTCAATGATACAAGATTGTGTTGATTTCACAAATAAGTGTCATTCATGCCAAGTACATGCCAAATTAATTCATCAACCCCCAGAGTTACTTCATACAGCTAAATACTCGTGTCCATTTTCCACATGGGGAATGGATGTGGTGGGACCTTACCCTTCAGCTACGGCCAAGCAATTTAAGTACATTCTTACGGCTACTGATTTCTTTTCCAAATGGGAAGAGGTAATACCTCTCAAGGAAGTCAGTTCTAAATGCATTGTTAGCTTCATCAAGTCTAACATCATTACCAGATTTGGTGTCCCTGATACCATATTGACGGAAAATGGCACCAACTTATGTTCATACGAGGTGAAGAAGTTGTATCAACAATACAACATTAAATCCAATCATTCATCTCGGTATCATGCAGCAGCCAATGGCCAGATAGAAGCTTTCAACAAGACTCTATCAAATATACTATAAAATATGGTGGATAAAGATAATAAGTCATGGCCTGATAAACTCTTTCATGCTTTATGGGCTTATCGGACCACCACCCGCACTGCAACACGGTTAACTCCATACTCATTTGTATATGGAACAGAAGCAGTCTTGCCAATTAAGGTTCAAATACCCTCACTCTGGGTATCCATTTGTGATCATTTATCCATAGATGAACTATCTCAAAAGCTATAGGATGAATTGGAATGGTTAGATGAGAAAATATTGTGCACTCTGCACCACTTGGAAGTCTATCAGAATCTAATAGCACGAGCTTTCAACAAAAAAGTTTGTCTTCGTTCATTCGTTCAGGGAGAATTGGAATTAGTTCTCAGAACTCCAATGATACCAGGAAAGAAACCTCCCAATATTGAACCAAAATGGGAAGGACCTTATCCAATACATAAGGTCTATTCCAATGGATCTTATTCATTAATCGCAATGGATGGAGAACTCATCCCTACTCCAATCAATTCCAGATTTCTAAAGAAGTATTTTGTATAAACACAAAATACATTGTTACGGTCCATAAATATGACCTCAAACTATTTGTATTAAATTCATCCCACACGACGTTAAACTGTGACGTCCTAACTACATGACGCTAAACTGTATAAAAGTCCCTTACATCCAGCAAGACATTAAACTACATAACCAATGGTCCATGCATATGACCTTAAACTATTTTTACTTCTTCCAACATGACGCTAAACTGTATCATCCCTTTTTCATCCAACATGACGTTAAACTGTGGAAAAGTCCCTAATACGTCCAACATGATGTTTCATGGTGTACTCTTTTGTCCTTACTACATGACATTAAACTGCACAGTTCCCCTTTTGTCCAACATGACATTAAACTGTACTTTGTCCTTGCTACATGACACTAAACTATGAAGCACATATAGTCCTAACTACAAGAATTTAAACTAAAGAGTCCCTTTATATGTCCTACATGACATTAAACTGTGCATCGTTAAGGTTGTTGTTACCTATTGTTTCTCACACCGAGTATGGCTCATGTAAGATTAGAGCAAATTTCAACCATAACACCCTCTATGGGCCACTAACCACGCGTAAGTCCCAACATCATTTTTTAGGTCGTTGTCCCCAAGAACAACTTGATCATTAATTCATTCTTTAATTTAACTATGCAGACACTGATCCTTGCCTTGCTGGCTGGGTATGTAGGTAACCTCCCAAGGTTCAAGCCCAAAACCAATCTATTCACATCAGTTCAACTCTATCTCATACGATGTTGATTTGTGAAATCGTCCCCAGAATCAATATCTTTACATTGGTTCACTTTCTTCCTTGCTATATGACGTTAAACTGTACAACCTTTTTGTCCTGTATGAAAATAAACTACAATATTATTTGATACCCTCACCTGAGAGGGAATAATTATTTACATTGATTTTTCAATCATGTTTCATTCCAAAGACTACGTGCATACATGGAAATGCCCGAACCTTTTATCTTGGGTTAAGTAATCATTGCATTAAAGTCCCATTTCACCCTTCACATGTACGAACCAAATTTGTATAGAGGGTAGTTCTAGAACTATGTGGGATTGATTCCCATCCTTATGGGAAATGTAGGAACATTCGAGTGTCCCTCGAATCCAGCCCCTAGTCTTTTGGGCTTAACCACAAAATTCCACTTTCTGTCCCCTGGCTGAAAAGTACCCATGAAAACACACACTGTGTATTTCTTATAATGGTCCAAGCTCTGTGACCCTAAATTAAGATCTCCAATCCTTTTGTCCCACACAATGTTAAACTATAGTTTAAGAACTACGTATGGCTTTATTCCCATCCTTATAGGATACGTACTGAAGTCCAACATTTCAATTCCGGACCCAACCACAACATGATTATGGTTTGCATTGATCTGTGTATCTCTGCATACATTGGAAAATACCCACCTTTATGTGTCATAATCCTAACCTTAAATATTTTCAGATCTTCATAACCCTTTTTCTTAACTTCTAATCACAAAATTCATGAAATTCTGAGAGTTCTTTTTCCTGACCATGCAGCACGTGCCCTTAGGTGGCCTTGCATAATTAGTATACATAATGGACCTTTCAGCCAAAATATGCTATTATTTGACTATGCATTCAATTCCCTTAGGTGACACTGAATAATTCAACCCCCTAACGGGTTTGTTAAATACCAGTAACTTCATTCTTGGGAAGAAAGCCTCTTTTGACCTTATTTATCTTAATGAAAATATGTAGGTATCCGCAAAAATAGCCATCCTTAACATACTTGTCCCATATCCTTTCTCATGATCTGAAAGTATTCAAGTCTATGGTTTATATTCTCCTTCCCTACATTTTGGTCAGCCCTTCATAGGAGTGATATTCATCCAGTTATTTGATAATCTTGTTTGGAAATATCTTTTCCATATTCAAGTACCTATTTCCATATAGAAAACTCTATACTTTGGAATATTTGAATCTACATATTCTTTAACTGGCTTTTTAGCACTAGGAAAGTAAATTTCTGAGAGTTCTTTTGCCTGAATATGCAACATGTTCCCTTAAGTGGCCTTTCATAAGTAGTCTACATAACGGACCTGTCAACCAAAAGATGCTATTTATTTGACTATGCATCCAATGCCCTTAGGTGGCCCTGCATAATCCAACCCCCTAAGAGGTTTGTTAAATAATGGTAACTTCATTCTTGGGAACTACTTCTTCAAATTCCTTTTAGCGATTTTTCATATCATTCCTCAGATTCAAATATTCTTAAGTTATAGTTTACATATTTTCTATCATACTTGAGTATGGTAATATGTTTTCAGATAAATTTTCAATGAATTGAGTCAATTCTAATTCATTTGGTCAAAGCTATTTCGACAATAAATATTAGCCTCTTTATGTCCGACGTGCATAACTTTAAACTACCCACAAAAGACAATGGAACTCTGAATAAAAGTCATGTTCCAGCTCACTAAACATACATTTTGTATGATTTAGGTAATATTGAGCAATTAAAATATTCAAAGTTTGTAGGGTTATTTACATTAATCCTAGTAAAAATCAAACTATGCTTACTAGTCCCATTAGATTAGGTAAAATTTAAAGTAGGTAACAGGAAAATATGTGCACAAGTGATTGAAGATGAAATGATTCTTTCCATTTGATGCACAAGAATTAGAGGGACATCTACAGATTGGAGCCTCTTCTATTTTTCAGGAAATTACAAATGACTGTCAACATAAGTCTTCATTTGGTGTACAACATCCTGAGCTTCATCAGCAGCTACTTGAAGCTCATGCACTTTACCAGCTTCACTCTTCTCAGCTTGATAGAGTGCCTTCTTGGCATCTGCAATGGATTTCATACCATTTGTTTGAGCTCCCTCCAATGAATTATTGAGCTGGTCAAGTTCCCCAGTAACAACATCTAACTGTTGCAGGAGTTTCACCTACTGGATGACTTTTTCTTTGATCTTATGCTTTATCTCCTTCATCTTGGCAGCATAATCAGCCACATCTTGGAATACTATAGCCTCAAATTCTCTGATATTGACTGACAGCTTCACCCTGGTCAGATCTTCATGGCACTTTTTCTCCTACTCTCTTCTTAAGATGACTTGTTTCACCGCGGTATGGATCTCTTGGTATCCAAAACCTCTAAGTCCTAGCATGACGAACTGGGACAACAATCGAGAAATCTTTGATGATAGCTCTTCTAAAGTCACCTCAGATATGATTTTCCATATATTGTTCCATGCCTTATGTCATGAAAAGATGAGCGCCTTAATCACCTCTGGGTCTGATTCAACATCATCATCACAGGGGGGCATGTAATCTGGGATTAATGCACTTAACGAAGTGCCCTGTTCTACTCCTTCCCCCCTGAACCTGGTTTCTTCACCTTCTACTACTGTTTAGGCGGAGGTTGAGACTTTACCGCCAGTTCTAGCCATTAATGTTGATAGCCCTATTTGATCAATTGAAATTATGGTTAGTTTCATAGAATAATGGAAGTTGGTTATCTATCTTGAAAACTCAGTACAATCATTACCTAACAGTAGATCAAAAGCTTGAGAAGAATCCTCCCCATCTTTCCCAGTTTCAACCGGATCTTCAAGATGGGTCTCACGAGGGTTTACTGGGTTTAACTCCACTTGAGATAATGTTTCTGCAATAGTAGGGTTGACATCAATGTCCACACCCTCTTCAGGCATTGTCAGTTCAGCAGTTTCTTGGGATGGAACTGCATATTATTTTCATTCATGATTAGAAGTGTAAATTATAAAAAAAATTACTGGACAAAGGATAACACTCACACCCAAGGTCTTCTAAATCACATGATAACTTAGCATGATCATAAAATTCTTCAAAATACATGCCACAATTCATCATTTCAACCAATGATATTTCAGAATCCTGGTTAGTCTCACCAGTGGGAGCATTTGATGTGTCCTCTTGGAGACCCTCATTCTGCGGCCCTTAACCCTTGATACCTTCTTCAGGAAGGATGGAAGATTCAGTTGATGCGGCCACCAATGATTTTGGTGCAGGTTTTTCTCTACTTGCAACAGCAACAAGAGGGATACTAGGAATAGATGCTGGCTCTTCTCTCGGAGCAGGCAAGTTAGCCTGAATTTGCAATTGTTCCACAACACCCTCTGCGGTCCTCAATGGAGGATCAGTATTTTCCCTTAGATGGTAAATTTAAGAAGCCCCTACAATCCCTAGAAATATGATAAAACTTTTCATGGGTATAGATTCATGATTATCTGAAGGACTTACCACTACTGATAAAGAGTTTAGCAGTGGACTTCCTCCATCATCACCTTTGTCATTTTGGATTTTTGGGAGTGTCAGTAGTCTCCCTTATTGGCACTTGAATTGGCGAATGGAAAGCCATGTACAACTCCACATTCATGTCCTGATGGCCTGGAGATATCTAAACCGGTTCGCGAGGAGATTCAGCAGCAGCCCCGATGGCAGTACCACCACGGCTATACTGTGGAGAAGGAAACTTAGTAGTTTTGGCAAGCTGCAAGATAAAGAAAAACGTTTCCTTGAATAAAAATGCTTTGACTGAAATCAAGTTGCAAAGAAATTAAAAAAAGAAAACATACATATTCAGAAGCCACATACTCATGCCACTCCACATCAGTGGCGCCATGATCCATCATTTCCTTCACCCACTTGGTGATAGGGATAGAATATTCGGTGTCATATATGTAGGCCTTCAACTCATTGACATAGGCTCTTACTTCATCAGGGTTATCCTTGAAATGAATATTTGCAGGATCCTAAAGAGTCCCTATAAAGTTACTTGCAATTAAAATTTCCTCAATAAAGTAACTCACCAGGAGTTGATGGAGTGGCTCTCTTGATTTTGATAGGAGGATTATATACGTCACATGGCCATTTTGAAACATGTTGTATCTCCTGAGAATCTGATGAATTGACCTCGGTTGAAGAACTTGGTGAACCAGCTTCAGGAGTGGAAGAATCACCTTTCACCTGAATTGTTTCTTTCTCAATGGTTCTCTTCTTCTTCCCAACCCAATAAACAAGTTTATTCAATATGGTCTCAGGATATGATGCTATCCATTTTTCAGCATACCATATGGTCAAATTGCTTACTGCTTCAGTATCTGGTAAGTCAAAGACTGACCCAGTCCTTTCCATAGCCATTAGCAACCATAGTTTTCGAGAAATCATTGGATGCTGCTATGATATGACGTGCACTGGAGGAGATACAATAGTCGTCTACAGACACTTGAATTAGCATGCAAATCGATATGGAGCATATGCCTCACATATAATTTCCCCATCAATTCTAGTGGCCAGCACACTATGTCTGCAGGCCAGCATGTAAGACCTCTGTTCCAAGCTAGCTGATCCATCATCAAAAAATCTCCCTGTCAGCAGATTTATGTAGGGAAAGAAGGGGAATTCTTTATGCATACCTAGCCTTGGCCTAATATCATAAGCATTGAGGGACAAAGGAAAAACTCTAGAGAAGGCCTGAACTGATGGCCTGAAAGAACTTCCGGGAATCTGTATCACATTCTGAACATCATATGTCTAGAAGTGATTGGTGATTCATCCCCATAAAACTTGGAATGGTCCCACTAATCTCAAAGGAGATTTAACCATATATACATGGAGTAAGCTCGTATGAATCTTTGACAAAATCGGGGTAGCCAACCCCACCATATTCCTCTCATCCAACTTGGCTGCGATAAAGAAGGGCCCTGGCCTAACGCCTCCCTTCGAATCTCTGAATAGAAAGAGATAGAAACTGAGCCATAAGGCTAAAAAGCCAGCCATAAGGGTCTTCTCTGGGATTTTATGATTCATTTCATACCCCCATTTCTCAAACTCTCCTACTTCCAGAGTCGGCCAGAATGTACCAGGAGCACCTCTCTTATACGCTCTAGGGATGCTAGTAGGATGAATATAGGTGGTCCCCTTTTCCATCTTATTCTTGAAAAACACATCCATCCATTCCTCTGAATGAATATCCCTTCTAGAATGAGTCTTTGAAGTATTTGAGATTTTGAGCTTGTGGTAAATCTTCAATAACTCTCAAACCAAATTCAGAGTCTTCTCCAGATCATTCATGGTTGCCTTTGGAGAGATGAATTTGTCATACCTATCACCCAGGATTGGAACCCCTGAGATCTTTTAGACATCCCACAAACTAATGCCTACTTCTCCATGGGTTAGATGGAAATAATTAGTTTCCGGGCTCCAGCGGCTATGCAATTCCGGTGAAAAATTATCATTTCTATAAACATATGTCTGTCCAACCCAGATGACTTCATAAATTTTATCTCCTTTCAGATCCTCGATAAACTCTTCACAAGTTTGTCACACCCAATAAGCCCACATCCAAGTTGTCTTCACCCCTCTTCCAGAACAAAATTCCCATTTCTTCTTCAAGCCTTTGGATTGATCCATCTGAGAGTTTCAAAATATTGAGGGATAACAATGTGGTTGCAGCTCAGGTTTGTGAGGTTTCAGATCTGGTGCACATGAGCTATGATGCATTATATAGGCTTTCTTTACTATTCCAGCATTAGAAAATGTTCCTGTGATTGAGACATTTTCTGAAGAAAAGTTGGTATATGACTGAAACCAGGAATGCGGTAGATAATTCTTTACTTCTAGAATATTGACATCTTTCAAGTGACCATGGCTATACAGAGGCAGATATATGCTGTGCGGGAAGTTAATATGATGCTTCTTCAAGTACTTGGATAATTCTGGGAGTGTACTTTCGTAGGGGGAATAATAATAACAGCCAACGATTTCCATTATCTCATCAATTCTTTTTCTCTCTAGTTCATCAGCCGTTCCGATTCTCTTTGGAGCCATTTGATCGGCACAAAAGTTGAATAATTAAGACTTAAAGTATGTTAGTTTTTCAAAATATTTGTGAAGGATTTGAAGAAATTGGCTAAGTCATTAAGGTGCGCAAGTACCATAGTTGGCGCGCAAGTGTCCTTCGGTCGCTCAAGTATTGGGCGCGCAGGTTTCACCGCGCAAGTCTAAATACCTTAACAGCAGCGCGACATAAGAAATAGGAGCGTGACGCAAGAAGCAAGAAGCGCGGACAAGAGAGAGCCGGGAGTCAACTTGATCAGCGAGAGAAAAAAACAAGCAAGATCCTGGTGCTTTGCGCAAAGTGAGGCCCTCTATTTATAGACAAGGACATACCCCTACGCGCCAGACCCTGCGTGCCAGACCCTGTGCGCCCAAATCTCATTTGCGTGCCATACCCTGCGCACCCCAATTTTATTTTGATTCTATATTTCCTCAATGTCAAATCCTCTATTTACTGGATCCAACTCTGAGGGGGGACTTTTTTTGACGCTCCTTTCATCACAGAGTCTAAAGATTGGAAAAGGGGAATATCTTAGCTCAAAGTGATTCAACCTTTGGACAAATATAAAAAAATTGACAAAGGAAAGAATAAGAAGAACATTGCACAAAGGTTGCGCAAGTTCTACTATGGTCACGCAAGTACACTTGTGTGATGAAGTTGGTCGTGGAAGTACACTTGTGCGCCGAAGTTTTTCACATAAGTCACCTGTGTGCCCTCTTTGAAAACCGCTCAGGGTCATCTCCAGCCTATAAATACCCCTGGTGGGCCCTCCATTTCAGGAGGAATTTATCCAGAATTCAGATATAGAGCTCTGAACGCCCAAGTCTCGTCTTCATGTCTTCCGAACTCTTATAAGGTAATTATTTACCTAGAATGGAAGGTCTAAACAAGAGGAATAAGGTCTAAGTGTTAGAAATCACTAACACTTGCATGAATAAGTGTTTTTCCTTTAAGGGAACTGAACAAACTTGCACGCCTCCATACCTATTCACTGAAACTTGTGCGCCACTCTTCTGGAAGTACCTCAGGATGATTCGAAAGGCTTTGGTCAAGAATCACCCAAGTATTACTCTGCAGGTCAAGGACCGCGCAAGTACACATGTGTTGCGCAGGTATACCTACGCGACCAATACTTGCGCGCCCACGCAGTACCTGCGCGCCTGCCAGGACTTGCACGACGTTATATTTTTTGGGTGCCCTACATTCCCATTTAACCCCTCTTATGCCATTCCACCTCTCCTATTCAAGATCCAATCTTCAAAACACTCTTCAAATCCTTTTTTGGCATGTTATTTTGATTGAATTCCTTATCTGAAAGGATCTCCATGGAGCATCTCTCAAAACATAGTGATTTTCACATATTTATGTCACTAAAGTTAGAGATTTCATTCATTCAACCTCATCCTTTAAGATGAGAGAATCCTTAACCTGGGCCTCCTTTTCAGGAGTAATCCCCAGTCCAAATCCTCATTAATTTGGGCCTCCTTTTCAGGAGTAATCCCAAAGTCCCCTAACCTGGGCCTCCTTTTCCATAATAAGCCCCAGTCATAATTCCCCAAATTTGGGCATCTTCCTTAGGAGTAAGCCCCAGACCTTAATTCCTTTAACCTAGGTATTCTTTTCAGGAAGAATCCCCAGTCACAAATATGGGCATCCTCTTTAGGAGTAAGCCCCAAGTCCCTTAATTTTCAAATCCCTTTAACCTGGGCCTCCTTCTCAGGAGTAAGCCCCAGTCTTAATTTCTCTTAACCAGTCATAATTCCTTTGACTTGGGCTTCCTTCTCAAGAGTAAAACCTAATCATAAGTCCCCTCATAACTTGGGAATCTTCCATAGTAGTAAGCCCCAAGATTAGAGTATCCAAATCTCCACAAAGCACATATACCTTTATGGACCCTGTTCATGGATTTCTTCCCTGATGTAAATCTTAATCCTCATCTATTTGGGTAGTCATACATACATAAGCCCCACATCATTGCATGGCCCAATTGTCTGGTTTCACCAATACCTCTTGTTCCTTACACCGAGCATGACTCATGTGAGCTTAGAGTGTAAAAGTAATCATGACATCTTTCTTTGAGCCATCAGTCTTGCATAAACATCATACTCCCATTACTCGAACTACGTGGGTTCTGATTCCTTTTCCAAAACAAAGGATACGTAGTTAGCCCATCAGAGGGTATGATCCCAACTCTAAAATAATCCATGTCCTTCTGAATGGAAATAAACTTCAAGTGCCCCACTGAGTGGCTTTAAAACCAGTATGGTCATCATAATGACCAAGATACATTTATGTATTTAAGGATTCCATCAACTATAAATCTCTAACAAATACAGAGGATTCATTATCAATGAAGAACCTCGAATACATATAAAATATTCTCTAAAATTTTCTTCATATCAATCATTTATTATCACATTTAAAGGAAATAACATTTTATACCTGGTAATGTAATAAGGATTCACGAACATAACTTAAATCTATAAAGAGAGTCCCAAAGTAGACAATTATTCCCCTCAAAAAGATGTGATGAGTCTGACCTCCCATCCTCTCAACCAATGCAAATTCCTAAGCCTCATCAGTCCAAAACTAATGAGCACCTACCTTTGGAAAGTAGGTCCAAATGGATATCGAATCATTGGATGTTTCCGGTTCTACGAACAAACCCATTAGAAACGGATTGGAATGTTTGAACCTTCAATCAATGAGGTCATCCCCAATTCTAGAGGAAAAACCTACTAAAAAAAGGGATTGGCTTTTTTTGGAATTACCATAAAGGAATTGTCCATAAATTAGACATTTTCTTGATGTTATTCATGTTGAAAAAAATGTATGTGTGAGTTTTATTGGAAAAATTCTAAATGAACATAGAAAAATAAAGGATATAATTAATTCTATTTTGACATGATTGACATAAGAGTATGGGAAGAGTTGGCGCTTGTGAAGGGTGAATTTTTGTTTTTATTCCTCTATCTTACATTCTTTATAGGAATGAGAGATATTATTTTTTCATCTTCTTGAATGATGTAAAGGATTCAGAGGGGTATTCATCAAATATAAAGAATATAATGTCAATGAATGATATAAAGTTAAAGTGTCTGAAATCATTTGAATTTCATGTTTTGATGCAAGATCTAATGCATGTAGCTTTATATTTCTTTTTTCCAAATAAATATTTTCATATATTAAAAAACTTTATTTCTTTCTCAAATCTATATAAAAAACATTTATAGAGCTGAAGAAATCACCAACTATGGAAAAGTTATTTGACATCATATTATGTGAATTTAAAATGTTATTCCCACAAACATTCTTTAATATGATGGTAAAATTGATGGTTCACATGGTATTATATATTCACCTATGTGGTCTTTCACATTAAAGATAGATGTACCCCACTAAATGATATCATAATATTTTGAATGGGTATGTCAAGAATTGAAGTTGAACAGAGGGTTATATTAGGGAGTGATTTATTTTTGAGGATGTCATTGAATTATTTTCCAACTACCTCTATGTTGTATAATGAGTTTTTATGATGATATCTCATCACATTGGGTGGCTTGTGGGTAAAGGAATTTATGGAAAATATGTTGTCATGATCACTATTACAAATTTGGAGTAGGCCCACCTTTACATTTTTCATAATATTTTATAGGTTTCACCATATGTTGAAACCCAAAAAGAAATTAATAAGAATTTGAGTACATCAAGGGATGAAATATGGATATCAAATATACATATTAAATAGTTTATATGATGGATTTGAGAGAAACTTTTTAAGCAGGTAGATGATAATATTGATTCAATTTGAGAATGACTTCGATGGCTAGTCAGAGGTCCGAGTGTGAATGTACTATTATATTATGGTTATGTAATTAATTCTTATACATTCTATACAAATAAACATGATGAAGTTAGTACCATGAAAAATAATAGAGTTATACTTGTGGTTGAAGCGATACATGTACCTCGTACCAAGGGAAAAAAATTCAATTTACAAGAATATTTCATACTTTGGAATCATTAATCAAATATGGGATTTGTATTATAAAACATTCAAAGGGACTATTATTCTATGAATGTGGGATGATAATAGGAGTCCTATTAAAATAGATGAATTTTGGATTTCTCAAAGTGGATTTTTGTAAGGAAGGGTACAAAAATGAAATATTTATAATGGAATCACTAGTAGTACATGTATTTTATGTTATAGATCTTGAAAACCAAAAGTTGTCCATTGTTATATTGTCATCCAAAACCAATGAAGGGTCAAATGAAAATTAAACAGAGGATGACCCGTTAATTGGGATGTCACAATCATTATACAAAAATCCCAATGTATACAGGGTCTTGTATTTATAAGGAGACTATAGTGAAGGAATTTGGATACATGATAGAGCTATCAAATACATTCAACCTTTAAAAAAGGGTGTTCAATAATTATGTTATGTATATTTTTGTAATATACATTGTCTTACATAATTTTATTATCTATTCACTAATGAATTTGCATAATCTAAATTAAATTTTGAACCAATTATATTGATAATAACATATTCCTATGATGATGCTCTTAATCCGATGAAAAAACATTTTTCTCAACCTACTGCTACTCCCAGTGAAGAGGAACAATGACCTTCTACACATGAAGATGCTACCAATCCCTTAGAACATTATATTGACAATATTGAACCAAAATAAATGGTAGATGGTGAAGAACCCATGTCACTTAAAAAACAAGAGTGTGGTAGCATGACAGTGCTAGAAAACATTTCTAAGGAGAAACTAAAAGGCATAAAATTCATTGTCGAATGGAATGTTCACAACCAACCCATTAACCCTAACAATACCATATTGAATAATTTCATTAGGATCACCACTTGGAAGCATGTGATAATTTATGTAGCTTCATGGAACCATGTTCTGACCACACTAAAGACACTAATTTGGGACGAATTTAGGGTAACATTATGATATCCTTTCATTATTTTCCTAACAAATAAAATAATTAAACATCGACTTACACTTCATTATCCCCTATAGAGTGAAATTTTAGTAGATGAATCATATATGAAATTTTTATTAATTCGTTTTGGAAAGGACAACATATGATTTCTAAAAATTCTATAAAAATTTCATCTAAAAGATGAAGAATGAAAAATAAACCCACACTAACCACATATGTATTAAAACAAGAATAGATAAGTAATGTGGAATGGGTTTACTAATCATCATGGGGATATATATTTTCAGGTACATTGTGGCTGGTAATACATTTCTTGAAAATACTTGTATTGATCACATTGTTTTGGATTTTTTAATTTATGAAGCAAAAACTAAGAGCTAAATATAAATAACAGGTAGAAAAACCAGCATACCCCCATCATAAAGCAAGGCCATGGTATGATTCACTTGAAAAAATGGTACATATTTTAAATAAACCATAATACTTCTATGTCACATGAAACAAAAACATAATTATGTTCCTATATATATATAGATATTGATGAATCTAAATCCAAATCCACTCACATCCCATGTCATGTGCTATGAATGGGGAAAAATTTAAATAAAGAGGGGATACTAATAAATGAAAACACACAAAAATTGTGGGGAAAATGTGTAATTATGACATAATAATTTTTTTCCTTTAAATCACTATTACATAACAATGATTACTAATTTCCCTAAATTTTTTATCTAAATTAGACACATGAATCATCAATAGCTATACTTGATGAATACCTACTATTAGTGGCCTTGGTGTGACTAGAACAGTATGGAAACATCAGAGGTGCAATTTTTGGGGTCACACCCCAAACATATTTTGAGAAACGAAATGAACATGGGGATAAAGATTATATAATAGAAGAGATGAATGAAATATTAGATTCCCTTAAGGAAAAAATTCATTGGTCGTATTAGATGGAAGATAATGTAATGGGGGTAATAAAATTGAATAAACAACTCAAGAACTACCACTGCATAATGATCTCGCCCCACCCTCACTATCTCTATGGTGATCCATTCCCCTCAAAGAGATGTATTAGACAAGGTAAACACCATTCTCATAATTATTTCTATGAAATATAAACCAGAAAGAAACTAATACCTTTCTTGTAATGATATTATATAGGGTTAAAATTAATATGATTTATATCTATCATGACACACCCATCACCATGTTGTGAGGGATATGATGTTCAATATCAAATAATACATTCTAAACAACATACCACTTCCAATAAGTCATTTGAGAGTGGGGATTACTTTAACTTAGGATCCAAGCACAAAGAAACCTTTTACACTTGATGATATAGACATTCATATGGTTGAGAAAACTATTGGAACATTCATAGCATAACCATTATATCTTGTAAAAAACATGTCGATAAAGAGGTATTGATTTCCAATTTATTTTTCATGCTAAAAATTTAAAAATTAATCACAAAAGGTCTGAACAGATGAATGTTATTTCACAAAGGCAAATGGAAGGGTGGGAAATGAAGATTCATATCAAAAAAATATAAAGGACTAACCAACCGATTGAAAAGATATTCAGAAATAACCATTACCCCACCCATTCGATATATCAGCATTTACTAACATTGATGGTCCATACAGATGTAAAGTTACAAGGTGGTAGTAATCACATAGTTGATTTTGAAGAACAAATGTATGCAGAGGCCATTACAGAATATATTGCTCTTGATAATATAAATGAAATCCTCAAGTATGAATGACTAGAAGTATCAATTGTAAATGTATACATGAGGTGTTTTTTCAGGATTTAATTTTCCAATAGCTGATATACTACGTTTATTATTTCATAATACATTTCATATTTTTTTCAGGTGTATATATAAATACTGATTGAAGATATTACCCCATGAACATAAATATGGAATCATTAGTCCTCACCTAAGATATATAGATAAAAAATAATGATAATGAATGAAAATTGATGAAATTGTAGTAAAACTAGAAAAATCATTTGAAATAAAACTGATGGATAACCGAATATTCTTAATACCATTGTTGCAAGGGTAAAAATATACAATTTAATCATATCAAATATCTTTTCATTCCATACATTACTTATTCCGTTTTGTGTTCTTAGGAATCATTGGATACTCATTACCATTAATTTGGATACTATAAATATTGATTTTCTAGTTTCACTACATGGATACCCAACAAACATAACACACGTGATGACATTTTTCAATATTTAATACACTAAATACAATTTTTTAGAACTAAAAACCAAGTTATATGTTTTATATTCTGTTTTAATGATAATTTTTTATGATAGGACAATTTTTGAATATCTTGAATACTTTAGCATGAAGACAGTCCATGCACACATGGAGCCTGAACATTTCTACAAGTGGGAAAGTATCAAAGTATATATAACAATATTTCACTATCCAAACACATATAAAAGAAATTACATATTTTTACCAATGTTTTTATAGTGTTTTAAATAAAACAGTGGAAAATATTATGGTTATTATGTTTTAAAATTTATGAGAGATATCATATACCATAAAAAATAACATCTCTTAAGAGGTATCTTCAAAGACAATTAACATTTAGATTTAAATATAAACTAATACTTTGTATTTATATATTTCTAGTACTATTATTACCATTTAAAATCCTCATATTCACAAGAAAAAAAATATTTTTTAGTTTCGAATGGGAAGCATGCTAGATGGAAAAATGTATACATATATCACAATGATATGACTTCCTAATTATTATTAAGTTTAATTTCTCATCACTTTATCAACTAATTTTTTTTAATTTACTCAAAATTTATATCTAAAACATATTTGGATAATTTTCACAGAGATTATAAGGAAATGACCTCATGAAAGATTGGACTTCGAGGCTATGACCGAAACATTGATAATAAGGAAATGGGTCAAGAACTTATAAAAGAATCACGAAAAGGTGAATTTATGCTACCTTTAAAAAAAATAGAATTTAATGAGAAGTATAAAGTGTTTATAATATAATATTCTTTTTATTATAATATTATCTATTCTCTACTACTTTAAAAAAATATAAATTAACTGTATGAATACCCATACAGATAATGTCTTTTGCACATGATGATGTTACCAATCCTGTGGAAGAAGAAACTATAACAAAGGAAAAACTTTGGGAAGTTGTAAAGGTAATGTTATGATGTAGTTAATCTATTAAACAAAAAAAAATAAAATAAAATTTTGATTTAATTTTCATTATTCCTTGTAGAGTTCATTTATTTTAGGATATTTATTTCCATATTTCATGCCTTTTTGCACAAAGAATTCCACATAATTCTTCTCTCTCAAGACCTTTTCACCATAATAGTGCTATAATTTATTAATTTACTTCATGTAATATCCACTACATTTTAAGGAAGATAAATCAAGATACCTGTGCTCAATCATAGAGGTAATATTGATTTTTTCAAAATAAAATCATTGTTTATAGAAGTAATGTTTTAGCCTTAGTTTCAAGTATGTGACCATTTATTTATAATTTTTAAGTTTGTAAAGTGTTTGGATGATGATAGAAAGACATTTGGAATGTTTTTGGGGATTTTATAATGGTTCATGGTTGGTGCATGGTCTATGGAAACTATGCAAATCTTATGGGAAACTGTGAATAGTGAGACAAAGGCTAGGGGGAAGGTGCATGGGTAGGCACATAGTTTGTCTAAACCATGTGGTCACCCAGGAGAAACTATAAAAAGGATATATTTGGATTTGGAATGGTTGTAACATGGTTTTTATAACCATTTGGGACAACCGTAAGAGGTCCTCCTTAAGGCAGAGGTTGGGGCATTGTTAGCATAAGGTTTTCCCTTGCCAAGTGAGTAAACATGCACAATTTAAAAATAAGATCCAAAAAAATTGGATATGTGTTTCAATTTAGTTTAAACCTCCATTGTTTTCTCCAAATCACATTGAACTCAATAATCCTTCCTCCCAAATTCTTCATAACCCTTCCCCATCAAATTTAAAGTGATCTAAGGGCCTTTATTTACATGTTAAATCTCGATTCCCGCTGTAAGTCCTCATTTATTGTTGTTTTTCATGGATTTTAGTAGATCTATTTTATTTCCTCATTATTTTTCTTATATATAGTCCGCTATGGATATATCTACTGTTTTTTATGCTGATCATGGTTATATTTGTCTTTTTTGTTGATAGGGGAACATATTTAAAGAAGGTTTTTGTAGATTCAACCCGGTTTGTGGGTGTTTCTGTGTCATTTTACATTTTCATCAAAATTATTAATGTAGGTGGCTTCAATTTTAACTCCTCTTATTAGAACATGAAATATTACATTCAAGTAGTTTAATTTTTTTGAAATTTATTCTGAAATTATTGTGCAAACAATTTTAGAAACATTCTTTAGTGATGGTGTGTGATTTTTTTGGAAATTGTGTATTTTCTGTGAAAGTGATTTGTTGTTTGATTTCAAAATGTTGATTTAAAAAATGGTTGTTTAGTATGAATTTAGGAGAAAGGTTTTATGGATAATTTTTCATTAAAACATTTGTTTTATTGAAATGGTTTTTTCATTGTTTTTTCTGAATGGTTCAACATAATGGGTTGGCATGTGTTCATATTTCATTTTACGAGGCCAGATATTAATATGACTTATTGATGAGTGGAAAAAGATTAATGGAACATGGGATTTAATTACCTTGTGAATTCTTGGTAGATCGACCAGAAACTGCTCATGTGTATGTAGATTTCATATTTTCATTCATGTGTGGATGCATGGTTTTGTGATTTGGAATGGAATATTCCAAAAAAGGATTATGAAATGGTTTTTAATAACATGCATGGTTTCATCCATGGAAGATGACATTACCTTTTAAAACTATTTTTATTTGAAATAGTTATGGTTTTTTCATAATTTATTTTAAATTATTTTATATAAATTATTTTATATAAATGTGATAACTTGTTCTATCATACTTCCATGAGTAGGGAAGTCTTTTGGGGAAAGACTATTGAGTTTCATTAGTCACCCCTACATTGAAACTTTGGTGATTATATAGGTATTAGTTATCTTGAAAATATACAAGGTAAATTATGAAACTTCTTTAGTGGTGATTTATGATATTTGTGTTGTTTCATGGAATTGGAGCGTGGATAATATTGGGAGTTGTGGAGTAATTTCTTGGAGTCTTTGGTATTTTTTGGTTTTATCTTGGCAATTTGATGTTAATTGTCTACAACTATTATACACCTTTGTAGACAGATTTTGAATGGAATGGTATTGCATTGATTTGTCTTACATTGTTATCATGAATCACGTAGTGGTTTATTTGGTTGTGGAATGTTTTGTGGGGTTGTTTTATTTTCATAGGGAAAATAATCCACCATCTATTAATGAAACACTTTGAATGTATTTCTAGCCTTTAGAATCTTGGGGACGTATCTTAAGGCCATGTAATGTTCTTATGATTTTTCAATCTAATGAGGAGTGGTATGACATTACAAGTGGTATCACCTTGTTTGGTCCTTGACTAACAAGTGTTCATCAGTTCTGTTAGTCTTGGTGTTGAAATTAATTTTGGGTTATTTTTTGATTTGGGATGGTAGAAAAGAGTAGGATTTTCAAGGAATGAAATTTGAAACATAAAATAATATAGAATGCCTTTTGTGTTTAACTTCAAGTTACTAGAGAGTTTCATACATAAGTGTTTCTGAAACACTTATTTGAATTGAAATCTCATTATCATGGGTTTAGCAGATGAGAGGAGCATGACAAAAAATATTGAAGAAACTTCCCACTATGAATTTTATATTACAGTTTGAGTAATGATCTATGAGTTTGAGTAAAAGTGTTGATTTTTGAAATGTGTTAAAATGGTTTACAAAATGTGAGATTTTAAAAAAGGGCATGATACTGATATTTTGATAATGGTATGATTTTAAAAAGTATGGGTAATTTTTTTAAAAAGGTTGAACATGGGAGTGTTGAATTTTTGAAATAAATGTTGTGATAGTATAATGTGGAATAATTTGAAATTATTAATCCTTCAGTTTCTAGAGAGTGAGACTTACGGTGTTTGTTTTGGTTATGGAAAATGGTACCTGGTAGGCATTGTAGAAACCATCTGGAAGAAATTGCTGAGAATGCGGTTTCACTTGATCCACAGGTTAAAAAAAACTGGTTCAAAGTATAGTCCATGCTTTTCAATATGTGTATATAGGGAATAGAAGGGATCAACCAAGGAAAGTGGACCATTCTGTTCAGTTCTTGAAGTAGAATCCGCCAATATATATGGGTGATTCAGAACCAGAGAAGGAAGAGGTGTGGTTGAATATAATTAATTGCATCATTGATTTCCTTGGCACACTAGAAGAGTTCAAAGTAAAGGTGGTGAACTGTATACTAGAGTATTTTACATTCCAATGGTTGGATTTAGTAGTTCTGTCTAAATGAGACCAAGGCCTTTCGTGGGAGGATTTTCAAGAATTGTTCAAACAAATTATATCATCATATGTTCAGGATTTAAAGACTGATTTACTTCATCATCATGAAATATAAGAGCTTCACAATGACAAATTATGTGGATAAATTTATTAATTTACTCCACTTATTACCCGAAGTTGCTGTTATTGTATCCTTGAAGGAACACATTTTTGAATCAGGGATGAGGTAAGATATTCACTCTAATATTTTTGTTGTATGTATAATGGATTATAAAGAGATGGATAATTGAGTGATAATGGAGTAAATAGACATCTTAGGAGCTATGGGTAGAGGGATCATGTTGATACATAGGGGAAATGGTGGGAACTCAAATTCTGGGAGCAAGAGGAATAGGGACACATATTTCCAAGGTATGATGATGCCTCAAAATCAAAAGGTAGGATCAATGAATCTTCCTCCAATACCCATGACTAAAGCAAGATGTTGTTTTAATATGGATCCTTTGAACACATGAAGTGTTAGTGTACAAAACCACCAAGATCGTACCAAAATTTTCACAAAATGGGGCATATTCAATGCTACTATCTCATTGATCCATGATCAGGAGTTCAGACGAATATCAGGTGTTTCAAGAATCATATGATTTGACCTGTCAAGCACAACATAATACCTCTAATAATTATAATAAAACTATCCATGGTGATTTTATGAATCCCAGGACTCATCAGTAAGGTATATTTCAATAGTTAAGGTACAAAGTGAAGTGAGTAAGAAATCATTTATATATGAGAATGTTATTGTGGATGATCAATCTGGACCATCGGTAGTATGGGGTATGATTCTTTTTAATTATTCCCTTATAAAATATTTCTTAGAAATGGGTGATTTCCATTCCTTTATGGATTCTCATTTAGTTTATTTTTTGGGTTTAAATGTTCACATGATGCCTTCTGTGTTAAAACATCAAAATCCATTGGGCCAAAGAGAATGTTGAGACATTGTGTGTAGAGGATGTTATATAGATATAGATAGATCTAAGTTGATATGTTATTTCTTAGTTATTGAGATGGATGAATATGATATAATCCAAGGTATGGATTGGTTTACTATGTTCAAGTCCCACATTGACTATTATACTAGAACGATTAGTTTCACAACTAATGATGGTGTCGAGCATCTCTATAAAGGAGACTAGAATGTAATGGAAAGTGTAATGGGATTTTTGGCACCAAAAGTTGGATCAATATCATACTAGTTAGTATCTTTGACCTTGGAATCAATGTAAGAGATAAAATATATAATTTCCTAGTGGTTTTGGATCAATTTCTAGATTTCTTTGCTGAAAATATATTAGGCT
The DNA here is from genome assembly GCA_963277665.1 of Viscum album. Lineage (NCBI taxonomy): Eukaryota > Viridiplantae > Streptophyta > Magnoliopsida > Santalales > Viscaceae > Viscum > Viscum album. The sequence continues at coordinate 201,000 of OY728159.1, forward strand.
TTCCACCCATAAGAGAAGTGGATTTTATGATTGATCTACCTCTTCAGAATAGTCCTATTTCCCTTTAGTGTTATTGTAAAAAACCAATATAATTTATTGAATTGAATGTGTAATTGGAAGAGATAGAAAGAAAATGGTTCATTTGGATATATCGTCTCCATGGGCAACACCAGTCTTTTTCGTCAACAAGGAATGTGGAACACTTCGACTATGTGTGGAATATCATATGCTTAAACAAGTAATGATAAAGAATATATATCCACTTCCATGCATTGATGATCTATTCATTCAATTTAGGGGAGTGAATTAGTTCTCTAATATTGACTAGAAATTAGGATATCACCAATTACGGGTTCAGGAAGTGGATATTTCAAGGACAACATTCAAGAGTAGATACATACATTATGAGTATTTGGTGATGCCTTTTGGACTTAAGAATGCACCAGTGGTATTATATAAATGTATGATTCATTTATTTCAAAGGTATCTAGATAATTTTTGGTGGTGTTTGGCGATGACATATCAGTGTATTCAATGACAAGGGTCAAGCATGAGAAACACTCAGCTACAATATTGGAAATCATAAAAAATCATCGTTTGTATGAAAAATTATGATTGTGTGATATTTAGATATAAGAGGTATGTTTCCTTGGACATGTAATCTTTAAAAAGGTGTATATGTGAATCCAGAAAATAGGAAGGTCGTTATCTCTTGGAAACCACCATATAATTTCTTTGAGATACATAGTTTCCATGAATTAAGTAGTTATTACTGATATTTTTTTCATGAATTTTCACAAATAGATTCGCCTATGATAGATTTGAAAAGGAATAATGTACCATTCTAATGAAATGGTGAATGTCAAAAAGATTTTCAAGAGTTTAATGCTCACTATACATTAGCACCAATCATGATTTTTCCAAAATCAGGAAAAGGGTACCTGGTGTATTGTGATTATTTGGGATATGGGTTGGGATGTGTTCTCATGAAGAGAGACCACGTTGTCGCTTATGTCTCAAGGAAGATATTGTAACATGTTAAGAAATATGAAACACGTGATTGGGAGTTATTAGTCATAGTCCATGCTTTGAAGATAAGGTGTCATTACCTCTTTGGTGAGAACTTTTTAGTGTTTAGAGATCATAAAGACTTTAAACATATTTTATCACTAATGGATTTGAATCTGAGAAAAATAAGATATATGAATTATATACAAATGTCTGACTATAACTTGATGTATACTCTGGTTAATGTAAATAATTTGGTAGATTCATTAAGCATAATTTTTTATGTATAGTTTTAAATGGAGGTGTCAGATTAGAGGTAGTTGATGTCAGTAATAGTAGACATGAAATTGGAATCTGAAGACTGGGGTGAAGTTGTGGTTTTCGTTACAGTTTATTTTGATCCTTATTTGGTTGATACAGTAAAAAATTAACAAACTTATAATTCATAATGTGTTGTTATGAGGTCAAAACCCAATGGTGGGGAGATCATTGGGGGATAGAGACTATATGAGAGTATACTATTGTGGTTCATAAATCGAATGGTCATATATTTGTGTTTTCAGGAAAAAAATCTTCATTCTTACCAACATTTACTATTATATGTTGATCATGGAATACAAATGATTTATAAGGAATTTAAAGAACAAATTTATTTAGTCATTATTAAAAATAAGGTGGTCAAATTTGTTTATAGATGCCTAACTTGTCAATATGTTAATCCAGAAAATTAGTGCCTAGCATATATGTTTCAGTGTTCACTTATTCATATTTGGAAATGGGAGTAGATAGTAAAGGATTTCTTAACAAGTATCCAAAAATGTTTTGTAAACACAATTACATATGTGTGATAGTGGATTTACTCACAATGTTTTCCCAATTCATCCCTATCTGTGAATCTCATATGGTTGAGGACTTGTCAAAAAACTATATCTGAGAAGTTGTAAAAAGGCGTGGTAAACCAGCTTCAATAGTGTCAGATAGAGATATATGGTTTACATCTATGTTTTGTAAATCCTTAAATAAATCCCTTGGAACTAAATTGACTATGAGTACGGTGTATCATCCTTATACAGATGGGATATCTGAACGAGTGATATAAACATTGGAAGAAATGCTACAAGATTATGTAATGGATTTGGTGGATAATGGGAAGAGCACATACCATTAGTGAAGTTATCATATACCAATAATTATCAGGCCTCAATATGTATGGATCCTCTTAAATCATTGTATGGGAATCCTTTTTTCTATACACTTTGTTGGGTGGAAATAGGTGAGACTTCACTAGTTGGGTTGAGCCTTATCCTAGAGACAATGGAAAAGATTTAGTTGATTAGGAATCAGATGGAGATGTCTTAGAGTCATCAAAAATCATATACGGATCATCCTTGATAGCCATTTTCATTCTATGTGAGTGATCATGTGTTCTTGATGATCTCTTAGAGGCTTGAACACCATAATTTTGGGAGGTAGGTCATGTTATCTCCTTGATATTCTCTTTTGAGATACTTTAACTGGTTTGTGACATGGAATATTGGTTTTTTTCACCATGGTTTATTTTGGGTGAATAATGTGTTTCATGTATCTCAGTTGAAAATGTATCATCCTATCCACGACCATGTGATTTGATGGGATCATGTTAACCTAGATCCATATGCTTAATTGGTGCATGTGCTATGGTAGATTGTGGATAGGAAAGATAAAGTATTACATAGATAAAGCATTGGTATGGTACGAATTTTATGAAAACAGGGTCATATCCAGGAAGATACATGGGTATGGGAGAAGTAAATGAAAGATTCTTGGCCCAAAAACTTTTAGGGAAATATTTCTTGTCTACTTTACAAGGACCGAAATTCCAATGGTGGGGAGAATTTATCCCCCCAAATTTCAAGTAAGTAACCCTTTATTTATAGTTTAAGTATGTAAAGTGTTTGGGTGAATTTTTGGAGGGTTTGGAAGACTTTTGGATTGTTTTAGGGACTTTCTAATGGTGCATGATTGGTGAATAGTTTGTGAAAACTATGCACAGTGAGACAGATGATAGGGGAAGGTGCATGGGTAGGATCACAGTTTTTCAAAACCTTGCAGTCACCCACGAGACACCGTGGAAATTTGGATAATGGTTGTTTTCATAGTTGGATAATGGTTTTTGTAACTATGAGGTAAAACCATGAAAGTTCTCTTATGAGGTAGAGTCTTGCGCACAGTTAACTCATGGTTTTTCCAAATTGTGCAACTTATCATGCATGGTTTAAATACAAGACACTAAAAAAATATATCTCGAATGGGATTAAGTTTTAGCCCCAATTTTTTACTACAATAAACCCCTAACTTGACATTCCTTCCACCCAATGGTTGTGGAACCATTACCCATTTAATTGGAAGATATCCAAATATGTTTCTTGGTATGTTGAAGCCTTATTCCCATGGGAAGTAATTTTTTATGATTTTTTCATTGTTTTTCATAGATATACATTCTTCGATCTCTTAGTTTCTTAGATCTAGTCCAATACAGATATATAAAATGTTTTTGATTCCAATCATTGTTATATGTGGCCTTTTTTATGATAGGAAAAGATATTTAAGGTGTGTTTTTTGGAGATTGAACCCATTTCTTTGGAGTTTTTTTGTCGTTCTTCATTTTCAGCAAAATTCTTGAGGTAGGTGGATTCACTCTCGATTAATCTTATTATAACTTGACATATTATCTAAAATGGTATAAATTTATTGTAATTGATTGTGAAATTGGGGTGAAAATCATGGTAGAAGCCTTCTTTAGTGATTATTTTTGTATTTGTGGAAATTTTATATTTGTTGTGTAAAGTGCTTTGGTTTTTTATTTTAAAATATTGATTTTAAAAATAGTTTTTTTGTTCAAATTGTGGAAAAAGGAATTTTAGAATGTTTTTCAGTAAAATTTTGTTTTATTTAAATGTTTGTGGCGTGATGTTTTTGGAATGGTTTGGAATAAGGGGTTGGTGTGTGTTAATATTGTATTTTATGACGCCCAGTTGAAATATGACTAGCTTCTCGGTTCCAATGGTGTAATGGAACATGAGATTTAATTACTTTGTGATGACTTGGTAGATTTATGGGAAACCATTCATGGGTATTGAACTATAATATGGGAATGCATGTGTGGATGAATAGTTTTGGGAATTGGGATGGAATATGGAAACAAGGGAATGTGAAATGGTTTTGAAGAACATTCTTGGTTGATTCCATGGAAAATTGATCGGTCTTGAAAAAATATTTTGGTAGAAATAGTTTTAGTTTTGTGATACTTTGTTTTAAATTATTTTATATAAATTTGAAAACTTGTTCTAGCCTAGTGGCATGAGTAGGGAAGTCATTTGGGGAAATCCTAATGAGTTTCATTACTTACCCCTACTTTGGAACTCTGGTGATTTTGAAGATATTGATTATCGAGACACTAGAAAAGGTAATTTATCAAACTTCTTTAGTAGTGCTTCATTATAATTGGGTTTTTTGTAGAGTTAAAACATGTATCATGTTTGGAGTTATAGATTTATGTCATTGAGTGTTTGAGATTTTGTGGTTTTTTCTATGATATTTTATGTTAATTTTATTTAGTCATGGTACCTATTATAGTTGGGTTTTGATATAATAGTATTGATTTTATTTGTATTAATTTTTTATCATCCATAATGTAGTGGTTTATTTGGATATATAATGTTTGGTTTAGTTGTGTTATCTTCAAAGGGAAAATTTTTCTCTATCAATTAATAAATCCTTTGGCATTTATTTCTAGCATTTGGAATCTAGAGGAAGTCTCTTAAGGCCAAGTAATGTCTTTCCTCCCTCTCAAGCCAATGAGTAAGATAAAAATGTTACAAGTAATGTATTTTTTCTTATTAATTTTTTTTATTTCTTTTTAGTATTGCTCACATTAGAATTATTTTCTTATATAGTTGGTTTCTTTTGTTGGAGTTGGGGTGGTTTGTTTGAAGCATCTAATTATCATGACAGATTATATTTTGAGGCTCCTACGGAGAAAACGAAAACCATGAAATGGGTCAAGAATGTATACAAGCATAATGAAATGGTTAATTTAAAAAAATTATTTAAATAATATTGTAATCATTTTATTTAATATTTTTATGTTAATTTCATTATCATTTTTATCTAATGATGATTTTGTTTTTTTCACAAATCTTTTGGAAGTAATATTTTTCTTTCAACTATCTTCAAAAGGCCAAAAAAGATAGAACATGTTCCTTTCTGATGGGAGAGGAAACTTCATTCTACCTAAAAATTAAGTGTTTCTAGTATCAATGGGTTTATCTTACATCATAATGTAACATATTCTATCTTTTTTGACATTTTTTAGATAGTTAAATGCAAAAAAATATCACATACTCAATCATAAACAACTCAATATGATACATAGTGTACTTGGTATGACTCAGATTGTATGTTTATAGTGTATAATTTATATTTTAGTTCATAACACACATAAAATAATGAAGTGTGTATGTTTTAATTTAAAATTGACATTAACTTTAGTAAAAAGAACAAGTGAAATAATGAATACCAAGAAAACACATTCATATTGTTTTGATACTTTTAGAAAATGATTCATATGTCATTTGTGACATGTAGGAATCAAACCCACCTCAATTTTATTTATAGTGTGGCTGCTATAACTCCAAGTGTGTATTTTTATTTAAACATTGAATAACCTTTTTTAAAAAGAATAATTAACATGTAACTTTCTAGGTATTTGGATCAGGTCAAAATCCTTATCCATTTTGATATATATTTTTTAGAGTTGGTGGGTATGTAAATTTATTTTATAATCATCATAACATTATTACAAGTTCTTATTCAATACAATACCTTTAAATTATATTGGTTTGGAGGATTAGAAAAATCATTGGTTGTTCAAATGTCTTTTATGTGCGTCGAAGGCTCAATGGATCAGTTTTCAATAATTAAATGTTGAGGTGAATAGTTAGATCTAACTTTGTAGCCTCTTAGTGAAAAACATGCATCCCCTTTTTTTCACAGAGCATAATTTGGAGAAACTGCTCATGGGGGAGAGGCATTACCATGTTTGAAACTCTATCGTTTTTTCAGAGGCTTCCGCACAATTTTCACATTGTTTTTCAAACCGCGTGCAATATACATTGATAATGCCATTTGGGAAGTACCGCTACATTGTATAAGACATGGTATTCATAGATTTAAGACTAACCATGCTGGATAACCATGTGGGCATGGTTCATAAGTAGCTGGAGCAACACGGTTTCCACAAAGTTTCAAAAATAATGCAAGTAAACCATGTGTCCTCTTTAAAGGGTGAAATTACATTCCGACCTATCCCTCTTTAAACCACATTCTCTTTTACTTATATTCCTATTTGAGCCGCATAGCAGTGGGGGCTATTTTTATCATATACATGGATTTGATATAAATATTTAATCGGACAATAATTTTTTAAGTCATTTGTGGTGTTGGATCTATCTCAGTAAATCTATCCACTCACTTGCTTCATTTATTCTTTTCTCCCGCTACATGGACTTCTAAACATGTTCGAGTCATTTTTCCAAAATTTTGGGTGTTCATCTAAAATTTTTATTTCTCCCAAATCATTCAATGTTAGAGGATAAGATCCTATGTGCCTATGTCTATGTTTACAAGGTAGGTGGTTCTTTATTTTATTTGAGATTTCCTAAGTGTTTGGGGGGGATTTAGCAAGCTGCTGGGTTTGGTGAGTGAGACCCTATAATTTTAAGTGGTTACTTTTAATTAATTAATTTCACCTTATGATATGACTATAGAAATGATCAATCAAGACTAAAAATGGTTGATCCATGAGAGGGTATCAAACATTAGTGCAATTAGGTAGGGTTGTTTCCTTTTTATTAAATTGTTCTATTTATATTAAATTGAGTTTTTTTTAATTTGAGATGTAAAATTAAATTATGTTGAATTATTTAGATAATTTGAATTGATATATTTATAAAATGTGAATTTACCCTGATGCAATACTGAGATCAATGGGATCGTGATGGGCTTGGCTCGAAAATTTAGATATATATGGCTATCAGAATTGAGGTGATGTGATCATTAGGATGGTCTTAGCATGAGAAATTTTGGTGTTGTTGACCACTAGTTGGACGAATCTATCATCAGATGAGGTGGCTAGGCCATGAGGTTAAGAGAAATAATCATGTGATTTGTGATGGAATGACCCTCAAACATGAGAGACGTGGTCTTAGGGGCATGAGGTGCTAGGAATTTGTGTGAATTAGGTTCTAATTTGGCGATTGTTTCCCACTCGTGTAGTCTAAAGTTCTATTTGGAGTCATTTTCACATATATTGACTCAATGATGAGGTGGTTTTTACCAATCGTGGGGATATAGGCCCTCTATAGCTATGGGTTTTGTAAAAGGATGGATATTCTTGCTATAAAAATCCATAGGGATGGTATGGAGCCATCATAGGATATCATTGGGATCGTCAGTTGGGGGATGAGGATTGTCATGGTTGAGGCATTTTGTTAGGATCATTTTGTAGGACATACATTTCAATTCCTTGGGACATCAGTTGTTGAGACAATGATACATACTATTTGAGGACATGTATCACTATGCCTCTGGACATCAGCTTCGAGCTGACAGACACTTTCGAATAGCAGTTTAAGGGACCTGATATGAATTGATTGGGCATTCCTTAGAGATGTCGATTACTCAGTTGATGGATCATGGTGATGGTTGGATTTTAGAGGTGTAACCTAAGGGGTCACCTCAGGCTATTCAACATCAGAAGATACCTTGATCAATGAGCTAAGGATCCCCTCCTCCCAGGTGATTCCAACATTTACCAAAGAAGGATATAGCTTCACAATGGATGTTGAGCACTTGGGAAGCCTTTCTATTTAAATATGTGATGATTCTATTATTTATTTATTTATAGTATACACAAGATATGTCACAAATGTAATGTATGCACATGTGCGTGGTACCAAATTGAGGCATGTTTTCACCCCTTATGAGGGAACTTCAGGACGAATATAGAATTTATGATTTTGCATTCAGGTAAATATTCAAGATCAGGAGACAAATCTTATTTGTTTTTAGCAAGGAATATAAGGTATGGGACCATTGGTTTGTGCCTCATATGGAATTACCTTTTTATATTTCCTTTTTTTCATCATTCTTATCTATGTACGCACTCCTAGTATGACATTGGAATCTCTTTTATTTCTTGGTTTATTACAGAACTTGTATTGAATGCATGATCTATTTTAAATTCTACAAATCATATGCTTGGTTTGAGTCTTTTGGTCATTTTATTAAACTTCTATACCTGTTAAAATATTAGTATATAATCTCTAGGGGGTATAATCTCCCCAATGTCACCTCCTTAAACCATCACTGCAAGTTAGTAGCATTTTTCATACAGGGAGGCACACCTAAGGCCAGTGTCACTCAGCACAAAATCATTGTTTAGTAGAATAATTAGGTCAGGGTGCTATAATTGGTAATTAAAGGGTGGTTTTATACCTATTTTGTGGTTTTACTTTTTGGTTATGGTATATTGGAAATTTGGATATTGTTGGAATTGGGTTTAGAACTAATGCTTGGGTTCCTGCAGCACCATGCACAGGGAATGAACCAAGTTTCCAGGGGGGAGAAACTGTTCTTATTAAATAGCTCATTTTACAGTTTATGTTATTTCCAACTTGAGTGTCATACTTGTAATGTGAATTTTTTACTCATTACTACATGTGACCTTGTCCTAGTACGACAAGGAATGAGTATTGGACCCTTGAACCAGAATAGAAAGGGGTGTTTGTTAGGTTTGTTATGTATGCTTATGCTTTTTATTAGGCACATATTAGTATTTCAATATTTATATATTCATGTTTCGTGATATAAATTACCTTGGGAAATGTGATGTCTAATATATATACATATGTGGGTGAGGCTCTTATAATATTAGGTAGGTACGATTGTATGGGGTGATGTTGATCACCAATTTCAGTGACGTGGTCATCATTTTGTGGAAACATGGTTTGTCAGGATAGGAATGACCTAGGGAATAATATTATATGGCTCTATTAAGGGTGGGTAATGAGTCCATGACGTTGTATTGTCTTGTTACTTGGTTCTAGTGGGGAAGGGTAATGCTATTGAGTTGTTGTTGTCTGTTATTGTTTTCCCTATTTGCATTATATATATTTGTGTGTGTGTGTGTGTGTTATCTAAGATGAATGACCATGTAATGGTTTTCAATGGGTTTTCGCATGGACGAGCTCCACTAGGGAATCAGTTGGAAATGAAAGAGTGACACTAGAGTAGGCACAGGATGAGACCCCTAAGGGTTAGGGATAGCATAAGATGTAGGTATCAGATAAAACATAAGGTCAGAAACATGCTCTGGTGCAGGTGGGTGAAATGATAGATTTGACCACTTTGGGTTCATGGAATAACGAACAGCTCAGAGTTATCCTAGTTCATGCCATCCATGGGATTGATAGGGGAGCTCTAGGAGCAGACCCTTCTATTTAATATTTAATACAAGAGTTCTAGTCGGAGAACCCAACACCATTTTAGGTTGAGTGTATTCCTCAAGAGACTGATAATTGGATCAATTCTATATTGATGATTTTCAAGGATCTAGAGATTCCTTCTGAGCTAAGGGTGAAGTTATATTCTTACATACTCAGAGGACCATCGAAGGGATAGTGGGATGTATAGGTTCAGGAAGGAAAACATGAGGGATAGGATTTAGAGGACATTTAGGCCCAATTATTTGAACACTTCTTTATAGAGATGCTAAGGGAAGAGAGAGCTTAAGTGTTCTGGAGCATTCAGTGAAGTGAAAATTCTGTTATGGATTATGCAATAATGCTCACTGAATTGTCTCACTTTGTACTCAACATAGTGAGCAAAGACACCGTGAGGGTGAGGCATTTTGATTACGGTTTATGACACACCATTCAAGTTTAGATGGACATCTTTATGTTGTATTGATTTTCATAGGTGGTAAATCAGGTTATCATAGACAAGGGAAACTTGATGGAAATGTCTTACATGAGTTGGTTGATGGTGTTGGGTGATTTCAATGATAATGCTTCTAATATCATGATGTTAGGTCGTGATATGTTTCAGTAGTGAATTTAGGCTATGGACTCGAGTAAAACACCTTAAAGTGGATGGTCTATGGTGTGTGTAACACCCCAAACATGTATCAATGAGTTTTTTCCTTTATTATAATTATCTTCTATGGTATAAAACACATTGATAATCCAAAATCACATATACTTTTTTTTTCATTCAATTAAAAATTTTCAATGATATTTTTGAAAATGCACTTGGTTTTTTTAGAATTTCATAAGAAATTGGTTCAGAAGGATTCAAATGAAGAAATGGAGAAATGTACATATTTTCCTGTTACACATCACCAAACAAAAGTTCATGTCGTGTCACAGTGTCTCATGGGATGTCAGCTGTTGTGAATCAAGTTGTGACTCAGGTCGTGATGTTTTGGACTAGAATATCCATTACATAACGTGAGTGGAAGATACACATCATGAACCAATTGAATGAGAAGTTTTATCAGAAGATACAACAAGAAAGAAGAGAAAAACCACGAACCAATGAGTCACATTGTGAATGTAGTCAAACTTTCAAACTGAACACGAGATATGCATGAGATACACATAGATACGAAATCCATGAAGATTCACACACATTCAAAATTACACTCTATGAAATACATTAAACTTCGTGTAAATTTTTAGCAATAAATAATAGAGGAAAAAAGTGGATTCTAGAGCTTTTATAGAAGAATTCCTTTTTTTTTCTTCCCTTTGAGTTTCCATATACTCATTCTCCTCTAAAATAAAATTTCATTACCTTTTCATTCTTTTATTTTAATACATGTTCTTTGAATTTGTTTTTCAACATATTTTTCATTTATCTTTTTGCATTACCATCTTCATTCATCATAATTCATCAATGAATTCATATTGAATCAATTTCCGCATTCATTCCATGTAAGTGTTTAATTAAATTGTGATTTATATTTCTCAAACCCTGATTACATGATTGTTTCATTTTTTAAATCTAAAATGCTACAAAATTGTGAATCATTTAAATTCAGTCATTATTAGCCTGTCGAGAATGGTTATAATTAGTTATTTGTTTTCATCCCAACCTATTATAAGTGGATAAAACCACCTAGGGAAGGGGTGAGAGTAGGTGTGTTTTAAATTTTATAAAAACATTAATTCCTAACTTGGAAACCCTAAGAATTTGTAATTTGGATGAACAATAAATTCCTATTCAATTTAATTGAATGTCCCTGACCACGAGAAAATCATGTGATGGAACCTATACTGATTGAAGTAGATTAGGCTATGATTAATATCCTACAATACTTTCATCCCTTATAGTCAAGCTTAATGAACCCAAGTTTTTACTATTTCCCGATCAAGGAATAGTTAACCACTTAGGTAGAGGTAATTGATATGACTACAGTCAACTGGAAACCTCCTTTTGAATCATAGCATAATCTTTAGAACCCTACAAAGTTAAAAGTAAAATATCAATTTTTCTATAGATACCTAAAATGGAAGATGATCCCTCTCTAATTATTGTAGTAACCATCAACCACCATAAATCTAGTATTTCCCAAACTAAAGAAAACTAGAAATTACTCCAACCCCAAAGGGTCTTAATACATTGATGCTTAGAATCACATTTTTCTCCAAGTGGGATAGACCTATTGTAACAAACCTAGATTTTATAAGATATATTATTTCTAATTTATGTCATATCTTCTGTTCTATGCTACACCAAGATTATCTTGCGCTATACGCAACACCGTATTAGCTTGTAGTATACACAACACTAATCTTGGATCGTGTTATACACAATTTCAAGTTTGTTTGATATTAGTTATTCTACGCAACATTGAGTGTGTGTATATATATATATATTAAATGTATAAATTAAATATGGTTGGATTTTGTTATATGAAACAACAACGGAGTCTTTCACTACACGTAACCCTGACTTGGCTTGCATTACACGCAATCACAACCTTCCTCGATAGCGTGTGTTGTACACAATACCAGGTTTCACTAAACAACGATATATGGTTATAATATTATTATGGACTAGCCGTTATGAATAGTATTAAATATATTTTGGATTTTATAACATTATAATTCAGCTTACACAATTTATAGAACATGGTATGAGAACAAAATAATTTTTTCAGGTAAAATATGTATGTTTAAAAAATTGCGGTTTTGCCGCCTTTTGATGGAGCACCCACATTAAATTTAGTTTTTGACATGTTTATAAGTTAAATTTGACAAAATAAAATTCTTATTTTGAATAAGGATATAAAAATTTACTTTGGATAAATTTTTCATATTATTCCGATAACATTTATATTTTAATGAATAGTAAAAACATGCTATATTTTAATTAAAAACAAATTTATTCATCGTAATAATTTATATGGTTAAATTATAATATTTAATGATTTTAAAATATAAATAGAATATATTTTTACCATTTAATATAATTTATGTCATTAGAATTGATTTTACATCGAATTCATAGGTAAAATCATTTCAATCTTTTGCAATGTTTTAACTTTTAAAACCCATTTTACTAACAATGGGATTAATTTTAAATTAATAACTTCAACTTCTGTGTTTTGAATTTTGAAAAATGGATTCCGTATTTGAAATCAGGGGGTCCAAATTATGTTAATAGGTTACTTTTATTTTTTTTGATATTATGAATTGTAACTACAGAAAATTTTATTTACTGCGGTTAAAGGTAAATAGGGTAATTAAGGGTAAACATAAGATTATAAAATTACCCTAACACATGCCAAAATTATATTGGAAGACTAAATGTAGACACATATCACCTAAGGGTTAGATTATATTCATTTTATGGACATTTTACCTTGTAAATAATATAATTATTATTGAAACCAAAGAAAGTGACAACATGTCACTCTCTAAAATCTTATAAGTATAATAAATTTAATTTTGTGATAAACTCATGAAACATCGAACATGAATAGTCTCAAGAAATATAATAACATTATCTACATCATATGACTTTATTTATAATTTTTAGAGATTAAATAATTATCATTAATTATGACACAATAGTGATGTTGAAATTATTTTATTGATTGAAATATCAAATAAATGATTTTAATAGTATTAAAATAAATATCATATGAACTATTTAATGTGCTTCACTAATTTTCTAGATAAAAATGACATGTTATGAATCTATTAAATTTTTTAGTTCGAACATATCTTCTGTTTATATTTTATTTAAATTCAAATAAATTAAGAGTGTCAAAATTGACACTATTGTTATTTTATAAAACTTACATATTATAAAATTGTTTAAAAATCACAAAAATATTTAAAAATTATTAATTAAAATTTATATGGTCTAAAATGTAATAAAGTATAAAATTAAGGACAATTAATAACATATAAGTAATTATTTATAATGATTTAAAATTTATAATATTATTTCCACAAATAAAATTAAATAGATTATAAAGGATATATCATGTTGATAATGTTTAAAATAAATTCCAAACTTGTTTAAATTTTATTTTCTGATGATATTACAACCTTATCTCATCTAATCTTCGGATTTGAGTCATTTTTGTTGGTTTTTATGTGGGGTTGGAAATTATTATAAATTAATATTTCATATAATTCCAAAGGTGCCCCTCTCCTCCCTTATAAAAGGGTACCTCCTCCCTCTCATCTTTACACAACTTTGAGCCTTCAAGATCGGCCAAAAACTGCCCATTTCCCTTATCAACTTCCCTAGAAATTTTATAGAGGTTCTGTTGTTCTTCAAAGACCAATTGTAGTGCCCTAAGAAGAGGTTTCAGAGAGTCGTGTCGAAGAAGAGGTAATTTCCATTACCGATTCTTTAAAATTTATTTCTTCTTCTACTTTATCTTCTTTAGTTGTTTCATTATGAAGTAATAACATCAGTATCACTCATATACTGATATGTTATTTAAAATCTGAAACAACCCTATTCCACCTTCTATCCATCCTAAGGAAAACAAAATCACCGCGCGTGCAGACGTATGGAATACTGTCTCCACGCCGTGGTGTAATCTGTTATTCCACCACCACCTTACTTGGATGGGTATAATGGTATAAATAATAACTACATATTATTATTATAAAATCATACTGATTCTAATATATTATATCATTCACTATAATTCCATTCAATAAATATGGGAACGATATCATCACTCATGCGTACGTACAGATTACCGTCTCCACGACGCGATGAGATTCATCTTCCGTGTTAAAAATTCAAGAATGATTATAAAGTATATATAATAAGTAATCATGAAATATATGAAATAATAATTATATTGGATTTATGTAAATATATATGTATGTCGTCTACTTAATTCCATTCAATTCAATAAGGAACCAAAAACATCGTTCATGCGTACGTACGACCTACCATCTCTATGAATGGTGTATTTCATTCCATTTATAGATCTATTATATATATGTATATTCTGAATATATATTATATATAAATCATGTTTTATATTCTGTAATTAAGTAATCATGATCTAAGTAATCATATTAATAATTAAAAGTCAAAACACAGACGATAAATGAAATGATTTTACCCAAAACGTTGCTTTAACAAAGAACTTACAAAAGAACGAGTAATATAAAGTAATAAGTGAACCATATATGATATCATAACAATGAATATGATTATGTAATAATTCAATGACATTATTTAAATCATTATACAGGTGGTTTGGATACGTATGAAGCATATTGGACCTAAGGTAAGGGATAATTATTCCAATCTCGTTCTTATCCGAGATTGTATATTCGTAAGTATTTACTGGGGTTATTGTTATCATCCATGTACATGTTTTATAAAAATGTTTTCATGTATGTTTGAAGTCCTTTATACCCATTTTTGACTTTTACTACATGGTATGTAAGGAAGATTTCTCTTGTTTACCACACGAGGTGCTTTTTTGACTTTTCTGGAAAAAGTATGAGAAGAATGTTTTTTTTAACTTATACGGCATGAATGGATTTTTAAGGTTTCATAATGAATAATTTTCCTGAAGCTTACTCTACAATATTTCATAAGTATTTTCAACAAAATCCATTTCTTTTAAAATTGCATGGCATTTTGTGAAAATAAAATGTTTTTGAAGAAGAAAGGATATTTTCTTCAAGAATTCATTTTAATTGTTTTGTCAAAACTATTTTCCATATAAGATGAAATTATTTAGTATGATTATGTTTCAAGTATAATTTATCTATGATTTACATGGTTTGACTTTTATTATGATGAAATTATATCCATTTGTTTTATATGGATTATGTTATTATGGGATGATGTTTATGAAACCCATTTTATTCTTTGGGTTATGATGAATGATTTATGTTTATGTTGTGGCACAAGTAAGAATGATTTCATTATGATCTGGTTGGGACCTATATCTCCCTCCAATTAATTGGGAAATGATTTATACCTTATGAGATAGACATGGCTGGAATGGTAAGTTAATCTGGTTCAGTGTTACAAGACTGAAATGAAGAGTGAACTCGATTCAGAAATGGACTTTTTCCACTAAGATGGTCATAACATTAATGACTTGGCGACTATGGAAATCGTAAATTGTGCTTAATGGTTTCCACAATTACATGATTTATTCCCATGTAATTTGATCATGATTTATGTTCTATTATGATCTATGCCTTACGTACTACCATGTTTTATGTCATTTCTCACGATTTTGATATTTAAATATTATGTCCATGTTTTGAAGTTAAAATATATATGGTTTGTTTTGTTTTTTCCATGCTTACCCTTACTGAGAATTTGAGATCACCCTTTATATGTTTTCATTTCCCCGGGATTTAAAGATAGGTTTTAGGTAAGAAAACAAAAAGGGAAAGATCTTTATGGGATATTTTGAATATCTTTCACCTCGATTAGCAGATTATGTTCTGAGTTTCCAAAGACACTAAACTATATGGTCCTTTGGTGTCTATTTTTGTTATGTATTAAGTATTTTTTTAAATTAGTGTAATGTATATGTACGTCAAGATTGGGTCTCTATAGTTGGTATTAGAGGAAATGTCACGACCCGTCCTAGGGGCCTGTGTCGTGACTACCCCAAGCCCGCCTTCCATAGGTCAGGGGCTGTCGACTAGCACCAAGGTGTAAATGCCAGTAAAAAGGGAAGGCATTGACTTTGTAAAGTAAACAAACACCACAGAGAAAGCAAGTAGTAGAAGTAACACTAAGTAAAAACCGAGTACAACAGTAAGTACGGAAAGTAAGTGGGCCAGAATACAAACCCAAACTGAAAGTAAAGTACAACTCGAAAGGGAAAACAACAACTGAAAAGTAAAGCCGCAGTGTCAAGCCATCCACTGGAAGTCCCACCTGAAGGGTGAGTACAGATAGCCTCTACAGCTCCTCGGGTCCAACCGTCCCCTCCAAGCACGTCCCGCCCAGTGGTCTACCTCCAGGCATCGTCCTGCTCTGCAAGCCTCAACCACGATCAGCGTTGTCCATCGTCTGCAACCAACACAACATAGTGCGGGCATAGCCCGTGCAGGGGTGAGTATTAGCTACTCAGTAGGGACCCCGAGACCCCTTATGTTCTCCCAGAATCCACAAAGGATAATCCAAAAAGGAAAGATACAATCATGAAGTAACATCCGACACTGCTTAGGTATATGCCCATACATATACCTAAGTCATCAATTCTCGTTCGACTCCAACATCCGAGCCCAAGTAAAACCCAGTCCACATAGGAAAGCAAAACGTAAATCACCACAGGATATAACAACACAATCCACATAGGAAAGCAAAACCGGATTCAGGTCACACAGGTATACTTCTTCGTATGATGATAGAGATGATCAGATATATCCACTGATTCATCTAAGTCGTCAGACCCACAAAGGATCGATAGGTACTAACCCCCACAATGACCCACAAACGATCTGACCCACACTGGATCGATAGATAAATAACCCCTGCAATGACCCACAAAGGATCTGACCCACAAAGGATCGATAGGTAACTAACCCCCACAAAGACCCACACATGATCGGACCCACACAGGATCTATAGGCGCTGGCCCACACAGGACCGCTGAGCGCTGACCCACACAGGATCAGACCCACACAGGATTGGTTTCACTGATCCACAAAGGATCGTTGAGTGCTGTAGTCGTCGCCATCGAATCCACTGAGGATCTCTGTATAGTCGTCGTCATCACAGTAGCAGTCACAGCCAGCTCTAGGGTTCCCACACACAGCAAGCTCATTTGGGAGGGTCCACTCCAAGAGCTGAGAGGCTGATACATCAACTAACACATAGTCTAGATTTGATGTATCCAAAAGTTCCCTATCGTCAACAGGAACTCAACGTCACAGACGACACGTCAATCGGACGCCCGGTTTGAGAGTTATTGGATTTTTCGTCCTAGGGGCCCGGTTGGTTTTTAAGTCAAAACCAACTCGACCGTACTCCACCTGCATCCAAACCTCAGGAGGAGTAAGACAAAAGATCCGTCTCACTTAGAGGAATCCATAAAAGACGATGGTACGTCAATCGGAAGTCTCGAGCTCAAGTTATAAGCGTTTCTGTTCCAAGGGCCCGGTTGGTTTCGTGTACGAACCAACCCGGCCGAACCCAAAGTACTCCGAAACCTCCAGTGTGATATACCGAAATGAACGTCTCGATCCAAGGATCACATCGCCACATACGGCACATCGATCGGAGGCCCGTAGCTTAATATACAAGAAAAATTCCGAAAAGGTCCGAAAACGAGGGGTCTGGGCCCGGACCGACCCGGCCCAACCCCCCCCCCCCCCCTGGGACGGCCCGAACCGGGTCCGGGTCCAACCTAACCGGCACGGCCTGGCCCAGCGGTCCGGCTGGGCGGCTCGGTCGGCGCGCTGGCACTGGCCAGGCGCCGCGCAAGGCAGCCGCGACCCCCCACGCGGGGGCCGCTCCGTGACACCCATATGCGGCTTAAGATGCGTCCCTCCTCCTCGGTCCCGCGCAGCTGCGGGACAGGCCAGCGCCGCCGCATCCCGGTGGCCGGCTGCTGCCAGCCGCCGCCTCCGGCCGCCGGCACCGCCGTGCCGTCGGGGGCTTCCGCCGACCACCGGACGCGCTCCGGTGGTCCGATTTGCACGCGGTCTTTTCCAGTGCTCGTCCCGGGACTCGTTCTTCACTACAAAGCCTTCAGAATTAACTTGCGGCCCCGTTGGTCGTCGCCTGCCAATCCGTGCATAACAACCAAAAAGAGCGGTGGGTTCATACTTGTTCATTGGTCCGCACCCACCACGTTAGCGGTTTTTAAAGTCTCACAACATTCATATTTAACAAATGGGGATATAAATAACAAAGATTTAAAAAGGAAAAACCCCTACCTCGTTGTAGTTTTCGGACGAGTTTTTCGCGGAATTGACCGTCGCGGAAGAAGAGGATCGTCTTGTCGCGGAAGGGCGTCGCGTCGTCGTGGTATACGGCATCGACGATCTCCGAGGGTTAAAGAAAAACACACAGATTTAATTTCACGAATTAAATCCGTGTTGGGGATAAAATCCAAAAAGGAAAAATTAAAAGATCCGCAAACTCCTACCTCAAGTAGTTGATCGAAGATTTGTCGCGGAGAAAGAATCGTCGCGGAAGAAGCGTCAGGGAAGGAGAATCGTCGGCGTTCTTCGTCACCTTTCATCGAAGGTCAGCGTTCTTCACATGCTTCTCATTCTTCGTGTTCTTCGCGTTCCTCACTAAGAAAGATAAAGATCTTCTAGCTTCAGAGATTTCTACAAATCCTCAAAACAAGACACCCCTCAAAAGACAAGTGTTGGTCTTATTTTTAATCTCATGCCAACAATTGATTTCAAAGATAAGTAACGAACAAATTAATTCATAGAATTAATTGCAACGAATTAACCGACCAATTAATAGGGGCGTTACGAATTTAGAAAATGCGTCAGTTGACTTTAATTTAAAAGGGGTTTTCAAGGGTGCGTTACTTAGAGGAAAAGAAATGGTAGGGATCCTGCGGGCCCCACCTCACAAATATCCTACCAAGAGGGTAGGATATTTTGGGTTCCACCCTATCCGCTTCAACTCAGCTTAAGTGGCTTTTAATTGGCTTTAAGTGGCTTTTAGTGAAATAAAATAAAGTTGTTCCACCACTTTATTTTATTTTCTTCACTTAACCCCAAAAATTAAAAACCACACCCGAGCAAACGCAACTCCGGAAGAGGCGTTTCTAAAAAAGTACCGGTGCTACTATTCCATTGGTGCCCTCATAATTTGATTCCGAGCACCGGTTCAAAAGTTAGTAAAACCCGATCGTTCATTCACAGAACGTACCCGAGCCAAACTTCACAAAATGATTCCGGGCACACCGGGCCTCGAAATCACGTGCCGTCAGAAACTGCGTTCTTGTAAAATTCCAAACAAAATTAAGAAAAAAAATTCCCTTGAAATTTACGGGTCATTACATCACTCCTACCTCAGGGCTTTACGTCTCCGTAAAGATACATCATAAGCTAGGGAAACAAATGTGGGTACTGAGCACGCATCTGAGCCTCCCGCTCCCAAGTGCTATCCTGGAGGTTCCCGTGCTGCCATCTAATGTGCACTAGAGGAATCGATTGTCCACGTAGGACCCGCTCCTGTCGATCCTCGATCTCCACCAAGACCTCCACAAAAGTCGCCCCATCATCAACTTCCATCTCCCCATGGTCAATGTCATGCGTCGAGTCGTGCACGTATCTCCTCAGCTGAGATACGTGGAAGATGTCGTGCACCCGGTGCAACTGAGGTGGTAGAGCTAGGCGATAAGCCACCTCGCCGATCCTGCTGAGGACCTGGAATGGTCCGATGAAGCATGGAGACAACTTGCCGCCTCAGCCAAATCTCCGTAATCCACGTCGAGGTGAGACACACAAGAAGACGTGGTCGCCATCCTCGAACTCTAGTGGCCTCCACCTCCTATCAGCATAAGACTTCTGCCGGCTCTGAGCTGTCCTCATCTGCTCCTGGATGACCTGGACCTTCTCTGTCGTGGCCAGGACCATCTCTGGTCCCACAAGTACTGACTCCACAGGGTCTGTCCAGAACAAAGGAGATCTGCAAGGTCTGTCGTACAACGCCTCGTATGGTGCCATCCCGATGGTGGATTGGTAGATGTTGTTGTACGCAAACTCTACCAAGGGTAGGTGGTCCTCCCAGCTGTGACCAAAGTTGAGGACACATGCGCGGAGCATGTCCTCGAGAGTCTGAATGGTCCTATCCATCTGACCATCCGTCTGAGGGTGAAAGGTTGTGCTCAGACGTAGATGTGTCCCGAACGCCTCCTACAACCCCTTCCAAAGTTGGGAAGTAAAGCGAGAATCTCGATCAGAGATGATAGATGATGTCATACTATGAAGTCGTACAATCTCCTGAACGTAGAGACACCCCAAGATCTCCACTGAGCCTCGCTCTCTGATGGGTAAGAAGTGAGTCGACTTGGTGAGTCGGTCGACAATCACCCAAATGGAGTCATGACCTCTAGAAGTGCATGGAAGTCCAGTCACGAAGTCCATATATATCCCATCCCACTTCCACTCCGAGACCTCCAAGGGTTGTACCAAGCCTTCTGGTACCTGATGCTCTGCCTTCACCTGCTGGCAGGTGAGGCATCGAGAAACGAGCTCTGCCACAACCTTATTCATGCCCGGCCACCAGTGATTTCTTCTGAGGTCCTAGTACATCTTCACCACTCCAGGATGTACCACCAAAGGATAAGTGTAAAACTCTCTCAGCACCACCTCTCGTAAAGTGACTGGTACTAAGGTACTTCCTCTGAAAAGGATGTCGTGCTCTACTCCAGAGGAGAAACCATCAGGTGCCTGTCCTGAGGATATCTGTGCACGCCGTGTCTCACAGTTAGTGTCCCCACGCTGTGCCTCTCTGACCCGCTGTAGTAGTGGAGGAGAGACTATGAGAGACTGAAGGAAGGCTGCGCCATCTCTATCCACGAAGGATATCCGCAAAGCGGATAGCTTCTCTATCGCCTCCTCGAGTAGCTGAATGCCCGTCCTCCTGCTGAGAGCATCGGATACCACGTTACCCTTACCAGGAGTATAGACTATCTCAAAGTCATAGTCCTGGAGGAACTCGAGCCATCGTCGCTGTCTCAGGTTCAGGTCCTTCTGAGAGAAGATGTACCTGAGACTCTGATGGTCAGAAAAGACTGTAAAGCACTCGCCCATCAGATAGTGTCGCCATGTCTTCAGAGCGAAGACCACTGCTGCTAACTCCAGGTCATGGGTAGCGTAGTTCTGATCATGCGGCCTCAACTGACGTGATCCATAGGCGATCACGGCCTTCTTCTGCATCAGGACACATCAGATTCCAGTCCCTGATGCATTGCAGTAGACTACGTACCCTACTCCCTCCTCAGAAACCTTAAGATAGGGGCGCTGGTCAATCTCTATCTCAGCTCCTGGAAGCTCTGCTGACATATTTCTGACCACACAAAGGGTTTCCCCTTCTTCGTCAAAGCTGAGAGTGGTTCCACAACTCTGGAGAAGTCTGGCACAAATCTCCGATAGTATCCATCTAGTCCCAAGAAACTCCGCACCTTCGTCACGCTCCTAGGTGGGTCCCAAGCTAGCACTGCCTCGATCTTCGCAGGATCCACCGAAACTCCCACCTCATGGATGACGTGCCCCAAGAAGTGGACCTCACGTAACCATAACTGACACTTTGAGAGCTTTCCATAAAGCTGGTGCTCTCGGAGTGTGTCTAGTACAACGCGCAAGTGGTAGGCGTGATCCTCCTCAGTCATCGAGTATATCAAAACGTCGTCAATAAAGACTACGACAAATCGATCGAGGTATGGATGAAAGATCTTTTTCATGAGGCCCATGAACAATGATAGAGAATTGGTTATGCCGAAGGGCATAACCAAGAACTCATTGTGGACATACTGACATCTGAATGTCATTTTCTGCACGTCCTCGTCCTGAACTCTGAGCTGATGATAGCCTGACCTGAGGTCTATCTTCGAGAACCACTGTGCTCACTTGAGCTGATCGAAGAGGTCATCAATCCTCGGTAGCGGATACTTGTTCCTCACCATCACCTGGTTCAGGTGACGGTAGTCAACACAAAGTCGCAAGCTCCCGTCCGCCTTCTTGGTGAACAATATCGGGGAAGCCCAGGGTGAAACACTGGGTCAGATGAAACCCTTTCCCTGCAAGTCCCCCAACTGTACCCGTAGCTCTTGAAGCTCAGCAGGGGCCATACGATATGCTGGAGTGGATATTGGGTCTGTCCTGGGGTACAGATCAATATGAAAGTCTACCTCTCTGTGAGGAGGTAGTCCTGGAACGTCGTCAGGAAAGACGTCCGCATACTGATCCACCACTGTAGGAAAACTAGGACTCCACACGTCAACTGCTCCTAGGACGAGGCTATCCAACTGATGAGTGATGGGTTGTACTCTTTTCTGCGAGAGTCCATCCTGTGCGGCAAAGGCTCCCTTCTCGCCGGTGAAGGTGAACCTTCTCCCGTTGGTGCGTACACATCGCACCTTGCACCTAATACAATCAATCTGTGCATGGACTGTAGATAACCAATCCATGCCCAAGATGATATCGTAAGGCCTCGACGCCTCTACAAGAAGATCCCAGCCGAATCTCTCGGCTCCTGGAGTAATCTCACACTGTCGGAACCAGTGCGTGATCATTGAGTCCGCTCTTGTAGGAGTCTCTAGCCATAAGGATCGAGCCAACAGCTCTGTTGGAATCTCCGAGCTCCGAACAAGGGCAGTAGCTATGAAAGAGTGACTCTCTCCTGTGTCTATAAGAACTGAAGAAAGGGTGGAATAGACACATATAGTACCTCGAATAATCTCAGGCGCGCCGTGGTCGTAGGCCTCCGCTGCCTGCAGCTGTGCCTATCTCTGCCCACCAGCTCCCTGTGGTCGGGGTGGACCTCCTGGTGGTGGTGGTGGTGGTAGAGCCTCAAAGCGTCGTCCACCACCTGCTGCTTGGCCAACTCCTTTGCCTCATCCACCTCCTCCCTTCAGACCGCCACGGTCGACCCTCTTCCTTTGCCTGGGTGGCCTCTCAACCGTCTGCTGCTCCTCGGCAGGGTGGGTCGGGCAGTCACGAGCCATGTGGCCCTGCCCGCTGCATGTGTAGCACTGCCTGCCTCTCGAAAGATTGGCTCCATGCTGTGTGCCCCACACTACTGATCCAGTGTCCTGAGGTTGTCTGCGTGAGGTTATGGTCTTCCTGGACCCCTGAGTCATCCGTCGACTGCCTGCTGCAGAAGACTCTGCTACGTGCTGCCCTGCGGTTGGTCTCGCTGCTGATGAAGGCTCAGCAAGGAAGCTCTCGATCAAAAGGGCTCGCTCCAGTACTCCTGCCTGAGTCGGAATGCTGAGGGAGATCAGAGATGCCCTGATCTCAGTCTCAATCCCTTCTCAAAGGTCCGGGCCTGGAAGAATGGGTCCCGTACCATGCCTGTCGAGTAGCACGAGAGATCGGTAAATCTCGCCGACTACTGGGAGACCGTCAAGCTTCCCTTCCGCAGCTGAAGAAGCTCCTAGATGTGCACCACATGGAGGGTGGCTGGGATGAACTCCGAGTAGAAGAGGCTATCAAAGTCCGTCCAGAGAAGAGATGCCTAATCATGCACCTGGAGCATCAAGCTCCACCATCGGCTCGCTGCGAGGATCACCATGAGGTCTGCTGGTGTTCTCACTAGCCTGAAAACTCGTACAACTGCCTCCAGCCATTCCTCGGCTGCCTGGGGGTCCGTCTCCCCACAGAACCTAGGCGGTCGCTGGCGATGAAACTCGTGCAGAGCTCCCAGGTGACGTTCATCGTTAGCGGCTGGGGCTGGAAGCATCGGTGGCTCGGTGGGTAGAGATACCGCCGGTGCCTCAGCTGTCAAAGGGCCCTGTACCGAGGCCTCGTCGCTCGGTGGGCTGTCGTCACGCTCAACTCTCGGAACCCTAGCTGGCTGTCGTCATGAGGCCATCCTGAAAGAAACAGGTGCGCCACGGTCAGAACAGTATACCTGGTGAGCTGACATATAATAATCACAAAGAAAACTTGAAACACACATGCAATCAATGTTTTCGTGCATTAAGTCGGAAATCAGAAGTCAGGGTCCTAGTGTATGGATACGTCGGCCACCGCACCAACAATGGGCTCCCTGGACTGATAACCACACTCAATATGCTTAACACTATTGATTCACATAGAATAATGATCAGAGTCTACGGTAGAACCGAACTCCTATGATACCAATTTGTTACGACCCGTCCTCGAGGCCCGTGCCGTGACTACCCCAAGCCCTCCTTCCATAGGCCAGGGGCTGGCGACTAGCACCAATGTGTAAATCCCAGTAAAAAGGGAAGGAATTTCCTTTGTAAAGTAAACAAACACCACAGAGCAAGCAAGTAGTAGAAGTAACACTAAGTAAAAACCGAGTACAACAGTAAGTGCGGAAAGTAAGTGGGCCAGAATACAAACCCAAACTGAAAGTAAAGTACAACTCGAAAGGGAAAACAGAAATTGGAAAGTAAAGTTGTAGCGTCGAGCCATCCACTGGAAGTCCCACCTGAAGGGTGAGTACAGATAGACTCTACAGCTCCTCGGGTCCAACCGTCCACTCCAAGCACGTCCCGCCCAGGGGTCCACCTCCAGGCATCGTCCTGCTCCGCAAGCCTCAACAATGATCAGCGTTGTCCGTCGTCTGCAACCAACACAACGTAGTGCGGGCATAGCCCATCCAGGGGTGAGTATAAGCTACTCAGTAGGGACCCCGAGACCCCCGATGGTCTCCCAGAATCCACAAAGGATAATCCACAAAGGAAAGATACAATCACGAAGTAACATCCGACACTGCTTAGGTATATGCCCATACATATACCTAAGTCATCAATTCTCCTTCGTCTCCAACATCTGAGCCCAAGTACAACCCAGTCCACACAGGATAGAAAAACATAAATCCACACAGGATAGCACAACACAATCCACATAGGAAAGAAAAACGGTATTCAGCTCACACAGGCATACTTATTCGTATGACGATAGAGATGATCAGATATATCCACTGATTCATCTAAGTCGTCGGACCCACAAAGGATCGATAGGTACTAACCACAGCAATGACCCACAAAGGATCTGACCCACACATGATCGATAGGAAACTAACCCCCGCAATGACCCAAAAAGGATCTGACCCACAAAGGACCGATAGGTAACTAACCCCCACAAAGACCCACACAGGATCGGACCCACATAGGATCTGTAGGCGCTGGACCACACAGGACCGCTGAGCGCTTACCCACACAGGATCGAACCCACAAAGGATCAGTAGCACTGACCCACAAAGGATTGTTGAGTGCTGTAGTCGTCACTGTCGAATCCACTGAGGATCTCTGTACAGTCGTCGTCGTCACAGTAGCAGTCACAGCTAGCTCTAGGGTTCCCGCACACAGCAAGCTCATTCGGGAGGGTCCGCTCAACGAGCCGATAGGCTGATACATCAACTGACACATAGTCTAGAGTTGATGTATCCAAAAGTTCCGTATCGTCAACAGGAACTCAACGTCGTAGACGGCGCGTCAATCAGACGCCCGGTCTGAGAGTTATTGGCTTTTTCGTCCTAGGGGCCCGGTTGGTTTTTAAGTCAAAAACAACACGACTGTACTCCACCTACATCCAAACCTCAGGTGGAGTAAGCCAAAAGATCCATCTCACTTAGAGGAATCCATCAAAGTTGACGGTACATCAATCAGACGTCTAGAGCTCAATTTATAAGTGTTTCTTTTCCGAGGGCCCGGTTGGTTTCGTGTATGAACCAACCCGGCCGAACCCAAAGTATTCCGAAACCTCGAGTGTGATATACCAAAATGACCATCTCTATCCAAGGATCGCATCACCGCTGATGGCGCGTCGATTGGAGGCCCGTAGCTTAAGATACGGGCAAAAGTCCAAAAAGGTCCGAAAACAGGGGGTCTGGGCCCGAACCGACCCGGCCCGAACCGACCCCGCCCAACCCCCCCCCCCCCCCCCCCCGAGTCGACCCGACCCGGGTCCGGGTCCGACCCGACCGGTGCGGCCCGTCTCGGCAGGGAGCGGCCCGGCCAGGAGGCTCGGCCGGCGTGCCAGCGCTGGCCAGGCGCCGCGTAAGGCAGTCGCGGCCCCCCGTGCGGGGGCTGCTCGGTGACACCCGGACACGGCTTAAGCCGCGTCCCTCCTCCGCGGTCCCGTGCGGCCGCAGGACCGGCCAGCGCCTCCGCGGTTTCAGCGGCGGCGGGTCTTCCTGGCAGTGCGTCGGGCGCCGCCGCATCCAGGCAGCCGGCCGCTGCCGGCCGCCGGCGCCGCCGTGCTGGCGGGGCGCACCGGTGGGGGCTTCCACGGACCACCGGACGCGCTCCGGTGTTCCCGTTTGCACGCGGTCTTCACTAGTGCTCACCCTGAGACTCTTTCTTCACTACAAAGCCTTCAAAATTAACTTGCAGCCCCGTTTGTCATAGGCCGCCAATCCTTGCATAACAAACAAAAAGGGTGGTGGGTTTGTACTTGTTCGTTGGTCCGCACCCACCGCGTTATCGGTTTTTAAAGTCTCACAACATTCATATTTAACAACTGGGGATATAAATCCCAAATATTTAAAAAGGAACAACCCCTACCTCATTTTAGTCATCGGACGAGTTCTTCGCAGAATTGACCGTCGCGAAAGAAGAGGATCGTCGCGTCGCAGATGTGCGTCGCGTTGTCTCGACGTACGGCGTCACGTCGATGATCTCCGAGGGTTAAAGAAAAACACACAGATTTAATTTCATGAATTAAATCCGCGTTGAGGATAAAATCCACAAAGTAAAAATTAAAATATCTGCAAACTCCTACCTCATGCAGTTGATCAAAGATTTGTCGCGGGGAAAGAATCGTCGCAGAAGAAGCGTCATGGAAGGAGAATCATCAGCATTCTCCTTCGCCTTTCGTCGAAGTCTGGTGTTCTTCGCGTGCTTCACGTTCTTCGCATTCTTCGTGTTCTTCGGGAAGAAAGATAAAGATCTTATAGCTTCAGAGATTTCTCCAAATCCTCAAAACAAGACACCCCTCAAAAGACAACTGTTGGTCTTATTTTTTAATCTCATGCCAACAATTTATTTCAAAGATAAGTAATGAACAAATTAATTCATAGAATTAATTGCAACGAATTAACCGCCCAATTAATAGGGGCGTTAAGAAATTTGAAAACACGCCAGTTGAATTTCATTTAAAAGGGGTTTTCGCGGGTGCATTACATAGAGGAAAAGAAACGGGGGGGCTCATGCGGGCCCCACCTCACAAATATCCTACCAAGAGGGTAGGATATTTTGGGTTCCACCCTATCCGCTTCAACTCAGCTTAAGTGGCTTTTAAGTGGATTTTAGTGGCTTTAAGTGAAATAAAATAAAGTTGTTGCACCACTTTATTTTATTTTTTTCACTTAACCCCAAAAATTAAAAACCACCCAAGAAAACACAACTCCAGAAGAGGCATTTCTAAGCAAGTACCGGCACTACGATTCCATCGGTGCCCTCAGAATTTGATTCTGAGCACTGGTTCAAAAGTTAGAAAAACCCGCTCATTCGTTCACTAAACGTACCCGAGCCAAACTTCGAAAAATGATTCCGGGCACACCGGGCCTCATAATCAGGTGCCGTCAAAAACTGCATTCTTGTAAAATTCCAAAGAAAATTAAGAAAAAAAAATTCATTGAAATTTACCGGTCTTTACATGAAAGGTTTAGTTAGCCTTCGAAAACTAGGATGTGAAAACTTTTGTGATATTCCTAGAGATATTTCTAAGTTATGTTTAGGGATGTCCCTAAGGTTTAGTATAACAATAGGTTATAGTACTAGAATTATGTTGACAATCATGAATAACCTAGGGTGAACCTAAGGTGTCATGGATTAAAGAATGTGTGATAAGGTAGACATCCCATAAGTGTATTTTTATGTTTATGTGGTTCCTCGTTATTTTAACTATTTCTTACACATTGGATTTTGGTTTTAGTCAATGGAGGGACCCAGAAAGAAATTGTGTTAACATTGAATCTGATTAAAAAATCGTTGACCATGAGCAATGAAATTGTGCAATGCCTAGAGATAAAGATATTGTGATTATGTCAAATCAGGAATCTTGATATATGATTTACAAGGTGAAATTTAGTTGTATTTCTAAGTCATCAAATAAGAGGAGGAATTTTATGCATGTTCGCATGGTTAGGATCATAGAGAAAAGAAGATTGAGATTCCTAAAGAAGGGAAGAATAACCTTGAGGAATACCTCAAATGGAGGAGAAGATGTTATCTGTGTGGGGAAAAGGGTCACAGAGTGACAGAATTTCGTGGAGTTCAATGTCTTATTTGTGGAGAACACGGTCATTACCCAACTCAATGCCCGGACCTAAGAGGTTACTTCTAAATCAAGGAAGGACGTATTCCATGACAGTCATTGAATAGGATGGATTGAAGTGTTTATGTATTGGTATTCAAGAATAATGTTGTTTAGGTACTTTCATGAAATATAGAAATATCTCTGTATTGGTTAATTCTGGTTTTCAATAATTATATGGTACAGGTAACCTTGAAAAGTGTTTGAAATATTTTTGGAAAGTAGATGATATGCGCATAATGAAAGGATAAAGAGAATATAATATGTTTGGTAGTATTCATGAGCTCATGATTCATATAAGGACAAAGTGATATCATTGTTTGAGTATATAGAATTTTTGGGATTTTGGTATGTGGAAAGAGTTAACTTTTGAGAGAACTCATGTTTTCAATAAGGGTCTATGGTAATTCATGTTTCAAAAGAATACATGATTAAGGTATCCACATGTTTGGAATGTGACCAACAAGATATATCTTATGATATATGGGAGATAAATGATGGTATTCACGTGTTTGTTATGTGACCTTTCAAGTAACCATTTTCTTTATACTATGAAATTGGACAGATGTATTTTTTATAAGCCTATAGATTATAATGGATTTTATAGGACATAAGATAGTATTATTTAAGGATAGAACATGTTTTTCGATATTATTTCTGGAATGTTATAATAGTATAGTTTTAGAAAAAGGACAACCTATAGGATGAGCGACAACCCATCATGTCGGAAAAGGTTGTGGGAATTGAATCCACAACCGAAGTGGTACATGCCTTTATCGCCTACCATTGGCCTACAGGAAGTCCCTGGTTAGTAGAAACTAGTTTTATTATATTAAGAGGTATGACATATGAGGTATAAGTCCATTTTAGGAATCATATATGATTAAACACACCGTAGATGGAATTATGTATATTTGATAACTTTTTCAAACTTTTTTGTTTGAAACAGATTGAATGAATCATCATTCTATCACATGATCTGCTAACACTTCACGAATAACAAATACAACTTCATTTCTTTAAGAGATGAAGTGGAAATTGTTCAAGGAAAGAACAACAGTAAGATTGTACCAAAATCATGTAAGTATTTCTTTTAATTAATAAAATTTAGAGAAATGATATTGAAAACAAAAAATGTTGTCCTAGTGCTCTTATATCTGATGAATCAGATGGTACGTTAGATCATCACAAAATTATGGCTTTGTGATTGTTGGCTTTTTCATAGTCAGGTTCTCTATCACGCTCCATCATAACTTGATGGTTATATTTTTCTACCATATCCATATTTTTACCTATGTTCTCCTATATGGAAACCCAGTGATGAGTTACTTTGGGTAATCGTTACGTTTCATACTTTAGTTTTTAAAATTAAGTTTTAGTATTCCTTTTTACGGTGTGGGTTTCTATAAATAGTAAACGATTTATAACCCCGATGAATTTTGGGGGAGAAATTCAT
This sequence comes from Viscum album, assembly GCA_963277665.1. Lineage (NCBI taxonomy): Eukaryota > Viridiplantae > Streptophyta > Magnoliopsida > Santalales > Viscaceae > Viscum > Viscum album. Next base: position 231,015 of record OY728159.1, read on the forward strand.
TTTCATGGGGCAGAATGTAACAACTCGAGATTATATAAGATATATTATTTTTAATTTATTTCATATCTTCTATTATACGCTACACCAAGATTATATTGCACTATACGCAACACCGTATTAGCTTGCAGTATACACAACACTAATCTTGGATCGTGTTACACACAATTTCAAATTTGTTTGATTGTAGTTATTCTACGCAACATTGAGTGTGTGTATATATATATAGATATTCAATGTATAAATGAAATATGGATGGATTTTGTTATACGCAAAAACAAAAGAGACTTACACTACACGCAACCCTGACTTGGGTTTCATTACACGCAATCAAAACCTTCCTCGATAGCGTGTGTTGTACGCAATACCGGGTTTCACTAAACAACGATATATGGTTATAATATTATTATGGACTAGATATTATTATTATTATTAAATAGATTTTGAATTTTATAACATTACAATTCATCTTACACAATTTATATAACATGGTATGAGAACAAAATTATTTTTTTCGGGTAAAATATGTATTTTTCAAAAATTGCAGTTTTGCTGCCTTTTAATGGCGCACCCACATTAAATTTAGTTTTTGACATGTTTATAAGTTCAATTTGACAAAATAAATTTTTTATTTTGAATCAGTATATAAAAATTTACTTTGGATAAATTTTTCATAGTATTCTGATAACATCCATATTTTAATGAAGTAAAAACATGCTATATTTTAATTAAAAACAAATTTTTTCATCGTAATAATTTATATGGTTAAATTATAATATTGAATGATTATAAAGTATAAATATAATATATTTTTACCATTTAATATAATTTATGTCATTATAATTAATTTTACATTGAATTCATAGGTAAAATCATTTCAATCTTTTGCAATGTTTTAACTTTTAAAACCCGTTTTTTTAACAACGAGATTAATTTTAAATTAATTACTGCAACTTCTATGTTTTGAATTTTGAAAAATGGATTCCAAATTTGAATTTAGTGGGTCCAAATTATGTTAATAGGTTACCTTAATTTTTTTTGACATTATGAATAGTAACTACGGTAATTTTTATTTACTACGATTAATGGTAAATCGGGTAATTAAGGGTAAACATAAGATTATAAAATTACCCTAACACATGCCAAAATTCAATTGGATGACTAAATGTAGACCCATATCATCTAAGGGACGGATTAGATTCATTTCATGGACATTTGATTTTGAAAATAATTGTATTATTATTAAAACCAAAGAAAGTGACAACATCTCACTTTCTAAAATCTTATAAGTATAATAATTTTAATTTAGTGATAAACTTAATGAAACATCGAACATGAATAGTCTCCAGAAATCTAATAAAATTATATACATCATATGAATTTATTTAAAATTCTTAGGTATTAAATAATTATCATTAATTATGAGACAATAGTGATGTTGAAATTATTTTATTGATTTAAATATCAAATAAATGATTTTAAAAGTATTAAAATAAATATTATATGAACTATTTAATTTGATACACTAATTTTCTAGGTAAAAATGACATGTTATGAATCTATTAAATCTATTAGTTCTAACATATCTTCTGTGTATATTTTATTTAATTTCAAATAATTTAATAATGTCAAAATTGACACTATTGTTATTTTATAAAAATTACATATTATAAAATTGTTTAAAAATCACAAAAATATTTAAAAATTATAAATTAATATTTATATGGTCTATAATTTTATTAAGTTTAAAATTATAGACAATTAACAACATATAAGAAATTATTTATAATGATTTAAAATTTAGAATATTATTACCACAAATAAAATTAAATAGATTATATAAGGATAAATCATATTGATAATGTTTAAAATAAATTCCAAAATTGTCTAAATTTTATTTTCTAATGTGATTACAACCATATCTAATCTATGATTCTTATTTTAGTCATTTTTGGAGGGTTTTATGTGGGTTTGGAATTTATTATAAATTAATATTTCTTATAATTCCAAATGTGACCCTCTCCTCCGTTATAAAAGGGCACCTCCTCCATCTCATATTTACACAACATTGAGCCTTCAAGCTCGGCCAACCCCTGACCATTTCCCTTCTCAACTTCCTTAGAAATATTATAGAGGTCCTGGTCTTCTTCAAAGACCAATTTTAGTGCCCTAAGAGGAGGTTTCAAAGAGGCGTGTCGAAAAAGAGTTAATATACGTTACAGATTCTTTCAAATTTATTTATTCTTCTACTTCCTCTTCCTTAGTTGTTTCATTATGAAGTAATAACATCAGTATCACTAATATACTTATATGTTATTATAAATCTGAAAAACCCTATTCCACCATCTATCCATCCTAAGGATATTAAAATCACCGCGCGTGCGGACGTACGGAATACCGTCTCCACGCTGTGGTGTAATCTGTTTTTCCACCACCACCTTACTTGGATGGGTATAATGGTGTAAAGAATAACTACATATGATTATTATAACATCATAAGGATTCTGAAATATTATATCATTCACTCAAATTCCATTCAATAAATATGGGAACGATATCTTCACTCGTGCGTACGTACGGATTACCGTCTCCAAGACGTGATGAGATTCATCTTCCGTGTTAAAAATTCAAGAATGATTATAAAGTATATATAATAAGTAATCATGAAATATATGACATAATAATGATACTGGATTTATGTAAATATATATTTATTTCATCTACTTAATTCCATTCAATTTAATAAAGAAACAAAAAACAACATTCATGCGTACGTACGGCCTACCGTCTCCATGAACGGTGTATTTATTTACATTTATTGATCTATTATATATATGTAAATTCTGAATATATATTATATATAAATCATGTTTTATATTCTGGAATTAAGTAATCATGATCTACGTAATCATATTAATAATTACAAGTCAAAACACGGACGATAAATGAAATGATTTTACCCAAAACGTTGCTTTAACATGGAACTTACAAAAGAACGGGTAATATAAAGTAATAAGTGAACCATATATGATATCATAACAATGAATATGATTCTGTAATAATTCAATGACATTATTTAAATCATTATACAGGTGGTTCGGATACGTATGAAGCATATTGGACCTAAGGTAAGGGATAATTATTCCAATCTCGTTCTTATCCGAGATTGTTAATTCGTAAGTATTTACTGGGGTTATTGTTATCATCCATGTACATGTTTTCTAAAAATGTTTTCATGTATTTTTGAAGTCCTTTGTACCCATTTTTGACTTTTACTACATAGTATGTAAGGAATCTTTCTCTTGTTTACCTCACGAGGTGTTTTTTTGACTTTTCCAGCAATAGTACGAGAATAATGTTTTTTTAACTTATACGGCATGAACGGATTTTTATGGTTTCAAAATGAATTATTTTCATGAATCATACTCTACAATATTTCATAATTATTTTAAAAAAATTGATATCTTTTAAAATTTCATGGCATTTTGTGAAAAGAAAATGTTTTTGAAGAAGAAAGGATATTTTCCTCAAGAATTCATTTCAAGTGTTTTGTCAAAACTGTTTTCAATATAAGATGACATTATTTAGTATGATTATGTTTCGAGTATAATTTATCTATGATTTACATGGTTTCACTTTTATTATGATTAAATTATATCCATTTTTTTGTATGGATTATGTTATGATGGGATGATGTTTATGAAACCCATTTTATTCTTTGGGTTATGATGAATGATTTATGTTTATGTTGTGGAACAAGTAAGAATGATTTCATTATGAGATGGGTGGGACATATATCTCCCTCCAATGCATTGGGTAATGATTTTTATCTCATGAGATAGACATGGCTGGAACGGTAAGTTAATCTAGTTCTGTGTTACAGGACTGAAACGAGGAGTGAACTCGATTCAGAAAGGGACTTTGTCCACTAAGATGGTAACTGAAGTAATGCCTTGGATACTATGGAAATAATAACATGTGATTAATGGTTTCCACAATTACATGATTTATTCCCATGCAATTTTATCATGATTGATGATCCATTATGATCTATGCCTTACGTACTGCCATGTTTTATGTCATTGCTCAAGATTTTGATGTTTAAATATTATGTTCATGTTTTGAAGTTCAAATGTACATGGTTTGTTTTATTATTTCCATTATTACCCTTACTGAGCATTTGAGATCACCCTTTATATGTTTTATTTTACCCAGGATTTAAAGGAAGGTTTTAGGTAAGAAAACAAATAGGGGAAGATCTTTATGGGAGATGTTGAAGATCTTTCACCACGATTAGAAAATTATGGTCCGAGTTTCCAAAGACACTAAAATATTATGGTCCTTTGTTGTCTGTTTTTTGTTATGTATTAAGTGTTCCGCAAAAGTAATGTAATGTCTATGTACTTCAAGATTGGGTCTCTAGACCTATGACTTTTGCTGTATGACACCTTGTAGAAAGTGATGTTTGGTAAAACCATACAAATTCTAATCTAACCATAGAATGCGTGAATTAAATGACACAAGTGGGTGCCTAAAATTTTTGTGTTGTTACTAGGGATGAAATGATATGCTTGCAAGACTTTGGTGAAAGACCCTAGATTAACATTCCTTGACCCATATCTTTTTTTTCATTTTTCTAGATTCCCTTGCGTCTCTACTTAATTGTATACTAAATGTACTAAGGTTCTTATACTCATTTGAAGAGCCTTGAGCTAAAAGCTGATCTAGCCTTCAATCCTGAGATCGATAGGTTCTTATTATGACACCACCAATACACAATGTCCGACCACCAAAACCAAGCTGCACCCAACCCATAAAACCATCAAAACATGCCCTAAATTATTTGGGGGGATAACTTGATTCCAAAAAGATAGGACCATCATGGATTATGGCTTTCCATCAATCCGGGGTCAAACCCCAAGAAAAGTTCACCCCCTATCAAAACTCATAACGTAGAAGTCTAACCTGGACACATTCATATGATCCAAAAAATGTGGAAATTCAGTTGAATTTAGAGAAAATATCCTCTTGGTCCCATCTCTAACTTTCTGGAAGTTTGTGATACCTTTTTCCACTAGGGAGTCTCCTCAAACACAATAAGACTACACATCTTTCCACTGTTTCAAAGGGAAAGTGATAATGAATGGTTTAGAAGTCAATCAAGACTTGGGATGATAATTCAAAGAATTTATTAGATAAAAACATCCCACTTATACAAACCTAAAATCTCTGAAATGACATTGAAAACTTCTCTTAGTCTGATAGAGAATATTCTTGGGAATAATGGGACTGATTAAAGGAGCTAATCATGAAATGTCCACACTATTGATTGGACATATGGATTCAGTTAAAAATTCTCTACCAAGGACTCCAGCCTACCACACGAAATGTCACTGATGGTTCCACTGATGGAGGGATGATTTTTAAAACCCCTAAAGACATAAGAGATATTCTTAATAAAGTTTATCACAATTACAACCTGTGGAAAAGTGATCGTGGACCACCTCGGTGTGGTATCTACCTAGTGGATGATAACACCAGATTGTTAGTGCAACTCAAAGTTCTCATGAATAAGATATGATCATTTGAAATTCTTACTGCACAACACCCTCCTTCTCCCATAATGGAGATAAAATAATGTGAGATGTGTGGTGTCCAACATCATTACCACAATTTCAAGGCATGCTTTAAAGACCAACAAGATTTTAATTACATAAATTACTATCAATAGAACCCACCTTTTCAATAGAAACTACAATAATAATAGCAGAGTCCTGGTAAGTAGCAATCTTAGAACAACTGCAAATATTTTCAATAATTATGTGTTCAAGCACCATTTTGGAATAAATGTCCACCAGGGTATCCACCTATGTACCTGGTTCCAAGACCTCAATAACAGATGTAACAAAAATACTTCCCATAAAGAAATAAATAGAAATTCAAACCCACTCATCCTAGACCTCAACAACAACCTACTCCTCCTCAAAGTAACCTGGAAAACCACCTAGGAACATTCATTCAAAAATCAGACAAGAGAATGAAAACACAAGAAATAGAAATGCAAAACCAAAGAGCAGCTTTTCATAATCTTGAAGTTCAAATGGGTCAAATATCAAATACTTTGTCTGATAGATTACTAGGTACCCTACTAGAAATACATAGACTTATACAAGGGTTTAATCTAAAGTGATAGTTCTGAGAAGTGTTAATATATTGGAAATTCAACAACAAAGTGGAAGATATGAAAGGAAACATGAAGAGCCTAAGAAACAACCACCAGTATAAGAAGATGTTGATTAAACCACTCCTCGAGAAGTATCACTTGCTGAAAGTGACCAAAATCTTGAGAAATGTAAGGATCAAGTCTATGATTACCCACCACCACATAATCCACCTCTTCTATTCCAAAAAAGATAAAGAAAAGGATGAAAATGGTAAAAATACAAGAAGTTCCTGGAAATGTTCAAGAAACTACACATCAATATACCATTTTTAGAAGCAATTTCCCATATCCTAGTTTATGAAAAATTTCTCAAGGTTCTATTTTCTAATAAAAGGAAAATAGAAGTCCTTGGTGTCAGTTCATTAAATTATTATTCCTCTACTATTGTTCATAAAAAAATAACACAAAATATGAGAGACCCTAGATATTTTTCAATTCCACGTGCTATTGGAGAATGCAAGTTAGGAAGATCTTTGTGCGATATTAGAGCTAGCATGAACTTATTACCAATGAGTGTTTTCTAAAAGATAGAATTCCATGAACTCAAAAAAACTAGATTATCACTGTAACTCCTAGATCGATCAGTGATTTTACCCAAGGGAATTTTTGGAGATGTATTAGTTAATATCAGAAAATTAATCTTTCCAGTAGACATCCTAGTTATATACATGGATGAATAAGGTGATATCCCCATTATACATGGAATAAAATTCCTATCCATAGGAAAGGATCTGATATATGTGAGTCAAGGACCTATGATCTTCTGATTTGGAAAAGAATAGGTAGTTTTTAACCAGTTCAAAGACATCCAATAATTAGGTGATGCTATTGATTTCAACACCATCTCTCTTACATGATAAGGAGGTGAGTACGTGGTTGTTGAAGAAGAAAGTGAATAATCACTCTCAGATAAGGAATACAAAAATGATTCAAAAGAATTAGGATTCATTAAACCCCTCATGAGGGATACCATGAAACCATTCATCCCCTCCAGCATTCAACCACGAATGTTGAAACTAAAACCTCTAACAAAAATTCTTAATTACTCATACTTAGCAGTGTCAACCTCTCTCTCTATAACTATCAACTCTAAATTATCTCAGAAATAAGAAGAAAATTTGGTGAAGGTTCTTAAGAGACATAAATAGTAAATTTTATAGGGAATAAAATACCTCAATGGAATCAATACTAATAAATTCACTCATAATATTATACATGATGAATATTCAAAGCCAAAATGTAAACCTAAATGGAGGCTCACACCATATATTAAATAAGTCGTCAAAAAGAATGTGTTGAAAATCTTGGATTCAGGAAAAATATTTTCTATATAAAATAGTGAATAGATGAGACCCCATTAACTTATAACTAAGAAAAGTGGAATCAATGTAGAGAACTAATGAAAATGATTTAATTTCAACCCAAACCATAACTAAATGGATAGTATGTGTAGATTTGAGATTCCCAAATTCAGTAAAAAGTAAGGATAATTTTCCCTTAATATTCATTGAACAAATGTTTGAATGACTTATGGGACATGAATTCTACTGTTTCCAATATGGATATTCAGGATACAACCAAATTGTTGTTGACCCCAACGATTACCCAAAGACCACATTCACATGTCCATTTGTATGTTTTTACAACAGGAGAATTTCATTCAGAAGGTCCAATGATCTATAAACCTTTTAGTGGTGCATGATGCTTATTTTCCATGAAATGGAAGAATAATCTCTGGAACTATTCATTGATGAATTCTTAGTCTATAGAAGATCATTTGAGGTCTATTCATGTAACTTATAATTAGTATTAAAATTATATGAAGAAAAATTCCAAGTCCTAAATTAGGAAAAATGACATTTTACATTCCAAGGAGGAATAATACTCAGGCATAAAATCTCCAAAGAATTCATAGATATCGATCCAGCCAAAATAGAAGTCATCATGGAATTTCCTGAGCCATCAACAGTGAAGGGAATAAGATGCTTTCTTGGCCATGCTGGATTTTACAAAAAATTCATAAAAGAATTTCCAAAATTTTACCATCAATTTGCACACTTATTTTCAAAATATGTCACCTTATATTTTAGAAATGAATTCTAGAAGGAATTTAAGATGTCGAAAACAATCATGATAGTAGTACCAATCATCATTTCACCCAAATGGGATAAGAAATTTGAGTTAATGTGTGATGCAAATGATCTTTATATTGGTGTTGTGTTAGTACAGGGAGTTGGAAATATATTTTCTTCCATCTATTATGAAAGCCACACACTAAGTGAAGCTCAAGTAAACTAGAAGACTATATAAAAAGAGATATTATACCTTGTACATGACTTTGATACATTCCATTCATATCTAGTATTTTCCAATGTGATTATACATACTGATCAAGTTTCCCTAAGATACCCAATGAATAAGAAGGATGTTAAAACAAGGATAATATGGTGGATCCTAGTACTTCAAGAGTTTGATATTGTTGTAGAGGACAAAAGACACACACAAAATTTATTTCTAACCAGCTATCCTGACTTCCTATGTCATTTATCAAGGAAGATGAGGAGGCTGACATTGAAGTTGGTTTTCAAATTGAAACCCTTCTTAGCATCATGGTTAAACCATGGTTTTCTAATATGTACAATCATCTTTCCATGGGATACTTGCACTAAGACCTCTCATATCAATAAAGTGAGATATTTCTATCTAATACCAAACATTTCAACTAGGATGAACCATTACTGATCAAACATTGTGCTAATGTATTTCTATAAAGATGCATCAATAAAATCGAAATACAAAATGTAATTGAAATGTGTCATACATCACCAACTAGTAGAAAAAATATACCCAAGCACACAATATCCAAAATTCTACAAAGTGAATATTTTTTCCCTCACAACATCAAGATGCAAGGGAATTCTGCCAAAGTAGTGTTAGAAGCCAGTGGACTGGAAACATAAGAGAAAGGAATGAGATGCCAAAAAAATCCCATCAGGGATGTCAAAATATTCAAAGTTCAGGGAATATAATTCATGCGACTATTTCCCAATTCATATGAAAAAACCTAAATTATGGTTGGTGTTGACTACATCTCAAAATGGGTTGAAGCTGAAGCAACTTCACATGGAACAGTGAAAGTGGTCATGATATTTTTGAAAAGGAATTTGTTTGAATAATTTGGATTTCCCAGATTAAATATAAATGATGGAGGAAAAAGTTTCACAAACCAAGATGTGAAATTATTGCTAGATAAATATGGAATCAGATATAATACATGAACTCCCTACACCAATAAAAAAGTGGTCAAGTAGAAGTTTCAAATAGGGAGATCAAAAAGATTCTAGAGAAAATTTTATACACTAGTTTAAGTGAATGGAGTCTAAATCTAGATAATGGACTATAGGAATACCATACTATATACAAAATTACCATAGGAGAAACATCGTTCAGAATAGTTTACAAAAAACCATGTCATCTTCTATTTGGACTAGAGCATCATTTATTTTGGGTAATTAAGAAACTTAATTTAGATTATAATAAGGCTGGAGAAGCTAGGAAGATGTAATTTACTAAATTAGAAGTGATCATAAGGGATTATTATGACAATTATAGGATCTATAAGGAAAAAGTGGATTGATCAACACATTTCTAGGTGTGTCTTTGTACAAAGGGATAAGGTTCTTATATTTAACTCAGGATTAAAACTATTCTTTGGTAAGATAAAATCTCAATGGTTCGACCCTTTTAATGTTGTTCATTTCTTTCCATATGGGACCATTTAAATTCAGAGAGAGGGTGGAAAACCACTAAAGGTGAATGGTAAAAGACTTGAAATCTTACAAAAACCTTTCTGGAAAGGTTTTGTCATTAGTCTCAAGTTCAATTGAGCTTTAACTAAGTCAATCTATCAATGTTAAAGAAAGTAATAACATAGAGGAAACCCATGGTAGGAAATATTAGCCTAGGTTATATTATACTATCCTTAGAAAAGTTTCAAATAAGCTATGACCTGGAGGTTAAGGGTTAATTGAGTTTTCAAAAAAATTCTTATTACACATTCTGTAACTGAATTACACAATGTGTAACCCTTCATCCAAAAATTCATTTTAATAAACCAATACATGCAATGAACCACTGTTACACAATGTGTAGTTCTTCAAGTCTATTTTTAAAAAAACACAAGTCATGAACCCTAGGTTCACAACCCACAACCCCCTGACCCCTCACCTCCCTCCTCTTTTGACCTACTTCCCTCTCCCTCTTGCCTCATCCTACATCCCGATAACCTAAACACCTCACCCACTCACCTAATCCCTCTCCATATCCTTTTCCACACCCTCCTCCTCTCAGTTGTGCTAAACCCACATGCAGTACACTAAAAGTCCTCCTCCACGATCACCACTACACCACTATTATCCCCCGGTTTCCAACAAACCAAAACCAACACACTCCCTTCCTCGATGGAACAGACCAAATTCCCACAACCTTCCAACTCTTCATTTAACCATGACGAGTATCCACCTTCAATGCAAGAACATGGATCCACTTCTACCACCCCTGGTGCACCTCCTACACTACCGGTAGTAGCCCGTACTGCACCAGCTACCCAACCCGACTGATCATGCACATATAAAGACTCCTCAAGTGATGAAAACTTGTACCTAAACAATGTTATATGATTTTTCATCCCAAAGCACTGGGTAAACTACACTAGGATATAGGTAAATCCAATGATTATAAACAAAACATGGGACATATCAATCATGGACATGATGAACATCAATTATGCCATCCTCAACCTCTTAGAGACACTCCTTGTTGACTGAATTGTTGAGGTTAATGAGGAAACTACAAGGATATTTTTATGGAGTTCTTATCAAAATTTTATATATCCATTGAAAATGTTTGGTTTTTCCTTGGTGGTCGGCCTTATGAGCTTTCTTTCCCCGAGTTTGGCATTGGCCTTAACATTTATATAGAAGAGTTTTCCGCCTCATAGGTCTTCCCTAAAATTCCTCTGTATCCACCCCAATATGATTCATAACATATATGGGGGACAATTTCTTGAGAACCTAAACTACCCCATGACCTAGGGATCAAAAAATATACTCAGTTTCAGAGCACTTTTCAATGGATTATGCATTGAGCTATGAAAGATGGATGGTTTTCTAGGGCTGGGTCACATGGTAGTGTCATCTAGGTAGATGATCTTATTCTTGTAGTAGCCATGGGTGGTCTACCCATTAACATGGTTTCATAGTTCACTCGTTACTACATGGACCAGGTGCAATAGACTGATGGTACATTCATTGGAGGATCATTATTATTATTCTCTTATCCAAGAACTTTAGTGTTTTCGATAATGTACCGCCACTTACCTTTCTAGGATGCATCGAGCTTATTGACTTTGTGATGATACACAACATGAAGCTGTTGGTTGAGGAGGATAATTTATATCATTGGGAACCATGCATGCATGAGGTAGCACCACATGTAGTGGATATTCCAGCAGTAACATACCCACCCATTGAGCCACACACCACCTCTCCACCATCACCACCTGTTCATCCTGCTACCTCTACCAAAATTCCTCCACCCACCCATCCCACCCAGATAGAACTCTGAATTACATAGTTTTTCATATTAGGGAACCTATTCTAGATTTCCACTCATCTTTATCTTCCTTTCATTGATCCACTAGAGTTCAATACTCCACAATGACTAGCATCTTCCGGCCCCTCCACTTTCACCATTCCCACATCACCCATAGCCCACCCTAACCTGCACCCAGATCTTACTAACCCTTATTCCAAGTGGGATTATTTATCTAATCACTCCTAATGGGGAAAGGGGGTGGCCACCGATACATCCAAAATGGTACCTTTCATCAATCTAGCTAGTAGTCCCATGACTTCTTTATAGATCCATACCTCTCCATGACCCACTCTATCCCATGTATCCAGCACTGCTACTCCACACTCTTTTACTGATCCACACATTGCTACTACCACTATAGCCACTGATCAAGAAGGATATTTTTCATCACCACTAGTGGGTGGGCTGGAATTGGAGAATAATTTTAAAGATACAACTTAGTTATAATTTTTTGATTCATTTTTTAGGATTTATAATTTTTTTCATAAGGTTGTTCATTTCATTTTTATCATCTGTATATTCCTTCAATTTTTATTGGTAATTTATATATATGTGGAAATTTATTTTTGCATCATTCTTAATTGTCAAGATTAAAATTTCTTTCAAATTTTGAAATATCAATTTCTTACTCCCTTGTATCATCCATAGTTATTGATGGACCCATTCTACCATTTGTTTTATTATAGAGGGTGACCTAACTTGTTTCAGAAATAGAACGCCATCTTCAGGAACTATCCATAAAGATCCTTGCCCAATAATAACTACCTAGAGGGGTGATTCCATTCCTACCCATCTAATTCATGTTCATTATTCACCTAAATTTATCAATCCACTCAAGAGATACCTAGAGCTATAAGACACTGCCACTATTAGATACAAATGTAGGTGGAGAAACTGAGCCGATGAACCCCACAGTATGATGTTTTAGTTCATCCCTCTGGTTGATGATGTACTGTTAGAGCTTTATGAGAGGAAACACATAGTTCATTTTGTCTAGATTGAGTCATTATGATAGAGACTTTTTCATTTACATTTGGAGTTCACTTAGAACATAATTGAAATCATTTAACTATTTTTAAACAAATTTTTTTACCTTTCTTCCCTATTTTATGCACCTTCCTATTCTTCTTATTCTCACTATTTTAAACCTATAGACTAATGTTTCATCTAGTACATAAATTGTTTTCTAATACATTTTACAGGTTCCATATAATTAGCAATAGGAAACCCAAGTTCCCTCATGGCATACCAATTATAATAGGGAGCTCTCAATAACCTCAATTTTCCAATTATCAATTTCCATTTCATTTTGTTTGGGATTTATATTCTATAACACTCCCAAAATAATTCCATGGACAGTGCAGATACTGTTATCTTCTATGTGTGGGATATTTTCTCTTGATTTTCACTTCTGATACACTTTAATTATTGTATGTCATCACCTACCTAGGAGACATTTTTCACATTTAATCATGCTTTAATCCTGAAAAACATTATGAAAATTTAAATAAAAGAAAAAGTTATGTTAGAATTATCAGAATCATTGTTTTCTCTTTTTTTTATTTTAAAAATAATTTCTGAGATTAGAAATTTAATTTTAATACTTCATTTTTAAAATCATGGTTAATTGAATTAAAACTTAGTTTTATACCCATCTTAATTGCCAGTTTATTTTTTTTCACTACTCGAGAGGAATCTAAGACTACAATTTCATATTATTTTCTAGGAATATTTCTTGAGTTACACTGGGACATGTAAACCTATCATAACCTCCATTGAGATTCAATTGAGGCTATGACTGAACAAGTAAAATTTTAAAATGATTTAGGAAATATTTTTTGAGACACTTATTCCTACGACACACCTCACAAATTTCATTCGTGAAGCCCATAGTTTCCATTAATAGTCTTATAGGATAAATCTATTCCAACCCAATTTTTCCTTTCCTACCACAATCCTTGTATAATGCATGATTTTACTATAGAACAAGTGTGGGTGAGGAATTCATATGGTTGGGGTGGTTTTATTAAAAAGATTTATTTTGTTAGTATCAACTTATTTAGTTTTAATCCATGTATACGTTGTATAATTTCACTCATATCTTGTCTGATTTCAAAATAAAAAAGAAAAAAATGATATGGGTTGTGAATTAAGAAGGATAAAAATCACCATTTCCATAACAAAAAATCCCTTGAAGGATCATATGTGGCTAGGGGATGTATGTGAGATATATCCTATACATGAAATCTAAAAAATAAAAATGAAAATGAAAATTAATGGAACATGATACAATTTTTCCCCTTACCTCACATATACATGGATCTAATTTGAGATGCTAGAAGTAAGTATCTGTTGATAATAGAGTAGTCAGTTTTATATAGTTTTCATGATATTCAGGCATTGTAATTCAGATCTTACCCTCATTTTGAGATTTTTTTTCAATTTTTACCCACCTACTCAAAGCCTTGGAGTCCATTGAACCCAATTTCTAAATCCCAAATGATTAATTTTGTACATGTATTTATAAAGTTTACATGATAGAACCAATTCAAGAATGTGGTTAAGAGAATGTCTTTAGGGTATGAACATTATTCTAATTTCATTTTACCCTGACTGATGAGAGAAAATCCATTTTAATGTTTATTGAAAATGGGTACAGGACTTGAGGAAAAATTAAAAAAATTTAATGAGATCAATTTTTTAGGGAAATGAGAAAGGAGGCATGACTGATTTTCTATGCAGGGTTGATTCTAAATACTAACCTTTTCTTCTTATACGTAGTTTTATTTTCCGGCACATAATGATTGTTTCATGTTTAAAAAATTGATTATATTTTTAAAATCACTGTTGAGATATTTTTTCTTGAGGAAAAGAAATTTTTCAAGTGTTAGGGAACTTGATACGACCAAATTATATATACCCATTTTTAACTAAATTAATTATTTTCTATGAAATATTATATAATTCACTTTGTTTAGGATGAATTTTTCAGGAAAACAATTCTCAAGGATTCAAGGGAATAAATAAAGAAACATAAACACTTTCCTATTACACTTCATGGAACCTAATTTCACGTCGGGTGATAGTGTCTCATGGGATGTCAGACATCCTGAACCAAGATGTGAGATAGGTTGTGATGTTTAAGAGAATAAGAGCCATTCCACGAAATTAGCGAAAGATACAATTCGTGAACCACTTGAATGAGAAATTATCTTAGAAGATACAATTGGAATGAAGATACACGTCGTGAGCCAAGGAGTCACATTGTGAAAGTGGTCAAACATTCAAACCATGAATGAGACATATGTGATATATGCATAGATGCATAAGACAAAAATATTCACATGGATTCAAAATTACACAACTTGAAATACTTTACATGTCGAGTAGTTGTTCAGCTGTAAATAAAGGAGCCCAACATAAGATTATAGAGATTCCGTAGAAAAAATTATTAATTCCTTTTTTCCTCCAAGAGTTTCCTTTGAATCCTTCTCCCCTAAAATAAAATTTATTTTCTGTTACATTATTTTATTTTTATTCAAGTGTCATGGATCAATATTTCAACATTTCCTCCATTTCCCTTTTTGCATCTCCACCTTCGTTCATCACTATTCATCAATGAATTCATATCAAATTCATTTCTTCTTTCATTCCATTTAAGTAATTAATTAGGTTGTGATTTATATTTGTCAATCCCTGATTGCATTAGCCTTCAATTTTTTTAATCTAAACCACTAAATAATTATCAATCATTTAAATTAAATCATTCATAGTATGTAAAGAATACTTTTAATTAGTTATTTATTTTTATCCCAACATACTTGGAGAGGTTAAAACCACCTGGGGAAGGTTTCAAGAGTAGGTGTATCTAAACATTAATAAAATATTTAATTATTAACATGGTAACCCTAAGAATTAGTAATCATAATAAAAAATCAATGCAAATTAAATTTAATTGAACACCCATATCCATGGGATAATCAAGAGAAGGACCCTATCCTGATTGGAGTAGATTAGGATATGATCAGTAGTGTAAAATAAATTCATCCCTTGAATCCAAGCTTAATGCACCTTGGTTGTTACTATTACCCAATCGAGGAATAGTTAACCACTATGGTAGAGCTAGTTTATTGGACTATACTCAAATTGTGACCTCTGCTAGCTTCAGAGTCTAAACCTTACGATCCTACCAAGCTAAAATTTAAGGACCTCATTTTCAATAGATACCCAAAATTGACCTTGATACCTCTATCATTATTTAAGAAACCATCAACCGCCATAGATATATTATTTACCAAACAGAATAAAACTAGAAAGTAATCTTACACCAAAAGGGTCAAATCCATTTACTCTCTAAAGCCCATATCTCTCCCCATAGGATCGACCTTGGACATTCACTGCACTACACATTATAGAGAGTGATGTTTGGGTAAACCTTACAAATTCTAATCTAACCATATCTCAAATGAATAAAATGAAACATGTGGGAACTTCACACATACATAATATATAAGACCCAACAAAAAATTTATTCTCATAAATTAATAATGAAATAAGTGATATTCATTGAAATTAAAGAACCTATACCGAAGTAAAAGTAACTCACCCCTTGGAATAGTAACATGACCATTAGGAATAATAATATGACCAATAGAATAGTAACCTCACCAATGAAGGTATAAATAAAATTTAGGCATGTTAAATGATAATATGGTATAATAATATCATAGTATAAGTAAATAATAATTTAAAAAAATTATTAATTCATTGTTGGTATTTTTTATAAAACATAAATGTTTATTTATAATTTTATAATTAACATAATTATTTAAAAGAGATTTTTTTTTTCATAAATAAATTCATAAATTATTATTTTTTGTCTTATTATTATTAGATAATTTTATGATACCTGGATTAATTTTTCAATGTGTCGTAAAATCAGTCATAATTTTAAAATAGGTATTTTTTGAACAAAGGGTGATTTTATTTAAAAATTATATAAAATTATTTTTATAATATGGAAGTAATATTTTAATTGTACATGTCAAAAAAAGTTTACAGTGAAATTTTTGGATTTTTATGAAATACTTGAATTCTTGGTGAAGAATATAATATGACAATTTACGATAAAAGATAAATACAAGAATTTTTTAGTCATTTTTTATTCAAGGATTATGTAACACCAAAACACGAAATATAATTAATTATATTAATATATTTTATGATAAGGATAAAAATATTCCTAGTATTTATCCAGAATAATAAAATAATGAATAAAATAATGACAAAACTCCCCTCTCCTCTCCAATAAATACCACCCCTCACCACCTCTTCTCTTAAAACCTTCTAAGACTTGAATCTACTCAAATTTCTTCCCAATGATATTCCCAAGACCCTACACCAAATATATGATACCTTGGTCACATAAAAATTACAATCCTTTTTCCCTAAGGAGGTTCTCAAGATGGGAAAATTCCGGATGTAAAATCCTCATTCTTTTTCCTTTTAATTTATTTTTAATTTCATTTATTTTCCTATAATCTTCTTATGTACACTGTAAAAAAATTCAGGAAATATAAAGTATAATATATATATATATAAATGTTATTATGTTAGCATAACTTCTCTCATCAATTATGTTCCCTTCTCCCTTTTATTCTAAAAATGTAAATATCATCTGTGGGGTTTCGATTCACCAGCATCACAGAAAACATGTTTTTGTTTTTCACAACCGCCTTCAAAGATGGTCATAGAACAATTATTAAGGTTAAATAAGATTTTATTATACATATTATAAGTCATACAATCTTTTATAATTAATATATAAATATTCTATTAAATAAAATTATATAATCATATAACGGTCATAAAAATCATCAAAATAAATGAATATATTTTCATTAATGTTCTATCTAATAAATATTCAAAAAATATAATAAAAATATATATAAGATCTATTAAAATTTTATATGATAATTAATAACAAATAATTTCAACTATGGAGAATCATTATCATTGGACATGAACTTCCATTCTTATAAACAAGTGAACCGATTAGGAAAACCAAGAAAACAAAAACTCTCAAATGATGAAATTTAACATTATAACTCATAAAAAAGGCTATAAATGAACTTAATAAAAATAAAATAAATAAAATAAATGTATAATAGGTTATTTATTTGTTAACTAATGAATTTATTTTTATTATCTTGGTTACTAAAGCGATGAAAGTATTTTTACATAAGGTTAGGGGATTCCCTAACCTAACTCAATTTCATTGGGTTTTTCCTCTTTCACACAAATTTCAGTATGTATATTAATTTCATTTATTTATTCTTTACTTTACTTTATTGGGATATAAATATTTTAAACTATAGTTTATGACAAACATAATGGTTTCCAAACAAACTAATCTTTCTAAAAACACACCGTTTACTTCTCTTGAGATTGTTTCTTCTTCATGCAAGATTGATGATTCTTAAACCAAGTTTCTTATTCGCTAATTATTTTGGTAACCCAAATTTGTATTCATGAACGTTTGTTTTATGAAATTAAAACCATTAATTTCCATGGGTTATTTTATGTCCATGATTCATATACATTCTATGTGGCACACATGATTATAAAAATGTTAACATGTTATGGTTATGCCTTGAATTATATAGTACATGTAAATGTTAGGATATGACGGGTGAACCTGGAATTATATAGAGATAAAATGCGTTGGGTAATATGATTTATCTCATGTTATAAAGTGAAGTATGCATGAATATGATTATATATTTTTTCACAACTATGTATTGTAGTTGACCACTAAGACATCATGTTTCATTTTTATGCATTGCCAAAATATATACCTTTATCTAATGATTCCTATCATGATCATACTAAAATTATTATTTTATGATGATGATTATTATTCTCACCCTTTTTATTTTGATTAATGTTCTTATCTATCCTCTTACTCAACTTTTATATCACCCCTTTCTTTGATCTATATCCTCAGTCGATTACTTGTTCTGAGAAGAACTATAGGGCCACTAAGAAGGTAGAGGTCAAGGAATTAAATAAATGATTAAATATTATTATTTAAAATTTATTTATAATACTAATTTGATCAAGAAACCAATCATTTTTATCCTGGTTGAACACTGCTTTTATGTTTATAAAATGATGTAATATTTATTTAAGAAATGTAGGGTCTCTATAGTTAGCATCAGAGCATGGTTTAGTTAATTTGGGAATTAGGATTGGAGAAAATTAGTGAAATCCCCCAGTATGTGACTAATTATATGTAAGAACCCAAAAATCTTTTTTATGAAAATTATAAACATAAGGATCCCACAAGATATGGATTTATAGTTAATTGGATAAATGAATAAAATATTTAATCATTACTTTTTTCCTTATGTTTTCTTCTAACCTTTTCTATTTTAGAAAATGGTGGGAAAAGGGAGGAACAAAGATAAAAAGCCATGTTAGAAAAAAGGTAGTGACTTCCCAAATGAAATTACAAATGCCTTGGGAGGTAGAGTTAAAAATTTAATGATGATGATTACCAACTATCTCTGGGAATGAACAATAAATTGGACAATTAGTAACTTCAACCTTCACATAATAGGGAGATACTGGCTATTCACTATTTTATGCGACAATGACTACTGATGTTTAGTGGATATTCTAATCAACTATTCATGGAAAAGTGGGTTAAATAAATGGATAATATTGTTTCTATACTTCACTATTCTAAGATGGAAAAGGTGACTCTAGTCATTTATCATTTGTCTAGAGAGGCTGATCAATGGTGGGAATTGATTAAGAACACCAATCCAAAAGATGAAATTGAATAGATGGAGTGGGATGGCTTTAAGATAATTTTTCTTAACATGTATTTCCCAAAAAATCATCATGGAAATATATAGGGAGAATTAATAAGGGTAATGAAAAATTAGGGTGAATTTTTCATGGCCTAAAAAGAAAAATTCACAAGGCTTTCAAAATATGATTCAGATTTTATTATCAACAATGATAAGAAAATTGATATATTCTTTATAGATTTAAAACAATACCTTCTAAAGGATCTAAAAATTAAATACATTGAGAGTTATGAAGAATTTTTTCAACGTGCTCTCAAATTGTATGTGGAGTTTCGATAATGGTACCATGGATATATTGATAAGAAATAGAAAATAGACTTTCAATATTAAGGATCTAATGACAAGGTGAAATAAAATCCCAAGAACTCACATGTAAAAAATATGGGAAGAAGAATCATGGTAACTGTCTCAAAGGTATTGAGAAATTATATATGTGTGGGAGAGAATTACACTAATCCCATGAATGTAAAAGAGATGAAAACAACAAGTCAGATATTATAGAGGAATCTAGAGCACCACCCATTTTTCAATGCTTAAACTATATGGATCAAGGGAACTATAAAATCTAGTGCACTGAACATCGAATCATCAATGGCAATCAGTGTCATTATCAAATAAGGTTAAAGGATCAAGGTAATTATTAATCCATCACTACAAATGAATTAGATAAAAAATGAAGTTTCACAAGGCACACTTCTAATTCACTCTATAATGGAAAAAGTCATATTTTTTTTGGATCTACTCATTCCTTTATATCATGAATTTTTTCTAAAACTATTGAATCTAAGACCTGAAATCTTGAAGTATAGATATTTTTAAAAACACCTAGTGGTGTGATGGTTGTAACCCAAGTGTCGGAATCTTCTCATATTGTTATATGTGTGAATATTCTTCTAGTGAACCTTGTGATTCTTCCCATGGTGGAATTTGACACTGTAATGGGAGTGGATTGGACCTCTTTATATTGAGAATAAATCAACTATCAAGAAAATGAAATATCTTTTCATATTTCAATCCATACCACGATCCAATAAAAATTCAAGAAAGATCATGAATTTCCTTTGGAATATATCTCAATAGTGTGGGTTTATATTCCAAATGAAGAAGCATACCTTGCTCAACTGGTTGAGTCAAAGGAAGGTATCAGTCTAGGGGAAATTCCCATTGTGAGGGAATACAATGATGTATTTACTAAAGAGTTTCCCTAACTTCTCCTAGATTGTGAGGTAGAGTTCTCAATAGAAATCATACTCGGAGATACTCTTATCTCAAAGTGTCCATATAGGATGGCCTTTATCAAACTGGAGGGGTTAAATAAGTAGGTACAAGAGAAAATCAAAAATGAATTCATACACCTTAGTAAATCATATTTGGGTGGACCGGTGCTCTTTTACAAGAAAAAGGATGCACCAATTATTTTGGGCATCGATTATATAGAACTCAACAATATCACCATAAAGAACAAGTATCTACTTCAAAGGATTGATGAATTGTTCTATCAATTGAGAGGATATCAATACTTCTCAATGGTGGATATTTATTCTAGATATCATCAGCTAAAGGTGAAGAGGGAAGATATTTAGAATACTACCTTATAAAATATTTATGGGAACTATGAGTTTCTAGTGATGCCCTTCATACTTACTAATGTACCTGAAATATTCATGTATTTGATTAATAGAGTCTCTAGATATTACCATGAAAAATTTGTGGTAGTGTTTATCGATTATATTCTCATCTACTCCAAGAGAAAAGAGGAATATGAATAATATCTAAGGATTCTACTGGAGACATTATGAAGGGAGAAATTGTTTACCAAGTTCTGAAAGTGTGATTTCTATATAAATAAAGTCACATTATTGGGACCCATGGTAAAAAGTGATGTAATTTCTATGGACCCTTCAAAGAGAAAGGCGATTGAGGAATATCCCATACCCCCTATTTTCTTGGAAATCCCTATTTTTCTTAGATTAGTGAGGCACTACTGATGTTTTCTGATAAATTTATCATGATTGCCTAGACCTCTAACTAAGTTAACAATGAACGGGGTAATGTATGTTTGGATGAAAGAATGTGAGGAGAGTTTCATGGAGTGAAAAAAGAGTCTAATAACTCACATATAATCACATTACCAATAAGTGGATAAAGACTTGTGGCATAAAATGATGCTTTAAATAATGTATTGGGTTGTGTACTTATGAATAATGATAAAGTGATTTCCTACACCTCATGATAGTCAAAGATCCATAAAATACCCACCTGACACATGATCTATAGAATGATTTTTTGTTTTTATTCCTTTAAAATATGGAGGAACTATCTCTATGGGGAGAAATGTGACATATATTCCAATCACAAGAGCCTAATGTATATATTCACACAAAAATAATCTCAATAAGAATCAAAAGAGATATTCAGAGCTAATAAAAGAGTACAATTGATCTATTCACTTTCTCCTTGGTAAGGAGAACAAGGTAGCATATGCTCTTTCAAAAAAGAACACGTTACTCTATCCATTATTTTGATTAAGAAAGAATGTATATTAATGGATATGTAAATAATGGATTTTTAAATCATAAAAGCATGGAATACATATACCATTCAAAAATCAATTATCAAACATCTATCAAAGAGAAGATTAAGGAGGCACATAGGGATGATCCAGAGTTATAAAATAAGGTGAATTCATAAAAGGAAGGGACGATGGAAGGGTCTTATATCGATGATGATGGTGTGATTCAGTTTGGAACAAGGATTTGTATTCCTTCATCACTTGAGGTAAAGAGGGAGCTATTGGATAATGCACATATCTCAAAATTCTCCATCCATCCTAGAATTACCATGATATACCATGATATCCAAGAACACTTTTGGTGGGACAACAAAAATAATGATATTGTAGAGTATATCTCTAGGTTATTGATATGTCATCAAGGTAAAGTAGAGAGATATAAGTCCAAAGGGATGATGCAACCCTTTCTTATATCCATGTGGAAATGGGAGAATGTCACCATTGTCCTAGTCACTGGTCTATTGAAGTCATCCAAAGGGGAAAATGAAATATGGGTTTTGATTGACTGACTAACCAATACTTCCCACTATATCTCTATTCAAGAATATTTCTCACTTAAGAAAATTCCAATATATATGTGAATTAAGGAGTGAGACTACATTTTTTTCAACTTTTGATCATCTATGATCGTGATATGATGTTCATATATAAATTTTAGAGGATTATTAAACATGGCTTGAGTACTGAATTGAATTTCTGAATGTCCTATCAAACCCATTTATAAGATCCCTTATTCTCATAAAAATATTAAACCCTTTTCCATAAGGAGGTTCTCAGGGATGGGAATTTTAAGAGGTGAAATCCTCTTTATTTTTTCTATTAATTTCTTTTCAATTTCATTTCATTTCCTATATTATAATTAACTCTTATGTAAAATCATTCATGATAACTCTTGTATCATATATTTAATAGAATATTATATTGTTAATGGAGCATCCTCATCAAAACTCTTCTCCTCTACCTCTTAGTCTAAAAATCAAAACATCATCGGGGGGTTTCAATTCACCACCTTCGTGGAAAAAATGTTTTCATTTATCAATAACACCTTCAATTATGGTCATAAAACTAGTATTATGGTTAAATAAGATTTTATTATATGTATTATAAGTTATATAATTTTCTAGAACCAATTATAAGCATGATGTTAAATAAAATTATATAAGCTCATGATGGTCCTAAAAACCACCAAAATAAATTATATCATTTTAATTAACACTCTATCTAATAAATAATACTCATACCACATAACCAAATGAAATATATGACCAATTACAATTTTTTTTTCATTAATGACATATAATTTCAATTCTGAAGAATCATTTTCATTTTACATGAACTGCTAAACTTATAAACAAGAAAACTGATCCTGAAAACCAAGAAAAGGAACACTCCCGGAAGATGAAATTGAACTCTATAACTATACAAAAAGGCTGTAAATGAACTTAATAAAACTATAATAAATAAAATACACGAATAATAGGTTCTATATTTTTTAATTAAATAATTTAATTTTATTATACAGGATACAAAAGTGAATAAAGCATTTGGACATAAGGTACAAGGATTCTCGAACCCAAATCCATTTCCTTGGGTTTTTACCTTTTCACACCAATTTCAGTATGTATATTCATGTAATTTAGTTATAATAACCTTTAATTTTATGATATATTCATGTTTTCTACATGTTTTTATGATAAACACAATATTTTCCATAAGAACTATTCTTTCTAAAAACAGACATTTTATTTATCTTGAGATTGTTGTTTCTTCACTCAAGATTGATGATTCTTATACAAAATATGTTATTTTACCTTTATTTTTGGAAACCCAAAGTTTATTCACGAATGTATGTTTTATTTAATGAAACACATTCCTTTACATAGGTCATTTATGTCTGTGATTGATATACGTTCCATGTGGTATGCATGGTTATGTAAATTTTATCATGTGATGGGTGTATTGTGAATTATATTGAAAATTTTAATGTTATGATGTTACGGGTATGCTCATAATTATATAGAGAAACAATGAATTTGTTAATGTGACATATATCATGAGATAAAGTGAAATATGTATGATCATGAAGCCATATTTTTTCATAACTACATTTGTTAGTTGACCACTTTTACGATTACGCTCACCTAATGTTATATTTATTCTTGTTCATATTTATAATCTTATTGTTATTTTTACCCACTGAATTATTTTATGTATATCCTCAGGTAATTACTTGTTCTATGAAGAAAACTAGGGCACTAAGAAGCTAGAGAACAAGGAATTAAATAAATTTTTATGTTTTATTATTTAAAAGTTATGTATGGTCTGGATTTTTTTAATATGTTAAACCATTGTATCCTGGTTGTGTAATGATTTTGTATTGTTAAAATTATGTAATAATAATGTAATAAATGTAGTGTCACTATAGTGTACTTCGAGTGTGGGAAGCCAGGAGATGTCTGAACATAGTGTAAGAAACCTCCAAAATAATGAAATTCATGTGGATAGGTTGGGAATCTCGAGAGGTTTTACAGGAATCCACCTTGTATAGACGGAATTCCAGGACCAGGGAAGACTCAGGGTTTTGAGATAGGACCATTAGTGGTACTATGTGAGGATAGTAGGGCTTCAGCTACACATAGATGTTGTGATAGAGATAATGAGACCCAATAGTGGGGTTAGTGGCTAGAGGATTTTATATCATTATAGGGAGGTCAGGAATCAGGTAGTACAACTTCAAGAATGGTGAATTCTATTGAGATTCTAGGTTCAAAGAAGGATGGTGAGCCTATGACAGTCAGAGGTACACCATGGGAATGACTGGGGTTCCGTTTTGTTTTGTTTTGGAAAAGGCCTTTTGAGGCATGTCTGTATTTGTCACACAAGGTGAATAGGTTTTATGTATGGACGAACCATATGTTGGCTAGTAGGCTGGAATCATTTCAGGTGTGTTATATGTATATATATAAATATGATGTTCATGGTTCTAGGACTAATGTGTTAGCATCTTTGGATGTGTAACAAGTGAGGTGTGTTGGCATCAGGGCCTTGAAGAGATGTGGGTTACTTGAGTTGCATTGGAATCTAGGTATCATCGTTATGTGATACTTGAATGAGTTTTGAGGAAAAAACTTTTGAGCATCTGTTGAGATTCAGGACCACATAGATTCCATGTGTGGCATGGGCCTGAGGTGGGAATTGATGCGGTGCAAGATTTGGATGACTTTCATGTATGAAACAATACTACCTAATGAGCTACAGGAGTGATGATGTGTAGTGGGAGGACTTTATTCCAAGGATGGTAGATGGAACATCATTTTGATTTGAGTTTTGGGTCTACATTCGACCAAGGCTAGTCAATACTATGGTGGGGAGCCCCTCGAGGTAACTGACATGTTCCCTTTTGATCATAGTAGTTTGAGTTAATATTAATTGGATGAGAATGTTCAGTTCCAACTCTAGGTTTTATTATATATATTTGGTACAAGATATGTTACAGCAGGGAGATGGTAATGTCCCAGGAATTTGGATTGGGTCGTAATCCTTGCCCGTTTTGATTTTTTTGGAGTTGGTGGGTATGCCAATTTCTTTTTCTATCATCGTAACTTAATTTTGATTTATACATCAATAAAATAAAATTAATTTATATGGGTTTAGAGATTTAGAAAAACCATTGGGTTTTTGAAAGAGTTTTAGGAGATTCAGTTTCCTAAAGTGCCAATTTTGGAGAAGTGTAGGTTGAGGCTCACTGTTAGGTCTAACTGTGTGGCCTCTTAGTGAAAACCATTCATCTATTTTTTTTCACTAATCACATTTTTAGAGAACCTTTCTTAGGGGGGGGACACAGTGATGTGTGAAACTATGTTTTTTTGTAGAGTTTTTTCACATGGTTTGCACACGGTTTGTTAAATCAAGCGTAAGCCGCACAGTTAATGCCATTTGGGTAGTACCTCTACACTATTCACAAATGGTTTGCGAATGGTTAGGGATAATCATGTTGGATAACCATGTCGGTCTTGGTACATAAGTATTAGGAGATGCACGGTTTGGAAAATTGTGTGATCTAACATTCTAGACTCTTCTAAAGGTGAAATTACCTTTCTACCCCTCCCTCCTAAATCCTAATTCTATCTTCCTTCTCCTTCTATTTGAGACACACAACAATGGGGACACCTATTTTCCACCTATCCTTGGATTTGATGAATATCCTATGTATTATCTCTATTCTTCTAGCCGTTTACTGTGTTGGATCCATATCGGTAATGATATCCTCTCTCTCACTTCATTTCTTCTTTGGTCTCACATCATAGAACACTAAAACAATTTGATTTATTTCTCCATATATTAAGGTAATTTTTCTAAAACATTTATTTCTCACAAATCATGAAGTGTTATAGGCAAATTTCAAATGTTCCTTTGTCAATGTATACATGGTATATGGTGCATG
Organism: Viscum album; assembly: GCA_963277665.1. NCBI lineage: Eukaryota > Viridiplantae > Streptophyta > Magnoliopsida > Santalales > Viscaceae > Viscum > Viscum album. Next base: position 257,783 of record OY728159.1, read on the forward strand.
ATTTTCTTCAAAATTTTACATGTTTTTAGTTTTGATTTAGCTTAACATTTTTTTAGTCGAGAGAAACCCCATATTTTAAGTGTTTGTTTTTAATTAATTAATTTTACCTTATGAAAAGGCTGTAGGAATTATCAATTGAAACTACAGATGGTTGATCCATGAGATGGGTTCATACCTTGGGGTAGTTAGTCTGGAGTGTTCTTTTTTATTAAATTGATCAGTCTATGTTAAATTGAGTTGTTTGTTTAATTCAAGATATACAAATCAATTACATTGAATTATTTAGTTGTTTTGAATTGATATATGTATAAAATTTTAATTTTTTGTGATAAAATACTAAGATCCATGGGATTTTTATGGTCTTGGATTGAGGATTTAGATAGAGATTGCTATCAGACTTGAGGGGATGTGATCGTGAGGATGGTCTTGGACTAAGGAATTTGGGTGGTTTGGAAAATCTATTGGATGACTTGATCATTAGATGAGGAATCTATGACATCTAGTTATGAGAAATTATCATGTGATATTAGATGGTATGACCCTTGGACATGAGTGGTGCGGTCGTAGGGGCCGGAGGTGTTGGGAATTTGTGTGTATTAGGTTCACACTTGGTGCATTACACTCACCCATGTTGTACAAAATGTTGTTTAGATTTTTTTTCACATAGGTTGAATTAGTGATGAGGTAGTTCTAACTAATTTTGTGGGCAGAGGACCCCAATATTTTTATATTAGGTAAATTTATTGGGGTGATTGTTGTAGAAATCCATGAGGATGGTGATCAACCATCAGAGGACAGTTTTGAGGCTTCCAGTTGGGGGATAAGGCTCATCATGTATGTAATCTTTAAGTCATGATCATTTTAGAGGATAGATATTTGGTTCCTCAGGATGTTGGTTTTTGGGCCAATTTTGGTTACTATTTGAGAATAAGTATCGTTGTGCCTCCAGATGTTGGTTTCGAGCCAATGGGTGCTTTCGAATAGGTGTTTGAGGGACAATATATGTATTGATTAGGAATGCCTTCAGTATTTTGGTCAATATGTTGATGGCATGTGGTGTCAGTTAGATTTTTTGAGGTAGAACATGAGGGTTCACCTTGGGATACTCGGCATCAAAGGATACCATGAGATATGAGATAAGGATTATATCTACCCCAATGATTCTAGAATTGGCCGAAGTAGGTAATAGATTCTTTGTGGTTGTTGAGAACCAATCAAAATTGTGTTTATTTAAAGCATTATCCTTCTATTATTTATTTATTTTGAGTATATACATGCGAAGTAAAAAATGTAAGGTTTCACACGTTGGTGGTACCCTATTGAGACTCATTCTCACACCCTACATGGCCCCTTCAGAACTCATGTAGACTATATGATTTTTTATTCAGGTAATGTTTTAGGCTCAAGAGAATGATCTTAGTGGCGGTTAGCATGGGATGGAAGGTAAGGACCATCGATTCTTACCTCATATAGAGTTACCTTATGAGTTTTCCATTTTGTTTCATCATGCTTAATTATGTATGTTCTGTTGGTTAAGCATTGGATATACCTTTATTTATTATTGTATTGTATGACCTATATTGAATGCATTATATATTTTAAATTATAAAAATGGTATTCTTTGTTTGATTTACTTGGTCTTTTTCATCTATTTATCTATTTATTAAACAATTATTATGTAATAATTAAAGGGTATAGTCTACCCACTATCACCTCCTTGTACCCTCGCTTCTAGTTGGAAGCCTTCAGTGTATGTGGAGGTGAAACTAAGGCTAGTGGCACTCATCCTTGAAACACTATTTGGGTGGATAATCGGGTTATGGCACTACATGACATACATAAAACTGATAAAACACATTTGGAGTGTATTGATACTTTAGGAAAACAATTCATAAGTAATTTTTGAAGTGTAAGAATCAATTTCACCTAAATCTGATGCACAGTGTGACCGATATGACTCATTGTGTGTTTTTATTAAACAATTGACATTAATTTTAGTAAAACTAAAATTCCCATGAGCTAATATGAAATCATTGGAGAATTATCACATAAACATTTCTTATATGTGGGAATAAATTCCTTGTCCATCAGATTCTTGTGTCGCTTAAGACGAATGAAAACAATGGGTAATGTTGTCTAGTGTTATTAAAAATACATATCTCTCATCTAGGGGTAAAACCAAGAAATTGACTTTATTTTTACATTCAATGTTAGGAGAAAATTTCTCGGATCATATGTGATCTATTAGAATCAAACATGCATCAAAATGATGTTTGAATTGATTAGTATATGGTAAACTTAATTTTCAACTTTAATAGTCATTTCTTAATAGAAAAATAGTCTAATCAGATATTTCAGACTACATTTGACACATTTTTCTATTTAATGTTCATTATATACGTAACACTATATAAACTTTTTTGATTATTTTATATATATTAGCTGGATATATTTTATTTCAATGATAAATATATTAATTTTTATTTTCATAGTTTATTTATTTTTTGTATCATATTAATAGGTTGATTGTGATGAATATTGGAAGGATATGTATCTCTTTGGATTCATGGTTTTTATTGGATCACTGGTTATTATTTCATATTTTTTTATTTGGGGCTTATTATTTCATTTTCTGTTATTGAGTGGCTCTTAAAATTTAATTTGTTTTTAAAAAATTATGCACTCTAACAACTACCTATATAAGTCACTAATTCCATTTTATTCTGGGATCATTAGGGACCACCTCTAATGGTCGCAGTACTATTGGGCATTGCAGCTGACTCTGGTGGTCTCTAAAGACCTTCTTAGTGACTAACATCGCGCACATTTGGGAACCCCCTATAGTTACCACCAATGGTAGTCACTATTACCCTTTAGAAATGGTCCAACTACGACTACAAAAAGAAGAAAGATGGAGGTCCTTAAAGATCCAATTTCTAGTATTGAAGAGGAAAAAAATACCCTAGGGATGATCAATATATATTGACCCAACTATGACCAAGAATCGTAAGGAGAAGCAGGTGGAGGTTCGTATAAGGGATTGGTCAACCAGAATTGGATGGTCCTATTATGATTTTCTCTATATTTTAAGAAAAACATGTTGTAGATTACAATTTAGAAGCATGAAAGATTTTAGAGACTATGGTTCTTCCCTAAGTTAATGGAATCAGCTCTGATACCAGTTTTATGTGCAAAAGGGATCTCAATAAGTGAATCTTATGGGCATAAGTAGGGAAAAAATAGAAAGAATGAGACAAAAACATATCTGGTTTGGTTAGGGGGTCCAATATTCATGAGGTGGGAAGAAAAAATTCTTCATCAAATAAGAATACATGGATTACAACATTTACATGATTTTTCTACACTATGGAACAAGTACTTCGAAAAAATACATGGAAATTTTTCTCTATATAATGACCAAATATTGGAAGAAAATGGTGGTGCCAACCCCCTTCTCTAAGTGATCTATAAGGAAACGTCATATCTAGTAATCACCCATCATGTGAAAGGTTCTATTTTCAGTCGGCGTTCAACACATTGTTATCTTAATAGTATGGTATTGAAATATAGATCATGATGACCAAACAAATCTTTTCTCTCTTCATGTGAGTTATTGAGGGTGTTGGCCAATAGAGTCCCTCGCAAGGCTTCTCCATGTATTGTAAAAGGTGACGAAAAACAATGGGTAATATTTATGATAAACACAAAAAATATTCCAATAAAAAGAAAATGCACATGGATTTATATGAAACCATAGGAGAAATATCAACATGTAGATTCATATTTGTAGGAATCAACGTTGTATCCGTCATATTCTAGTGTCACCCAGGATGATGGAAAATAATGTGTAATGTTGTCTAGTGTTATTAAAATGTCATATCTCCCGTCCAAGGTTCAAAAACAATTAAAAAAATTCTAATCTATGTGGAAGGTTATGAGAACATTTATCAAATCATATGAGATCTATTGGAATCAACCAGGCTTCAAAATGATTCCTAGATTGATCTGTATGTGGTAAACTATGTTTTCAACATTAGTAGACATTTCATAACTGATAGATGAAGATTTTATAACTGGACAGAGGGAGTGATAAATGGAGATCCTAGGAGTTTTTTTTTCAATTAATAAACTTCTCTAGGGACCCATTTTATTTGGTGAATTCTTTAACGAGATCCTATACCACCATGAGAAGAATGCCAGAGCTATTCAGAGTGCTTCTTCTATGCATATCTTTTAGGATTGCTTTCTCCAGGATGGTCTTTCAGATCTTGGATCCATAGGGAGGCCTTTTACTTGGTTTTGAGAATGTTATGATACCTATAGAATCTTATAAAGGTTGGATAGGTTTGTTTCTTCTAGGTATAGGATGAAAACTTTCCCAAGTTATGAGGTTTCTCATCTCCCCCACTGGTCTCGTCTGACCTTTAACCCATTTTTCTCCGGCTACAGGTTGTTCCCTCAGGTGATAAGCCAATGCGGAGTTTTCATATTGAATTCATGTGGATTCAGAATGAGATCTATACGGATGCGTTTCAAGCTTCTTAGTCCTCCTCTCAAGACCAATTTTGGGATAAAACTAAGGATGTTTATATACACTTTCAACATTGGAATCGAACAAACTTGAAGAATTTTGTCTAGAGAATTTCTTATCTTGAGAAAGATCTTGCTAGATGCCACGAAAAAACCCACTTAAGCATTCTCATTATAGGAGGATGTGTTTCTTAAAAAATAGTTGGATGAATCCCTGAGAGATAAATTTATTGGTTCTCTAGGTCAAGGGAGGCCTTTATAAAACAAGGTGACCAAAATACGTGGTACCTTCATCATAAGGACACTTCCAAAAAGAAGGAAAACCCTCATTTCTATGTTATAGGATATGAAAAAACATTATTTATGATGATGTAGTTATTAAGCAGCTAATTGATGTATTTTATAAAAAAACATTTCTATTATGAGAACAGAACCCCTTGGGGGAACCTTCTGAGCTATGTGGAGCCTAAGGTGACAGAGGATATGGCTTTGAATCTCAAGGAGGATATTTCGAGAGAGGAAATTATGGAATCCCTAAAGAGAATTATTTCATCAAAGGAACCGAACCCTGATGGGTTCGATTCCATTTTCTTCAACTTTTTTTGAAATATTGGTGGTTAAGACATTATTTCTAGGACTAAGGGATTGTGGGTGGGCTCTATCAGTATGAAAAAGTTTAATGAAACCTTTATCATACTAATACTAAAAATCATAGGTCCAGTTAAAATATATGATCTTAGGAAAGTAAGTTTATATAATGTGGTATAGAATATCGTTTCAAAAGTTATCTCTCATCATTTAAGTAGGGTCTTCCCCTTTATCATTTTTGAGAATATGACTTCTTTTGTTCCCAATAGGTTTATCATAGATAACAAAATTGTGTCCCATGAAATCTTACATTTATTGAAAACACATTCAGACTATAAGAGGGGGATTCTAGATATAAAGATGGATATATTGAAATCTTATGATAGGGTGTAATGGGATTTCCAGGAAGTTGTAATGAGTTAATTGGGTTTAAGATCAAAATGCGTTAGAGTGATTATGAGTTGTGTTATCATCATTTCCTATAGAATCAAAGTTAATGGTTCCCTCACAAAGTTATTCAAACCATAGATATGCATTCGGTAGCGTGACCCTCTTTCCACTTACTTATTTATCCTTGTCACTGCTATTCTCCCTCATCTGTTATCTAATGTAGGTCTGTATGGACTTTTCCATGGGGCCAAGGTGTGTCAGAAAACTATTCCTATTACACACCTTTTCTTCATTGATTATTGCCTCGTCTTTTTGAGAGAAAAATCTCAGAAGTTCTAGGAGATTCTTTGAATCGTTGATTCTTCACCATTACCTCAGGACAATGCATCAACTTTTCTAAATAGGATATTTCCTTTAGCCAAGGTGTGAAAGAAGGGAGGATATAAACTATTTATGGTTTTTTGGTATTCAGGTTTTGGAGAAATATAATAAATAATTGAACCTCTTAGTAGTATTTGGACATTCCAAAGGAGAGGACTTTTCCTTCATTCTGGATAAAGTCTACAGGAAAGTATTGGGATTGTTTGAGAAGAATCTTTCCAGGTTTAGAAAGAAGGTTATCATTAAAGTTCTGGACCATGATTTCCTTTCTTATGTTATGTCCCTCTTCACTCTCCCGGTGTTCTTAATCCATCAACTTCATTCATGGTTAATTATTTTTTGGTGGGGATATACTAGTGGAAAAAATCATCTTCATTGGATTTCATGGGAGAAGATGTGTTATAAAAAGTCATGCAGTGGTATGGGATTTATATATTTGATTATTTTTAACAACACCCTTCTGTCCAACCATGTATGGAGCCTCTTACATAATCCGTACAGCTTGTGTTCTATATTTATCAAGGCTATGTATTTTCCTCATGTTGGCTTATTGTATTCTGGCCCGGGTCCTAGGTTGATTTGTTTCTGGAAGAGTGTTTGGGGGTAAAAATCTATGTTGAACCATGGAATTAATTAAATAATATCTTTTGGTGTCTTATTTTAAATTAGTAATGATCCTTGGTGGCTTGGGTTGGATGTTCTGACACCCACATCTTTGTCTGTTCTCGGTAATGAGAATGCTATTTTGAGAGAACTCCTAGTTGATGACCTCTCCCGCTGGGACCTTCATAAGCTTAATCATTATATATCAGATCATGAAAATAAGACTATCATAGTGTTTCATATGTTTTATGATGTATTCATAGACGATATGGGTTTGTATTATGATCCCCCTAGCCACTACACCATCTGTTCTGGTTATAGGTTGAGCATCACATGCAATGAAGGCCCTTGGGTCCCTTTTGGGAAACAACTATGGAATTTGAATGAAATTTCAAAGGAAAAGATTTTCATTTGGAATTTGTATAGTGGAATCCTTCCTCTCATATTCTTTGAGGCGATAGGAACCGTTTTCATATTGGCCTCTTCCCGCTCTGTGGGGTTACAGTGGAAACAGATTTCCAAGCCTTTTTCTCCTACGCTTGGGTCACTGGTCTTTGGTAAACTTGTGAAGATCATGATCTCACCCTATAGAAAAATAATGGGGACTTTCGGATTATTGTGGGGGAGTGGATTAGATATTTTCCTACTCAAAATAATTCAGTTTTGTGCATCATTTTGTGGATTATATGTTTTCTTTGTAATTTCATCATTTTTGAAAATGTTGTAAAATACAATAGAGTGTGGCTTGATTAGATGCACAAAAGGGGCTCTCAATTAATGTATGTTGATTGGTTTTTCCCTCATATGATTTCTCAATACCATTAGGATAGATGGATTCCTCCCCCACCTAGTTTTTCAAACTTAATACTGATGCGGTGATTCTGGGTGACGATTCGATTGGCATTAGGGAAGTTCTCTGGGATCGTGCAGGCTCTATTATTGTGGTTTGTCATTCCCCGAAAATTGCTTGTTTCTCTCCTATGGTGACTAAGGCCATGGATATTTGGAAGGGTATGTATTTTTTATCATATCTAGGATTGAAAGATATTACAGTGGAATCAAAATATCGTGTTATTATCAATTACTTGAAGGTGGAAAGAGGTGACCACCATGATTTTTCATCTATCACTAACACCATTAAATATTGGGTGACCTCCTTTTCTTCATGCTATTTATCCATTTTGGGAAAGAGGATAACTGTGTGGATAATTTTATGGATGATATTAAAAATGGATGAGGGTCTTGTTATTGGATTTTATCCTTTCCCTCGGAGTTATGTACATTGGATTTGGCTGATATCTATGTTGAGATTTGTCTTCATGAAAAATATAGTGTAATCAGATTTTTCAGATTAGATTTTCCTAATTTTTTTATTTAGGATTCTTTTTTTATTTAACACTATATAAACTATTTTGATTATGTTATATATATTAACTAAATAAATTTTATTTTAATGATAAATATATTAATTCGTATGTTATTTGTTTAATTGTTTTTTATCATATCAATTGGTTGATTGAGATAATAAACCAAAAGGATTTGTAGCTCTATGGATAGATGGTTTTGTCTCTGCCATTGGTTTTTATTTCCTATTTTTGTAATTTGGTGTATTTTAGTTCCTGTTTTTGTTATTTCGTAGTTGTTATACTGTAAACAAAATTTACAAAAATCTACAGACTCGCTGCCACCTTTATAGGTAAGTAAATCACTTCCCAGCGAATGCCACCACACATGTTTGGGAACCTTGTATATTGAATACCAATGGAAAATGTTGTTACCCTGTGGTAATGGGAAAATTGAGACTACCAAAAGAGGTTGGATGGAAGTTTCTAAATTTCCAATTTCTATTAGTGATGCGGACAATAAAAGGCAAGGGATGATACTGATTTGCAGACCCAACTATGATAAGGAATCAGGAAGACCAGAAGGTGGAGGTTCACATAAGGGACAGTTTGACTAGAATTGGATGGTCCAACTATGATTTTTCTCTAGTTGAGATGAATAAAACAATTTAGACATAAGTGGAGAAGTTCAATAGGTTCATAGAGACTTTGATTATTCCTCCCACATAATTGGACTCTACTCTGATATCAGTTTTTTGGGAGAAATTGCTTCCAAACTCTCAATATTAAATTCAAAATTAGGAAAAAAATAGAAATAATGACAAAAAAATTACATAGATCAGTTTGTTTGACTGATATTCAAGAGGAAGACCACAAAAATTTCTATTCAAACATGTGTTTTTTAATCATTCTATATATTTTAAAAATTTAAAGTGGAAATTATTGGTGCATTTTTTTAATTTATATTAAATGGTGGATATTTTTATTATGATTCTTGTGGGGTTTTTTCTTCTATTGGATGTATTCCTTGTATTTTAGATAGTTTCACTGGGTGATTTTCAGACATCAACCTGTCAAGGTTACTTTCCCCTATTATATTTTCTTTTGTTACCCTCTGTAGTGGCTTCTCAAAAACAGATGGGGAAATACTCATTTTTTAGTGAAAAGGGTATTTATTTTGGGGATTCTGTCGAAGTAAATCTTGATTTGGGTGCAACGAGCACCCTCCATCGAGTGTTCTAGATTCAGTTATGGGGAGGTGTAAAAGAGGAGTTATTAATTGTGGACCTCATCATTCACTGGAGAGGCAGCAACATTAGAAAAACATCATCGGTCATTCTCAGCAATTTATAAAGAGATTCGATGTGCTGCTAGTGTTTCACGTGTTCCTTATGCCTGGATGAATACATTGGCCTCGAACTTCTATATTTTGGAAGCATGGGGGGTTGAATCTTTAAATATATTATTGAACCACGATAAGGTGGTTTTGTTTGGTATGATTTGTTCAATTTTCAGTGTTCTTGTTTATGATCTATTTGGTGTTGTGTCGATCCCATTGAGTGTGTTTGTCCAGCTTGTGAGTATGTTACCATTCTCAAACCTAGTTTGACCACACGATCTTGAAGTGACTCATTATATTACTTTTATAGCTTCCTTCTATGAATTTATTGCTCTTGTCTATGTTGGTTACAACTTTTATTGGTTGTACTCTCCTGTTTATTTGATAGTGAAATCCTAGTGCCCCTTCCCTATACACGTAGGGTAATTGACGGAATCACATAAAAATACAAGTGTTCTTTCTTTTCTTTATTTATCTCATTTGATGAACTATTTATGCTGATGTATGCATATTGTATTTGGATGTTTATAATTGACTAGATAAATAAATTTAAATTGTTTCTTGAATCTAGTTTCAGTGTTGAAGTAGCTGTAAATGATTACATGAGTATGGAACTTATTTTCTCATATTCCATTTCTTCTTCTTTTGAATGAATCATTTAATTAGTTTTTGTAGAGAGTTAAATGATATTTTTATAGTTTTCAAGTAATGTGGATGTTGTCCACTATATGCAGAATTATTTATATCATGTTTTATATATATCTGAATTGATTTTTGGGAAGAAATATTAAATTCCAAATCATATGGGTTGTTGAATAGGGACCACCCCACATGGAATCCCCAAACAATTATTATCATAGCCTAATTGGAATTAATTATGAATCTCAATATTAGTTATTTATTATTCTATTTAGTGTCATAGTTTTACATATTGCTTGTTTGTTGTCTTGATCTACATCATCATGTATTATTTTTTTCATTGATAGATAGATATGTATGCTAGTTCTTCATCCCTTTTATGCCTCATTGTGATTTGAGGCCTTGGGTAGCTTGTGTAGGTGTTGATATGGTAGTAGTTTGGTTGAGAGCTAATGAGGTGTTTCCCAGGGATTGTCTTCCTAATCCTCCTTTATGATTGAGCTGACACTGAGCTCTTGAAGTTTTTCCAGAAGGTACCCAGTTGTAGATGGAACTCTATTTAGGTGATGTGTTTCTTAGGTAGGGTTTGTCAGTATTTTTTTTGGTCTCCATGGTTAATACTTTAGCTTTATGAGATAGATATAGTAATTAGTTCAGGTTTTTTTCTCTGGTGTGTCATGGTTTTAGCTAGTGTCTCTAGATTGTGACCCATTTTGAGTTGTGACTCGGCCTAGGTAGTGTTAAGAGTGGTAGTGTCATGTGGATTGGTTTGGTGATGATCAATAATCATGGTAGTTCTGTCGGGACATCATTAGCAATGTAAGGTGGTTCCTAGATATCGTTATGAAACTAGACTGGGATGGGATTTCGTGGTCTATAGCTGACTGCCCCTAGATCACTGTTGTTCTAGTGGGTTTAGTGTCTTCCCTTTGGAAACTTGGTACTGCAAATGAGATTTACAGTGGTACCCGGTTATTGAGGAACGAAAATTGTTGTCTTCGTTTTGGATTTTCTTCTGTATGGTGTGCTTTAGTGAGGTAGAGTTGTGGGTTCAACTTTTGGTTTTGTTTCCTTCTTCATGTTTTATTAGGGTTGTTCTTCTCAGAGTTAACTAGGTATGAAGATTGTAAGTTGATGGGAAGTGGATAGAGAAGTAGGTTCATGGGGATATGTCTGACTAACCACCATACTTCATGAAGGTACTATAGGGATCTCATTGATGACATCAGATGGGGGTGACTTGGAATTAGGTGTTTGACATCATCAGGCTAGATTTAAGGGGGTTTTCCTTAGGTTGGTAGAATAATTCCCTTGCTTGCTAGATTTATATCCTCTTGGTTTCAAGCTGGGATCTAGGACTAGGGTTGTATAGATTATACAATGGTTGAGGTTAGGATGTGGTTTCCCTTATTTTACGGTTCTAATTAGTGTCTTGTAACATCACATAAATTTTACATAATTAATAAATGGACTATAGTCTTCAAATAATAATGTAATGAAATATATTGTGATTTTATTTAATCAGAACCAAATTGGTTTATTTAGATTTATTATTTAAAGACAATATTTTTTTAATACATGATTATTAAAGATTAATTTTTCTTATATATATATATATATATTTGAAATCATGTTAAATAAATTATTGTAGTATTTAAATTCTAATTAATATTTTAAAATTATAATTAATTTTTTTAATATGCAATATTATTTTTATTAATTAATACTTTATAATAGATTAATAATTTAGGTTTTTATACTAAAATCTTATTAATGGGTAAAAAAAATTAATTACGTTTCTATATTAAAATTAATGTCGGTTACTTTATATATATGAATATATCATAAATAATTATAATAAAAGACGTTATATTTTTTTTAACATTTGGGTTGTTGAATAATTTATTTTTATTAATTATTAATTTATTTCAATAAGAAAATATTTTAAGAAAATAGAAATAATAATAATAAAATGAATTTAGATATATATATATATATATAATTTAAACATTTTTATTAATATATAATGAATATATATATATATATATATATATATGATACAAGATTCATTAAAAAAATCTGATTTTATTATGTTCAGAAAAATATAATAATAAAAAGTGTAATGATTACTTTGAAAAAAAATTGGTATCATGGTTAAAAAAAAGAAAAAACCATATGATTAAAAAAATTCAAACTACATAATTTAAAAAATGTGAATTTAATTGTTATTTAAAAACAAATCTAAATATATATAAAATTTACATGTTTTGTTTAGTATATATATATATATATATATATATATTTATATTAATATAAAATAAAAACTAATATATATATATATATGTATTAGATACGTGATTTGTTTAAAAAACAATGATTTTAATATGTTAAAAAAATTGTGAATTTAATTATTTATACAAAAACTAATTGTATAAAACTTTTTCCGTAAAAAAACGTTAAAGAAAATATTAAAAAAATGAAAAGTTAAAACACGGAAAAATTATTTAATAATATTGACTTCCTAGGAGAGATAGAATCTTGGGAAGAAATAAAAAAATGAAAGTGTGATGATCAAATATGCTAATATAGTGATAAGAAAATAAAAAAATATAATAAAAACAATCATGAAAAAACAAATATATAGAAGGAAATATATTATAATGAATCGTGGAATGTTGAAAAAATTGAGGTGTAATACAATAAGGTGGATAAAATAATATATAATGATAAAGTGATAATATAAAATAATAACAAAGGTAATATAATTGAGGAGAAAATGAGACATGTTTTTGTCTCTTTTGAAACAAAAATGCGTATGATCCAAGACAAATATTTCCAATTTCAGCTTGCTCTGCAAGCCTCTAATTAATATATATGTAAAACTTAGTATACATACCCGGCATCAATGTTTTTGGCATCTACTCCTTTCTTGCTTTGATATTGATATGTCCGAGGAATGTTAGTTGATCTGCATTTAAGGTAAGGGATTTTTATGATTTAAATTTGATTTTGTAATTATATATATATATATTGATATACATATATATGTTCACGTAAAACCATATTGGGTTAACCAAAATTTCAATTATGCCTACGTCTTCTTGTTTTCAATGTTACTCTATAAAACGTAATGATTTATGGGGTATTATTTTGATTATCAAGAAAGAATGTTTTTTTGTTGACAAAGAATTACATGTGTGTATACACACAAGTATACACACACATATATAACTCAATATTTTTGGTGTTTTTATCCACCATCTTTATGAGGGTTCTTTTGCATTGAATGATATTTTAAAATACCTATGTTTATTTTGGTGTTATCATGGTTGATATATATATATATGTGTGTGTGTGTGTATGTACATGCGAATATACACATTTATATATATCAACCCATTTCAATTTAAGAGGGTTTTTTTTAAAAGATCAGTTTATAAAACATATAGTTGCTTGAGTATTATGAACTCAATTCTCATATACATAAACATATATATGTGTATATATATACATATATATGCATGTAAATATAAACATGTTAAGTACAATATTATTTCTCATTTATTTGGAAACTATTAATGGTATTTAAAACCACCAAGTTAAGGTTTAAAGATTTATGTATGAGTATTTTCCTGTAACAACCATGTTTGAATAATTGCATGTGATAGTTATTATCATTTTATGTGTCATAATGGGTCATGTTATTATTTCATGTGAGAACTCACATCTTCATCTCCATTCATGTCATGCATGAATAGGTGTGGCCATCATCTAGCTCATGTGAGACATTCCAAAAATTATGTGTTCCTGCAATCACTTAAAATCCATGTTTCATATAATCATGGATTTCAAATAAAAGTGTTTTTAGGCATCAGATTCTCTCTAAATGATATTAGAAACTTTTTTTTAATATATAGTGACACTCATTTGAGTGAATTAATACTATGTGGGTATTTTGAAAATGTTTTGGGACTAATATGAGAATAGATGGTATATGAGAAAATGTTTTAAAAAATATGGAACTGGTGAATTAAGAGACATTACGGAGAGTGAACCCATAAGTCTAAGAGAATACCTGTGTCCCTATTGTTTTTAGCTATGGACTGCAATGTATTGTTAACGTCCCACAAAAAATTTATTATTTTTAAAAGAGAATCCCCAATGTTTTTTTAAGTATAATTATTTTGAGAAATGTTGTATATATATACATACATACATACATATATATATATATGTATTCATGCGTTTGTGAAAGTCAATTTTTTGGTATGGTTATAGAATTTTCAGGAATTAATAAAAGGATTTTTGTCATTTTTTTAAAACTCCTTACTGGGCATAATGTATGCTCACACTATGTATTGTAAACATTTTCTTAGGTTTATAATCACTTGCAGCATTGAAACTGTTTTGTGGAAGCAATCACGCTGAAGAATCATTGTTTTTTTATTTGTATATTTTTATTGAAATGTAAGTGATGTATCTAATTTTCCAGAAACTAGAACGGTAAAAGTTCCTCTGTTGTATTTAATGTTGTGTATTTATACAAGTTTCTTTAATAAAATAAATTACACAACATTTGTAAAGGGTGGAACTCAAGTTTTAGGTTTAGGTATTTATAATTGGTATTAGAGGAACAGTTTGGATTATTTTTAAAAATTAGAACAAATTGAAAAAAAAATTATATATGTATCTTGTGTAACATTTTTTTCCATATGTATATGATTGAATTGCAGGGACGCAATTCATTTAAAGGGGGAAGAATGTAACATCCCATAAATTATACATAATTAATAAATGGACTATAGTTTTCAAATAATAATGTTATGAAATATATTGTGGATTTATTTAATCAAAACCAAATTTGTTTATTTAGATTTATTATTCAAAGAAACTATTTTTTTAATACATGATTAATAAAGATTAATTTCGCTTATATATATATATATATATAGATTTCAAATCATGTTAAATAAATTATAATAGTATTTAAATTCTAATTAATATTTTGAAATTATAATTATTTTTTTAATATGCGATATTATTTTTATTAGTTAATACTTTATTATAAATTATTAATTTCGGTTTTTATACAAAAATCTTATTAATTTGTAAAAAAAATTAATTATGTTTTTATATTAAAATTTATGTGGTCACTTTATATATATGAATATATCATAAATAATTATAATAAAAGAAGTTTCATATTATTTTACATTTGTTTTTTTGAATAATTTATTTGTATTAATTATAAATTTATTTTAATAAGAAGATATTATAATAAAATAGAAATAATAATAATAAAACGAATTTATAGATATATATATATAATTTAAAAATTTTTATTAATATGTAACGAATATAAATAAATATATACATATATGATACAAGATTCATTAAAAGAATTTCATTTTATTATGTTCAAAAAAATATAATAATAAAAAGTGTGATCATTACTTTGACAAAAAAATTGGAATCACGTGAGGTTAAAAAAAGAAAAAAACCATATGATTAAATAAATGAAAACTACATCCTTTAAAAAAACGTAAATTTAATTATTATTTAAAAACAAATCTAATTATATATAAAATTTAAATGTTTTGTTTAGTATGTATATATATATATATATATATATATTTATATTAATATAAAATAAAAACTAATATATATATATATATATTAGATACACGATTTGTAAAAAAAATGATTTTAATATGTTAAAAAATTGGGAATTTAATTATTTATACGAAAACTAATTGTATAAAACATTTTCCATAAAAAATGTTAAAGAAAATATTAAAAAATGAAAAGTTAAAACCTGGAAAAATTATTTGATAATATTGACTTCCTAGGAGAGAGAGAATCTTGGGAAGAAAAAAATGAATGCATGATAAACCAAGATGCTAATATAGTGATAAGAAAATAAAAAAATATAAGAAAAACAATCATGAAAAAATGTAGAGATAGATGGAAATATATTATAATGAATGGTGGTGTGTTGAAAAAATGGACGTGTAATACAATATGATGGATAAAATAATATATAAAGGTAAAGTGATAATATAAAATAATAACAATGGTAATATAATGGAGGAAAAAATGAGTCATGTTTTTGTCTCTTCTGAAACAAAAATGTGTATGATCCAAGACAAATATTCCCAATTTTAGCTTGCTCAGCAAGCCTCTAATTAATATATATGTAAAACATATTATACATACCCAACATAAACGTTTTTGGCATCTGCACCTTTCCTGCTTTGATCTTGATATGTCCAAGCATTATTAGTCGGTCTGCATTTAAGGTAAGGGAATTTTATGATTTTTGTTTGATTTTGTATATATATATATATATATATTGATATACATATATATATTCACTTAAAACCATATTTTGTTAACCTAAATTTCATTTATGTCTACGTCTTCTTGTTTTTATTGTTACTCCATAAAACATAATGATTTACTGGGTATTATTTTGATTATCAAGAAAGAATGTTTTTTGTTAACGAAGAAATACATGTGTGTATACACACAAGTACACACACACATATATAACTCAATATTTTCAGTGTTTTTATCCACCATGTTGATGAGGGTTCTTTTTCATTGAATGATATTTTAAAAGAACTTTCTTTATTTTGGTGTTATCATTGTTGATATATATATATATATATATGTGTGTGTGTGTGTATGTGTGTGTGTGTGTGTGTGTGTTTGTATTTACATGTGAATATACACATTTATATATATCAATCCATTTCAATTTAAGAGGGTTTTTTTTAAAAGATTAGTCCCTAAAACATACAGTTGCATGATTTTTAGGAGTCCAATTCTCATATACATAAACATATATATGTATATATATATATATATGTATGTAAATATAAACATGTTAAGTACAATATTATTTCTCAATTATTTGGAAACTATTAATGGTTTTTATCAACCACCAAACTAAGGATTAATGATTTATGTATGATTATTTTCCTATAACAACCTTGTTTGAATAATCACATGTGATAATTTTTATCATTTTATGTGTAATTATGGGTCATGTTATTATTTAATATGCAAACTTGCATCTTCATCTCTTTTCATGTCATGCATGAATAGGTGTGGCCATCGTCTAGCTCATGTGAGACATTCCAAAAATTATGTGTTCTTGCACTCACTTAAAATACCTATTTCATATAATCATGGGTTTCAAATAAAACCATTTTCTTTAGCATGGGATTCTCTCTAAATGATTTTAGAAACTTTTTTGAAAATATAGTGACACTCATTTGTGTGAATTAATACTATGTGGGTATTTTGAAAATGTTTTTGGACTAAGATGAGAACGGTAAGTCTATGAGAAAATGTTTTAAAAAATATTGTACTAGTGAATTAAGAGACGTTACAGGGAGTGAACCCATAAGTCTAAGAGAATACCTGTGGCCTTATGTGTTTTAGCCATGGACTGCAATGTATTGTTAAGGTACCACAAAAAAATTATTATTTTTAAAAAAGAATACCTAAAGTTTTTTATTTATAATTATTTTGCAAAATGCTGTGTATATATATATATATATTCATGTGTTTGTCAAAATCTATTTTTTTATATGGTTATAAAATTTTCAAGAATTAATAAAAGGCTTTTTATCATTTTTTTTAAAACTCTTTACTGGGAATAATGTATGCTCACCCTACATTTTGTAAACATTTTTTTCAGGTTTATCATTACTTTCTGTGTGGAAACACTTTTGTGGAAGCAATCACATTGAAGAATCATTGTTTTTTATTTGTATATTTTTATTGAAATGTAAGTGATGTATCTAATTTTCCAGAACCTATACCAGAAAAAGGTCCTCTGTTGTATTTAGTATTGCATATTTATTCAAGTTTCATTAATAAAAAAATTACACAACATTTTTAAAGGGCGAAACTCGATTTTGGTGTTCGGGTCTTTATATAACTACTCTTTCGGCATAGATTTTTTAGGTCTATCTTAGATTATGGTGGAGTAATGGATTTGCTTGCTGTGAGTCTTGTGATTTGATTACTTGTTTTCTTTATTTTACATGAGTTTTTTTCTTTGTTGCTAATGTATGTATATGAATTGTTTCATTTTGAGTTTATGTTCATACCTTGTTTTTCTATTATTCATTGAGGATGTGTACTTCTTATTTTTTTTTGTTATTTTGGGACTAAAGTTCTCTCAGGAACCTCTAGAAGGCATGTGACTAGTAGAGAGTTGAGGTATGTGAAACATGAGACTTAGTTAAGTGAATGTTTGAGTTTATTTAATTTTGTTTCTTAGTTTATCATATTATTCTTATCATGTTTTACTAGTTTTAATTAGTTGTCATTGCATTCGAGAAAGTGTTTGTTTTTGAGATACACATAGAGGACACACTAATGTACTCTTAATTTTTTTATTAGGATTTCATGTTCTCCAGAATGAATGTGATAGGTTAGGTGGTGTAGGGACATCAGGTGGTTTTAGGTTTATGGATTTTATTTTTCAAGGTGGTGATTTTTTATTTTTTTATTTACATTGTTTCTTTTGAAAATTAAAATGGAAATTATTTTTGAATTTTTAAAATTATATTAAATTTTGGATATTTTTCATAAGAAGCATGTGGGATTTTTTCTTCTATTTGTTGCATTCCTTATCTATCAAATGGTTTCACTGTGTGATTGTCAACCATCCACCTGTCTTGGTTACTTTCCCCACCATAATGTTCTTTTTTTACCCTCTATAGTGGCTTCTTGAAAATATATGGGGGACTTTCTCATTTTCTGGTGAAAATGGTTTTTGTTTTCGGGATTCCATCAAACAATCTCTTGATTTGGGGGTGACTAGTACCCACCTTTGGGCATTCTGGCTTTGGTGAGAGGGAGGTGTTATGAAGGAGGTGTTCTTTGTGGACCTCTTCATTCACCGGAGAGGTAGTGGAGATAGAGGAGCATATGATATCATTCCTGATGCATTCTGAGGTGCTTTGATGTGCTTCTAGTGTTTCTTGTGTTCCTTGTGCCCAGACTATGACATTGGTAGTGACCTTCAACATTTTAGATCCATGAGGATCTAACTCTTTCAAGATCTAACTGAATCATAATAATGTGGTTCTATAGTGTATGATTTCTTCAATTTTTAGTGTCCTTGTTTATGCCCTTCTTTTGTGTTGTGTTGTTCCTATTAAGTGTGTTTGTCCATATTGTGAGTATGTTACCATTCTCAACCTCGATTTGGCCACTGGATCCAAATGTGAAAAAAGATCTGACATAGATGGCTTCCTTCTATGATTTTGAATTCTCTGGTCTATGTTGGTAGCTACTTGTATTGGTTGTACTCTCCTATTTATTACGTAGTGAAACCCCAGTCCCCTACCCCATACACATAGGCCAATTGACCTAGGCATATAAAAAATCATGGTCTTATTTCTTTTATTTCTTTACTTCATTTGACGACCTATTGATGATGATGTACATTGACTGGATTTGAATGTTTAGAAATGATTGGATTAATCAATTTAAATTGTTTCTTGAATTGGGTTTTGGTGTTGATGTTGCTATAATAATTTACTTGAGTATGAAATTATTTTCTCATATTTCATTTCTTCTGCTGTTGATTGAATCATTATATTGGTTTCTGTTGATAATTCAATGAAATTTTATAGTTTTCAAGTAGTGTTGATGATGTCCACTATATAAAAAATTATATTAGTCATGTTTTTTTATCTGAATGAAATTTTGGAAAGAAAAATTACATTCCATATATCTTGGGTTGTTGAATGGGTACTTCCCTGCATGGTAGCCCCCAACGAAATGGAAATACACAGAATAAAAACTTCCCATGATTTTTCCACACTACAACACCAATAAATCAAAAAGTAACTACCAAAAATATCCCTTTTAAGGGCGCTATAAATGACTTTTATCATCACTAGAAAAAAAGGTGATAATCTAATCACCTTTAAAAGTTGTTCCTTTTTAACAGTTCTAAAAAAAGAACTAATAAAAGTCAAAAAAAAAAAATAAATAAGAATTTTTTCTCCTACAAATTAAAGGGGATAGACCACCTCTTAACTTTTATCAGCACTTGACCTTCCCTAATAGCACTCATCTAGCCTCCCTCAAACACTCGAACCCCACCATTAATAGGGATCCCCTCCTTCACATGTCCATGTGCCCCTGCATTTTCTATGAATCAATCCAGAGACCTCCCCATCACCTGATCCTACCTTTTCTACTCTCTTATATTGTTTTCTTCTGTATTTTATGATATATATACATTTATATGTATATATATATATATATATTTGGTTTTTTATCTATATTTTTTATATAATTATATTTTTATAATACATATATAAAATATATTTTCTGTGTGTGTGTGTTTGTAACTACATACATACATACATACATACATACATACATACATACATACATACATACATACATACATACATACATACATATCATCTATGTGCGTATTTATAAACATAATTATACATATTTATATTTATTTACTAATATTTTATATTAATATTTAAATACATATATTAGAATATTTATATATATAATATAACTTTGTTAATACACACACAAATATATATATAAATATAAATTATATATACATTGTATTTGAATGAAAATATATACACATTTGTTTAATTAAAATGGATATTATTATTATTAAATATGGTTTATATATTTAAAAAGATATTTTATAAGTAAATATTTTTACATATTTACTAATAAAATTATTTTTTAAAATATATTTAAATATGTATACATGTGTATATTTTTAATTTTAAATAACAGTACATTATGAAAAATGATACAATTTCAACATCAAAATAACCTTATGCACGTAAGCCTTGAAAATAAATTGAGTCTCCAACAAAAAAGGATAAGAAGACTCTCTTAAACAAGGATGAAATTCCATCAAATGCTAAAAATTTGAGGTGCATAATATGTGATCTATTGGATTTAACAATGCGTTAAAACGATTCCAAGATTGATTGGTATGTAATAAAAATTATTTTCATATTTAATACTCATTTCTTAACTAATAAATTACGTAATCAGATATTTTGGATTACATTTTCCTCAATTTAGTATTTAAGATGATTTATGTATATAACATTTTATAAAATAATTTTATTATTTTATATATATTATCCGAATAAATTTTATTTTAATGATAAATATTAAAAATTGTATTTTTGTTGTTTAATTGTTATTTGTATCATATTAGTAGGTTGATTGTGACTGAAGAGTATAATATTTTTTAGCTATTTGAATCAATGGTTTTTATTTCCTATTTTTATTTTTGGTGTGTTTTATTTCATGTTTTTGTTTTTTGGTGGGGGTTAAAATAGTTTTATTAAAACTCTACAGACTAGTGGCTACCTATGGTAGTGTCTAGAGCCATTTTATTCTGAAAGAATTAGTGACAGTCTCTCATGGTGCCGGTACTATTGGGCTTTGCAGGATAAATATCTTCCCATTGATGGTCACCACACACATTTGGGAACCACCTATAGTGACCTCCAACTAATGAGAGTAGATATTTCACTTTAGTGATGGTCCTACTACAATTTTTCTCCAGATGTGATGAACAATGCACTACATCCAACAGTGGAGAAAAATGAGGTGCTTCCCTCATCACCCATCGTAGGGTTGCTGAGTCCATTGCAAGGATTCCAAATGAAACATAAAAGGTTTTGGTATAGCATAAACATGAGTGTATTCAACCATGAAATCCAATATATGGATTCCTGGTCGAGGTTTGGAGATTGGGGCGACAGGCATGGATGGTGTGTTTGGTTGTGTTGTTGTTGCTGGTCAGCCATGCCACCTGCACCGCCATCCAAGAGTCATCCAAACCCTACATCTAAGGTTGTAGTTCCATCACACAATTCCAGAAATATGAATGAATTTTGGGTTTCCATTACGTACATGAATCTATTAAAGACATCATATAAAATATTCTTATTTTTTTAACGTCTAATAGATTAAATATATCATATAATTCCATTTTATATAATATATATTATTGTATCTCATTTATATATATCTTAAATATAGATGAGATAATTTTGGTATTAAAATATTTTTATATATCATTGTTTTGAATTTTTTATATCAACTATAAGGTTTTAAATTCATTTTCATTTCATAATAATAAATTTATGATGATAAAAATATGGGTTTTAGTGATCGCCAAATGGTCATTTAAAAAATGGATTGATAGTGGTTTTAGTGTTGGGAAATATGAAAAGTAAAGAACATACAAATGAATGGAAAAGTTAATCCATATCAGGGCAAAATTATTTTTCTTCACACAATCATGGAAAATTAATGTAAATGTGCCACAACAAAAAAAATATGCGCATGAAAAATAAAAGTTAACACCATAAATTTTTAAATTGGAAAGGTCAAAAGCGAAAAACATGGTACATAGTCAAGAAGGAATAATCCAATAATAATCAATATTAAAATGCATAAATACCTCAAGATGAGAAAGATATCAAAAATAACACTCTCATAGAATAGTGGATCAAATGCAGAAAGCATATGTAGTGTGAAAGAAATCTATAATAAAGAATACAACATCATGCAAAATACAATTAGATGTAATCATAAATGGTGGATATTCACTGTAAGAATAAAATTAGTAGATGAAAAACAAAAGGACCAAATCAATGATCATAATAGATGAAAGCAAATCAAACCTGGATAATTTCATCAGTTGCAAAATTGGAAACTGCTACTTGAAACCCTAATATCATTGACCCAAATATTATAAGAGAGAACAGTACCACCAAAATGTTTTCCCAATAAATCATCCACCTAAAATATTCATAACCCAATTCATATCTGGTATAGAATTATTCCATTTTTTCTTATATGATGTATGAGGGGTCACTATATAAGGAGGTCCCCAAACAAACTCCCCCTCTAACTCAAGTGGGGATAAATTTGAACCCTACAATTAGTCAATAAGTCTCAAATTTTCCATTGGGTAAACTCTTGGCCAAAATGTCAAAACCATTGACATCTGTTTGGATCTTCTCGAGAGATTAAACTTTCTCGAATCAAGGAAATCATGAATCCAATGATACTAAACATTGATATGTTTTGACCAACAAAACAAAGTGATATTATTCAATAAAAAATATAACTATGACTATTAAAATATAATACATACCTATTTTCAATAAAATTTATCCCTAGAATAAATTTTTTCTTCCACAACAATTCTCTACATGCCTCTATAGCTGCAATAAACTCAAAAACTATGGTAAATAAAACAACACATCTCTATAATCAAGACTTTCAAGATAAAAGTATCCCTATAAAAGTTTTCAAATAGCCTGAAACATCCTCAAATCCATATCTCTTTCCATATTTTAATCTCTAAAGTCCCATATCATAGGTTTCTCATTTCCAAAACACAATCACAGATTTGAAGTACCACAAAATTAATGAAATATATACATTGATGATCTCCAATGCTCTCTACCTAGATTAGATAGAAAAAAACTAACCACAACAACAACATGAGCTCTATCATGTCTAATACATACAATATCATACGTCAAATAGCCACCAATAAATGAATATGGAATGTTTTTCACCTCCTCTATTTCTTCATCGGTAGAAGGAGAATAACTAGAACTTAGAATAAAATGTATAGTAAGAGGAGTACTAACCACTTTTTCTTTGTTATTTTTATATTATGTTCTTGTAAAAAATCCCAATAGGTCCAAAACAATAATGAAGAGTACTAACCACTTCAGTGTTTCACTTTATGCCTATGTAGTAGATGGGGATGGGTTTTTGAGATTTATTTGGCAACAGGATATTCCCCCAAATATCTGCTACTTTAGGTGGTAGATTTGTATAGGTATTCTTCCTACAATAGAGATCCCATCATTTCACCATGTTGCTGAAGATTAGAGATTCCCTTTGATAATGGATTATATGGAATCTCTTATGCATGCAATCATCCACTATATGGGGGAAAAGGAAATTTAGAATGCATGGGGATCTCTTAGAGAGATTATATTTGATACAGTTTAAGATATCTCAACATTATTGATGATGTGGTCATCCACATTCACTTCCTATAAGGTTTCCATGTTTTTTTCATAGATAATTTGGGTTAGAAAGAATAATTACATTTTTTATCACACTTCAAAATACTGTGATTTTGAACGAGCCACTTCCTAGATTGATGCCTGGAATCATGATACTTCTCAGAATAAGTTTTCAGGCTCTCGTTCAGTTATAACTTGATGGACCCCCCACACTAATCCACAAGATCAATGTTGAAGATTCACTTTCTGAGTAAGGGGTTATTGGGGCTGGTTTGATGGTTCATGACCAATGTGGAAGGATCATCGTAGCAGTGACAAGAGTCACACCACACTCACTGGTAACCCTCTATTGCTGAAGCCCACACTATCCTTTATAGTTTGATCATTGCTAAATAAAATGGATGGAATGTTATTAATGTTGAATCTGATTGCATCACCATCATTAACTCTATCTTAACAAATGATTTTAGACTCCAATATTTTTGTTTCCACGTCAATAAGATCCAATCTCTCATTTGAAACTTTATAGTTTCTTCTTTATCCTTCATCAAAAATGAGGAAAATTATGTATCCCTTCATTTGGAAACATTTAGTCTATCTGGTGAGGACCACTTCTGTTTCAATTATTTTCCTTCACAGATGGTCCCCATTGTTTATTCTGATCTTCATGATTAGTATATCCTCCATTATTTGTTAGTAAAATATATGTACATGTATAAATACATGTATGTATGTGTATGTGTGTATATACATGTGTGTGTACACATGTATGTGTACATAAGGATGTTTTTAATTTATGGAAATGTTATGAATTCATTTTTGGAATTTTTTGGAATTTATTTAATTTAATTAAACCATTTCTTTCTATACATTCATTAATAATGTTAAAAATATATTTAATCATTTTGTAATATTATTCATACATATATTTATCTATACTATATATGTATGTAAAATTCTAATTAAAAATTATATGAACACTGTTTAATTGTTTTTGTTTATTATGTTTTAACATTTAAAATATATTTGAAATTTATATAATTAACAGATTCAAATGATTTTTGTAATACTTTTTTAATTTAATTATGTAATTATACAATTATATATATATATTTATTAAATAATTATTTGTGAAATTATAGATAAATAAATATATATTTAAGTAATTATAAAATTATAATAAATATGTTTAATCAATAAATATACTTATTATATTTACAGATATATATTTATATATATATTTAATTATATACAAATACTTTTAAAATATATTTATTTATAATTATAAATAAAAATAAATAAATAAAATTAAAATAATTATAAAATTAAAATAACTATTTTATTAGGTGCATGGGGGTACAATTGTATTCAAATACACACACACACACACCACACACACACAGGCCTGAAAGCCAGGTCATAGCCCCCCTAAGGGGTAAGCCACCAACTAACCACTTTTATTACAATATATATTTTTGGCCCGAATGCCCAGTGGGCATCAAGCCAATTACATGGACCATAGGCCCACCATTATATCTTTATTAGTGTTTTTTAGAGAAAATAAAGATACACAATTATCTCTGAGAAACAGTGATGATAAATCATGTCTTTATCCGCACTATAATTTTAGTGAAAATAAAGTCGTGTTTTATCAACACCTTTTTAGCACTGATAATGGGGAATCATTATTTGAACTAAAAAGTGATGATAAAGTGTAATTTTATCAAAAAATTCTATTTTAACGCAAATAGAAGTAATATTTATCACCATATTTTGTAATGTGATGAAAAAAATACTTACCCAATCTTATAAAAGAACCCAAACTTGATGTCTTCTCTCTCACAACCTCATTATCCCATAGAACCCCACTACTGTCCTGCCACCACTATACTGAACCCTACTCTTACTACCACTGTCATTCTCACAAAACACTACTCCCTCTACTGGCACCACACTCATTGCAAATATAAGGTATGTGACAAATTGTTTCACCTCATCACACCCCTACACCACATCACACCACATCTGCACCAAATCGCATCACCCCTAATTTCCTATTTCCCACATAAAAACCATACTGTGAGGGATTGAGGTGTAATGAGTTATGTTATTAGTGATTTTTCTAGCTAATATCTATATGGAAGATTAAAACTTTTATACAAATTGAATCCATATATAAAACATGGTTTTTATAATATGGAGTCACTTTCATCATTCTCAAATCTCACCTCAAAACATATATTGGTTAAGTGTGTTAGTTTTAATATCAAATTAAAACCAAATTTCATGAATAAAACATGATTAAATGTTGATTTTAGAAAAAAATACTCTGAAATTTCTATATCAATCATCATACCATAGGTTAGAATCATTACATATATTATGTAAGTGTGATTATTCATCTCTACATGAGCATGTTTCTAAATATTTTGAATAGTAGATTACATCCCCTTTATTAACATGATAAGAGTGAATTTTACTTCAAATATTCAATCAAATGTCATATTCATGATCTGTACACTAAGATCATTTATATACAATATTGGAGAAAACATAATATGAGGTAATATCTCAACCCTAGTTGGTTATATTAAAGGAAGTGGGGATTTTTCTAATAGTGTCTTTTTATTAGAAAGTTTTCCCTATACATTTTTTAATTCATTGCAGACATCATCCAATATCATGGTACCTCAATATTTTTTAAAAATAGTATGGGTTTCTTGTGATTCACCATAACATTGAATATGATAGTGATTTATTCTACTATTTCAAATGAATAATGTTAAATTAATTCTTTAAACTAAATATTCATAAGATATCTCATCTCAAATTCAAAACCTTTTAGATCATTATGAGTAAAAAATAAATAGAAATTATTATATCTCCATATACTTTCATAAATTTTACTTCTATATATTATAATTTTATAATTTTATAAAAATTTTAAAATATTTACATGTATAAATTATGTATACTTTTATAACTTATATGTAATTTTATATTGTTTTATAAATGTATATACATCATTAAATTATGTATATTTTTTGAAAATATATATTATATAGTAAATTATATATAATTTTATACATATATATATTTATATTATATATATATACACACATTTTTAATTTATACTTTTATACTTATATACATTTTTCAATTAATTAATAGTTTAATAATTTAATACTTTCAGAAATTTTATTTCTATAATTACAATTTTATATATTTAAAATTTTGTACATTGATTATAATTTTTTCATCAAATCCATTTGGATAATTCATATTTATTTAGTTATATGTGATATTTTATGTTTTAAATCATAAGGGGTGGAAGATAGATGTGTGCCTTTAATTGAGTGTTGAATGAGATTCAATTTTTTTAATTTTATGTTCAGTAATGTATCTAAGGGGGAAATTATTCAATTACATTTTATTATACACATTGATAATAACACCATTCCAAGGGCATGCCACTTACTCTATCCAACCAGTACGATATCCATCATGACCACACTCCCACAAAAGGTGAATTAATATTTAACCCCATTATAACTTAAAAAACTACATTGGATCTTACATAACCTATATGGTTTAAATTAGGGGAGTCCTCTACAACAACATATTATCTCTAATTTTGTGTTAGATTCTAATGTGATGAGTCTTAGCAAACAAAATGAAATGATAACAATCATCCTCATTAGCTTCATCTCTAGAACAGTTATTATTTCATTTTGTTGTTGGAGACTCACCCCATCACTTTTGGATATGCACCTATGTTGTTTGAACTACTCTCTAGAGTAGTCATCCCATAATAGGTACTTGTGAACATTGTGGATGAATTCAAAGGATACAACTTACCACCAGTGGAGTAATTATTTTCTAAAATTCAATCACCCATTTCCTTCAAGTAATGATAAAATTTTATGGGACATGGAAACGTTGCTTTTCGCTTATTTGGAAGACCCCTCTTTGTGTATTTATTTATCTAGTTAAGTATTAGTATTTCTGATTCAAATTGGATGGATATGAATTGAAAATCAATGAATGACAATTGTATGAAAAAAGATTATGAATTTAGGGTGAATGAGTACATCAAATTTGAAAATGATCACACATGTGACCCTTATAAAGTCCTTTGTCCATGTTTACGCTGTTGTTATTAAATACTAATTATTCTATATGATTTGTAAGACCACTTGATATTTCACAAAATAGATCGAAGTTATAAATATTGTACTAAACATGGGAAAAAAATTAATGTAACTCATGACTAGGATAACACTACTTCATTTTATGGATCATGTGATACGATTACATGTGTTGAAAATGAAGAATATTTTATCAAGGAAGTAATTAAAGGTGTGAATGATAATGAAAATAGTATTGAGGAATTGATAATGATAGTTGAAGATGAAATTCATGATTTTCCTAAATTGTTCGAGAGGTTAAAGGTTTCTGAAATGATGCCATTGTATACTGGTTATACTAAATTTATAACATTATCATACATTCTAAAGTTTTATAATTTAAAATATGGAAATAGATGGAGTGACACTAGTTTTCCTAAACTGCTTTCCCTTTTGAGTGATATGCTCCTAGAAGATAATGATCTTCCAAGATGAATATATGATGCTAAATGAAGTCTACATTCAATGGATATGTTATCTATAAGAATATATGCATGTCCAAATGACTACATACTATTTAAAAATGACAAAACATCACATAAATAATTTCCAATGTATGGTTCTTCTCGATACAAGAAATATGGATCTCGCCCTATGAATAGTTTATGATGCTTTCAATTCATTCTGAGGTTTAAGAACCAATATGGAAGTGAGGATAATGCAAGGTAATCGACATGGAATGAAGATACAAGATATAAATATGGAAAAATTCTTCACCAAATATATTGCTTAATGGACAAGAATTGATAATTATAATCCTAAATTTAGAAACGATCTGACAAAACTTCATCTTAAACTATCTATAGATGAAGTGAATCCTTCTTGTTTTTAATGTATCACTCAAAGTATATCATCAGTTATGATGGTATATTATTAATTTTTATAATGTTCATGCATAGAATGAAAATAAATTGTGTTTTCTATACTTATTCGAGACCAAAACAACCGAGTAAAGATATTGTTTTTTATTTTTCACTATCGATTGAATATTTGAAATTATTTTGGGATTCAGGTGTTACGTTGTATGATGCTTACAGAATTGAGTATTTCACATTTTGATCCATGTTGTATAGGATGATAAATTAATTTGATGCTAATGGAAATCTATCAGGATATATCCATAAAGGAACTCAAGGGTTTCACATTCATGAACAAGGTAAATAGTTATTTATGTTGAAACATTCATTAATTACTTTGTTTCTAGGACATTAAAAATTTCTACCTTGGAGACATAATAACCAATCATGTCATGCCCCAAATCAGGGATACCCGAATTCGGTTCCATACAGAGATTTCATTCAGTTCAGGTTTTGAGAAACCAGCTACTTCTAAAATACTTCTTCAAATAAAACCCGATATCTGAAGAATTGTTTTCATAAATGTAGAGTGAGCACAAGAATTCCTAGTAAGGGGTTTTAAAATAAACCAATATAACTTTGGAATACATTCTTTAAAACATTCCATAAAACATTTTTCTTAAAGAAAATCTATAACACATGTAACATATCATAAAAGTTCTCAATTACAAATGTGCTAACAGAAATACAAGGATTCATGATTCAAATATTGGTATGCTTAATAGGAGTAATGAATAAAAGTCAGTATAAACATGTGTGATATAAGAATATGTAAAAAAAATTAAACAGATAAGAGTAATGAATAATCAGAGTTGCGCATAAAGGTAATAAATTCATTTGCAAACATCAAATTCTAAATCATTTAGTGCTAAACATATGTTATGCCATATGCTTTTACTTTTCTGATACTCATAATTATTGGCTCTGAACCATGGATATTCTACTAGTAGAATATCCATTTGATTAATTAATTATCATACACGTAATGAGGGAATGTATTGTGCCAGACATTAATTTTTGTGTCAAGGAATCATGCCAAGACCTAGGGGATAACTGTAACCAGACCCCAACCTGGAGAGCCTCTGTAACCGAACTCCATCCCGGAGAGCCTCTGTAACCCGACACCAACCCGGAGAGCCTCTGTAACTGGACTCAAACCTAGAGGGTCTATTGTAACAAGAACCCAACTCTGAGGGCTTACTTTTACCTGTCCCCAAACCGAAACATACAAGTCCAATACATTCCTCATCTGTTTCAAAAGGTCATGTATCAAATGTGTCCCATAAAACATTGAACACCTAATTCCATGTCGTTTATTTGGAGAGTCTCATACCACTCCAAATAATTAAATTCTTAATTCATTATCATAAGTTATGAATATGAAATAGTCTGATTTATCACATAAATTAATAACATTACAACTCTTCCATAAACTTTCAATGCATTACATTTCATATTTATAACTTCAGATCGGTATTATTCATGGTCAATTCATGCACAGATAAATGTAAATGACATTGGACTAAATCATAATTTGTTAGTTATTATTTAGATAATAAATTTCCCAATGACATTCATAGTCTAGTAAATGTTCTTTGCACATGTGATATTGATTTAAAACACACAAGTAATGAATGAATGAGGTTACCACAAAAAATAATAGTTCCTTAATTTTCAAAATCCGTGATTTATGGAAGTGAATATTTATAGTATAAAATTACCAATTTTAAATTCAGACATATTTCATTTTTACAAAATCATGTGCTGATAAATGGTCAATTCTTAATAAATGGACATACCCCATGTTGCATAGCATATATGGTCAACTGATTTGCAGTGAAATGTTTTTATATGTAATGCATACATTCATGAGAAATTAACTAATCATATCAAAAACATTCTTTTACCCCTGAAGTTTGTTTTAGGCCAACTTATTTCAGATTAGGGTTTTAACTGATAGGTGCATATAGATAACCATATATATATATATATACATAAAATATGTATATGTCGCACCCTTACTTTATATATTCTGAAAACTAAAAATTACATATATATATATCTCTCTGTGTGTGTGTGTGTAAATTTAAATTTTACAAGAAATGTAATTTTTTTAATAATAAAAAACCCTTAGCATCATATAAGTATTTCAGATTTTAAGAAAAATAACTTCCTTACCAGAACCATAAAATATAGATTGTATAAAGTAATAAAAAAATTTCCTTTAAATTTTAAAAAAATCATTGCAAATCAACACTTGATAGAATTAAAACTTGGTGGATTATAATTATATGGGAGTATGTGTAATAAATATACTGACCCATTTGAACCCGGAACTTTATTCACACCCAATCCTTTATTTAAAGATTTTAAATCATCTTTAATAACATAAAATAGAAATTGATTGAATTAGGTGTGTATATAAGAATATAAATTAAGTGTATAATAGAAAATAATTATAAATTAAAATAAAACTTAACTTATGTATGCATAAAATAATAATTTATATATGTGTGTCTATATATTTATATATATATATACACACATATAACTACCGTAATTTGATCAAATTACACCCTCAAAAACCATAATATTTAGAGATAAATACTTAAAATTTAAAACCGTTATCATTTTAAAAATTCCAGGTTATATAGTTAGATACAGTTTCTTGTATATATATATATATACGTATAACATTTTATAACAACATGGTTTTAGAAAAACAATTAAAACCCCATCAACACATAGATTTTAAAATCAAAACCCATTTCGGAAAAAATATGTTATAATGAAATATATAGATTCAAATAAACATTTATACACAAGTATATTTGTGTATACCTTTGTAAAAAAAATAGGAAACAAAACTGATCAGATAAATTAAACCCTTACAAAATATACATTTAATTAAAACATGACCCATACATCCATTATATCACCTGAACCCAAAAACTCGAAGACCCAGGTTCAACATAGAAGAACTTTTAAACTACATCAAAGTTATAATCATACCATTAGGAGCATATATAAGTATATACTCTCATAGAAACACCGCAAAGAAAATTTAAAACCCTTACAAGTAATAATATCGTAAAATAAATATTTGAGACAAATTATAGTGAACCCTTACTGCTTAAAGACAAGGTGGATTTGAGGTGAGCTTTTTTGGACACTTGAGAGGAAGAAAACTGGAGAGGTTAAGGGGGAAAAGTTTTTATTTATGTTTTCAATTAAGGGTTTTTTATAAAAAAATACCCACTGAATAAATATTGGAACCCAAATAATCATGTTGTGTAAGCTCCCAATTAGATAAATAACACCATTAAAGTAATAGGGCCAATCCATGAGGAAACAGAGCAATGAAATGGACAAAAACATTATAAAATTTTGATTGCGACCCTACAAGCAGACCAACAATAGTTTGAAAAAATATCACAGCATCACATTGATAAACTGTGAGACAGGGAAATCAAAAAGATCCAAAAATGTTTTAGTCAACACCCTAAAAAATCATAGCTCGATTTTGGTCCAGGAATTAAGAATGCTAACTGATCAAACTTGCATCTGAGCTTGGTGTGATGTCTCTGACCTGCGGCCTTGTCCCTAACCTCACCGAATAGAAAACCTCTCTACAGCACTGACCTTATCTGTGCCACAACTCAACCTGGACAGCGCCCCATGAAACCGGGGTCGAGACTCCCCTAAGGTCCTCTATTGCGGCACGACCCAAAACTCACCTGACCTACTCGAGACCCCCAGCGTCGGACCATTGAAACACTAAATATGGCCAACACCCGAAGCATGATGCACTCCAACTCCTGAAGCATGATGCACCCCTACTCTCGAGTGAGGTCTCCCTTATTTCACGGATCTCACGGGATTCTCAAATACCTTCACATGATTTCCCCCTTTTTTCCAACAATCAAACTATTATATTATTATAATATTTTTACTATTACTTATATTATATCTTTATTCATATATTATTAATAACTTTAAAAAGTAAAAAAGTTATTTATCTATTATACTTATTTTATCAATAGTTTTAAAAAGTAAATGTTATTGTAACTAAATTATTTTTTAAAACATATATTAATATATATCACATTATATACTTATAATGTTATAAATTAAATGTATTATAATAATAATTATCATAATTTGTACAAAATATTTGTAATTCTGAATGTTTTCAAACAAATGATAATAAGATATGATTCAAATCAATAATAATTTTTGTTTAAATCTCACATGTACAATTCAAATCATTCTATTAATATATATATATATATATATGTATATATAATTTTATTAAAAAATTGAAAATGATAATTTACAATCTAAAAAATATTACATTATATAGATATATACACACATGTGTATATAAAATATTTTTGAACTCAAATAATAGATCAAATAATTTTCGGCATAATTAAAATAGCGCAAAAATAATGTCATTAAAATATTTTAAAATAACAATTTTCTATGTCATGTATAACTGCATATAAAATTATAATTTTATAATAGTATTTTCATTCTAATCCAATATACAAATATATATATATATATATATTAAATTTTGAAAAAAAATACAAATTAGTTATATTATTATATTTATTATGTCATTCTTGAAAATATTGATGTCGTAGATTTCTCCATACATACTAAAACTTAGGACCTATAATAGGTAGGTCACTCGATGGTCACCATCCAAAGCAGCTTCTAGAAATTTACCTACAGCTTGGAAGTTATCAGTGAAAGTGAATCATAGAAAAAGAGCTTCATGAAACTTTCGCCTCTGCCTATAACCTATAAATAGTGCAATTGTAGTATGGTAATTGTCTGGATTGCTTCCTTGGTAAATATAGAGGATGTTTGGGCGGTTCGACACCCTGTGGAGTTGTTTACAAGACAATAGAAGGTTTTCAAAAGTCTTGTATCCCCCTAAACATGACTTGGCCACTATGATTTCTACTATCTACATCAAGAGAGACAGATGGCATGATTCAAAAGCCATTTAAAAATTTAAGGAAACCACTACTTAGTAACACATTACAAAGATTTCAGTATTGTTCAAATATTATCATATGTCTCTAAAGAGACATAAGACGTGTATTTTTGTTTTCCAAGAAAACATTATATTTAGTAATGCTTAAATAAAATTTTCATTGTTCAGTTCGGTTTTTATAGAGTTATCTAAACCAAATCCTCTGATACAAATTGTCATGCCCCATCTCACGGATACCCAGAGCTGATGCCGTACAGAGGATCGATTTGGTTCAGGTTCTGAGAAACCAGCTACTTCTGAAATGATTATTCAGCTAAAACCCAATACCCAAAAAAATTATTTCAAAAACGTAGGGTGATAATAAGAATTACTAGTAAGGGGTTTTAAAATAAACCAATATAACTTTTGAAAACATTCTTTAAAACATTCTATAAAACTTTTTTCTTAATGAAAATCTTTAACACATGTAACATATCATAAAAGTGCTCAATTAAAAATGCGCTAACATAAATACAAGGATTCATGATTCAAATATAGGCATGATTAATAGGATTAATGAATAAAATCCATTATAAAAATGTATGACATAAGAATATATAAGAACAAACTAAATAGCTAAGGGCAATGAATAATTATAGTTGTGCATAAAGGTAATAACTTCAATTTAAAACATCTAATACTAAATCACTGAGTGCTAAACATATATCATGCCATATGCTTTTACTTTTATGATACTCATAAGTACTGGCTCTTAAAAATGGATATTATACTAGTCAAATATCCATTAGATTAATTAATTATCATACACATAATGAGGGAATGTATAATCCTGAACTTTAATTTTTGTGTTAAGGCCTCATGACCTAGGGGCTAACTGTAACTGGACCCCAACCTAGAGAGACTCTGTAACCGGAATCCATCCCAGAGAGCCTCTATAACTGGACTCCATCCCAGAGAGACTCTGTAACCGAACTCCAACCCGGAGGGTCTGCTTTAACTGGACCCCAAATCGGAGGGCTTACATTTACCGACACCCAACCCAGAACATACTAGCCAAATACATTACTCATATTTTTGAAAATGTCATGTATCCAAAGTGTCTCATACCACTTTTAACACATAATTCCATGTATTTTATTTGGGGAGTCCCATACCACTCTAAATAATTAAAGTCTTAATTCATTATCATAAGTGATGAATAATAAATAGTCTGATTTATCACATAAATTAATAACTTTATGACTCTTCTATAAAATTTCAATGCATTAAATTTCATGTTTATAACTTCTGATAGATATTATTCATGCTCAATTCATGCATGGATAAATGTAAATGACATTGGACTAAATCCTAATATGTCAGTTATTATTTAGATAATAAAATTCCCAACGATTTGCATTGTCTGGTAAACGTTCTTTGCACATGTCATATTGATTTAAAACACACAAGTAATGAATGGATGGGGTTACCACATAAAATAATAGTTCTTTAATTTTCAAAATCTTTGATTCATGGAAATTAATATTTATAGTTTAAAATGACCAGTTTTAAATTAAGACAGATATCATTTGTACACAAGCATGTGCCAATAAATGGTCATGTATTAATAAATGGACATACCCCATGTTGCATAACATATATAGTAAACGGATTTGGAGTGAAACATTTTTTCTATGTAATGCATACATTCAGGAGAAATTAATTAATCATATCAACAAAAAAAATTAACCACTGATGCTAGTTTTAGGCCCACCAATTTCGGATTGTGGTTCAAACTTATATGTTCATACATATAACCATATATATATACATAAAATATGTATATGTTGCACCCTTACTTTATATATTCTAAAAACTAAAAATTATATATATATATGTGTGTGTGTGTGTGTGTGTGTGTGTGTGAGTGAGTGTGTGTGTGTGTGTATGCATTAAAATTTTACAAGAAATGTAATTTGTTTAATAATAACAAACCCTTATCATCATATAAGTAATTCACATTTTAAGCAAAATAACTTCCTTATCAGAACAAGAAAATATAAATTGTATAATGTAATAAATAAATCTCAGTTACATTTTAAATACATCATTGAAAATCAACACTTGATAGAATTAAAACATGTTGGATTAAAAATATATGGGTGTATGTGTAACAAATATACCAATCCATTTGAACCTGAAAAATTATTCACACCCAAGTCTTTATTTAACAACTGTAAATCATCTTTAATAATATAAAATAGAAATATATTGAATTATGTGTGTACCTCTGAATTAACACTAAGTGTATAACAGAAAATAATTATAAATTATAATAACCCTTAACTTATGTACACATAAAATAATAAGTTATATATGTATATATATATATGTATATAAACACATATAACTACTATAATTTGATCAAATTACACCCTCACAAACCATAAGATTTAGAGATAAATACTTAAAATTTAAAACAATTATCATTTTAAAAAATCTAGGTTATATAGAAAGATACAATTTCTTATATATATATATATATACATGTATAATATTTTATAACAACATGTTTTAAGAAAAAAAATTAAAAACCCTTTCAACACAAAGATTTTAAAATCATAACCCAGTTCGGAAAATAATATGTTATAATGAAATATATATATTCATATAAACATTTATACAAAAGTATATATGTGTATACCTTTGTAAAAAAAATAGACAAAAAAATTGATCAAATTAATTAAACCCTTACAAAATATACATTTAATTAAAACTTAACCCTTACATCCATTATATCACCTGAACTCGAAAACCCGAAGACCCAGGTTCAATACAAAAGAAATTTTAAACTACTGCAATGTTTTAAACATACCATTAAGAGAATATATAAGTATATATTCTCAATGAAACATGAACAGGAAATTTTTAAACACTTATAAGATATAATATCATAAAATAAGTATTTGAGGCAAATTATAATGAACCATTAATGCTTAAGGATGAGGTGGAGTTGAAGTGAGATTTGTTGGACACTTGAGAGGAGGAAAACTAGAGAGGATAAGGGTGAAAAGTTTTTATTTGCATTTTCAATAAATTGTTTTTATAAAAAAATACCCACTATATAAACAGTGGCACCAAAATAAGCTTATTGTGCAAGCTACCAATCAGAAAAATCACACCATTAAAGTAATGGGGCCAATCTGTGAGAAAACAAAGAAATACAATGGTCAAAAACATTATAAAATTTTGATTACGACCCTAGAATAAGACCAACCTCAGTTTGGAAAAAAAATCACTGCATCACACAAACAAACAGTGAGACATGGAAATCAAAAAGATCCAAAAATGTTTTGGTCAACATCCTACAAAATCATACCTCAATTTAGGTCCAGGAATTCTGAACCCTAAATGATCGGATTTTCATATGATCTCGGTGTGACGTCTTCGACTAGTGGCCTTATCCCTGACCTTTCCATACAAAAAACCTCTCAGCAGCTCCGACCTCATCCACGCCTCGACTAGTCCTGGACAACGTCCCATGAAACCGACGCTGAGACTCTCCCGAGGTCCTCCCCAACGGCACAACTCCAAACTTTCCCGACCTGCTCGGGACCCCAGGTGATGGACCACTGAAATCCTAAACGCGACCTACACCTGAATCGTGACGCACCACAACTCCCAAAGTGCGACACACCCCTACTCCCGAGCACAGTCTCCCTTCCTTCATGAATCTCATGGGATTCTCAAATCCCTTCACAGGATTTTCCACCTTTTTTCCAACTATCAAACTGTTATATTATTATAATTTTGTTACTATTATTTCTATTATATCTTTCTACATATATTATTAATAAATTTAAAAAGTAAAAAAGTTATTTATCTATTATACTTATTTTATCAATAGTTTTAAAAAGTAAATGCTATTATAACTAAATTATTTTATAAAACATATATATATATATATGTCACATTATAAACTTATAATTTTAAAAATTAATTGTATTACAATAATAATTATCATAATTTGTGCAAAAATTTTGTAATTTTGAATGTTTTAAAACAAATGTTAATAGGATATGATTCAAATCAACAGTAATTTTTGTCAAAAGCTCACATATACAATTTTAATCATTCTATTAATATATATATAATTTTATTTATAAAAATTCAAAATGATAATTTATAATCGAACAATTATTAAATTATATATATAAATGTGTATATAACATATTTTAAAACTCATATAATAGATCAAATAATTTTACACATAAATAAAATAGAGAAAAAATAATGTCATTAAAATATTTTAATTTTTTTTTGATGTCATGTATAATTGCATATAAAATTACAATTTTATAATATTATTTTCATTGTAATCCAATAAAAATATATATATATATATTTAATTTTGGAAAACAATAAAATTAGTTATATATATATAGTTATTATTTAAGATATTCTATTAAATAATAATTTGAAAAGAATAAAAATAATTATTTTAAAGTGTACTTCAATGTAAATTTTCTATTATTAATTTAAAAGAAAAGGTATCCATTTAATAAAACACTAATGATCACTCGACTAAAACTCCAACGGTTACTTCATTTTGAACTCCACTAACTATAAAATGTTCCCAAGTATTTCTAACAATCAGGAAAACCATCTTAAATATATATTTATGGTATATCATATCTATTTTGGTTTGGTTAACTAGGATGGTTCTCTACATTCCTTTTACCCTTAGTACTTATGTCATTCTCCTAGTGATCACATTCTTCTTTATGGCTGGTCCATGAAATGAGAGCTACCTGCTCGGCCTCTTTGTGGTGTTAGCAGGTCTCCCAATGGCACTTCTCATATTTTCTATTAGTTTCTTATCCTAACTATGGTTTTTTTCATTTTGATATGTAAAAATTTCAGTGGTTTATTAATAATATGTGTATTGTTTTATATTTAGAACCATTGTTTGAATAAAGAAATAATAAAAATCTATTATTACACATTAAAAAGGTTTGGGGTGTCACAAATCATGTATGACACCATTCTCAGGGAGTTTAGAAGAAAATATAACATCTTATCCACTAATAGGTGATCAACTGTTTGAGAACATAAAAGATATGGATATATATTTTTGAAAACCTTTTTCAAAAAACCCTTCAAAACAGTTGGAATGGGAGATCTTTTGTTTTAATTACCATACTAGAATTGTTTGTATGTTAGCCATTTTATAGATGTTATTCATGTTAAAAAAATGTATGAGATAGTGTCTCTTTTAAATTACTAAACGCACTAGGAAAAAATGATGGAATTAAGGATAGGTTGGAAATGACTGTCAAGGGAATATGGGATGAGTTGGTGCTAGGGAAGGGTGAAAAATGGACATTTCATCATCCAGCCACCTACAGTCTTTCCAGGGATGGGAGATACCAGTATTGAAACTTCATGAATGATGTAATGGTTTTATATGGGTATTTATTGAATACCAAGAATATCATTTCAATGACTGATTTATTATTATTGTGTTTAAAATCACATGATTTCATTTTTTGATGTAAGATCAAAATCATGCAGCATTATGTTCCATTTTTCCTATGAATTTCTATCATAAATTAACCAAGATATGTTTCTTTTTCAAAGATATATGTAGAAAGGTTATATAACTAGAGAAAATTCTAAAAATGGAAAATTTATTTGACGTCATATTATGTGAATTAGATATGTTCTTCCCACTGAAATTCTATGATATAATGGTTCACATGGTGAGATAGATTCAAATATGTGTTACTATACATTATATACGGATTTACCCCACTGAATGGTACATGAATATTTTGGATGGGTATGTAAAAAATTTGAATTCATCCAAAGAGTTTTATTATAGAGATATGTATTATATAATATTCCATTAAATTATGCACTAACAACCATTCCAGTGTGGAATGTATTGGTGTAGAAAAATCTCATCACACTAGGAAACTTGTGGATGAAGAAATTTATGGAAGATATTCCATCATAATCACTACCATGGATTGGATGTAATACCACCTTTACATTTTGAATAAATGTTTAGATATTTTCCCATATGTTGAAACCCACAAGTAAATTCTTCAGAATTCGAATCCATCAAGGGGTGAAATATGGATATCAAATACAGAAAATAAATAGTTTATAGGATGATTTTGTGATCATAATTTTTAGGAATCAAATGAAAATATGGATTTATTTTCAGAATGACTTCAATGGATATCCAGAAGACTAAATGTGCATGTATTATCTAGAAATGGTTATGTAATGCATGGTTATACAATCTATACAAATGTACATGATGAATACAACACAATATAAAATTGTGTAGTTACACTTTTCGGTAAATTTTTGTACGTATCTTGTACCTAGGATAGAAATCTAATTTATGTGAATATATCATACTTTGGAATAATAGAAAAATATGGGATTTGGATTATACAACATTCAAAGTGATTATTTTTCAATGCATGTTAGTTGATAATAGGAGTTCTATTAAAAAAGATGAATTGGGATTCATGAAAGTTTATTTTAATAAGGAAGGGTATAAAGAAGAACCATTTATAATGACATCATAAATAATACCCATATTTAATGTTTCAAATCCCGCAAACTATAAGTGGTCAATTGTTTTTTATCAGAAAAAACCATTAAAGGGTCAAATGAAAATTCAACTAAGGATGGAAATTTCATTGGTAAGTAACAATCATTTCATAGTGATCCCAATGTATATGAGGTCTTGTATTTCAAAGGAGATCATAATAAAGGGATTTGGATACTCTGTAGAGTGGTCAAATCCCTTAATCCGTAAGAAAGAGAGTTTAATTATCCAGTTAGTCTTCTCTATAATATACATTGTGTTACCTCATGTTATTATATGTTCATTAATATATTTATATAATATAAATTAAATATTGAAACAATTCTACTAATAATGACTTCTGAGCATGCTGATGCTCCTAATCCTATGGAACAATAGGTTTTTCAACCAACTCCTGCTCCCAGTGTAGAGGAACAATGAACTTCTACACATGTTAATGCTACCAATATATAGGAAAATCATATTTATGATGATGAACCTAAGGAAATGGTATACAATAAAGAGTAGATGTCACTGAACAAATAAAAGTGTTGTAGCATGGAAGTTCTCTAAAAATTATGTAGGTGAAATGCAGAGGCAGAAAATTCAACTTTGGATGCAGTGGATGTCTTAACCCCAACATGAACATATTTAGTAGTTTCATAAGTCTCAACACTCAACAGAACGTACTGATTGATAAATCTTTGCGGAACAATGTTATTCCCACACTAAAGAAGCCTATCTAGAGGGAAATTATGTAACATTATGATATCATTTCTTTATTTTCCAAAAAAATAAAATAATAAGAGATTGACCTACTCTTAATTATACATTGTAGAGTGAATTTATAGTATATTACACCTATAAGAATTTTTTTAATCCCTGTTGGAATAGTCTATAGAGGATTTCACAAAATTATAATGAAATTTCATATGAATGATACTAAAGGTAAATTTATCCTACAACCACCACATATATATGCACACATGTTATGATAAGTTGCATGGGATGGTTTTACGGGCCTTAGTGGAGAGATATTTTTTAGGTATATTTTTAATTGTAATATATTGTTTGAAAATACATGTATTGATCACTTTGAAAATGAATTTTTAATTTAGGAAACCAAAACTGAGTGTTGAAAATAAGGAATGGCCAGAAAAAAATATACCCCCTCCACAAAGCAAGGATGGGGTGTGATTCACTTGAAAAAAATTATACATATTTTAAATATACCATAAGACTTTTATGTGTATTGAAATGAAAAAAAAACTATGTTCCACTGCTTATATGCAGATTGATGAATCTAAATACAAATCTAATTCCATCCCATGTCTTGTTCTATTGAAAGTGTCATATGTAAATAAATAGGAAATATAAATAGATGATAAAACAAAAACAATTGTTGATTTTTTTATGTATGAGATAATATTTTTTAGGTTTTGAATCACTATTACATGAAAATTATTATTATTTAACTATATTTTCTATTCAACGTAGACATAAGAATCATAAAAAGTTATACAAGATGAATACATACTATCAGTGGACCTAATGTTGCCAGAATAGTATAACAGTATTTGTGGTGCAGGTTTTGGTGTGACAACCAGAAGTTATTTTGAGAAAATAAAATTATAGGAGTTGAAGATAAAGAAATAGAAGATATGAAATTAATATTTGTTTCCCTTGATGAAAACCAAGGAAAAAATATCTCTTCACCACTAACTTTGAGACAAGCCATTCCCCTCAATGATATTTCTTAGATGAGGTAATAAATATTCACTTGATTATTTATATGAAATTTGAATCACACATACATTGATACCTTTCATGTACTAATATTATACATGGTTAAAATGACTCTGATTTATATTTATCAACACCAACCTGTCTAAATTTTTTGAGGGCTACTCTGTTCAATATCCAAGAATACATTCTACACAATAATCCACTTCCAATAGTTCAAGTGGGAGTGGGATTATAGTATCTCATGAGATCAACATCAATATACTTATTCTAATTGATGACATAGGTATTCGTACTATCGAGAAAGATATTGGAACCTTCATGTCATTGAATTTAGATCTTGTAAAAAACCTACCAATAAGGAGGTATTTATTCCAATTTATTTTTCATGATTAACCTTTAACAATTAATGAAAAATTTCAGAACAGATGAATGTTTTTACATACAAACAAAGGGATGTGTGTGAAATGAAAAGTTGAATCAAAACCATCTAAAGGATCAAGAAAATGATCAAAAATAACATAATAAAGCACTTTTATCCCACCCATTAGATAGTCTCATTTACCAACATTTAAGGTTCATGAAGAAACAATGTTACAAATTGGTAGTAATAACATAGTTGATTTTGAAGAAAAATTGTGTGGAGATACCATTACAGACTATATTTCTCTTGAGAATGTAAATGGATTCATCATGTATGAATGGTTTATATTCTCAATTATAAATTTATACATGAGGGGTGTTTTCATGATTTTTCCCATAGCTAATATACAATGATAATTATAACTGAATACATTTAATATTTTTTGTAGGTGTATATATGAATATCGATTGAAGGGATTAACCCATAAACATAAATATGTACTCATTATTCTAAACATTACTTATATATAATAAAACGAAATAGAATTAAATAATATAGATGTAATAGTGGAAAAATTGGAAAAATATTTTTACCAAAAATTATTGGATGAAAAACTCTTCTTAATATGAGCGATGTTGGGAAAAAATTACAATTTAATCATATCATGTATATTTTCATTCCATACATTACTTATTCTTTTTTGTGTTTTTTGGAAATATTTGATACTCATTGGGGTAGATTTGGAAACTCCAAAGATTTATTTTTCAGATTCACTATATGGATACCCAACAAACAGACCACGCATGATGGAATTTTTCAATTTTCTGTACACTACATCAAATGTTTTAAAACTAAATGTCAATTTATATATTTTTTATTAAGTTTTACTAATAATTTTGTTGATAGGGTTCTATTTAATTATCATTAAAATCTTGAAATCAGGATAGTTCATGCATAATTAGATCCTGCAAAGTTCTAGAAGTGGAAAATTATTAGGTTGTATATAATAATATTTCAATATCCAAACACATATAAAAACTAATTACTTATTTTTTTCAATGTATATTTGGTGTATAGCACAAAAAATGGAAATTATTGTGGATATTATGTTTTTAAATTTTTGAGATATATCATATACCATCAAAAAATAGCATTCCCTAAGAGGAATTTTAAAAGATAATTACAATTTAATTTAAAATATTTATTAATCCTTTATATATTAGTATTTTCTAGTACCGCTATGATTATTGAAAATAATCATATTCAAATGATGAAATTGATTTGTTTTTATATGAATGGGAAACAAACCTAATGGTAGAATGTATACATATATCATGAGGATGTGACTTCCCACTAAATATTTAGTTGATTTCATTATCATTTTATATACTTTTTCTAGTCCATTTCCTCAAAATATCTATTTTTTTAATTTCACATAGATCATAAAGAAATGACCTCATGTGGGATGGTAATTAAATAATGCAATGAAAATAATGAAAATAAATAAATGGGTAAATAATGTAAACAAACATAATGAGAATTTGAATTCTTACAACCTTCAAAAAAATAAACAACGTTTAATGAGAAGGTTAAAGTGTTTTTTAATAATTTACGTTCTTACTTATAATATTATATGCTCTTTATAGCATTATAAAATATAAATTAAATGTTTGAATACTCATACAGTCAATGTATTCTACCAATGAAGATGTTGCCAATATTATGGAAGAAAATACTATAATGAAGGAAACACTTTGGGAAGATGTAAAGGAATGGCTATGATGTGCATTATATATTTCACTAAATGAATATAAAAAAATGTTGATTTAATTTTCATTATTCTTTAGATAGTTCATTT
Organism: Viscum album; assembly: GCA_963277665.1. Classification (NCBI taxonomy): domain Eukaryota; kingdom Viridiplantae; phylum Streptophyta; class Magnoliopsida; order Santalales; family Viscaceae; genus Viscum; species Viscum album. The sequence continues at coordinate 302,289 of OY728159.1, forward strand.
TTTAGAGGATTAATGTCCACATTTTTTTCCTTTTCACCAAAACCAACATAGAACCATTCTTCCTCAAAACATTTTCACCCTTACAGTGTTGACATTTATCACTTTACATCATGTTCCCTCCACTCCCTTTGAAGTAAAAGAAAAAAAATTCCTCATCTCAATCACATAGGTAGTCTTGATGTTTTCACAATAAATCATTATATATAGAAGTATTGTTTTATTTTATATTTATGTTAAATTTATTTACATTTAATATTACTCACATAAGAATTATTTTCTTATACAGGTGGATTTTATTTGATTTGAGGTGGTTTTTTTGATGCATCTCCTGATAGTGAATGGTTGGATTTTGAGGCTACAATTGAGATAATGACAACAATGAAATCGGTCAAGAATGTATACAACCATTATGTAAAGTTAAGTTCCTACTACTTATTTAATTAAATTTTTCATCATTTTATAAAATAATTGTAAGTTAATTTCCTTATCATTTTTATATTTTGTTTTTTCAAAAAACTATTGGGAAGTCATATTTTTCATTAATTGTCTTTAAAAATTCAGAAAATATAGAACATGTTACGTTATATTGGAAGAGGAAATTGTAATCTTATGGAATCGTAAATGCTTCAGGGATCATGGGGTTTCTCTTCCATATGAATGAAACAAGTTGTCTCTTTTCTGAATTGTTGTAGATATTTTGAAGCAAAACATGTATATCATACTCAATTAGTCACAAATCAACGTGATACACAATGTCCTCAGTATGACTCATATTGTATGTTTTTAGTTTATAAATTATATTTTTGTTCAAAACACACATCACATACTCAAGTATGTTTTTTAATTTAAAATTGACCTTAATTTCAGTAAAAATAACAAGTGACATAGTGGAGACTAATAAAACACATTCAGATTGTTCACATAATTTTGGAAAATAGTCCATAAGTCATTTTTTATATGTATGAATCAATTCTAGCTCAATCTAACAACTGATGTAGCCGATATAACTCCAAATGTGTCTTTTTTATTTAAATTTCACATTAATTTTAGTAAAAATAATAAGTGATATATTAAAACAATGAAAATGAATTCGTATTTTTTTATACTTTAGGAAAAAAATATCCATAAATAATTTGAGAAGTGTAGGAATAAATTGCACATCAATCCAATGTACGGTGTGACCGATATGACTCCAATTATGTCTTTTTATTTAAACTTGACACAAATTTTAGTAAAAGTAAAATTCTCTTGGATTGACATGAAATCATGGGGCCATGATCACCGAGTCGTTTCTTATCTATAGAAATCAACACCATATCCATCAGATTCTCATGTCTCCTAGGATAATGTTTAATGTTGGATATTTTTATAAAAATGACATACCTCTCAATAGGGTGTCAAAAACAAGAAAAAGACTATTGATTGGTGTGAAAATTTACAAGATAATTTCTTGAATCATATGTGATCTATTAGAAATAAGCATGCATTAAAATGATTCCTGGATTGATTGATATGTGTTAAAAAAATTTCAACATTAATAGTCATTTATTAAGAGATAAATAGTGTAATAAGATATTTTGGATTATATTTTCACATTTTTTGTATTTGGGATGTTGTATGTACGTATCATAGTATAAAATATTTTGATTATTTTATATATATTATCAAAAAAAATTGACTTAAATTTAAAATATATTATTTTGTATTTTCTTTGTTTAATTTTTTTATATCATATCAGTAGGTTCTTTGAGCTAGAAGATTTAAAGGAACTGTACCTGTTTGGGTCACTAGTTTGGTCTAAATCACTAGTTATTATTTATTGTATTTGTTATTTTTTAGCTTCTATTTCCTATTTTTGTTATTTGGTGGCTATTAAAAAGTAAATTTTTGAAAAGAAATATGCAGACTAGTGGCTGGTTATGGTAGTTGCTAAAGACATTTTATTCTAAGATCATTAGTGACCACTTCTAATGGTCACTGTACTTTTGGGATTTTTAGCCACCTTTGGCGGTAATAAAATCTCTTCCTTGTGACTACCACCATGCGTGTTTGGGCTATAGCGACCACCAAGGGTAGTCACTATTTTCTATTAGTGACAGGCCAACTATGACTTCCAAAAGCTGTCAAATGGAAGGTTCTAAAGGTCCAATTTGTTGTAGTGATGTTGGAAACAACACCTATAAGTAGATACAGATTTTAAGACCCATCTATGAGTAGGAATCATGGACAAAATCAGTTGGAGGTTTATATAAGTGATGGGTCAACTAGAATTGGATAGTCTTACTATGATTTTTATCCAAATGCGATGAAAAATATGTGCCGATAAAAGTGGATAAGTGAAGTGAGTTTATAGATATTGTGATCCTTTCCCCAAGTAATTGGACTTTACTATGATTCCAATTTGTTGGGTAGATGAACTACCAATCACTCAATTTTACACGCACAAGTAGGAAAACAAAAACTAAAATTTTGAGATGAAAATTTATGTGGTTTGGTTGGGGTGACCTATATTCTTGGGGAAGATGAAAAAAATTATTATTCATATAGGAATATAAAAATTCAAAATTTCCAATGATTTGGCCACACTATGGCACATAGGCATCAAGAACATCCATAGTAATTTTTTGTATAAATGGTCGCTGACTCCTACCAATTTTTTTGGATGATACCAACCACCTTCTCAAAGTTATTTAGGGAGGCCTTTCATCTATGGTATCCACCCATAAAATGGGTGGTGGGATGTTAATTTCATCATAAGGCAATTGTAGGTAACGTAAAAGGGGGTAGTAAGGAATTAAAATGATGGTATTCACCCATAAAACCAATCAGAAAGCATCAAATCTCCCCTTGGGTAAACTCTTGGTCAACTTGTTTGAACCATTATCATTTATGTGGATCTTCTTGATTTCAAGATTTCTTAAAACATGTAAATCATGGATCCAATGATACTAAACATCGATAAGTTTTGACCAACCATACAAATTGAGATTCATCCCCCAATCAAATCGCACTATGACTATTAAAAAATAAAACATGCCTATTTGGAATAAAATTTAGATTTCAAATAAATTTTTTCAACCCCAAAAATTCCTTGCATTCCTCTATAGCTGCAATAAAATCAAACATCATGGTAGATAAAATAACACATCTCTACAATGTAGACTACTAAGAAATATTTCCCCCTAAAAAATTTATCAAATTGACTGAGGTAGACTTTATGGAATCCATATCTCTTACGATATCTAAATCTGTAAGGCCAGAAAGCACATGTTCCTCATTGTAAAAACACAATCTCATTTCAGAAGTCCCATGAAAATAATAAAATAGATAATTCCCTAATATACAATGTTCTTTACATGGATTAGATAGAAAAAAGATGAGCACACCAACTGCATGTGCTATATCAGAGCCAATAAATACCTTCACATACATCAAACAACCAATTCCAGATGAATAGGGTATTTTTTGCATCTCCTCTCTCTTTTTATCAGTAGAAGGTGAATGGATAGAACTGAGCATAAAATGTATAGAAAGATGATTACTAACCCCTTTTACTTTTTTATTTTAATAGTGTGGTCTTGAAACATAGAAACATAGGTCAAAACATATCAATAAGTTTACTAACCACTCTAGGATTGAACTTGATGCTCTTGTAGTGTATGGGGAAGGGTTTTGGAAAATGATCTGGCAACTCGATGTTCCCCCAAAGATCCTCTAATTTTGGTGAAATATTCTCAATATCATTCTTCTCACTATATACTTTCTCCCCTTCCTCGCATAGGTATTCTTACCACTATTCCCTCTGTTCTCGGATGATATGGAATCTCCTATGCATGAAATCATCTGTTGTCCAGGGGAAAATATTATTTCGATAGCATGGGGATTTATTAGAGAGCTTCTAAAAGATATAACACAAGATCTACCAATACTACTAATTATATGGTCTTTCACATTTCTTATAGACAAGGTTATTACATTGTTTTATTTCTTGGCATTGATTATTTGGGTTAGTAGGAACAATTACATTTTTAATCAAATGTCAAAATTAGGTGCTTTCTGATTTGAATGGGCCACATCTTAGATTGATTAAGGGAATTCTCACACTTCTCAGAATGGGTTTTGAGGCTCTCACTTAATTAAATCTAGATGAATCTCCCCAATAAGAAACCTAAAGATCGATTTTGATGCTTCATTTTATGAGGATGGGATTATCGCGGTTAGTTTGATAGATCATGACCATGGCAGTTGGATCTTTGTAGCTAGAGAGGATTCACACCACACATATTGGTAAACCTATGTTAATGAAGCCCACACTATCCTTGATGGTCTAATATTCACTAAATAAAATGGATGGAGGGCTATCAATGATGAATCAGATAGCCAAAAAATCATTAATGTTATTATAAAAAATTATCACAAACTCCAATCTTTTGGTTTCCACATCAGGATAATCAAATATCTATTTGGCAGCATCAATTTTTTTCTCCTTCATCAAAAGGAAAGGAAATAGGGAAACTATTTATTTGGAAACATGTAGTCATTTTGGTGAGGACCACTTCTGGTTTGATTATTTCCCTTCATGTATTTTCACTCTTGATTCTTCTGATCTTCATGACTAATATATCCACCCTTATTTTTCAAAAAAAAATATGTACGCATATAATTACATGTAAGTATGGGTATGTGTGTATATACATGTGTGTGTGGATGTGTATGTGTACATATGAATGTTTGTAATTAGTGTAAATGTTTTGAATTCATTTTTTTATATCTGTAATTTATTTAATTTAATTTATCTATTTATTATTATAAATTAATTTATAATGTAAAAAATATATGTAATCGTTTTGTAGTATTTATTTATACATATATTTATTTACATTATATACATGTAATATTTTAAATTTAATTTATATGGATAATATTTATTCGTTATTATTTACTATGTTTTAAAATTTAAAGTATGTTTGAAATTTATATAATTATCCTATTTAAATGAATTTTTTAATAATTTTGTAATTGAAATATTTAATTATACAATTAAAAATATATTTAATTTTTAAAAATAATTATCTATGAAACTATAAGTAAATAAATATATATTTAAAAAATTAAAAAATTATAATAAATTTATTTAAATAAAAAATATATTTCTTATATTAATAATTAGATATTAATATTTATATTAATATAATTATATCTATATTTACAATTATATATAAATAATTTTTAAATATATTTATTTATAGGTAATAATATCAAAAAATAAATTCATATTTAAATAAATATAAAATTAAAATAAATATATTCTATATTTTTATAATTATATATTTACAATTATAAATAAATACTTTTAAATATATATTTTTTATAATTATAATTATATATATATATTTAAATAATTATAAAATTACAATAAATATAATTATTATAATTTTATAAATGTATAAATTTATACAATGATATACATATATTTATTTGTAATTATATTAAAAAATATTTGTAACTATATTTATATAATTTTATAATTATAAATAAATATATTTATTTATTTAAATAATTATAAAACTACAATAAATATATTTATTGTATTTTTAATTTTGTAAATGGATATATCTTTTTATAATTATAATTATAAAAAAATTATATATAATTATTATATACAAAATTTAAAAAATATAACTAAAAAAGTAAATACATTATTAAGATTAGATCTTTATCATCTCCTTTTTTGAGCTGATAAGATACCCCATTATGTGTGCTAAAAAATAGGTGATAAAACATGTCTTTTTCAACACAACTATTTTTGTTTTGACAAAGATGCTTTTTATGAGTTCTTTTTTAGCACTGATAAAGGGGTATCTTTATTATTGATAAAATAGAATTGATAAAGATTAGTTTTATCAGAGATTTCTATTTTAGAGTTGATAAAACTACTCTTTATCATATCTTTTTGGAAAGCGCTGATAAAATCTTTACCCAATCCCATAAAATAATCCTAACTAAATGTCTTCTCTCTTACGCACCTCAATCTCTCACGAAGCCCCACTACTGTCACGCCACCACTCTACCAAACCCTACTCCCACCATCACCACTTCTCCCCTTGAACACCACTGTCAGCGCTCTCACTTAGCCCTACTCCGGCCGTCGCTGGTGCTCTTATTGAACACCAATGTCACTACATTGCTGCTCTCGCTGAACACTACTCACTTATATTGCACTACTATCACTCCAAATATAAGGTATGTGATGAGTCACTTCACCACATCGCACCCCAACACCACATCACACCACCTCTACACCAAATCAGACCACCCCTGTTTGCCTATTGCATGCATGAAAACCATACCGTGAAGGAATTAGGTGTAATAAGAAAATTTATTTGCATTTTTTGTTAAATAATATCTATATGGAAGCTTTAATATTTTATTACGATTTAATATATATGTAAAACCCACTTCTTATACAATAAAGTAACTTTAAGCATTCCAAAATATCACCTCAAAACATTTATTGATTATGTGTGTCAGTTTTATTATCAAATTGAACCCCTATTTATTGAAAAAACATGATTAACAATTGATGTTAGAAAAAAAAATTCTTAGTAATTTCTATATCAATAATTTTACTATAGTTAAGAATCATTGCATATACTATGGAAGTTTTATTATTCATCTCTATATTAGCATGATTCTAAATATTAAGTGGATTATATCTAGATTATTAAAATGTTTGGAGTGAATTTTACTTCAAATATTCATTTAAATTCAATCTGGATGATCTGAATGCTAAGATCATATACTCACAATGTTAGAGAAAAAATCACATGGCGTACTATCTCAACCTGATTTGTATATATTAGAAGAGGTGGGTATTTTGTTAGTAGTGTCTTTTTGCAATAAATTTCCTTTTAAACATTATTTATGTCTTTTTAGACACCATCCAACATCATGGTCTCAAAATAAATTTCATGAAATATTTTGGGATGCATGTGAGTTACTATAACATTCATTACAATAGTGATTTTGTCTTCCATTTCATATTAATACTATTAAATAAGTTCATTAATATAAATAATCAATAGATATCACATATATAATTTGAAAACTTTCAAGACTTTTTGAGTAATAATTAAACTGAAATTATTATCACTCATTATACATTCATGAATTGATCTTTTATATATTCTAATTTTAAACTATTATAAATTTGTGAAACTATATAGTTATATAAATTATGTATAATTTTATAACATATAAGTACTTTAATAGAGTTTTATATATTTATATAATTTTAAAAATTATGTATATTACTTTAAAATATATATTCCTATCAATATTATATATAATTTTATGCTTCTATATACATCTATAATTTTATATATTGATATATATATATATATATATTTGTAATTTATACTTTTTTCAATTTATTAACAGTTTAATACTTCTATACTATAATAAATTTTATTTCAATAATTTTTATTTTTATTTTTTTATAATTTTGTACTTTGATTATTATTTTTTGAAAAAATTCATTTATCTAATTAATATTTATTATATTATATGCAATATTTTGTGTTTTAAATCATAATATATAGAAGTTTAATGCATGATTTTAATTGAGTTTTGAATGAGTTTTAAAATTAGCTTTGTTTTTCTTGGATTTTATGTTCAACAATGTATTAAAGGGGGAACTTATTCGATTCCTTTTTATAATATAGACTCATAATAACACCATGGAAAGGTCCTATCCCTAACTATATCCAACCCATAATATATCAATCATGACCTCACTCCTACAAAATGTAATTTAATTTTTAACCACATTGAAACACCTAAAGAAACTTTGAATCCAACATCACCAAGATGGTTTAAATTAGGGGAGTACTCCAAAATTACATATTCTCTCTGATTTAGTGTTAGCTTTTGAGTGGATTAGTCTTAGTAAAAACATGAAATAATAAAAATCATTTGCATCAGCTTCATCTCCCAAATTGTTATTATTTCATTTCGTTTCCTAAGACTCGTCCCCCATATCTTCTAAACATTATCCTATGTTTCTTGAACTACTATCACTAGTATTCATCCAATACTAGGTACCTATGAATATTGTTGATAAATTCATAGAATAACACATACCACATAGGGATTATTTATTTTCTTAAATTAAACTATCCATTTCCTTAAAATAACTATGAAATTATATAGAACATTTAAATGTTTTCTTCCCCTTATTTGAAATACCCCATTTTTTGTATTTATTTAATTTTTTAAATATTAATATTAACAATTAAATTGGATGAATATGAATTCAGAATTTATGTATTCCAATCACCTGAAAAAATAATATAAATATGTGGTGAAAGAGTTCATCAAATTTTCATAAGATCATATATATAAACCTTATAAAATTATTTTCCAGTGTTTACATTGTTTTTATTCAACACTAATTAGTCAAGATGAGTTGGAGGACCACTAGATCTATCACAAAATTGATCAAAGTTAAAAATTTTGGATGAAACATGGGGACAAAGTAAATGTAGATAGTGATTGGGATAACACTAATACGTTTTATGGATCATTTGATATGATTACAAATGCGGATAATGAAGAACACTATATTGAGGATATTATTATAGGTGTAAATGATGATGAATATTATATTGAGGAAATGAATAGGACAGTTGAAAATGGAATTTGTGATTACCCAAAATTGTATTTGAAGTTAAAGAGTGGTATAAATATTTCATTGTATGGTGGTTTTTACTATGTATGAAACAGTATTATCTGTACTGAACCTGTATAATTTAAAAGATGTAAATGGATGGGGTGACAATGTTTTTTCTGAATTACTTTCTCTTTTTAATGATATACTCTGAGAATATAATGATATTCCAAGCCGAACATATGATGTTAAAAAATGAAACATTCAATGAATATGATCTCTAAAAGAATAAATGCATGTCCAAATAACTATATACCATTTTTAAAGGACCAAAAATTACTTATAGAATACAAAATCTTTGGTGCTTCTCGATACAAGAAATATAAATATGGTTACATGAAATTTGTCTGGTAGTTGATAGTAATTCATAGGTTTAATAACCTATATGGATGTGAGGAGACTAAAAAGAAAATGGCATGGAATACAGATTCAAGATATAAATATGGGAAACATTAACACCTTAAAGACTCTCATTAGTGGAATATAATTGGCCATGAGTATTCTAAATTTGGAAATGAGTAAAAAAAACTTTCTCTTCTGCTATCTACATATGGACTGAATAATTTTTTTTGGAAAGAATCACTGAAATAACATGGTCATTTATATTGGTAAATTATAAATTTACACCATGTTTATGCATGAAATTAAAATACATTATATCCTTTATTTTTATATCTAGAACAAAATAATCTGGTAATAATATAGATGTTTATTTGGACCCACAGATTGAATATTTAAAAAATTTATCAGATTCATGTGTTATGTTGTATGATTCTCACATAAATTAAGATTTCACATTGAGATCCATGTTATATGGGATGATAAATTACATTCATATTTATTTAAATCTACCCGGATATAGCATTAAAGGTACTCAGGGGTGTCCCATTAATGAACAAGGTACACATTCAATTAGGTTGAAACATTCATTAAAGACTGTGTTTCTAGTAAATTTCATATTTCTACCATGGTGAAATAAGTACCGATCTTAGATGGCATCATTTCATGAGAGTTCAAAATAACATACAAAACCATATCCACTAACATGTGATTCACTATTTGAGAAATTAAAAGATAAGTACACTACTTTTGATAAACCATTTTCAAGAAACCTTACAAAACCTATAGGAAAAATATATTGGTTTTTTTAATTACCATTCTATATTTTCCTGTACATCATACATTTTCTTAATGTTACACATGATGAAAAAATTGTATTTGATAGTTTTATTGGATCATTTATAAATTCACCCTGATAAATAAAGGATTTAATTAAGTATAGTTTGGAAATGATTGACAAGGGAATATGGGAAGAGTTGGTACTAGTGAAGGGTGAAAATATAATTCTCTTCCTCCATATTACATTCCTTCTTGGAATGAGTGATATTAGTTTTTCAACATCTTGAATGATGTAAAGGTTTAAAAGGGATATTCATAGAATATAAAGAATATCATTTCAATGAATGATTTAAATTTAATTTGTTTTAAATCAAACGAAATTCATTTTTTTATGAAAGATCTAATTCTTGTAGCTTTATGTTTAATTTTTTTCAAGAATGTCATTCATATATTAAACAATATTTGTTTCTTTATAAAAGCTATATGGAGAAAATTTAAAGACCTAATGAAATAACTAACTACGGAAAAGTAATTTGACATCATATTATGTGAATTTTAAATATTCTTCCTGCCAAAATTATTTGATATATAGTTTAATTGACAGTTCACTTGGTGAGATATATTCACCTATCTGGTCGTTTACGTTAATGAGGATGTTCCCCATTGAACAGTACATGAATATTTTGAATCATTGAGAGAATATGGGAGTTGGATTATAAAACATTTTTAGTTCCTACTTTCTAATAAATATGGGTTGATAACAGGAGTTCTATTAAAATTGATGATGTGGATTTGTCAAAGTGGATTGTAGTAAGGAAGGGTACAAAGATGAATCATTTATAATGGAATCACTAGTAGTAAAAGTATTATATGACCTATATCTTGAAAACCCAAAGTGGTTAATTGTTTTATTATTTTCCAAAACCACTGAAGGGTTTAAAGAAAGTACAATTGAGGATGACCCTTTCATTTTGAAGTCACAATCAGTTCACAGTGATCCCAATGTAGAAGAGGTCTTGTATTTATAAAGAGACCTTAATGAAGGAATTTGGATACTCAATTTATGGGTCAAATCCCTTCAACCTTAAAAAAAAGAGTTCAATAATTAGGTTATATTTTTTTAATATAAATTGTGTTACCTCATTTTATTATCAATTTTCTACTGCATTTATGTGATCTATGTTCAATATTGAACTAATTCTACTAATAATAACTTATGAAAGTGAAGATACTGTTAATAATGAGGAATTATAAGTTTATCAACCTAGTATTAATACCAGTGAAGAGGAAAAATTACCTTCTACACATGATAACTCTACCAATAGATAGGAACAATATATTGACAATGTTGAACAGAAACAAATGGTAGATGGTGAAGAATAAAAGTCACCAAAAAATTAGGAGTGTCATAACATGACTGTGCTTAAAAAAACATTAAGGAGAAACTAAAAGGCGTAAAATTCATTTTTAGATGGAATGTGTGTGGCCAAACTATTAACCCTAACAGTACCATGCTTAGTAGTTTCATTGGCCTCACCACATGGAAGCATGTGCCTATTTAATTTGCTTTGTAGAACCATGTTGGTCCCACACTTAAGACACTAATTTGGGAAGCAATTATGGTATCATTATGATATCCTTTATTTATTACCATAAAAAATAAAATAATTAAATATTGACATATTCTTCATTATCCCTTTTAGATTGGATTTATAGTAGATGACTTTGATAAGAAATTTATATTAATTCTTGCAGGAAAGGTCCACAGAGGATTTCGAACAATTCTATAAAAAATTAAACTAAAGTATGATGAAGGGAAAATAAACCCACACCCATTGCATATGTATGCACACATGATTTTATAAGAAATGTGGGATAGGTTTACTTATAATCATGGGTATATATCTTTTTAGGTACATTGTGTCTGGTAATAAATTGCATAAAAACACATGTATTGATCACATTGATTATGAATTTTTAATTTATGAAACAAAAACTGAGCATGAAAAATAAAGAATATGTAGAAAAACCAACGAACTCCTACTATAAAGTATGGATGGGGTACACTTCACTTGAAAAAAAAGGTACATATTTTAAATATATAATAATATTTATATGTGACATGAAATAACAACAAGATTATGTTCCTATGTTTATATGCATATTGATGAATCTAAATCCAAAGACACTACCATGAAACATAATGTACTATTGAAGAGGCACATTTAAATATATATGGGATACTAACAGATGAAAACACACAAAAATTTTGGAAACAATATGTAAGTATGACAAAATAAAAATTTTATTTGATTTAAATAACTATTACATAATAATGAATACTAATTTTCTTATATTATCAATATAACTTAGACACAAGAATCATCAAAAATTATATAATATGAATGCCTACTATCAGTGGCCTTGATGTGAACATAATAGTATGGAAATGTTAAAGGTGAAAGTTATAGGGTCACACCCCAAACATATTCTGATAAATGAAATGAAAATGTGGATAAAGATAATGAAATGGAAGACATGAAAGTATGATTAGATTCCCTTGAATAAAAATTTCATAGGAAGTTTTAGTTTTACTATAATTTTATGGTGGGGAAGAAAAAAGTATAAAAACTCAAGAACAACCACTACAAAAAGATCTTTCCCCACCCCCACTAGCTCGGAGGCGATCCATTCCCCTCAAAGAGCTGTCTTAGATGAGGTAATCAATATTCTCAAAAAAAAATCATTGAAATGTGAACCAAAAAGATACTAATACCATTATTTTTATGATATTATACAGTATTAAAATAACTATAATTTATATCTATCAACACCCACACATTTCCATGTGTTAAGGGATACCATGTTCAATATCCAATAAGACATTCTACACAACAGACCACTTCTAATTACACATGTGTGAATAGGGATTAGAATACCTCAGGAGCCAATCACTAAGCTACAATTTCCACTTGATGACATAGATATTCATATAGTCAATCATGATATTATAACATTCATAAAATTCCCCTCATATCATGTAAAAAACATGTCAATAAGGTTTTATTAATTTCCAATTTATTTTTCATGCTAAACCATTAACAATTAATGAAAAGCTATATGAGCTGATGAATGTTATTACAGATTGATATTGTGAAGGGTGTGAAATGAAACTTCAAATCAAAAAAAAATCTAAAAGAATAACCAAATTATTGAAAATATATTCATAAATCACCTTCACCCAACCCATTCAATATATGAATTTACTAAAATTGAAGGTTCATGCAGATATAAAGATACAAAGTGGTAGTAATCACATATTTGATTTTGAAGAACAAATGTATGGAGATTCCATTATATACTATATTTCTCTTGATAATGTAAATTAAATCCTCATGAATTAACGGTTAGGGGTCTCAATTGTAAATTTTTACATGAGGTGTGTTTTCATGATTTAATTTTCCAATAGCAGATATACTATGTGAATTTTGACTAAAGAACTATCAATTTTTTTGCAGGTGTATATATGAATACAAATTGAATGGATTTCCCCATAAACATAAATATGGAACTATTAGTCCTCACATCATTTATATATACCATAAGTATACATAATGAATGAAAATTGATGAAATAATTGAAAAACAAGAAGAATCATTTCAATGAAAACTCTTAGATGAAAAAAATTATTAATACCAATGATGCAAGGGTAAAACTATAAAATTTTATCATATAAAATATATTTTGATTTATTTCATTAAAAATTACTTTTTTTGTTTTTAGGAATCATTGGATACTCATTTCAGTTAATTTAGATACTCAAAATATTTATTTTCAAGATTCACTGCATGGATTCCCAAAAAAATGACCACACATGATTATATTTTTCAATTTATAATACAATACATCCAATGTTTTAAAACTAAACATAAAGTTATATATTTTATATTATTTTTAATGACATTTTTTTATTATAGGGTGGTGTTTAAATATCTTGAATGTCCGAGCATGAGGAAAGTCCCGGCGCACATAGAGCCTAACAATTTCTACAAATGGGTGTGTATCAGGGTATATATAATAAGATTTCACTATCCAGACACATAATAAAACAAATTAAATATTTTTATCAATGATTTTTTACTATTTGAAACAAAACAATGGAAATTATTATGGTTATTATTTTTGTGAATTTATGAAATATATCATATACAATAAAAAAATCATCCCCTAAGAGTTATTTTCAAAGATAATTAATATTTAATTTAAAATATTTATTAATATTTTGGGTATTTATATTTTTCTATTAATATTAGGACTATCAAAAATACTTATATTCACAAGAAAAAATAAATATTTTTCGATTCTAATTGGAAGTATGCCTGATGGAAAAAAGTATACATTCATCATGAATATGTGACTTCCTACTTATTTTTTAGTGGATTTCCTCATCATTTTATATACTTTTTTAAGTTAATTTCCTTAACATTTCTATTTGATAATTATTTTGATAATTTTCACATAGATAATAAATAAATGACCTCACGTGAGATTGGAATTAAAGACTGCAACTGAAATAATGACAATAAGGAAATGAGTCAAGAATTTATAAAACAATCCTAAAAAGTTATATTTATACTACCTTCAAAGAAATAAATAGAGTTTAATGAGAAGGTTAATGTGTTTTTTTAAAATTCCATGTTTATCCATAAAATATTATATGTTCACTACTACATTAAAAAATCAAAATTAAAAGTCTAACTACTCATGCAGATAGTATCTTCTACACATGATGTTCCTATAAATCTTGTGGATGAATATAATAGAATAAAGTAATCCCTTTGGGAATATATAAAGGTAATATTATGATATAGTTTCTCTATTTAAATGAAAAATTATACATTAAAATTTTGATTTAATTTTCATTATTCAATGTAGAGTTCATTTATTTTAGATTAATTATGTCTATATTTCATACCTTTATACACCAAAACTTCCACATACTTCTTCTTCCTCAAAACCTTTTCACCACTATAGTGTTGGAATTTTTCAATTTCCTTAAATTTCCCTCAACTCCCTTTTTAGGAAGAAAAAAAATCTACCTCTTCTCAATCACATAGGTAATATTTGATATTTCACAGTAAAATAAGTGTCTATAGAAGTAATGTTGCACCCCCGATTTCAATTAAGTAACCATTTCTTTAATACTTTTAAAAATGTAAAGTTTTTGGTGATGTTTGGGAGGTTTTGGGAGAATTTTGGAATGTTTTTTGGTATTTTATAATGTTTCATAGTTGTTTTATGCTTTTTTGGAAATGTGGAAACACCTATAGGAAACCATGCACAATGAGACAAAGTCTAGGGGGAATGTGCATGGGTACGTGCACGGTTTGTCCAAAATGTGCGGCCATCCAGGAGAAAATGTTCCAAGTGGGATTGTTGGATTTTTCATGGTTGGCTCATGATTTTTCTAATTGTGTGGTCCAATCATGTTAAGTCCTCATTGTGGAAGAGGTTGGAACTTGGTTAGCACATGTTTTTACCTAACTGGGTGACTAACCATGCACAGTTTAAAAACAATATCCTAAAAAAGTGGATCTGGTGTTTGATTAAGTTTTAACCCCTATTTTTTGTTCAAATATCCCCTAACTCAATATTAAAATTCTTCCAAAGGCTTTGAAACCCTTCCCCATAAAATTGGATGTGATCTGGGGGTGTTTCATGATATCTTAGAGCCTGATTCCCATGGTATGTCATCGTTTATGCTAGTTTTCAGGGTTTTTCTTAGATATAATTTCTTCCCTCTCTCGGATTCTTAGATCTAGTACACTAAGGATATATCAATGGTTTTTGATGTCAATAATGGTTGTATTTGGAATTTTTGATGAAATGGGAAGATATTTGAGGTGGATTATTGGTGATTAAACCTGGTTTTGTAGGCATTTTTGTGTCATTCTTCATTTTCAACAAAATTCATGAGGTAGGAGGATTCACTCTTGACTCCTATTATTAGAAATTGAAAGATTGTTTTCAAAAGTTTTAAATTCATTGAGTTTGATTGTGATATAATTTTACAAATAATAGTAGAAACCTTTTTTAGTGATGGTTTTTGGATATTTGGAAATTGTTGATTTTTTGTGCAAAGGGCTTTGTTGTCTGATTTTAAAATGTTGATATGAAAAATGGTTATTTAGTTTTAATTGTAGAAAAAGTTTTTGTGGATAGGATTAAAAAAAATAGTTTTTCCATGATGTTTTTTGGATGTGTTTTCTATAATATATTGTTGTGTGTTCATATTTCATTTTATGAGGCCCAGTTGAAATATGACATA
This sequence comes from Viscum album, assembly GCA_963277665.1. Taxonomy (NCBI): domain Eukaryota; kingdom Viridiplantae; phylum Streptophyta; class Magnoliopsida; order Santalales; family Viscaceae; genus Viscum; species Viscum album. The sequence goes on from OY728159.1 coordinate 318,464, forward strand.
GTAATCAGTGCCAAAGGAGTAATGGAACATGGGATTTAATTACCGGGTAATGTCTTGGTATATAGATGTCAAATCACTACTGAGTATGGAGCCTTCACATGTTCAAGCATGTATGGATGCGTGGGTTTGTGAATTAGAATGGAATATTCCAAAAATGGAATATGAAATGGTTTTGAAGAAATTGTGTGGTTTCTTCTATGGAAAATGGTTTTGGTTTGGAAAACTATTTTGATTAGAAATAGTTTTAGTTTTTTGATACTCTATTTTAAATTATTTTAAATAAATTATTTTATATAAATGCACTAACTTGTTCTATATTTGTGGTGTGAGTAGGGACGTCATTTGGGGATAGACTACTAAGTTTCATTACTCACCCCTACTTTGGAACTTTGGTTCTTTTGTAGAAATTATTTATCCAAACACTAGAAAAGGTAAATTGTCACACTTATTTAGTATTCATTCATAATACTTGGATTGTTTTATGGATTTGGAGCGCAACGCATGTTGAGATCTATGGAGTAATGTCTTGAAGTCTTTGAGATTTCTTGGTTTTATCTACACACTTTGATGTAAATTATCTTCCATTGGGTTACTCTTTTTTAGTTTGGTTCTGAAATAAATTGTATTTATTTGAGTTTTTTTACATTATTATCATGCATCATGCAGTGGTTTATTTGGTAATGGAATGTTTGGTGGTGGTGTTTTATTATTAAAGGTAAAATAGTCCCCCATCTATTAATGAAGCCCTTGGAATTCATTTACAGCCATTGGAATCTTAGGGATGTATCCTAATCCCATGTAATTTATTTATTCCTTCTCAAGATAATTATGAGGTGCATGACCTAAAAAGTGGTATCAGATTTTTTGTTCATTGACTAACAAGGGGTCATCAGTTCTGTTAGTCTTGGAGGTGATATTCATTTTAGTTTATTCATTGAGTAGGGATGGTATAAAGGAGTTGGATTGTCAATACATGAAATGTAAAACATAAAAATATGTACCCAACCTTTTTATGATGAACTTATAGTTACCTAGGAGTTGGGTACATAAGTGTTTTGGAGATAATTATAGGCTTTTAAATCTCATTTTCATTGGTTTAGCTAATGATATGAGCATTAAATTCATGATAGAAATAGATTCCCACTAGGATTTCATATTTCATTTTGAGTAATGATTTATGATTTGGAGTAAAAATATAGATTTTTTAAAGGCGCTAATTTTTTTTTCAAATGTGAAATTCTTAAAAAATCAACATAGAAATATTTTTAAAATGATATGATTTTGAAAAGTAGGGGAAATTTTCAAAAAATGTTGAACATGGGAATGTTGAATTTTGGAAAGAAATGTTGTGATAGTATGATGTGGTAGAATTTGAAACTGTTAATCCTTTAGTTTCTAGAGATTGAGACTTATGGTTCTTGTATTGGTTATAAAAAATGGCACTGAGTAGTCATTATAGAAACAAATCGAAAGAAGTGGCTATGAATGTGGTTTCACCTAATCCACATGTGAACCAACAATTGATTTAGAGTATATGAAAATCATTTCATTGTGTGGATATGGGGAACAGAAGGGATGAACCATGAAAAGTGGATCCTTATGTTCAGTTCCAGATGTTGACTCTAATATTTTATTGTGATTCAGAACTAGAGAAGGTAGAGGCGTGGTTGAATAAGATGAATTAAATCTTCGATTTCTTTGGAACACAGGCAGAGTTAAAGGTAAATCTAGTGACATATATACTATAGGGTAATGCATGACAATGGTGGGATTTAGTAGTTCATAAAAAATTAGACCAAGGACTTGCATGGGAGGATTTTGAATAATTGTTCAACAAATAATTGTTCATCATATTTTCATGATTTCAATAATGATGGACTTCATCTGCGTGAAACATGTGATCTTCATAGTGACAATGTATGTGGCTAAATTTATGAATCTAGTCTACTATTCACCTGAAGTTGTGGATATTGTATCCTTGAATGAACAAATTTTTGAATTAGGGAATAGGAAATAGATTAACTAGAATATTTTTCGGTATATATAAAGGATTATACAAATATTTTCAATAGAGTGATGGTGGAAGAAAGGTACATATTGGGAGATATATGTCGAGGGATCATGTTGATACCTATGGGAAATGGTAGGAACTCTAATTCTAGGAGAAAAATAAATAGGGACACTTATTTCCAAGGTATGGGGATGCCTCAGAATCAAATAGTAGGATCAGTGAATCTTCCTCCAACACCCACAACAAATGTTGGGTGTTTCCAATGTGGTTCCTTATACCACACGAGGTGAGATCTCATGGACCCATCAAGAGATAATAGAAAATATTCAGTTGATCAGGAAATTGAGGAGATGGATTAGAGTCATCAAAAATAAAATATGGATCATTTTCGATATCCATTTTCATTAAAATTGATTGATAATGTGTTATTAAGTATCTATACGAGGCTTGGATGTCATCATTTCAGGAGGAATTCCTATTTTTCTCCTCGCTACATAAGACATTTTGAGATACTTTAATGGGTTGGTGAGGTGGTATATTGGTTGTATTTTCCAGCACGGTTTAGTACAATGAATAATGTGTTTTATGTATCTCATTTGAAAATGTATCATCCTGATCTTGACCATATGATTTGATGGGATCATGTTGACCTATATCTAGATGCTTCATTGGTAAATGTGCTAGTGCGGATTGTGCATAAGAAAGAGAAGTCTTGCGTGGAAAAATCATCGTTATTGTATGGATTTTGTGGAAACATGTCCAGATCCAAGAAGAGACATGGGAATGGGAGAAGTTAATGAATGGTCAGTGGACAAAACACTTTTAGGTAAATATTGGTTTTCTATATTCCAATGATGGAAAGGCTAATAGTGGGGTGAATGTAGCACAATTTATTTCAATTAAGCAACCCTTTATTTTTTATTTTTAAGTATGTAAAGTGTTTGGGTGATGTTTTGGAGGGTTTGTAAGATTTTAGGGATATTTTTAGGAATATTATAATGTTTCATGATTTGATCACAATTTTCATAATCCATGAAAATCCTACAGGAAACTATACATAGTGAGACAGAGGATAGGGGTAAGGTGCACGGGTAGGTTCATGGTTATTCTAAACCGTGCGGTCACCTAAGAGAAACCATGAAAAGTGGGATAATAGGATTTTTCACTATTGTTTAATGGTTTTTCTAATTATATGGGGCAACCATGAAAGGTCCTCCATAAGGTTGAGGTTGGGACATAGTTAACAAACACTTTTTCCCAACCGTGCGACTAATCTTGCATTTTTTAAAAACAAGATCCTAAAAAAGTGTATATGGGATGGGATAATGTTTTAGACCCTTTTTTCACCAAGACCCCCCCTAACTAGATATTATTTCCTCCCAAGGGCATTATAACCCTTACCCATTAAATTGGAACTGATCTGAAGGTGTTTCTTGGTACATTAAACCTCGATTCCCATGGTGAGTCATTATTTATAGTTGTTTTCATAGGTTTTCGTAGATATAATTTATTCCCTCTTTCAATAAATTAGATCTAGTATATTGTGGATATATTTAAGGGTTTTTATGTGAATAATGGTTAAATTTGGTCTTTTTTATTATAAGGTAAGATATTTAATGCAGGGTTTTGGAGATTCAACCTTGTTTTGTGGGAGTTTTTGTGTCATTCTTATTTTTCACCAAAATTCCTGAAGAAGGTGGATTAAATATTGAATCCTCTTATTAAAACATGATGGATTAGTTTCTAGTAGTTAAAAATTATTGAAAATGATATTGAAATTTGATTAAAATTCATGTTAGAATCCTTTATTAGTGATGGTTTTTGGATTTTCAGAAATTTTTGGATTTGTTGTGCAAATTGATTTGTTGTTTGATTTTAAAATATTGATTTTAAAAATGGTTTTTTTGTTTGAATTATGTAAAATGGATTTTTGGAAAGGATTTCAATAAAATTTTGTTTTATTGAATTGTATTTCACATGATGGTTTTGGAATTTTTTTGAATAATGGTTTGGTGTGTGTTCATATAGTATTTGACGAGGCCATGTTAAATATAACTTGGTGCTCAGTGTTAAAGGTGTAATTTAACATGGGATTTAATTACCTTATGATGAATTAGTATATTTATGGTAAACTGATCAGGATTATGGAATTATCATATAAGAATTAATGTGTTGGCATGTGGGTTTTTTAATAGGGATTTAATTTTCAAAAAGGGAATATGAAATGGTTTTGAAGAACAATCCTGGTTGTTTCCATGGAAAACAGTTTTGTCTTGGAAAACAATTTTTCTTAAAAATAGTTTCTGTTCTGTGATAATATATTTCAAATTTTTTTATATAAATTTGCTAACTTGTTTTATCCTAGTGTCATGAGTAGGTAGTTCATTTGGGGAAATCCAATTGATTTTCATTACTTACCCCTTCTTTGGAACTTTGGTGATTTTGTAGATATTGTTTATCGGGACACTAGAAAAGGTAATGTATCACAGTTCTTTTCTGGTGCTTCGTGATACTTGGATTTTTTTGTGGAGTTCGATAATAGATCTTGTTGGTAGATATGGAGTTATTTCATGGAGTCTTTGAGATTTTGTGGTTTTTTCTGTGAATTATGATGTTAATTGTATTTCTCTATAGTACCCTATTATAGTATGGTTTTTATATAAGATGTATTGCAATGAGTTGTATTACATTTCTATAATCCATCATGTAGTGTTTTATTTGGTTATGGAATATTTGGTTGAGTTGTTTAATTTTGAAAGGGAAAATTGTTCCCTACTTATTAATGAATTCATTGGAATTTATTGTCATCCTTTGGAATCATGGGGATGTTTCTTAAGGCCAAGTAATGTCCTTTGGACCTCTCATGAAAATGAGGATGGGAATATTGTTACAAGTAATGTATTTATTAATATTTAAATTTAATTTATTTATTTTTACTATTACTCATATAATAATTATTTTTTTATATAGGTGTATTGTTTTGTTTTAGTTTGATGGTTTTTTTGAAGAAACTCATGATTGTAAGAGATTCGATTTCGAGGCTGCAACAGAGAGAATGAAAACAATGAAATGGATCAAGAATGTATATAAACATCATAAAAAGATGAATTCATACTACTTATTTAATTAAATTTTTCATCATTTTATCTACTATTTTTATGTTAATTTACTTATAATTTTTATCTAAAACATATTTAGCTTTTTCACATATATTTTGGGAGGCCATATTTTTCTCTCAACTATCTTCAAAAATCCAGAAAATAGAGAACATGTTCCTTTATGATGGGAGAGGAAACATCTTGCTACATAAAAAATAAGTATTTTAAAGATCATAGGGTTTCTCTACCATTAGAATGGAACATGTTCTTTCTTTTTTGACATTTTTTATATAACTAAAATAACAACATATATCACATACTCAATCATTCACATAATAAGTATACCACTCAAGGTATAAATAAAATCAAATGTAAAATGAGTAATAGTCGAAGAAAAATTTATCATCCCTAGAAACTTGGTTCAAATTGATATTTCTTTTGGTAAAACTTTTAAGAAAAGACCCTAAAAAATAGTTGTAAAAATAGGTCGATTTTTTCAATTACCAAAGAATAATTTTCTATACCTTAGACATTTTCTTGATGTTATGAATGATCAAAAACATGTATGTGATAGTGTCATTGGAACATTATTAAATTCACTAGGAAAAATAAAGGATGTAATTAAGGATAAGTTGTACATGATTGACATAGGGATACTAGAAGAGTTGGCACCAGTGAATGGTGAAAACAAACATTTCTTCCTCTAACCACTTACACTATTTCCAGGCATGAGAGATATGAGTTTTGAAACATCATGAATGACTTAAAGGTTTCATTGGATTATTTATTGAATATAAAAAATATAATATCAATTATTTTATAAAGTTAATGTGTTTTATATCAAATGACTTTAATTTTTTAATGTAAGATCAAATTCATGTAGCATTATGTTGCATTTTTTCCAATAATTTTTATCATAAATTAACTATAATCTGTTTTATTTTGAAATCGCTATGTAGAAAAGTTATAGACCTGGATAAATTGTAGATAATGGAAAATGAAATTTATTTCATATTATGGGAATTGGAAATGTTTTTTCTATTGTAATTATTTTATATTAAGGTTCACTTGATGGTTCACTTGGTGAGAGATATTCAACCTTGTGGTCTCATACATTATAGAAGGATGTATTCCTACTGAATGGTACATAAATATTTTTAATGGGTATGTCAAAAATAAAATCATCCATAGGGTTTTATTATGGAGAGAGATATTGTTGAGGATGCCCTTGAATTTTTTACTGACTACCTTTCCAGTGTGGAAAATATTAGTCTACAAAAATCTCATCACACTAGGCATCTTGTAGGTAAAATAATTTATCAGAGAGATATCATCACAATCACTATTACAGATCAGGTGTAATCCCATTGTTACATTTTTTATAATAGTTTCAAGGGTACCTCATTCGTTGAAACCCATAAATAAATTCACAGACATTTGAATTCATTATGGGATGAAATCTGGATATCAAATACACATAATCAATAGATTATAGGATGGTTACAAGACTATATTTTTATGGACTCAAATGAAAATATGGATTTGATATCAGAACGACTTCAATGGTTAGATTGAGGACTAATTGTGCTTTTATTATCTTATAATGGTTATGTAATTAAAGGTTATACATTTTATACAAATGAACATGATTCATACAGTTCCATTCAAAATATATTAATTACACTTGAGGATGAAGTGATGCATGTATATAGTGTTAAGGATAAAAATCTAAGTTATGAAAATTTTTCATACTTTGGCATCATCAAAAAATATGGGAGTTGTATTATACAACATTCCAAGTGCATTTTTTTCAATAAATGTTGGTTGATAACTGGATTGTTGTTAAAATATATGATTTGGGATTTATGAAAGTGGATTTTAGTAAGGAAGGGTTTAAATAAAAACCATTTATAATAGAATCACAATAAATACACATATTTTATGTTCTAGATCCTAAAAACCTTAAGTGGTCAACCATTCTATGATTGAAAAACCCACTAAAGATTCATATGAAAATTCAATTGAGGATGGACCATTCATTGGGAAGTCACAATCATATCCAATTGGTGCCAACATATATGTGGTATTTTATTTAATGGAGACCAGAATAAAGGGATTTAGATACTCTTTAGAGGGTTCAAATCCCTTAAAACATAAACAAATAGAGTTCAATAATTATGTTAATTTTTATAAATATACATTGTGTAACCTCATATTATTATTATTTTCATTAGTTCATTTATATAATCTAAATTAAAGGTTGAACCACTACTACTGATATTGATTTCTACGCATGATGATGCTCCTGATCACGATGAACAACATGTTTCTCAACCTACTATTACTCCCAATATAGAGGAACAATGAACATCTTCACATGTTGATGCTACCAATCCAAAGGAAAAATATGTTGATGATGTTGAAGCCAAGGAAATGGTAGATGGTGAAGAACTGATGTCACTAAAAAAACAAGAGTTTTGTAACATGATAGTGTTAGAAAATAAATTTAAGGTGAAACTGGAAGGCATAGAATTCAAGGTCAAATGAAATGTGTGAAACAAACCTATTAAAACCAACATGACTAGGTTCATTAGTTTCATTAGCCTCACCACTTGACATCATGTTCTAATTGATGTAGTTATGTGCCACCATGTTGTACTCACACTTAAGACACTGATATAGGAAGAAATTATGGTAACATTATGATATTCATTTTTTATTATCCTAAAAAATAAAATAATAAAACATTGACCTAATATTTATTATCCATTTAAGAGTTCATTTATTGTATATTAGTTCAATAAGAAATGTTTATCAATGCCCACTGGAAAGGCCCATAATGGATTTCACACAATTCTGATGACATTTCATCTGAAAGATGTTGATGGTAAAATTATATAGCAACCACCATATATTTATGCAAACCTGATAATCTAATAAGTGTGGTATGGGTTTATTAGACTTCATGGGGAGATATCTTTTTAGGTATATTGTGGATGGTAAGAAATTGTTTTACAATACATGTATTGATCCTTTGGAGTAAGAATTTTAAATTTTTGAAAGAAAAATTGAGTGATAAAAATAAGGAATGGATAAAAAACCAACATACCCCTACCATAAATCAGGGATTGGGTAAGCTTCACTTGAAATAAAATTGGTACATATTTTAAATATACAATAATAAATTTATGTGACATGAAAAAATAATTATTTTCCTCTATTTAGATATATATTGTTTGATCTAAATCAAAATCCAAATCCATACCATGTCATGTGAAATTGAAATAGCCACATGTAAATAAATATGGGGTACTAATAGATGAAAAATTCAATAATTATTGAAAAAATGTATAAGTATGACATAATAAAAAAATTGTTTTAATTAATGATTACATAAAAATGATTATTATTTTCCAATATTTTTCTATTTGACTTAGACACAAGAATCATCAATAGTTTCACCTGATGAACACATATTATTTGTGGCCTTAAAGCATCCAGAATAGTATGATATAGTTAAAGGATCATGTTTTGGGGTTAAACCCCAAATTTATATTGAGAAAATAAGAGAATGGGGTGTAAAGATAAAGAAATGGAAGATATTAAAGCAACATTAGCTTCCCTTGATGAAAAGTTTCATTAGCATTCATATTTCCTATAAAATAATATGGGGAATAATAAAAGAGTGGAAAAACTCAAGAACAAACAATATATAAACATTCCTCCCCCCATAAGCATTGATTTAATATATTCCAATCAAAGAGTTGTATTATATGGGGTAATAAATTGTCACATAGGTGTTTCCATGAATTATGAATTAGACAGACATTGATACCTTTCTTGTACTGATATTATACTATTGAAAATGAATATGATTTATATCTATCAACACCCGCCCATCACCTTATTGTGAGGGATACTCAGTTCAATAACCAACAATACATTTGATACAATAGACCACTTCAAATAGTTCACGTGAGAGTGGGGGTTACCATATCTCATGAGCTAAGAACTGAGATACCTATTCCAATTGATGAAATATACATTCATACGATCGATCAAGCTATTATAATATTCAAATAAAATATGTTAGATCTTATAAAAATTATGTCAACAAATAGGTATTGATTATAATTTATATTTAATTCTAAACATTTATAAATTAAGGAAAATATTTGGAATTGATGAATGTTATTAAATACAGACAGAGGGATGGGTTTGAAACAAAATTAGAATAAAAACCAACAATAGGATAAAACAACTTGTCAAAAAGATCTTTAGAACCCACCTTTACACCACCCATTCAATATCTTTATTTAATAACCTTACAGGTTCATATATATACAATGTTTAAAAGTGGTATTAATTACATAGTTGATTTTGAATAAAAATGTACATAGAGACCATTAGAGACGAAATTTATATTGAGAAGGTAAATGAAATCCTCATGATTGAATTATTAGGATTCATTGTTATAAATTTATATAGGAGGTTCGGTTTCTTGATATGTTTTTCCAATAGCTAATATACTATGTTAATTACGACTAAATACATTTAATATATTTTTTGCAGGAGTATATATGAATACTGATTGAAGGGATTACCTCATGAAAATAAATATGTACTCATTATTCTTCATATCACATCTATATTGTAAAAAAATATAATAAAATAAAATTAATGAAATAGTTCAAAAAAGTGGCCAAGTATTTTTAAAAAACATTCTGCATGAAAAACCCTTCTTAATACCAATGATGTAGGGGTAAAACACTATAATTTAATCATATAAAATATATTTTCATTCCTTGATTACTTATTTCTTTTTTTTTATATTTTTAAGAAACATTGTATACTCAATGGGGTCAATTTAGATACTCCAAAGATTTATTTTTTAGATTCACTCTATGGATACCCAATAAACAGACCACACATGATGTAATTTTTTAATTTGTAATACACTACATCTAATGTTTTAGAACTAATATATATATTTTATTTATGTTTTTATGATATTTTTTAAGTTATTTGGGTGTTTAAATATCATGAAAATCCTAGAATGAGGACAGTCCATGGACACATGGATTCTGAAAAGTTCTATAGGTGGAATAGTATTAGGGTATATATAACAATATTTCACTATCCAAACACATATCAACACAAATTACTAGTTTTTCTGAATGCTTCTATGGTGTCTAGAAAAAAATGGAAAAGATTATAGTTAGTATGTTTTTAAATTTATGAGAGATAACATATACCATCAAAAAATAACATTCCCTAAAATGAATTTACAAATATAATTACTTTTTAATTTTAAATATTTACGAATCCTTTGTGTATTTATATTTTTCTATTACTATTATTTTTATCAAAAATAATAATATTCAAATAACAAAATATATTTGTTTATAAATTAATGGGAAACAAACCTAGTGTTAGAATGTATACATATATCAAGAATATGTGACTTCCTAATTCTTATTTAGTTGATTTTCTCATCATTTAATCCACTTTTTTAGTTAATTTCCTCATCATTTATATTTTATTTTTCTATTGTTAATTTTCACACAGATCATAATGAAATGACCTCGGGTGAGATTAAAATTCAAGGCTAATACTGAAACAATTATAATAAATAAATGTGTCAAGAATGTATACCATTATAAAAAAAAGTTTAATTCCTGTTACATTTTTAAAAAATAGAGCATAATGAGAGGGTTAAAGTGTTTTTTAATATAATCTGTTTTTACTTATAAAATTATCTATTCTCTATACCATTGAATAAATAAAATTTAAATGTTTGACTACTCATGCAAACAATGACTTCTGCAACTAATAATGTTACCAATCCTATGGTAAAACATACTATAATGAAGCAAACACTTCAAGTAGATGAAAATTCAATGTTAATATGTAATTTCTATATTTTAATGAATAATTATAAAATTAAATATTGATTTAATTTTCATTATTATTCGAGGATTTAATTTATTTTATATGATTAATGTCTATATTTTATTCTTTTTTCAAAAAAACATACATTTAATTCTTCTCCATCAAAACCTTTTCACCCCTACAGTATTAGTATTTATCACATTCCTCCAAGATCCCTCCACTCACTTTGCACGAAGAGAAACAAAACTTCTTCTACTCAATGACATAGGTAATCAAATTGATTCAACAATAAAATATTTTTGTATGGATGTAATTTATTATTTAATATTTATGTTTATTTTAACTATTTTTAGTATTACTCACAAAATAGTTATTTTCTTATATATGTGGATTATTTTGTTCGAGTTGAGGTGGTTTTTTTAAAGTTGCTCATGATTATGTGGGATTATATTTTGAGGCAGCAATTAAGATAATGAAAATAATGAAATGGGTCAAGAATATATACAACCATTATGAAAAGGTTAAATCTTACTAATTATTTAATTTATTTTTTCATCATTTTATGTATTATTTTTAATTTAATTTCCTTATCATTTTCATGTAATACTTATTTTGTTCTTTTCACAGATCTTTTGATAAGTAATATTTTTCTTTCAACTACCTTCAAAAATATAGAAAAGATATAACACGTTTGTTTCTATTATAATAAGAAACTACATTCTTCCTTAAATATATGTGTTTTAGGGATCATGGGGTTTCTCATCCATTATAATCAAAAATGTTCCCTATTTTATGATTTTTTATAGATAGTTGAAAGAAAAACACATATCTCATACTTAATTTCCCACACATCAATCTAATACACAATGTTCTAGGTATGACTTAGACTGTATGCTTCTAGTTTATAAATTATATTTTAGTTCAAAACACACATCACATACTCAAGTGTTTGTTTTAATTTAAAATTGACATTAATTTCAAAAATAAGAACAAATGACACAATGAATTCCAGGAAAACACATTCGGATTGTTATAATACATTAGAAAAATGATCCATAATTCATTTTGGATGTTTATGAATCAACCCCACCTTAATAAAACATACAATTCGGTTGGTATAACTTTAAGTGTGTTTTTATTTAAATATGACATTAATTTTAGTAAAAATAATAATTGACATACTAAAAACTAAGAAAATGCATTCAGATTGTTCTAATACTTTAATAAAAAGATCCATTAGTCATTTGTGACTTGTAGGAGTAAACTTCACCTCAATCAAATGTATGGTGTGGCTAATATAACTCCATGTGTGTCTTTTTATTTATAATTAACATTAATTTTAGTAAAATAAAAATACATTTGGATTGATATGAAATCACAAGAGAGTGATCATTGAGCTGTTTATTATATATAAGAATCAAAACCACAACCATAGGATGATCATGTATCCCAGGATGATGGAATACAATAGGTAATGTTGTTTATTGTTATTAAAATGACATATCTCTCATCATGGGTTCAAAAAAATAAAATGACTCCTGATTGACATGAAAATTTATGAGAACATTTCCTGTATATCATGTGATATATTGGAATCAACCAAGCATGGAAATAATGCTTAGATTTATTCATATGTGGTAAACTTGGTTTTAATCTTTAATAGTCATTGATTAACTTATAAATAGTGTAATAAGATATTTTGGATTCTCTTTTAAACATTTTTTTATTTAGGATGCTTTTTTTAGGTAACATAGTATAAACTATTTTGATTATTTTACATATATTCGATGAATAAATTTGATATAAATGATAAAAACAAATTTCATAGTTTTATTGTTTTTTATATCATATTAGTATTTTGATTGAGATATAAGATTCAAAGGACCAACGCCTATTTGGATAACTAGTTTTGTCTGGTTCACTGGTTATTATTTCCTATTTTTTTATTTGGTGGCTGTTATTTCCTGTTTTTGTTATTTTTTTGACGTTAAAATGTAAATATTTTTTAAAACAATTCGGAAGACTAGTTTATGTTTATGGAAGTCACTAAATCAATTTTATTTTAAGAGAATTAGTGACCACCTCTGACTCTCACTATACTATTGGGATTTTAATCCCCCTTGGTTGGTCGTAAAAGCTCTTCCTAGAGACCGCCAACACACATGTTTAGGAACCTCCTATAGCGTCCGCAAATGGATTTCATTGTTACCCTTTATCAATAGGACAACTATAACTTCCAGAAGAGGTCAAATGGAAGTTTTTTAAGGTTTAATTTCTAGTAGTGATGCGAACAAAAACACACAGAGGCTGATCCAGATTTGAAGTCCCAGTTATGAGAAGGAATCATAGACAACAACTGGAGGAGGTTCACATAAGGGGCCGGTCGATAAGAATTGGATGATTCTACTAATATATTTATCTATATTTTATAAAGAACACTCTATAGATAAAATCGAATAATTGTGGTTGGTTTATAGACACTGATATTCTTTCACCAAGTAATTGGACTCAACCATGATGTGGGTTTTTTATGTGGAAGCACTCTCAATCACTCAATCTTACATGCACAAGTAGGGAAACCAAAACTGAAATATTGAGATTCAAATTTACATGGTTTGGTTGGGGTGACCTACATTCAATGGGAAGATATTAGAAATTTTTATTCAAATAAAAACACACAAATTAAAACTTTTGAATGATTTGTCCACACTACGGCACCCAAGATTCAAAAAAGCCCCTGTAATTTTTTTATCAACAGTCACCAACTCCTACCAATTTTTTTAGACGATACCCACCCCTAATCCAAGTGATATGTAGAGGTGGTTCATATTTTGTGGCCACCCATCACGTGGGTGGTGGGATATAGAGTCTATTACAATGATGATACATGCAATTTAAAGGGTGGATGCATGGTATAAAAATGATGGGTTTCTCCCATACAATCAGTCAGCAAGTCTCAAATATTCTGATGGGTAAACACTTGGTCAACATGTCTAAACCAATATCATCTGTGTGAGATCTTATCAAGATCCAAAAATCTCAAATCAAGGACAACACATATCCAATGATATAGAACATCGATATTTTTTGACCAACCAATGAAAAGTGATATTCTTCCTGAAACAAATGTCACTATGAATATTACAAAATAAAACAAAATTATTTGGAAAAAAATTAAACTCTCGAATAAAAAATTAAAACCTCAATAATTCATTTCATGCCTTTATAGATACAATAAAATAAAACATCTTGGTAGATAAAAACACATATATGCAATCTAGACTACTAAGATACAACTACCCCTACAAAATATGTCAAATAGACTAAATTAGACTTCATTGAAACCATATCTTCGACCATATCTAAATCTGTAAATCCATGAAGCAAATGTTCCTCGTTACCAAAACACAATCTCATATCAGAAGTACCCTGAAATAATGAAATATATACCGCACTAATATCAAATGATCTCTATATAGATTATATAGAAAATGGATGACCATGCCAACTACATGATCTATATTAGTTCCAGTACATACCATCAAATACATCAAATAGCCAATGGTAGATGAATATGGTATGATCAGCATCTCCTTTCCCTTTTCATTAGTAAAATGTTACTGACTAGAACTGAGCTTAAAATGTATAGCATGAGGATTAGTAACCACTTTTACTTTTTTATTTGAATAGTATGGTCTTGAAACGTATCTCAAGAGGTAAAATGTAGAAAGAGGAGTACTAACCAGTCTAGGATTGAAATTGATGCTAATGTAGCATATGGGGATGGGCTTTGGAAAATGATCTTGCAATTGGATATCCCCAAAAAAATTTCTTCTATTATTGGAATATTTTCATAGGTATTCCTGCAACTATGGACTTTCTCTCCTTTTTACCATGGATATTAATCCCACTATTCCCTTTATTCTTAGATGTTATAGAATAGAGAATGCATGAAATCATTCATTTTATAAGGGAAAATTTGGGTTGGATAGCATGGGGATCTCTTATTGAGAATCTATACGATATAGTGTCAGATCTCCTAACATTGCTGATGATTTGGTCATCCAAATTCCCTAAATAAAAGGTTTCCTAATTTATTTCATTTCCATATATTATTTAGGTTAGAAGGAATGATTAAATTTTCAATAAAATGTCAAAAATATTATGCTTTCTGGATTGAATGAGCGGCTTCCTAGATTGATATATGGAATTGTGATACGTCTCAGAATGTGTTTTTAGGCTCTCACTCAGTAAAAACTAAATATACCCTCATAAGGATCACCATGATTAGTATCGACACTTCACTTCATGAGGATGGGATTATCGGGGTTGGTTTTATGGCTTTGGACAATTGTGGAAGGACCTTTACAGCCAAACAGGAGTCACACCACATTTTTTGGGAACCCTCTATTGCTGAATCCCACACTGTTCTTTCCAGTTTTATCTTCGCTAAATAAAATCGATGGAATGAAATAAATGATTAATGTGATTGCCTCACCATCATTAATGTTATCATAAACAATTATTATGAACTCCAATATTTTGGTTTCCTCATAAGGAAGATCCAGGCTCTCATTCAAAGCTTCATGGTTTTTTCTTTCTCCTTCAATAAAAGGGAGGGAAATGGGGAAGCTTTTCATTTGTAAACACTTAACCTTTCTACTGAGGAACACTTTTGGTTCTATTTTTTATATCATGGATGTTCACCCTTGATTCTTTTGTTCTTCATGATTAATATATCTCCCCTTATATGTTAGAAAATATATGTACATGTATAACTACATTTAAGTATGTGTACGTGTCTGTATACATATGTGTGTTTAGATGTGTATGTGTATATAAAGATGTTTGTAATGGACGTAAATGTTACAAATTCATTTTTTTTAATTTTTTTTAATTTATTTAATTTTAATTATCTATTTATTATTATACATTCGTTAATAATGTTAATAATATATTTAATCATTATTTAATATTTATTTATTCATATATTTATTTACTATATATACATGTAATATTTTCAATATAATTTATGTGAATAACATTTATTCGTTTTTATTTACTAACTTTTAAAAATTATAATATGTTTTAAATTTTTATAATGAACCCATTTTAAATGAGTTTTTAATTATTTTGTTATTTAAATATTTAATTATACAAATATAAATATATATTTATATTTACTTAAAAATAATAATTATTTATGAAATTATAAATAAATAAATAAATATATTTAAATAATTAAAAAAATATTATTAAAAAAATAAAATAATAAATATATTTATATTATTAATAATTGTTTACTGATATATATATATATATATTTGTATATAATTATTTATAAATACTTTTTAAATATATTTATTTTTAGTTATTAAGATAAATAAATAAATATAAATATAAATAAATATAAATTTATAATAAATATATTTATATTTATATATAAATACTTTTAAATATGTTTATTTTTAATTATAAATAGAAATTTATTTATTTAGTTTTTTAAGTAATTTTAAAATTACAAAAAATATATTTATTATAATTTTATAAATATAAAAATTTATATAATTATATACATATATTTATTTATAATTATATAAAAATATTTTTAAATATATTAATTTATATTAATAAATATAAATATATATATATTTAAATAAATATAAAATATTAATAAAAGTATTTATTATCTTTTTAATTTTGTAAATATATATATTAATTTATAATAATAATTATAAACAAAATTATACATAATTATAATATATATAATTTCATTAATATATATAATAATATTAATAACTTATTAAGATTATATATTTATCATCTCTTTTTTATAGCTGATAATGATACCCCATTATATATGCCAAAAAAGTGTTGATAAAGTGTGTCTTTATTAGCCCTACTATTTTAGTTTTGATAAAGACTGGTTTTATGAGTTCTTTTTTACCACTAATAAAGAGGTATCTTTATTAGTTAAAAAAAGCACAGATAAATAGTAGTTTTTTCAGAAATTTCAATTTTAGCACTGACAAAACTAGTCATTATCATCACTTTTTGGAAAGCACTAATAAAATACTTACCCAATCATATAAAATAACCCTAACTAGATTTTTTCTATCTGGAACACCTCAAGACCTCATGAAATCCCTGTGTTGTTGTGCCGCCACTCTATTGAACGCTACTCCGGCCTCCGTCGTCACTCTCTCTGAACCCCACTTTCACCGCTCTTGTCGAGCCCAACTCTCCACATCCCCACTGCTCTCACCGAACTCCAATGTCACCCCACCACCACTCTCCCCAAACACTACTCACTCCCCTACCATAGATCTCATTCCAAATCTAAAGTATGGGATGAGTCACTGCACCTCCTTACACCCCTAAACCACATCGCAACGCCTCGACACTAAATCTCACAACCCATGCTTGCCTATTTCTGGCTTTAAAACCATACTATGAAGGAATGAGAAGTAATAAGTTATGTTAATAGTGTTTTTTTGTTAAATAATATCTATATGGAAGCTTCAAACGGTTATTCTAATTGAATCCATATAGAAAACGCTGTTCTTATACTATATATTTACTTTAGGCATTCCTAAATCTCACCTCCAAACATTTATTGATTATGTCTGTTATTTTAAATAGGAAATTAAACTCCTATTTCTACAACAAAGTTGATTAACTATTCAAGTGGGAAACAAATCCTTATTAATTTATATATCAATCATCTTACTATAGGTATTAATCATTGCATATACTCTGTAAGTTTGATTATTAATCTCTATATTAGGATGATTCAAAATATTGTGAATATTGGAAATAATCTCCATTATTAACATTCTAAGAGTAAATTTTACTTCATATATTCATTTAAATGTCATCTATAAGATCTATACACTAATATCATATACATCAATTGTTGGAGAAAACATCACATGAGGTACTTTATCGATTTGAGTTGGTTATATTAGAGGAGGTGGGGATTTTGTTTGTAGTGTATTTTTGTTAGAAATATCCTTTTAAAAATTAGTGATGTAATTCTAGAAATCATCTAACATCACGATCCAAAAATAAATTTCATTAAATATTTTCATTTGTTTGTGAGTTACTATATCTTTGATTTTGATATTGATTTAATCTTCCACTTCATATTAATACTATTCAATAAATTCATTGAAATAAATATTTAATAGATTTCATATCTTGAATTAGAAACCTTTCAGGTATTTATGAGTAATAATTAAACTGAAATTATTATCTCTCCTTCTACATTCATAAATTTTACATTTATATATTCTAATTTTATACTTTTACAAATATTTAAAACTATATAATTCTATAAATTATGTATACTTTTATAAAATAAATGTACTTTCATATAGTCTTATAAATTTATATAAATTTATAAATTATGTATATTACTTTAATATATATATTATTTTATAAATTATATATACTTTTATACTTCAATATATGTCTATAATTTTATATACTAATATATATATTCATTTGAAATTTATACCTTAATACCTATATACTTTTTTCAATTTATCAACAGTTTGAAACTTTGATACTTTCATAAATTTTATTTCAATAAATTTTTATTTTCTATTTTTTAAATTTTGTACTTTGACTATTATTTTTTCAAAAAATTCATTTAGTTAATTACGAGTTATTTTATTATATGTAATATTTTTTGTTTTATATCATAATAGATAGAATTTGAATGTATTCTTTTAATTGAGTGTTGAATGAGTTTCAAAATTAGCTTTGTTTTTCATTGGTTTTCATGTTAAATATTGTATCAAAGGGAGAACTTATTCGATTATTTTTTATAACAAAGACTGATAATAACACCATGGAAAGGGAATGTCTCTAACACTATCCAACCCATAAGATATTAATCATGACCTCACACCTGCAAAAGGTAAATTAATGTTTAACCCCATTGCAACTCTTAAACCTACATTTCATCTGAAATCAACTGCATGATTTAAATTAGGGGTGTCCTCCACAACTACTTTTTCTCTCTTATTGGGTGTTAGCTTCTAATGTGATGATTTTTACGAAATAAAATTCAATAATAACAATCATATGCATCATATTCATCTTCCGAAGAGTTATTATTTCATTTTGTTGCCTAAAAATCACCCCTTATCTTCTATACATGCACCTCTGTTGCTTGAACTACTATCATTAGTATTCATCCGATACTAGGTAACAGTGAACATTGTGGATGAATTTATAGGATAATGCCTACCACATGTGGAGTAATGATTTTCTTAAATTCAATTACCCATTTCCTTCAAAACATCATGAAATTATTTGAAATATTAAAATGATGGGTTCCCCTAATTTGGAAGAACCCTCTTTGTGTATTTATTTATTTTTTTAAGTGTTAATATTACCAAATCAAATAAGATGGATATTAATTGAAAATGGATGGATTCCAATCCTATGAAAAATGTGTATGAATATGGGGTGAAAGAGTTAATCAAATTTTCAAAAGATCATTCACATGACCCTTCTAAAATCCATTGTCCATGTTTATATTGTTGTTATTAAAGACTAATTAGTCAAGAGGAGTTGAAAGACCACTTTATCTATCATATAATATATCGAAGATATAAATTATGGAAGAAAAAATGGGGAAAATTAAATATATCAAGTGACTGGGAAAACACTACTACATTTTATGGATCATCTGATATGATTACATGTGGGTAAAATGAAGTAGAATATATTGAGTAAATCCTATTGAGTTTCATTACTTACACTTTCTTTGGGACAATGGTGATTTTGAAGATATTGTTTATCGGGACATGAGAAAAGGGAATGTATCCCACATCTTTAGTGGTGCTTCGTGATACTTGGGTTGTTTTTTTGGAGTTGGAGAATGGTGCATGTTGGGATCCGTGGAGTTATGTCACGGATTCATTGAGATTTTATTGTTTTTTCTAGGAAATTTGATGTTAATTGAATTTTGTGGTGGTGCCCTATTGTAGTTTGTTTTGATATAAATGGTATTTATTTTAGTTGTATTACATTTTTATCAGGCATCATGTAGTGGTTTATTTGGCTATGTAATGTTTGGTTGATTTTTTATTTTCAAAGGTAAAATCATTCCCTATATATTAATGAATCCCCTAGAATTTATTTTCAACCTTTATCATCTTGAGGATGTTTCTTAAGGCCATGTAATGTACTTCTTCCCTCTCAATACAATGAGGAGTGAAGGGGAATTACATGAAATATAGTGTTTCTTATTTATATTTAATTTTTTTTAGTATTAATCAAATAAGAATTATTTTCGTATATAGGAGGATTATTTTGTTTGAGTTAGGGTGGTTTGTTCGAAGCTGCTAATGATTCTGAGAGAATGGATTTCAAGGATAAAACTGAGACAATGAAAATAATGAAATTGGTCAATAGTGTATACAACCATCATTAAAAGGTATATTCCTTCTAATTATTTAATAAAATTTATCATTATTTTATCTAATATTTGTAAGGTAATTTTATTATAATTTTTATCTAATACTTATATGATGTTTTTTCATAGATCCTTGGGAAGTCAAATTTTGCTTTCAACTATCTTCTAAAAGATAGAAAAGATAAGGCATGTTCCTTTATAATGGGAGAGAAAACATAATTATTTTTAAAACATAAGTGTTTTAGGGATCATGGGGTTTCTCTTCCATCAAAATGGAACATGTTCTCTCTTTCTTGACCTTTGTTAGATAGTTACAAGAAAAATAAATATCACATACTCAATCATCTACAACCCAATCTGATAAATTATTAACTCATTATGACTTGGAAGGTTTTTTATAGTTTATAAATTATATTTTAGTTCAAAATACACAACACAAACTCAATTACGTGTTTTAATTTAAAATTGACATTAATTTCAACAATGAGAACATGTGAAATAATTAATACCAAGAAAACACAGTCAGACTGTCTTGATACTTTTAGAAAATGATCCATTAGTCATTTGTGACATGTAGGAATAAAAAACACCACAATTTGATGCATGTTGTGTCTAGTATAACTCCAATTGTGTATTTTTATTCACACATGACATTTGTTTTAGTAAAAAGAATAAGTGACATATAATGTCCTAGGTATCTGGATTGGGTTGAAATCCTCATCTGCTTTGATATTTTGTTTTTTATAGTTGGTGGGAATGAAAATTTATTTTTTTATCATCAGAACATTATTATGAGTTCTCTTTTAATACAATACTTTATTTTAGATGGTTTTAGAGTTTTAACAAAAGACTTTGGTATTCAGAAGAGTCTCAGGTGCGTCAAAGGCTCAAAGGCACAGTTTTGGAGAAGTTCATGTTGAGGAACACGATTAGATATAATTGTGTAGCCTCTTAGTGAAAACAATTCATACACTTTTGCACTAAGCTTGTTTTCAGTAAACTATTCAGGGGAAGGGAGGCATGATCTTGTATGTAGCTCTGTAGTTTTTGCAGAGGCTTCCACATAGTTTTTTCATTGTTTTTGAAACTATGTGTAAGATGCATGGTTTTTACCATTTGGGAAGTACCTCTACACTATAGAAAACATGTTTTCTACTTGTTTAGGACTAAACGTGTCAGATAATGATGCATGGCTTGGATCATAAGTTGATTGATCCACACAATTTTAAAAATCGTGCAAGCTAACTATGTGTCCTCTTTAAAGGGTGTAATTACATTCCTACCCATCCCTCTTTAAAACTCATTATCTTTTACTTATCCTCCCATTAAAACCGCATAGTAGTGGGAGTTTCACTTTTCCTCTAATCCTTGGATTTGTTCCAAATATTTTCTCCAACCTTCATTCTCTAAGACGTTTGTAGTTTTGGATCCGTCTCGCTAATGTTATCCACTATCCTACTTCATTTATTCTTTTATCTCATTCTATGGACTCCTAAATCTATTCAAGTGGTTTTGACAAATTTTCTAGGTATTCATATAAAATGTTTATTTCTCTTAAATCAATCACAGTTAGAGGATAAGATCATATGTGCCTATGTCCATGTTTACAAGGTAGGTGGTGATTGATTTTTTTTTGAAATTTCATTAGTGTTTGGGGGGATTCAGTGTTCCATTGTGTTGGATGAGTGAGATCTTATAATTTTAAGTGGTTATTTTAAATTAATTAATTTTTCCTTAATAAATGCCTATGGGAATTCTCAATTTAGACTACACATGGTTGATCCGTGAGAGGGGCTCAAACCTTAGTGCAATTTGGTCATGTTGTGTCCTTTTTATTAAATTGATCGATTTTATATCAAATTGAGTTGTTTGTTTAATTTGATATGTGAAATTAAATTTAATTTAATTATTTAGTTAATTTGAATTGAAATATTTATAAAATATGAATTGATTGTGTTGCAATACATAGTTTCATGGGACCATGATGGGCTTGGCCTGAGGAATTTGGGTGGGGTTGACCACCAGTTGGATGAATCAGTCATCAAATGAGGCAGCTTGGCAATCATGTTATGAACAAGGATCATGTGAAATGGGATGGAAACACCCTTAAAATTGAGTTGCAAGATCACAGGGGCATGAGGTTTCTGAAATTGCTGGCGATTAGGTTCTAATTTGGTGATTATTTCTCAACCGTATTGTAAAAAGTATGATTTGGAGTTGTTTTCAAATAGGTTGACTCGGTGTTGAGGTGGTTTTTACTAACCATGTGGTCAGAGGCCCCTAATAGTCATGGATTTGGTAGATGGATGGAGGTTAATTCTGTAGGAATCCATATGGATGACAAGGATCCATCAGAGGATAGCATTAAGACTATTGGTTGGGTGAAGATGATCATCATGCTGGAGGCCTTTGGTTCAGCATCATTTTAAATGACATATATTTCCATTCCATGGGACTTTAGTTATTAAGATGATGGTGGTCACTGTTTGAGGATGGGTATCACTGTGCCTCTATATGCTAGATTCAAGCTGATAGGTTCTTTTGAATAGGAACATGAGGGAATAAATATGTATTGATTGAGTGTGCCTTCATGATGTTTCTTACTTGGTTGATGGAACATGGTGCTAGTTGGATTTTAAGGTGTAACCTAAGGGTTCACCTCAATATATTCAATTTCATAGGATACATTGATACATGAGCTAAGGATCCCCTCCTCCCCAGTGATTCCAGCATTTTCCGAAGTAGGTGATAGATTCCCGGCAGCTGTTGAGCACTAGTGAAGCATGTTTTTATTTAAATACATCATTTTACTCTTATTTATTTATTTCCAGTATACACATGATAAGTCAAAATTATAATTTATGAATAAGTGGGTGGTTTCATAATGAGACGCATTCTCCCACCCTACATAGGCCCTTCGGGACGCATGTAGAATTTATGCCTTTACATTCAGGTAAATGTCCACGATCAGGAGTTGGATCTTAGTGGCTGCTAGCATGGAATGGAAGGTAATGGACCATTGGTTCATTCCTCTGCTGGAGTTGCCTTTTTATTTTTCCTTTTTTTCTTAGAATTATTATATATTTAATCACTTTTTTCAGCCATTGTAAACCCCATTATTTCTTATTGTGTTGTACAATTTGTGTTGAATGCATGCTCAGTTTGAAATTCTAAAATGGTGTGCTTGGTTTGAGTCTGTTGGTCATTTTATTCCACATCTATATCTATTAGAATATGATTATATCTTTGAAATTGGGTATAATATCCCCATTATCACCTACTTACACCATCCCTACTAGTTGTTAGCCTTTGTCGTATGAGGAGGCACTCTTACGGCCAGTGGCACACAACCCAATAGCACTATTCGGGAGGATAATTGGGTTGGGGCACTACAAATGGTATCAAAGGGGTTTTTATACCTAATTATTGGATTTAATGTTTCGGTTATGGTATATTGGATATTTTTATGTTGTTGGAATTTGGTTTTGAACTCATAATTGGGTGCCCACAACACAATGCACGGGGAACAAACCAAGTTTCTAGGAGTGAGAAATTGTTCTTCTATTATTTCTCATTTTAAAGTTCATGTTATTTTTGGATTGAGAGGTATACTTTTAATGTGAATTTTTACTCATTATGACATGTGACCTTGTATTAGTATGGAAAGGAAGGAGTATTATATCCTTGAACCAGTATGGAAAGGGGTGTTCGTAAGGTTAGTTATGTATACTTATACTTTTTATTAGGCACATAGTAGGATTGTAATATTTATATATGAATGTGCATTGATATAAATTACCTTTTGAGATGTGATGTTTGATATATATATATATATATATATATATATATGTGTGTGTGTATGTGTGTGGGCCTGGATCTTATAGGATTAGGCAAGTACCATGGTATGTGGTGATGTTGATCACCAGGTTGGGCGACGTGGTCGTCAGTTTGAGGCAACATGGTTCATCAGGTTGGGCATGACCTAGGGAATATTAAAACATGGATCTGATAAGGGTTGCTAATGAGGCCATGAGGTTGGGATGTCTTGTGAAATGGTTCTAGTGGGGTAGGTTAATGTTAGTGAGTTGGCACTTACTGTTACTACTTTCCTTATTTGTAATATATATATATCTGTGTGTGTGTTTTTTTTATCTAAGTTATATGAATATATAATGGTATTCAAAGGGTTTACACATGGATGGGATCAATTAGGGAATTAGGAGAGTGGTGATATAGTTC
Source organism: Viscum album (assembly GCA_963277665.1). Classification (NCBI taxonomy): domain Eukaryota; kingdom Viridiplantae; phylum Streptophyta; class Magnoliopsida; order Santalales; family Viscaceae; genus Viscum; species Viscum album. The sequence continues at coordinate 343,134 of OY728159.1, forward strand.
CAATAGAGTGTGAATAGGTTAAGACCCTTAAGGGTTAGGCATAACATGAGATTCAGGTATAGGATAGAGCATGGGGTCAGACAAAGGATCAGGTGAAGGTGGGTCAGATGACAGATTTGACCACATTGGGGTCATTTCATGATGAGTAGATCTGAGTGATCCTAGTTATTGTCATCTTGGGGATCAATAGGGGAGATTAGAGAGTAGATCCTTTAATTGAAAATTTGAGTTGGGAGTTCTAGTTGCAAAACCTACAACTATTTTAGGATGATGGTTGTCCACATGAGACATAGAGTTGGACCGATTACTTGTAGATGATTTTTGAGTAGCTTGAAATACATCCCATAAAGAGGTTGAAGTTAGAGACCTGCATTCTCTTAGTACCATAAAATGGTTGGTGGGACGTATAGGTTAAGGTAGTCAGACATCAGGGACTATCTTGGAAGAATTTTGTGGCCAGGTTCTTCTAACACTTCTTCCCCGAGACATTGAGGGTGGAGAGAGCTTAGTAGTTCATTAGCATTCTGCAGGGTGATAAGTCTTTTATGTACTATGATGAAATGTTCTCCAAATTATCTCTCTTTTTATGCAACAAGGTGAGTGAAGAAACCTCATGGGTGAGGAATTTTTAAAATGGTTTATGGAATGACATTAGGGTGCATGTGAACATCTTTAGGTTGGCTTGATTCCAAGAGGTAGTAAATCAGATGCTTATAGACAAGGGAAACATGATGGATAGGTCTTACATGAGTTGGTTGATGGTGTTAGTTGACTTCAATGGTGATTCTTTAGATAGTAGGAAGTGAGTCCGGGATAATTTCCAATAGTGAGATCTGGCTATGGACTGAAGCAAACCACCTTAGAGTGGATCATCGATTGTGTGTGTAATGACCCAAAAAAAATTAATGATTTTTCCTTTATTATAATTATCGTATATGGTATAAAATGCATTGATAATTCAAAAATAATATATACTTTTTTCTTTCATTAAATCAATGATTTTGATTGATATATTCAATAATTCTCTTGTTTTATGATCAATTTTGTAGAAAATATGTTCCCAAGGTTTCAAAGGATGAAATGGAGAAAAGTTCATATTTTCATATTACACATTATGGAAACTAAGTTCACATCATGTAATAGTGTCTCACGGGATGTCAACCATTGTGAATCGAGTTGTGACTCAGATCGTGATGTTCAATAGAAGAAGATCCATTACACTATGGGAGTGGAAGATAAACATCATGAACCACTTTAATGATAAATTATATGTAAGATAAAGTTGGGAAGAAGATACACACCATGAACCAAAGAGTCACACTGTGAATAAAACCAAAAATTCTAACTAAGGATGATATATGTGTGATATATGTGTAGATACAGAATCCACATAGATTCACACACATTCCAAATTACATTATGTGAAAAATATTACACGTCACGTTATTTTATGGCTAAAAATAGAGGATCCAAACGGTGGATTATAGAGATTCTACAGTAGAATTCCTTTGTTCTTTTTGTTACCTTTGAGTTTCCATTGACTCCTTCTCCCCTAAACTATAATTTCTTCACTATTTCATTATTTTATTTTAAAACATGTGTTGTGGATCATGTTTTCAACATAACCTCCAATTCCCTTTTTGCATCACCAATGTCTTTCATCATAATTCATCAACGAATTCATATCACATCCATTTTCACATTCATTACAAGTATTTAATTAAGTTGTGGTTTATATTTTTCTAACCCTAATTTCATGCTCCTTCCATTTTGTGAATTTGAACTATTGTATAATTGCGAGTCAGTTAAATTCAGTTGTTCTTAGCATGTCAAAAATGGTTATAATTAGTTATTTATTTTCATCCCAACCTACTATGAGTGGCTAAAACCACCCGTGTTATGGGTCCAGAGTATATGTATTTGAACATTAATAAATGAATTAATCCATAACATGCTAACCCTAAGAATTATTCATCTTGATAAATAATCAATTCCTATTTAATTCAATCGAATTTCCCTGACCATGAGATAATAAACCGAAGGACCTTATCCTGATTGGAGTAGATTGGGATATGATCAATATCCTATAATACGTTCTTCGATTACAGACAAACTTAATGCACCCTAGTTGTTACTATTTTTTAATTAAAGAGTAGTTAACAACTTAGGTAGAGCTAGTTGATTTGACTATAGTCAAATGGAAACCTCTGATTGAATCATACACTAAACCTTAGGATAAAACCATGTTAAAAGTTAGAGATCACATTTTCTTTAGTTACCCAAAATTTATCCCGATCCCTAAATCATTATTAATGCAACCATCAACCACTATAGATCTAATATTTCCCATAATGAAGAAAACTAGAAAGGGGTCATACCCAAAAGGGTCATAAGCCATTAACTCTAAGAATATTGTTTCTCACCCCAAGGGATCGACCTCATATGTTCACCATACTATGCCTTATAGAAATTTATTTTTAGGAAAACCATAAAAATTATAATCTAACCACTGCCTGCATGAATTCAATGACCCGTGCAGGAGTATCAAATTTTCTCACTATTTCTAGGGATGCAATGCTCTGCTTACAAGCCTTTGGGGAAAGACTTGGGACTATCTTTCCCTAACCCCCTTTCATTCATTAATTTTTCTAGATTCCCTTGCATCCCTATTTCATGGTATACTACATTTACCAAGGTCCTTCGACTTATTTGAAGATCCTTGAGAAAAAAAGAATATCCAGCCTTAAATCCTAAGATCAAAATGATCTTATTTTCATGCCACCAAACCAAAATGGATGAACATAACACTCAAGAAGGACCCAACCCATTTAACCATAAAAACAAACAAAAAATTATTGTAGGGGATCACCCAACGCAACAACAGGGGACTATCATGGATTATGTCTTTCCATTAATTTGTGGTGAAACCATAAGAGTAGTGTTTCCCCCCATCAGAACTCATACCCTAAAAATCAAATATGAACTCACTGATATAATCTAGAACATGGGAAAATTTGGTTCACTTCTTATAATATATCCTCATGAGAACATCTCTAAATTCCTAGAGGTTTAAGGTAAATCTCGCAACCAGAGGGTCTTTTCAGACACAATTAGGCTACACATCTTTCCATTATATCTATGAGACAAAGCTATTTAATGGATCAAAATTCAATCTCACGAGTCAATCATGACATGGTAATATCTTTCCATGAATTCCATAGAAAAATAATTCCCACTAATGTGGATCTGGATGCTTTAGAATGACATTCATAACTTCGCTCATTCTAATGGAGAATACGATAAGGAAGTGTGGACCAATTAAGGGAGTTGATGAGGAAATGTCCACACCATGGACTGTACATGTGTATTTAGTTATAGACCTTCGACAAAGGAAACCATCTATCCATGTGGAAATTTCATCAATGATACCACTGATGTAAGAATAATGTTTAAAACCCTAGAATCTAGAAGAGATATTATTGATGATGTTTCTCACAATTCCAACCTTAGGAAAAGTGATCACGGACATCCTCAGTGTGGTTACCACTAGGTGAATGAAAACACTATATTAGTAGCACACATTGAATCACTCACGAAGGAGATAAAATCAATTCAAATTTTGGCTACACAACCCCCTCCTACTCTCGTAATGGAGATACAATCAAGTGAGATGTGTGGTGGCCATCATCTTTACCATGCTTGCAAGGTAGGAGTAGAAGACCAACATGATTGTAATTACATTAGTTATAATCAAAAGAACCTACCATTTCAACATTAATAACAATACTACTAGAAGAGTCCTACTCAGAAACAACCTTAGAAGAACCAAGGATATTTTCAATAACAAGGTGGTTAAGAAACAATTGGGAATCAAGGACCACCTGGGTATCCACCAATGAATGCAGTTCCAAGACCTTAGTAATAGATGATGTAAAAAACATTCCCACAAAGATCTAAGAAAAAATTCCAACCCACTCTATCTAGACCTTAGAAAAAACCTACACCTCCTCAATAAAACCTGAAAAAACTCTTCACTACATTAATTAAAAAATCAAATAAGAGAATGAAAACTCAAGAAATGTAAATGAAAAACCAAAGGGTTGCTTTATAGAATCATAAAGTTCAAATGAGTTAAATATATAATACTTTATCTGATAGATTACCAGGTACCATGCCTAGTAATATAAAGACACATCCAAGTGAAGAAGCTAAACAGTAGTGCTGAGAAGTGGGAATATATTGGAATTTCAACAACCATGTGGAAGAGATGAAAGAAAACATAATGAGCCTAAGAAAAAACCTCCATTAGAAGAAGAAGAAGATAAAACGAAACCTCAAGTTTTATCAACAACTAAAAGTGACCATCTCTTGGGAGACTTAAGTACCATTTTATGTTTCCCCATTTCCATATAATATGCCTCTTACTTTCACAAAAAGAGAAAGACAAGTCTGAAAATTAGCACAATACAAGATGTTCTTGGAAATGTTAATGCAAGAGAACATCAACATACCATTTGATGAATCCATTTTCCATATTCTAGTTTATGAAACATTTATCATGGATATATTTTCTAACAAAGGTAAAATAGAAGATTTTGGGGTCATCACATTAAATGATGAATCCTCTACTGTTGTGCTGCAGAAAGTCCCACAAAAAAATGAGAGACAACATCAACATAATGCCAATGAGTGTTTTCCACAAGTTATGACTCCATGAAATCAAAACAACTAGAGTAGCACTACAAACCATTGATCAAATATTAATTTACCCCATGGGTATTCTTGAAGATTTATTAGTTAAAGTAGTAAAATTCATCTTTATAGTAGAGTTATTATTTCTATAGATTGAAGAAGAATGGTATGTTCCCATTATACTTGGAATAACATTTCTATCCATAGGAATGGATTTCATATATGTGAATCAAAGACATCTGATATTCCCAGTTAGAGAAGAATAGATTGTTTTCAACCTGGTCAAATCTTCCCAACAAATAGACGATGTTGTTGATTGTAATGCCATATAAGTTACATTAAAATGAGATGATTAGATGGAAATTGAAGGAGAAAGTGAATATTCATAGTTAGAGAAGGAATAAGAGTATTATTTAGAGGAATTAAGATTCACTAAGCCTCTCACAAAGGATACCTTTCCACCTTTCTCCCGCTCCATCATTCAACCACCAAAGATGGACTTAAACCCTCTACCCAGTACTCTTAATTACTCGTATATAAGAGTGTCAACCTCTTTTCATGTAATTAAAAACTCTGAATTATCTCAAGAACAATAAGTGACATTTTTTGATGTTTTGAAGAGATATAAAAAAGTCAATTTCTTAGGGAATTAAAGACAAAAAAGGAATCAATCTTACTAAATGCACTCACAAGATTCTACATGAATAAGATGAAAATCCAAAACATCAACCTCAAAGGAGGATCACACCACCGATGAAGGTGACCATCAAAAAGGAAGTGTTGAAACACTTGGATGCATGAATAATATTTTCCATATCAGATAGTTAATGGGTGAGCCCCCAATAAGTTATGCCTAAGAAAAGTTGACTCACACTAGAAGGAAATGATGAAAATGACTTAATTTCAACACGAACCATCATTAGATGGAAAGTTTGTGTAGATTAAATATTCTTGAATTCAGTAACAAGGAAGGATAATTTTCTATTACCATTCATGGATCAAATGATGGAATGGCTCATGGGACTTGAATTCTACCATTTCATGGATGGATATTCAGGATACAACCAAATTGTAGTCGACCCTACTGATTACCAAAAGACTACATTCACATGACTATTTGTTACATTTTCCTATAGGATAATGTCATTCAGAATGTGAAATGATCCATAAACCTTTCATTGATACATGGAACATATTTTCCATAAAATGGTAGAATAATTTCATGAAATATTTATGGATGGATTCTTAGTATATGGATGATCATTTGAGGTCTATTTATATATTCTGGAATTTGTCTTAAAAGTATATGAAGAAAAATTACTAGTCATTAATTGGGAAAAATTTCATTTTACAATACTAGGAGGAATAGCCAGTGGTCATAAAATCTATAAGGAAGGGATAGAAGTTGATCCAGCCAAAATAAAAGTCATCGAGGACTTTTTTGAACCATCAACAATGAAGGGAATAAGATGATTTCTAGGCTATGATTTATTTTACACATAGTTCATTAAAGAATTTGAAACATTTTCACTTATATTAATGCACTTATTGTCAATATAAGTCACATTATATTTCACTGAGGAATGTCAAAAGGAATTTAAGACATTAAAAATAAACCTGATAGTTGCACCATTCATTTTTTTACCCAATTGTGATAACGAATTTGAGGTAATGTGTGATTCCAATGAACTCTCTATTGGTGCTATTTTAGAATAGTTAATTGGCCATATATCGTGTCCCATATATTATGAAATCTGCACTCTAAGTGATGAACAATTCAACTACATGACTAAATAGAAATAACTCTTAGTCATTTATATGTATTTATAAAAATTCCATTCTGATCTAGTATTTTCCAATGTGATTGTACATATTGATCATTTTTCCCAAAGATACCTGATGAAAAATAATGATTCCAAACCAATGATGATATGATGGATCCTCTTAATGTAAGAGTTTGAGATTGTAATCACAGAAAAAAGGAACATAAAATGTTATAGATGACTTTCTATCCCGACATCTGGTGTCATTTATCATGTAAGATGAGTATAATAACACTGAAGTATATTTTCTAGATGAAACCCATCTTAGGATCCAGGTTCATCCATAGTTTTCAGATATTTCTAATTATCTTGTTATCGGATTCTTGCACCCAGACCCATGAGAACAATAAAGGAAATGATTTCTAGCTAATGCCAAACATTTTTTCTTGGATGAACCAATATTGTTCAAACATTGTGTTGATGGATTACTCTGACATGGAATACCTAAAATTGAAATCCCAAATGTAATTGAAGTGTGTCATATGTCACCAGCTAGAAATCATCATGGACCATAGTGCACAATATCTAAAATTATACAAAGTGTACTTTTATGGCCCACACTACACCAATACACAATGGAATTCTTCAAAATCATTTTTAGATTCCGATGGACTGGAAACATTGGAAAAAAGAATTTCATTCCACCAAATCCCATAATAGAAGTATAAATTGTCGAAGTTTGGGGCATATAATTCATGGGACCATTTTCCACTTTATATGGAAAGTCTTACATTCCGGTTGGCATTGACTAAGCCCCAAAATGGGTTGAATCTGAAGTAACATCACATTACATAGTGAAAGTGGTCATGATGTTCCTGCAAAGGAATGTGTTTTCAAAATTTCTATTTCCAAGATTAATTATTTGTGATCAAGGAACGCCTTTCAAAAACCAAGATGTGGTATGATTTCTGAAGAAATATGGAATCATATCTAATACAGGAACTTCGTACCACCCACAAACAAGTGGTATGGTATAATTGTCACATATAGAGATCAGGAATATTATGGAGAAAAATGTAATCACCATCTGAAGTGACTGGAGTCTAAATATGGATGATGCACTATGGGAATAGTGTAATTCTTACAAAACACCCATATTAGAAACATTGTTCATGCTGGTTTATAGGAAACCATTTCCTCTTCCAATTGAACTAGAGCATCATTTGTTTTGGGCAATTAAGAAATTGAATTAAGATTCTATGAAGGTTGGAGAAGATAAGATGCAGAAATTAACTGAATAAGAAGATCTCAGGAGGGATTCCTTTGATAATTCTAGGATATATAATGAAAAACCAATTAAATGGCATGATCAACACATTGATAGTTGTAACTTCTTAATAGGCATGGCATCCACTTATTTAACACAAGATTGTATCTATTCCATGATAAGATGAAATCTCGATAGTCCATCCCATTTAAAGTTGTTTAATTCATTCCATATGGGACCATCAAAACTCATATAGAGGGTATACCATCATTCAAGGTGAATGTTCAAAGATTGAAAATCATCCAAGAACCTTTCTAGGAAGGTTGGGTCATATACCTCAAGTTCAATTGAGTTTTAACTAATTCAAGCAATTAAAATTAAAGGAATCACTGACAAAGAAGAAACCTAGGGTAGGAAATCTTAGAATAAGTATGATTTGGATAGCCTTTGAAATTTTTTAGATAAGATAAGTGCTAGAGGTTAGGGGATAATTGTGTTTTAAAAAAATTCCAATTATATGTCTTGTAATCTAATTACACGACATGTATAATTTAATCCAAAAATTCATTTTACTACAACAGTACAATCCATGATCCCCTATTACAATGTCATGTAGTTCTTTAGGAATTTTTTAAAAAACATAGGTTGTGAACCCTAGGTTCATGACTGAAACCCCTCCGACCCCTCACCTCCCTCATCCTACCTCCTGAACATCCCCCTCCTCCTTCATCCCACTTCCCTCTCTCTATCTCCTCTAACCTCATGAGCAATGAAACACCTCACTCGTTCACCTTATCCCTCTACATATCTTTCAACACACCCTACTTATTTTGGAAACATTAAACCCACACTGTAACACTCTACAAATCCTCCTCCACGACCACCACCACACTTCCATCTCCCTCGGTTTCCCCCAAACCAACCCCACCACACCCCATTTCTTGATGGCACAAACCAAATGACTACAGCCTTCTGACTCATTACCTAACCATGATGAGTGGCCACCTTCAAAGAAATAACGTGGTTCCACTTTTTCCACCCCTGCCACACCTCATGAACTATCAGATATAGCTTGTTCTATACCCATTGTGCAACCTGACTCCTCATCCACCCTTAAAGACTCCTCAAGGGATAAAAACCTACACATGCACCATGTATTATGATATTCTAATGAAAATAACTGGGTAAAACTCACTAGGATACAAGAAAAGCTGATGTGGATGAACAAAACATTGGACATACCTATCATGACCAAGATGAACATCAGTGATGACATCCTCGACCTCCTGGAGACACACCATGTCCACTACATTATTGAGGTTGGTGAGGAGACACACAAGGAGATTTTTATCGAATTCCTATCGATGTTAGATATATCAAATGATTTCCTTCGGTTTTTCCTGGGTGGTCAGCCCCATGATCTTTCCTTCATGGAGTTCGGCATAGGCCTTTATATTTATATAGAAGTGTTTTATACATCATAGGTCTTCCTTACACTTCCTCTTGAGTCACCCCAATCTGATTCATAGCATCTATGGGAGATTATTTCTTGATACCCAAATCTACCCCATGACCCGAGGATCACAAAATATACCTAGTTGTAGAGCCATGCTCTACATATTCTGCAATGATCTATGACACATGGATGGGTTTATAGATATGATTTTCATGGTAGTGTTAGCTAGGTAGATGTTCGTATTCTTGTAGTTGTTGTGGGTGGTCCACCTGTCAATATGGATACAGGTTTAACTCATTACCATAGGTCCCATTCACCGTGGACTTTTGCTACATTGTTGGGATGGTCCTTTATTACTCACCTATCTAGACACCTCGATGTTTTTGATACTCTACTTCCACTTACCTCCCTAGGACCCATCAAGCTTATTGACTTTTTGATGCTGCAAAAGATACATCTTTTGGTGAAGGAGGATAATTTATATCATTATACACTAAGTGTGTGTAAGGTCCCAAACCTAAACATTAAATAATCTTGAATTAAGTAAATAGTTCACATATAGGAACTTTTCATGTTTAGAGATTTATAGAATTAGGTCATAAGTTATACATGACAACATTAATATTAAAATAGACACTTCTACTCAGTACTCATTTTTTTTCATAGAACAAAAAATCTTTAAAAAAGAAACAAGTTTAGTATCATGTTTTAGACAACATTCCTTTTCCTTGAACATATTCATCTTTAAGGCCTGTGAAAAATATTTCAGAACACGGTATGAGAAGAAAAGTCTCAGTAAGGGATACATAAGGAAAGAAAACTGTTAGTCTTGAAAAAACATGTAAACCCGGAAAACCATAATAAAATTTAATATGTTTCACCTTTAGGAAGTAGGAAAAAACCTCACTGAATATAAGCTCATTGCTTACCCTTTTTGTAATCAAAATATTACCATAAAGCCCATGGAAAGCAACCTACAACATATAAAGGTATCTTGGGACATAAACATACTTAATTGGAATAACCATGTGGTTGACTTCCACACATATCACTAAATGGAATAGCTATATGGCCGACTTCCATACCCAATTCATTAGAGGTTATAACTTAACCACCCGTCTTTGGTTTATCAGAGAACCACCCGTCATTCGGTCTATCACATACCCCCCATCAAATATCCAAGTACCATTATATAATCTTAACACATAAAATATTGAAAATATCAACATTTCCCTAATAACATTTCATTAGAAATCATATGAAATAATTTAATGATATTTAAATATTCATTCCATTTCAAAAACCATTTTCAATACCAAAACACCCAATAATGGAATAATGGGTTTCTTTTCCCTTATAAAACATTAAAGCTTATAGGGGATGCCAAATAATGATTACAACATTAGAGAGGTCATTGTCACTACATACGTAAAAAAATTACTTTTTTCATTTAGTAAAATTATTTGTAGATAAAATAATTACTTTGAATGAAATATAATTTAAATGGATTTATTATAGACTGGGTAAAATAAAAATGTGTATATTATCAAAACATGCCTCAATGAAAGGAGATTGAAATAAAGTCCCTTAAAAAGATCATTTTGTAAATAAAATAGATCGATTATGTATATTAACTATAATCACACCTAAAGATAGTATAAATACATGATAAAATATCAATATTCATTTCTCACATAATCATAACATGACATAAACAAGATGTAGAAGATTAACCAAAAGAATGGAAATTGGGTAAAGTAGTTCCCTTACCTCGAGTCTGATTTGTCTTGTAAGTTCCTTTTTCTTAATAAATAATACACTTATGTTAATTTATAATTTATTCAGAACCTTTTTAATTTTTATTATTCCTTTTATATCACTTATTACCTTGCTATAAAAATTGGTTCATTGTTTGAGTTCATAACGTACATTTTGTCAATGTTCAGAACTGGAGTAAAAAATGAACATGTTATAATTAAAAATTGTCCATGTGGTAAAAAGTAAATTATCTCCAAAATGATATTCATGATTTAGATATCTTATATATCATATATATCCAGTATATATGTATTTATAATATTACATAGCATTTGCATATAAGTAATGAAATGCACTATTCATAGATACGGTAAGTCGTATGTACTCATGAAGGCTACTTTGGTTTTTTTTCATATTTAAGGGAATGAAAACTAAATTATACATAGGTATATTATAATTAAAGTATAATATCTATGTTATATATGTAACATAAGTTTATTAATTTCAACCTTTATATGTTCCATGTATAGCATGAACGAGTCATATCACTTTGAGGGGGCGGTATTCTGCACTTCCTCAAATGAAATTATAGTATTTATACATCTTGAAAAGCATAAATGTATGTTATAACTGATAATTTCAGAAATTAGAGTTAAAATAAATATAATATATATCACATTTAATTAGAGTTCCATAATAACAGACACCATAAGAGTTAGTAGGATAAGATTGAACAATTTTTGTTTCGTAAGGAAGTAGTTCTCCGTCCACAAAAACAATATGTTTTATACCCATTAGATGTATGTGTGTGTAAGTGTTGTTCTAATAATTATCATAAAAAACTATTATATTGAGGATACTAGATTTTTTATATAAATAAATAATAATAAGGTCATAGGGAGTGGAGAAGGAAAAATAATGGAAAGCAACTTGAGAGAAGACATTACCTCAAATTGGGTAACTTCTTTTGATTTGATCCAAAGGGATTTCTTGAATTGCCTTCTGCCTAGGGTAAGGATTCTAGGAGGAATAAAGGATATTTGAATCTAATTTGGTTAGATTTTGGATGATCCAAGGGGGATTTATATGTGTGAGTAATTTCTAGAGGTGGTGTCCTTTAATTAGAGGGAGGAGGGGCACTTTTGGAAAGTTTGAAAGTATTATTTTATTATTAATTGATTTTAGAAATATAATAACACCAATGTGATATATTCAAAATATAAGACGAGTATTCGTATAAATCCTTTCATAAAAATGGTTTTATACAAGTTTAGTTCACAAAATTATCCTTTTCTTTTAGCTTTAAAAATTAGTAAACTTATTTAACTTTTACCATGTGTTCTTGTATATTCATAATTTGTGGTTACCATAGTTACTATAAAATTCCAGGAGACCCAAAAATGAATCATTAATGAAATTTTTAACATCATATATTTCTGTTGGATTAATTTTATATTTTTATGACTATTATATCATTTAATAAAATATTAATTTATTTGACAACTAATTTATGTCAATTTATATACTATTCATATCATGATGTTTTAAAAATCCATAGAAACTATATTCATTCAAAAAACATCATTAATTCCAATATAAAAAGTCATAATTATTCATAAAATTCGTTTTTGGCTGAAAAATTTTCAAAATAAATTTATTTTAATATTGATATACTTAATTATTGAAATCTTTCATTAATAAGGTAATCACTACATCACCATTGTTTCATAAATAAATTTATTTATTTGTTGTCTAAAAATTATAAATAAAATTACATGATTTAAGAAATATTTTTATATTTACAATTACTATTTATAGTCTAAGATATCACTAATATAACCCCATATAAAATTTTTTTTAGTAAAAGATACATGCTTAGGTTATATTTTCCGTAACATTAAATTAAAAGTAATTAAATGTCATTTTCACACACAATAGGCTCCTTGGGGTCCTAAAATCAACACTGGGATGACCATGGTAAGAAATATCTCATTATATAGGGTTAGTAAATGTTTTAGTGTCATATAATATTATTATAATATTATTTTTTACCCTTATTTACCAGATTTACCCTTTAACCATGGTAAATAAAATATTTACTGAAGTTACTATTCATAATGTCAAAAAATAAATGGTACCTATTTACAAAATTTTTACCTTTTGATTAAAAATATGGAATATATTTTTAGAAATAAAAAACATGGAAGTTTCAAAAATTAATTGAAAATTAATTCCCATTGTCAAAACCAAAAAACAAGTTTTTAAGAAGTAAAAACTACCAAAACAATGACATGTGTTTTTGTCCAATTTCAAAGTGAAGTAACTTAAAATGACAATAATTGGATTACATTTTAAAATTTTAATCTAATTACTCGTTAAAACAAATTATAAGGGCAATAAAATCATATAAATAAATGAGATGATAATATAATTTTGACTTAAAATGCAGTATTTTCACTATTCATTAAAAAATGAACTTTATCAGAAAAATACAAAAAATTTACCCAATGTAAATTTTGATGTATCACTTATAAATAAGAAGTTTATTTTTTAAAACGGAACATATAAAAGTGACAAAAACATGATTTAAAAAGGGCCATCCATTAAAAGGAAGTAAATCAAACTTTTAAAGAATATTTGAGTATTTCATGCTCAAATTTAGATTCATTCTTATTTTAAGCCTCTAAAATTTATTGGATAAATTTAATGAAATTTAAAAAAAAAACATTAACTCATAATTTAGTTTTTTAGGTTCATTCCCATAAATAAAATGGATATGCATTGACTACCATTTAAAATAATAATAATATTATATTATTTTTCGGTATAACTCAATCTTGTGTGCAACATAAGATATCAAAGATACTCATTGTTACGTGTTGAGTATGATATTGAAAAAAGAGTCATCTTTAACCTCAAATTAATATCTTATGGATAAATATTAATATATCTGAAAATTATTATTTTATAAATACTTAGGTCATTACAATGTGCATGAGGCAGCATCGCATGCAGCAGATCTGCCAGCAGCAGCAGACCCACATGCTGAGCCATACACCACCTCTCCACCAACACCACCCATTCATCCTACTATATCTAATAATATTCCTCCACCCAGTCATCCTTCACTAAAAAAACATTAGACTACATAGATGTGCATCTTGGCAAACATGCTCCATACTTCCACTCTTTTTCATCTTCCTTTCATTGAGCCTTCAAAGTTCACCTCCCCACAATGACCAAACTCTATTGACCCCTCCAATTATATGATTCACACATCACCCATAGCCCACACCAAAATTCCCATAGATCTTACTGACTATGTCCCCCAGAATGAGTATTTTTCTTAGCAGGCCCAATGGGGTATGGGGTTGGCCACCAATACATCCATAGTAGTACCTTTCATTGATCTCGAAACCAGACACATGACCTCTTTATAGATCTAGACCAATCCACCACCCACTATAGGCCATGTATCCGCACTACTACTCCACCCTCCATCGCCGAACCACTGACTCTTACTACCACTACAGCCACAGATCAATCAAGATAGTTTTCAACACTACCAGTGTGTGGGATGACATTAGAGGTGATTCTTTTCCTCATGCCTAGTCATAATTTTGATTCATTTTTTGGCTTTAGACTTTTTGTGATGCGGTTGTTCATTTATTTTTTTCATCTATATATGCACTCATATTTGTACTGATCATTTATATATATATGGAAATTTATCTTTGAAGTCATTCTTAATTGGAATGATTTTTGTTTCTTAAAATTTTTAAAATAGAAAATTCTAGATCCTTTGTATCATCCATAGTTGTCAATGGACCCATTCCACCATTTTTTCTATTCCATAGGGTGACCCAGTGTGTTGAGAAAATTGAATGCCATCTTCAAGAATTATCCATAGATATCCATGCCCAGTAGAAGTAACCTATGTAAAGACCCATAAATCCTTAGGAAATATTTTTCTTAAATACATGGGAATTTTATGAGTCTGTGGTTTCTGAAAATGCTTGATTCCAAGGCCCGGTGTGCCCGGAATCAATTTCTGAAGTTTTGTTCAGGTACGTTCAGTAAACGTACGTGCGGGACTCTATATCTTTTGAATCAGTGCTCGTAATTGAAATCCAAGAACACCATTGAACTTGAAACACCAGTATTCATTTAAGGGGATATTTACTGCAGTTGTGTTTTATCATGTTTGGAAGTTAGTTTTCTGCGTTTCATAAATAAAAATAAATTAAAAATAAGTGATGGATTATTTTTATTTTAGGTAGTTAAAGTCTCTAAGTGTAGGTTAGGGGTGGGGACCACCACACCCGAACCTCCCTTGGGAGGATATAACTAGGTGGTTCCCACTATATTGAAACCCTTAACTCCCCTTTAACTCCTTGAACCCTTAATTAAGTAGGATGAAACTCTCCCTTTATTTATTTTGGTGCCTCTTGACATCCTCCCTCCAAATTAATGATCCAACCCACCTTTTTAATTAATGGATGTAACTTAATGAATTCGAATCTTTTTGAATTCATTAATCCATCATTTTAATAAGTTGAGTTATTTTATTTTATGTAGGTTGGCACATAATACCTTGGTGAAGCTTTAGAGAATTAGAGTGAGAGTATTCTTCCCACAAAGAACACAAAGACCATCTCCAATGACCTCCATCCGCATTAAAGGAGTAGAATCCACCCATGAAGAATGTTTCCAATGATGAAATCATCTCCTCTAGACGTCAACGGAATGACACTTCCATCCCATGACTTCGTTGAGCGAACACCGATTACAAGCAGGGGTTCGTTTCTGTTTGAGTTTTTCCCCGGTCTTGTGATTGGAAACGATGAACGTGGATCAACCCACGAACATGTTGATCTATGGATCCATAGTTCTTGTGGGAGGTCTTTTTAACAGGTTAAAATGGATTTTACTAATCTTGTGATCTGTTTATTGTGAAACCCCCCCCCCCCCCGATTGAATGCTAAGGCGGAGTGTGTGGGCCAACCCGAACAAGGATCGACCCCTCTGCAGACCTGTCTTGTTGCGTTCTTAGTGGGAAATGAGTCAAAGTGGAAGTGATAAAATTTGGAGGGTCCAACGCTGAGGGAGGCATCCCAGGAGATCCCCCTGTGTAGACGGATCCAAAATCTGACCATCGGAACGAACACGGTGGTCCGCAGAAGGAGAGTCACCCGGCGGTGGCGGCGGCGATTGGAGCCGGCGGCGGCCGCGTGGAGGAGAACGCAGCCTGCGTCCACAGGCTACTCAGCTGGTTGAACCGAGTTGGAGAACCACGGCGCCTTTAGGTGCTGCATGAAGGAGAACCGTGGCCCGCGTTCGTGGGTTGCGTGTGCTGGACGGAATCGGACGGCTAAGGCCGGGCGAGCAGAGGAGGAGGTGGCGCCGCCGTGCGAGCCGAACCGGACCAGCCCATGGGTGGGCCATGCCCCCACCGGGATGGGCCGAACCCCAGCTGGGTCAGACCCACCGAACCGAATCGGGCAGACCCGCCCGCCCACTAGGCCTGACGGGTCGGGCCCTATCTTCTCTTAAAGTCAAAAATCTCCTAGACCGTGTGTCCAATTGACACACCATCTATGGAACTGGGACCCACACAATGAGGTGGTCCTTTTACAGTACTCTAAGTGGGTTTTAGGAAAATTTGGAAAACATCCAGGTTGGATCGAACGTAATATCCCACAGGGACCCTGAAACGGAAATGCCAATAACTCTCAGACCGGGCGTCTGATTGATGCGTCGTCTGTCGCGTTGGGTTCCTTATGATGAGACAGAACTACAAGATACATCAACTCAGGTCTTAATGATAGTTGATGTATCAACTCTTGGATAGAGGATCAGACCCTCCTAGAATCAATCGTGCTGTGTGCGGGAACCCTAGGGCTGGCTGCAACTGACTACTGTACCAGAATCCTCCATGGGTACGATAGCGATGACTACTGTACTAGAATCCTCTGTGGGTTCGAAACCGATAACTACTATACCGGGATCCTCCGTGGGTCTAACAGTTCTGACTTTTGTTCCTGTATCCTATGTGGGTTCGTCAAAATAGCTGGTCATGTATCCTGTGTGGGTCTAACAGCTTTGTTGGTCCTGTATCCTGTGTGGGTCTGATAGCTTAGATAAATCAGTGACTACATATGATCATCTCTATCTCTATAATAAATATGTATACCTATGTGATATTATTCATGTATTTCAACCATTATCATCGTGGTGATTAACTTTACTTCCTTTGTGTAATGGTTTGTGCTTGGACTAGATAGTTGGAGTCAGACTATGATTGATAACTTTGGTATATGTATGGGCATATACATAAGTAGGGTTAGTTGATAATTCGTGATTGTATCTTTATTTTTGGTTTATCATGGTTGGATATTGTGAGACCTTGAGCTTCTTAGGGTCCGTACTGAGTATCATTATACTCACCCCAACACGGGTTCTGCCTGCACCTTGTTTTGTTGGTTTCAGACGACAGACAACGCTGATCGGGGTAGAGAGTTGTAGAGCTGGACGGTACCTGGAGGTGGACCACTTGGTGAGACGTACATGGAGCGGACGAGCAGACTTGGTGTGCTGAGGAGGCCATATATACCCACCCTTCTAATGGTAATCCTGAAGGATGACTCAGTAGTTGCTGTTTTACTTTACTACAGTTGTACTGTCTTTTTAGTTGAATTGTACTTTACAGTTGGGATTGTATTTTCGACCCCTTTACTTTTCAGCACTACTTTTATATACAGTTTCACTTAGTTTTTTACTTCTCGTTGCATACTCTTTTGTTTTTATTTATTGTTATAAAGGCAACACCTTCCCAATTTAGGGATTTATGCCTTTAGTGATAGTCACCTGCCCATGGCCTATGGAAGGAGGGATTAGGGTAGTCACAATACGGTCCCCAGGGGACGGGTCATGCTAAATTGTTATCAGAGGGATAGATTATACTATAGAACTTGGACTCTAATTCTTTTAACGGCAATAGTGTTATGTTTTTTGGGTGTAGTTATCAGTTTAGGGAAGTTGTTGTTGGTGCGGCGGTAGACGTATCCATACACTAGGACTCTGACTTCTGATCTCCGACTTAGTGCACAAAAACACTTATTGCATGTGTGTTTCATTTAAAGAAGTTTTCTTCGTGATTACTTGTGTCATATCACCAGGTATACTGTTTTAACCATGGCACACCTTTTTCTTTTCACGATGTCCCCACGAAGGCAGACAGCTAAGGTTCCGAGTTAGTTACGAGATGGTAGCCCACCGAACAATGAGGCCTTGGTCAGGGCCCCATCACAGCGGAGGTACTAGTGGTACCACTACCCATTGGGCCACCGATACCACCAGATCTAGCAGTAGAGGGTTCATGCCACCTGAGTGTGTTGCACGAGTTCCAGCACCAGAGGCTGCCCAGGTTTTGGGGAGAGATGGAGCCACATGCAGCTGAGGATTGGCTGGAGACTGGCGTGATAGATTTCAGATTGGTAGGGACACCATCTGACCTCATAGTGATCCTTTCCACGAGTCTCCTGTATGCGACAGCAGGCATATGGTGGAGCATGATGCTCCAGGTGCATGAAGAGGCATCATTACACTAGATATACTTCGAGAGTCTCTTTCTCTCAGAGATTTTTCTAGCCACCCTTCGTGTGGTGCAGATTCGGGAGTTACTTCATCTATAGCATCACAGTAGTTAAGTACTCAGCGAGGTTCACCGACCTCTCGCGCTACACCACAAATATGGTGTGGGACCCATTATTCAGTTCCCGGGCCTTCGAGCAGGGACTCAGGCATGAGATCAGGGATTCAATGATTCCCCTCTACATCTTGACGTAGGCGGGGGTGCTGGAGTGAGCCCTTCTAGTGGAGAGTTTTCTCACTGAGCAATCACTAGCGGTGAGACCCACCATAGGGTGACACATAGTAGAGTCTTTTGCAGCCAGTAGTAGAAAGATGTTTTAGAGGTCCAAGAGGACCAGGCCATCAGCTGGGTGGCCCTAGGATATAGTTTCGGTTATGCAGGGCACACGAGACAGAGCCAACTATACGAGGAGCATGCAGTGCTACGCAAGCAGCAGGCAGGACCACATGGCTTGTGACTGCCCGACCCGCCATGCAAATGAGCAGAAAACAATAGAGGGACCTCCCAAGCATAGACAGAGGTTTGACCATGGTGGTCTTCTAAGAGAAGTCAGATGTGGAAGAGGAGATGTCCAAGCAATGGGTGGTGGACAACGTTTCGAGGCCCTACCACCACCACCACTAGGAGGTCCACCCCGACCATAGGGAGCTGGCGGATATAGGTGAGCTCAGCTCTAGGCAGTCTAGGCCTACGACCATGGTTCACTTGAGATGATTCGAGGTACTATCTATGTCTACTCCACCCTTGTTGCAATACTTATAGACAGAGGTGGGAGTCATTCTTTTTCTTCACTTCCCTCGTTCGGAGATCAGAGATTCCAACGGAGAAGTTGGATCTATCCTTATGGCTAGAGACTTCTACAGGAGTAGACTAGATGATTACGCAGTAGTACAAGTAGTGTGAGATTAATCTAGGAAGCCAGAACTTCAGCTGTGATCTTCTGGTAGCGGCGTCAAGGCCTTACGATGTCATCTTGGGTATGGACTGGTTATCCAAAGTTTAGGCCCATGATTGACTGTATTAGGCACAAAGTATAGTGTGTTCGCATGAATAGGACTAGGTTCACCTTCAATGGTGAAAAGATAGCCCTTTCAGTGCAGGATGGACTTACATAGAGGAGCGGGAAGCCGATCACACATCATTTGGCTAGTCTTATCCTCAGAGCGGTTGATGTGCAGAGTCCGAGTTAAACTGTTACGGTGGATCAGTATGTGGATGTTTTTCCTGAAGACATTCCAGGACTACCTCCTCGCAGATTGGTAGACTTCTACATTGACATGTACCCTGGGACAACACTCATATCTACTCCGACATATCAGATGGCTCCCACCGATCTTTGTGAGTTGCGGGTACAGCTGGAGGACTTTCATGGGAAGGGATTTATTCGACCCAGTGTTTCAACCTCGGCATCCCCGATTTTGTTCGCCAAGAAGACAGATGGGAGCATGCGACTGCGTGTTTACTACCTTCACCTGAATCAAGTGACCATGAAGAACAAGTCCCAACTCATGAGGATTTATGACCTCTTTGATCATCTCAAGGGAGCACGATGGTTCTAGAAGATAGACATTAGGTCAGGCAATCACCAGCTCAGAGTTCGAGATGATGATGTGCAGAAGACGGCCTTCAGGTGTCGGTATGGACACTATGAGTTCTTGGTTAATCCCTCCAGCATAACCAGCGCTCCCGTAGTTTTCATGAGTCCCATGAATAGTATCTTATAGACATACCTTGACTTCTTTGTTTTAGTCTTCATCGACGACATACTAATCTACCCGACTACTGAGGATGAGCATGACTACCATTTGTGGGTAGTAATAGACACAATCTGAGAAAACCATCTTTATGGTAAGCTCTCTAAGTGCTAGTTCTAGATTCGAGGGGTTCATTTCATAGGACACATCATCTTGGAGGATGGAGTTGCAGTGGATACAGTGAATATCGAGAAATACTTTCTTGGGAGACACCCAGGAGTGTTATGCAGGAATGGAGTTTTCTGGGACTGGCTAGGTATTATTGGAGATTTGTGCCAGATTTCTCTAGAGTTGCAGCACCACTTTCAACATTGATGAAGAAGTGGAAACCCTTCATGTGGTTAGAGAGATGCCAGTATATCTTTCAGAAGTTGAGGCAGAGGTTGACTTGTGTGCCCATCTTGAGGATACCAGAGGAGGGCGTTGGGTACGTAGTTTACTGCGGTGCATCAGGGACCGAACTCAGGTGTGTCCTGATGCAGGATCGAGAAGTGATCATGTATGGTTCATGGTAGTTGAGACAGGACAAGCAAAACTATGCTACCCATGACCTAGATTTAGCTGCAGTGGTTTTCTCCATGAAGATGTGGTAGCACTATCTTATGGGTGAGCATTTTACAGTCTACATTGACCACCAGAGTCTCAGGTACATCATCTCACAGAAGGACCTGAACCTGAGACAAGGACGATGGGTTGAGTTCCTCCAAGACTATGAATTTGAGATAGTATATACTCTTGGGAAGGGGAACGTTATAGCAGATTCTCTCAGCAGAAGATCAGACATTCAGCTACTAGGATAGGCGACAGAGCAGTTGGCCGCGATGCAGATATCCTTTGTGGATAGATATGGAGTAGCATTTCTGCAGTCTCTCACAGAAACTTTTCCACCTCTTCAGAAAGTCAGGGAGACACAGCGTGAGGACGTTGACTGTGAGATGCGACGTGCTCAAATATCCTCAGGGAAGGCACAAGATGGATTTTCTGAAGGTGGGGAGCACGTCATTATCTTCAGAGGACGAACCATGGTACCAGTTTCACTTCAAGAGGAAGTGTTGAGGGAGTTACACACATCTCCTATAGTGGAACATCTAGGAGTAGAAACGATATATTAGGACCTTTGACGATAGCACTGGTGGCCAGGTATGAAGAATGGAGTAGCAGAGTTTGTCTCACGATGCCTCACTGTTTCCCTCAGAATTCGGGGATGACCTCCTTGATGGGATATTCAAATGTTCTGATCAGTCTCTAATGGTTTTATTCGTAGAACCAGAAACATCCAATGATTCCACATCCATTTGGACCTACTTTCCAAAGGTAGGCGCTCATTAGTTTGTGGACTGATGAGGCTTAGGAATTTTCATCGGTCGAGAGGATGGGAGGTCCGACTCATCACACCTTTTTTAGGGGAATTATTGTCTACTCTGAGACTCTCTTTATAGATTTAAGTTATGTTCGTGAATCCTTATTACATTAAGAAGTATAAAATAAGCTTTTCCTTTAGATTTTGACAATCAATGATCAAATATGTAGGAAATTTAGAGAATCTTTTATATGTATTCAAGGTTTTTCATTAACAGAGAATCATCTGTATTTATTAGAGATTATTGGTCAATGATACCCTTCAACACATTTATATAGAAGTCTCTTGGTCATTATGATGACCATGCTGGTTTTGAAGCCACTCAGTGGGGCACTTGAATTTTATTGTCATTTAGTAGGACATGGATTATTTCAGAGTTGGGATCGAACCTTCAGATGGGCTACCTACGTATCCTTTGTTTTTGGAAAAGGATTCAGAACCCACGTAGTTCGAGTAAGGGAGTATGATGTTTTTGATTGATGGCTCAAAGAAGGATGTCATGATTACTTTTACACTCTAAGCTCATGTGAGTCATGCTCTATGTAAGAAATAAGAGGTATTGGTAAAAATTATACAATTGTTCCATGAAAGATGCAATCATAAGAAATAATGTGGGGCTTATGTATGTATGACTGTCCAGATAAATGAAGATTAGGATTTACTTCTCGGAGGAAATCCAGGAACAGGGTCCATAAAGGTATATGTGCTTCATGGAGATTTGAATACTCTAACGTGGGGATTACTCCTGAAAAGGTGGCCTAGATTAGGAGAGGATTGATAATTGGGTTTTACTCCTGAGAAGGAATCCCAAATCAAAGGTAAATTAGAACTGGTTAAGAGAAATTAAGGGACTGGGACTTATTCCTGAAAAGGAGGCCTAAGATAGGGGACTTGGGGCTTACTCCTAAAGAAGATGCCGAAATTTATGACTGGGACTTATTCCTGAAAAGGAAGCCCAAATTAAAGGAATTATGGTTGGGACATATTCTTGAAAAGGATGCTCCGGGTTGGATTCTCTCATTTTAAAGGATGAGGTTGAATGAATGAAATCTCAATCTTTAGTGACATAAAGATGTGTAAGTCACTATGTTTTGAGAGAGATATTCCACAGAATTATTTTCAGATAAGGAAGTCAAATCAAGAAATCATGCCATAAATAGATTTGAAGAGTGTCTTGAAGACTAAATCTTGAATAGGATGGGTGGAATGTCTTAAGAGGGGTCAAAAATGGGCAAGAAGGTCACCCAAAAAGGTAGGGGTGCGCAAGTCCTGGAAAGCGCACAGGTACTGCGTGGGCGCGCAAGTCTTGGTCGCGTAGGTATACCTGCGCAACACGCTTGGTACTTGCGCGGTGGCTAACCAGCAGTGTAATTCTTGAGAGACCTCTGGTTAAGGCCTTTAGAATCCTATTGAGGTTCTTCCAGAAAAAGGGATGCGCAAGTTCTATCAAATGAGTAAGGTGGCGCGCAAGTGTGGACATTTCCCCTAAGGGTTAGCCACTCAGGCGCGCAAGTGTTGATGAGTTTCAACACTTAGGCCTTCCTCCCCCTCTTTAGATCTTCCTTTCTAGGTACGAAATTACCTTAGAAGTGTTTCAGAAGCTTTGAGAAGAGACTTGGGTGCCGGGAGCTTAAATCTGGGTTTCTGGAAAAATTCCTCTCGAAATGGGGGGCCCACAGGGTCTATTTATAGGCTGGAGAAGACCCCAGGTGGTTATCACTTAGGTCGCACAAGTCACTTGTGTGACCATCATGCATCGCACAATTAGACTTGCGCGATAGTGATAGAACTTGCTCGACACATGTGCTTTTGATCCCTTGTTCATGCCTTTGTCGATTTTTTATGTTTTCTTCAAAGGATGAATCAATTTGTGCTAAGTCATTTCCCTTTACATTCCATTGGACTCTGTGACGAAAAACGAGCGTCAACAAAAGTCCCCCCTCAGAGTTGGATCCGAATGAAAATGAGGATGTGACTCTGAGGGAAAAAAAGAGACATCCAAAGAAATGGTGGCATGCAAGTGTTCAGTGGGCAACACTTGGCGCGCAGGTTCGAGTTGTGCAAGGCTTGAGCGCACTGGGTGTAGGCGCGCAGATAGGGCTCCTAGCCTATAAATACAGGGCCTCACTTCCGTACAAAGAATCCAGATTTCCAGACTTCAAACCTTCAATCTCTCGCCGCGCAGGTCACCTTAACTGTGCAGGTTGCTCTGTTTTGCGGTGTTTTCTTGATGGCACGCTGCTGTCAAGGTATCTTGACTTTCGCGGTGATACCTGCTTGCCAAATACTTGTGCGGAACCCCCATACTTTCACGCCATGTTTTAGACTTGCACGCCTTAATGCCTTTGTCATTTGTTTCGAATTCTTTCACAAATTTTATGAAAAAATCAACTTACTTAAGAGTTAATTATTCATCCTTTGTGAAGATTCAATGGTTCCCAAGGGAATTGGAACGGCTGATGAACTGGCTAGAAAGTGGATTGATGACATGATGAACAACATTTTCCATGATTACTATGATATCTGTGATAGCAATTTCCCAGATTTGGATAAGTACTTGAAGAAATATCATCTTAATTTCCCACAGAGAATCTACCTGTCCTTGTATGGTCATGGTCATCTGCAAGGATTCAATGTTCCAAATGCAAAGAACTATACACCTGAAATGCAGCTGCACTGCTAATCCTCTGTTTTGGTAATGCTGTGCATTAAGAGCAACATCAATGGTGTGAACTTTCAAATTCTTCCACTATTTCATTTCCTTGCAGATATGAAAATGGAAAACCCATGGACTGAAATGTTTTCCGCTGCCGGTTGGGGGAGAGAAGACAAACATGGCATTAGAGCAATATCTGAAAAGAGTACTATCTCCAAATGGATCTTTACTTCCAATTCTCCATTCTCAAATCCATGTATCCATCTTCCAAGTCTCTTGGACAGAAACAGAGTCACTGTTTGATCGACAGAAAATTTTCTCAAACCGCACTAAAGAACATTCTTTTACAATTGTTCCAAGAAGATCTAGTATCACTGCATCTCTTATGGTATCCATTTGAATGAATGAATTCCAAGTGGTTGCTGATGATGCTTGGGATGCCGTAAATCAAATGAAGAATTATGTCAAAATCCTCTTCTAATTCTTAAAAAAAAAAGACTACAGTCTGTGGATGTCCTTCTAACTCTTGTGCATCAATGAAAAACACTTTCACCTTCACTCATTTGTACCTGCATTCTCTTTTTCTAAATGCTTTAGATTTTACCTAAACCAGTGGGCCTAGTAAGCATAGTTTGATTTTTACTAGGATTAATTTAAATAACCCTACAAACTTTAAACCTTTTAATTGCTCAATGTTAACTAAATCATACAAAATGTATGTTTAGTGAGCTGGGAATTTGACTTTTATTTAGAGTTCCTTTGTCTTTTGTCGGCAGTTTAAAGTCATGCACGTCGGACATAAAAAGGCTAATGTTTAAGGTCGAAATAGCTTTGACCAAAATGAATTATAATTGACTCAATTCCTTGACAACTCATCTGAAAACATAGTACCATACTCAAGTATGAGGGAAAATATGTAAACTATAACTTAAGAATATTTGAATCTGAGGAATGATATGAAAAAGTGCTAAAAGGCATTAGAATAAGTAGTTCCAAAGAATGAAGTTACTATTATTTAACAAACTGGTTAGGGGGGGAATTATGCAGGGCCACCTAAGGGAATTGGATGCATAGTTAAAAAAATAGTATCTTTTGGATAACAAGTCTGTTATGTAGAATGTTTATGCACGGGCTCCTATGGGCACGTGCTGCATAGTTAGGAAAAGAACTCTCAGAAATTTACTTTCCTAGTGCTAAAAGCCAGTGAAAGTTTATGGAGATTCAAATTTTCCAAAGTATAGAGTTTGTTGTATGGAAATAGGTACTTGAATATGGAGAAGATATTTCCAAACAAGACTATTGAAGAATTGAATAGATATCACTCCTACAAAGGTCTGACCCAAACGTAGGGAAGGAGAATATGGAGAATATAAACCATAGACTTGAATACTTTCAGATCATGAAAAAGGAAAAGGGACAAATATGTTAAGGATGATTATTTTTGCGGATCCCTACATACTATCATTTAAGACAAATAAGGACAAAAGAGGAATTCTTCCCAAGAATGAAGTTACCACTATTCAACAAACCCGTTAGGGGGTTGAATTATGCAGGTCCACCTAAGGGCATTGGCTACAAAGTCAAATAAAATAGTATCTTTTGGATAACAAGTTTTTTATGTATACTGTTTATGAAAGGCTTCCTATGGGCACGTGCTGCATAGTCAGGAAAAATAACTCTCAGAAGCTTGACATTTTTGTGACTAGAAGTCATGAAAATGGTTACGAGGATCTGAAAATATTTAAGGTTAGGATTATGACACATGAAGATGGATATTGTTCAATGTATACAAAGATACACAGATCAATGCTAACCATAATCATGTTGTGGCTGGGTCCTGAATTGAAATGTTGGACTTCACTATGTATCCCATAAGGATGAGAATCAAGACATATGTAGTTCTTAAACTACAATTTAACGTCGTGTGGGACAAAAGGATTAGAGATATTAGTTTAGCATCATAGATCTTGGACTATTGTAAGAAATACACAGTGTGTGTTTTCATGGGGACTTTTCAACCAAGGTATTGAAAGTGGAATTTGGGGTTAGGCCCAAAGACTTGGGGCTGGATTCAAGGGACACTCGAATGTTCCTACATGTCCCATAAGGATGGGAATCAAGCCCATGTAGTTCTAGAATTACCCTTTGTACAAATTTGGTTCGTACATGTGAAGGGTGAAGGGGGACTTTAGTACAATGATGGTTTAACCCAAGATAAAAGGTTTAGGCATTTCCATGTATGCACTTAGTCTTTTGAAATGAAACATGATTGAAAAATCAATGTAAATAATGGTTCCCTCTCAAGTGAGGATATCAAATAATATTGTAGTTTATTGTCATACTGGACAAAAGTGTTGTATAGTTTAATGTCATATAACAAGGACGAATATGAACCAATTTAAATATATTGATTCTAGGGGCGGTTTCACGAATCAACATCGTATGAGATGGAGGTGAACCAATGTGAATAGATTGATTTTGGGCTTGAACCTTCGGAGGTTGCCTACATACCCAGCCTAGAAGTCAAGGATCAAAGTCCGTGTAGTTTAATTAAAGAATGAATTAATGATCAAGTTTTTCTTGGGGAAAATGACCTAAAAAATGATGTTGGGACTTACACATGGTTAGCGTCCCAAAGAGAGTGTTATGGTTGAGGTTTTCTCTAAGCTCACGTGAGTCATGCTCGGTGTGAGAAACAAGAGGTAGCAACAACCTTAACGATGTACAGTTTAATGTCATGTAGCAGATACAAAGTACAGTTTAGCGTCATGTAAGACGTATCAAGGAATTTCTGTATAGTTTAGTGTCATGTAGTTAGGACGATGGAGAAAATATAGTTTAACGTCATGTTGGACGAAAGGGGGACTGTGCAGTTTAATGTCATGCAGTGAGGACAAAAGAGTACACCATTTATCGTCATGTTGGAATCATTGGAGATTTTTTTCCACAATTTAGCGTTATGTTGGACAAAATTGCGAATAGTTTAAATTCATATGCATGGACCGTGGATGGTGCAGTTTAAGGTCATACATGACCTAGTTGCAGTTTAAGGTCATACTGGACCATTTAGGGAACTTTATCACAATTTAACGTCGTGTGGGACGAAGTTGCAGTTTAAGGTCATACTGAACCATTTCTGTATAGTTTAACGTCATATATCAAGGACGAAATGGTGCTTCACAGTTTAGTGTCATGTTTCAAGAACATTAAAGGTACTTTGAAATTTATAAAAAATACTTCTTCAAAAATCTGGCATTGGTTGGAGTAGTGATGAGTTCTCCATCCATCGAGATTAATTAATAAGCTCCATTGGAGTAGACCCTATGTATTGAATAAGGTCCTTCCCATTTTGGCTCAAGCTTGGGAGGTTTCTTTCCTGGTATCATTGGAGTTATGAGAACTAATACCAATTCTCCCGGAGTGAATGAACAAAGATGAACTTTTTTGTTAAAAGCTCGTGTTATTCGATTCTGATATATTTCCAAGTGGTGAAAAGTGCACAATCTTTTCTCATCTAACCGTTCCAATTCATTCAATCGCTTTTGAGATTGCTCATCTGTAGATTACTAATCGCAAATGGCTACCTTGAGTGAGGGTAATTGAACTTCAATGGGAAATACGGCTTCCGTTCCATATACCAATGAATATGGAGTTGACCAAGTTGCAGTGCGGGTGGTAGTCCGATAAGCCCATAAAACATGAAAGAGTTTATCAGGACATGACCTCTTATCTTTATCCACCATATTTTGCAGTATATTTGAAATATTCATGTTAAAGGCTTCTATATGGCCATTGGCCACTGCATGATACCGAGATGAATGGTTGGATTTGATGTTGTATTCATGATACAACTTCTTCACCTCGGATGAACAGAAATTGGTGCCATTGGCCGTCAATATGGTATGAGGGACACCGAATCTGGTAATGATGTTAGACTTGATGAAGCTAACAACACATTTAGAATTGACTTCCTTGAGAGGTATTGCCTCTTCCCATTTGGAAAAGAAGTCAGTAGCAGTAAGAAAGTACTTAAACTTCTTGGCCGTAGCCGAAGGGTAAGGTCCCACCACATCCATCCCCCATGTGGAAAATGGCCATGAGTATTTAGCTGTATAAAGAAACTCTGGAGGTTGATGCATGAAGTTGGAATGTACTTGGCATGAATGAAACTTCTTTGTGAAATCAACACAATCTCGTATCATTGAAGGAAAAAAGTTTCCATGCCTTCGAATTTGATCAGAAAATCTATGTCCAGACTGGTGGGCACCATAGACTCCTACATGCACTTCCTTTATGACATCCATTGTCTCTTCACCATCAATACATCTGAAGAGAACTCCATCAAAACCACGTTTGTAGATAATTTTCTCTAGGTGATCTGGGATATCATAAAGAGTAAAATTAACCACACGTCACCAGATTTGTTCTTTATCATCTCTATCAGGTGGAAGTGTTCCATTCTGAAGGTATTCCCTGATAGGTGACATCCATCCTGTAGTATGACCATACGGTTTAGGAATGGGACTAATTTCGTTAATTTCCTCTATTCTGATTCGAACATACGGTGAAATTGCACGACGGTGGGCAATACTGATGGTTGTATCGTCCCCATTTGGATCTGCCAGAGCTGTGGCTATATTAGCCAGCGCATCAGCTTGAGCATTTTGTGATCTTGGGACATAAGAAAATGTCGGTTCTGAAGGTAATTCCGCCATTAACTCTCTGACGTAATCATACAAAGGGATTAGTTCTTATTTTCTGATGGAATAATCCCCATTGACTTGTTTGATTACCAGGTCTAAATCACCCTTCACCTTTAAGTGATTCACTTGTGCTTGAAGAGCTAATTCCAAGCCTGTGATAAGAGCTTGGTATTCGGCTTCATTATTGGTACCACCTTCCCACAATAAGAAGGAATAAGGTAACACTGCCTTTTCTAGAGAAATGAGCACAATTCCTAAGCCAACTTTGTTGAATTTAGGATTTTCCATTTTCTTCCCTATTGGACTTCTAGAAGCACCATCAAAATAAATTTCCCATGCTTGAGGAATTTCTTGAATAGAGAAGACTTCCTCATCAGGGAGTTCAATATCTGAAGACATGTCTTCCACTAAAGGGTGTTCATCCAGGAAATCAGCCAGAACTTGGCCCTTTATCACCTTTTGAGACACATACTGAATGTCGAATTGATACAAAATAACTTCCCACCTTGCTAGATGTCCTGTAAGCATTGGACGACTAAGGCTGAATTTGAGCGGGTTGTTGCGAGATACCAATTGGACCTCGTGATGTTGCAGGTAGTGTCTCAACTTTTGAACTGAAAAGATTAATTCCAGGCAGCACTTCTCAATACTTGAATACCAGGTTTCTGCTTTAAGCATAGTTTGAATGAGATAGTAGAGGCTGGTTTCATTCCCAGCATCATTCTTTTGAGCAAGAAAGGCACCCAACGATCTCTCTAGAGCTGTCACGTAGAGGATAAGAGGTCTTCCTTAAACAGGTGGCATAAGTACCAGTGGACTCAAGAGGTATTTCTTGAGAATATCGAACGCTTCTTGACATTCTTCAGTCCAATGGTAAGTGACTCCCTTCATCATCAATTTGGTAAAGGTTAAACTTTTTCCTGCCAAATTGGCGATGAAACGCCGAATATAGGCTAAGTGTCCTTGAATTCCTCTTAATTCTTTCAATTTTTGAGGAGGTGACATACCAAGGATTGAATTGGTCTTCTCAGGACTGACATCAATACCACGATGGTGTACAACAAAGCTGATAAATTTTCCTGAGGTTACCCCAAAATCACATTTTAAGGGATTCATCTTCAAATTATGTTGTCAAAGCTTGCAGAATATGACTTCCAAATCAGCCAAGTGATTAGAATGTTGTTTGGATTTAACCACCAAATAGTCTACATAGAATTAAACAAACTTTCCTAAGAAGGGTTTGAAGATACGATGCATGGCACGCTGATATGTTGCACCTGCATTCTTTGAGCCAAAGGGCATTACCCGGTAACAAAACACACCATGAGGGGATCTGAAGAATTTGGATTCCTCATCTTCTGAGGCCATTAGGATCTGATTATATCAAGAATATCCATCCATGAAGGAAAGTGCTTCATAGCCAGCTGTTGCATCAATTAATAGTTCTGTAATCGAAACTGGGAAATCATCTTTAGGACAATGCCGATTAAGATCTCTGAAATCGATGCAAACCCTAATTTGTCTATTCTCCTTCTTTACAGGGAAAATATTAGCCAACCACTTGGGATACTAAACTTCTCTGACAAAGTTATCTTTGATAATATTATCCACTTCAGCTTCAATTTTGGAAGCATAAGTCAGGTGTGTTCTTCTCGCGGCTTGCTTAAATCCTCGATGTTCTTCTGGTAAACCCAAATGATGAGTAGCAACATCAGGATCAATCACGGGCATTTCTGTATAGTTCCAAGAAAATATATCTCTATTTCTCTTTAGAAAATAAATATACATCTTTTTCTCTTCAAGGGTCATGGCCGCACTGATTAAAGTGGGGCATGGATCTTCCTTTGTACCCAGATTTATTTCTCTGAGTTCATCCACAGTGGTAGAGATACCCTCTTCAAATGATGGAGGACCATCTCTGAGATCTTCCTCTTCTTCTTCATCATGATTTATTTCTTCCATTTCTACTTTCATAGTAGATGACAAAGCAAAATTTTCATGATCAGAAGAGATGTCAAAATTTGCACATTTTGAAGAGGAAGCTTCCATTTTTGACCCTATTGATGATGAAGAGTTTTCTTTGGGTAATAAAGAGGAAATTATGGATTGAGAATCGACATCATTGTTCACCTTCGATGTTGATATAACTTCTTCTGGCCTAACTGGAGAAGCCTAGACTTGTTGGATTTCAGCAGATGAAATGAAGACGTCACCATTTGTGCTTTCATTACTGCTTGGTGGGTTACCAATTTCTCCCATGTTGTCTGGATCAATTGTCATAATTGAAATTACGGATCTTTCCATAAGAGTATCTTTATTTGAGTGTACCTTGTCAATTTGACTGATAGGCAACACATAATTTGTACTCACATGTGTAAATGGATTTACTGGAATCTTCTCCAAACCATATGGATCATTAACTTTGGTAATTTCCTTTGTTGTGGATTTCTCCTTTCCCTTCATGTGATAGAATTCAGCCTCAATGTATTGAGACTCACATGTCTTGATTGGGGACTTATAGCCATATCATGTTCCAACTTGACCATCGAAATAGTATTTGATACATTGATGGTATGATGAAGGGATAGCCGCATGATGATGTAGCCAGGGTCTTCCAAGCAAGACGTTGAAAGCTGAGTCTTGATCAACAATCATGAAATCCGAATTGGCTACAAGATCTCCAAAATGAGTTCTGAGTGTAACTTCACCCAGTGGTTCTTGTTCATTTTTATCATATCCTTGTAACATCATGGTAGAAGGAGATCAATCAGATTTCGTGAGTCCCAATCGACGAAGTGTACGAATGGGAATGAGGTTGACTCTTGAACCATTTTCAATGAAAGATCTTCGGACTTCTACACCATTAAACTTTCCAGATAAATAAAAAGGCATGATATTCCCATGCACAACATCATCTTCATCTTTATTAGTAAAATATATTATTTCATGGCATTCTATAAAATTATTCTCTATGTGATAGACTTCAGATGCAGCAATTTCAGTTTCAAACTCCTGAGGACTTGACAAAGCCTCGATGAGTGCTTCCCGAAGATCTTTTGACAGATTCAAAGCATCCAAAATTGATAAATTGGCTGGTACTTGGGCCAATAGTTTCAATATATCATAATTTTGATCCATATGTCTGTGTTTCCCAACAGGAATATGTGGTTTAGCAGGTACATTGGAAGCAGATGCTTTGGAAGTTGATGCATCTTGTATTGGGATAGGAGTTGGAAACATCCTTGGTTTTGGAATATTAGACCAATTAGATCCATTTACTTGTTGAGAGGAAGAAGATGGAACCTTCAATCAGTCTTCCAAAATAACTGTACTAGGACTGAATTTTCTATTGTTAGAAGAAATTGATTGTTCTTACTGAGCTCGTTGAAGGGCTCTACCACGAGTTTTTGTTGCATACACAGTTCTAGCAGGGGTATAATTGGGGTAGTGGTTTCTGAAAGATCCACATTTTCTCATGTATCATGAACCTCTAGAACTTCCTCTGATTCCCTTGTTTGATACAGGGAATTCAGGTTCATCAAAATTGAAACTGCAACTGGCATATGGATCTGTTAATTGAAACATATTAATAGAACCAAAGATAAACTCTTCGTCTGATGAAGACCCTACCTGATTGGCCTTTTTAGGTTGTTCCGTTTGATGGGGTGGTGCCTGTGGCTTTGAAGTAGATGGCATGAAGTCTGCTAGAGTCAAATACAACTTAGGCTTTGACACATACTCATCTTCTTCTGATTCTTTTTTCTTCTTTGAATTATGTCGTTTCTTTGAGGACTTTCCCTCTGACAAAGAGAGTTTTTCCACAATATTCATGGTAGAAGACACAATTGGTTTCTTTAATTTTTTTCACAAAATAGCATGAGTTCGATTGATTGTCTTTCTGACCATCCAATATTCATATTTCTATGCATTTTTTCTTTTGACATCTTTCCATTCACCTTCCTCCTCTGGAACTGTAGCAGTAACACATGCTACCTGAGCTGAATAACCTTTCAATTTGACTTGTCCCGAGTCGACCATCTTTTGCAGGAGGTCTTTGAAGACAAAACACTCCTGGATGGGATGCCCCAACATTTGATGAAAGGGTAAATAATTGGTACGGTCTTCATCTCCTTCCTTGTTTGTCCTTTTGGGCCTTGGAAATTGAACCAGATTATTTTCCAGAGCCAAAATGAAGTAACCAGGAACTTGTTCATTTCGGAAAGAGTATGTTTTGCTCTTCAAATCCTCAAATTGTTTTCATCTTTGATCTCTTTGATCATCTGGACGAAAAGTCCTTTGTTGTTAGAGATCAGGAGGTGGATCCCTTCGAGAAGATGAAGGTTTTTAAGTAGAAACAGTTATAGGTGCTTGTTTAAGCATAACTGTAGCAGTTTCCGCTTTACCCATTCTCCTTCCTGGAGCTGATGGAATTACACGAGATTTAGCCTTAGCCTGTATAAGGGAATCTTCAATCTACTGAGCGATTGAAGTAAGGTCTCGAAACCCTCCTGTGTATTTCAAAGGGATTAATGGCGTACGTAATTCGTCACGCAGATTTTCCACATAGATTGGCAACAATTCTTCTTGAGGGAGGGCTAAACTCAAGGAATATGTTAATCCCGTCAAGCGAGCAATGAAATCAGAGACTCTTTCATTCTCCCTTTGCTTACAGTTTGTAAGATCGAAAACTGTTGTCTTTGGCAAAGTTGAGCTGAACTAAAGGAGGAATTTTTGGTGAAGATCCTCCCATCCGGTAATTGACCGGGATTGCAATCTTGTATACCAAACAAAAGCTGGTCCTTGCAAGGTTCGCAAGAAGTGTCTGAGTTTCACTTATTCTTGCTGCTCCGGAGTTCCCATCATAGGATCACAACAAGACACGTAATGTGTTAAATGTTTTTCAGGGCTGCCTGATCCATTGAAAGTAGGGAATACATGTTTTCCAAAACTGGGTGGAGGAGAAATTGAATCTACCCATTCAGGGTAAACTTTCTTTTCTGGTTGAACTTGTGCACGTTTACCTTCCATAGTTTCTAACCGAGCTGTTAATGACTCAATAGTAGTTATTAACATTTGAGAAACATCCGGTTGAACTTGGACTTGGGTAGGTGTAATGACTGGAGCGTGGACAGATGTGGTGATTGGTGCTACAACTGATGGTAGCACTACCAACTGTTATTGTACTTGACCTGTGGGGTTAGACCTGTGAGGGTGTACTGAAAGTGGAGGATATTCCTGATCCATCTCAGTAGCTGCAACAAATTCTTTTGTCTGAATGACTCCAGCATTCTTAAGAAGAAGACTACTTTGAAGTTGTTTTGCATTCAACCTTCTTAATTCGTTCATTTCTTCCTCTTGTTGTGCAAACCTTTACTCTAGTGAGAGTGATTGGCCTTCTCCAGAAGAAGGATATATAAACTGGTTCTTTCCCCTCCCTCTGTTGGATCCTTTTCAGAGAGGGGGAAGTGGGTTAATCGAAGGATTACCTAGGTTCTGAGTAATCCTTTGACTTCGTGTATGCACACCTTCTTCATTTGTGTCTATGCGTACATCTTCTTGAGCAAGAACCTCTTCATCTGAGTCCCTTGAGTGAGCCTCATTTGATGGATCAGCAACAACAGCATTGATGACATTGATTGATGCATAACGCATCGCATCCCTTCTATCAGCATTTCTGTGATATTTTCTTCTTCCATGTCTTTGATGAGACATTTCCTTTTGTTGATTAAATCCCTCAGGAATTTCTTGACGAACCATAATTTGGAGGGAATCTCCTGATAATTTGCCTCTTCATTCCTCTTGAGGCTTCTTCCCCAATCGAGAAAAGACCGACGTTCTCTAAGGAGGGAATTGATGATTTGAAAACATCCCCAGTCTGGTGGACTGGGGTTGTTCCTGTTGTTCCCGCTCAACTCCTCAGAACCTATTTGTGGACTTCGAGGGTTGGTTTAAAGGAGTCCCTAATCTGGCGAGCTGGGGTGGTTCTTGACATGATATGTCTGAGACTTTCTTGAAAGTCCCCCTGATCTTACGAACCTTAGTCTGGAAATTAGCTGGATGCATTAACCTGTATCCGCTTTTATCACCCGGTTCAAAAGACTGTTGGATGATTTCTGACACTTCTATCACTTGGTGACGTGCTTGCTCCAAACGAGAGTCTTGTTTAATATTCTCAATTTCTTGATGCAAGAGTAATTCAACAACATGTTCATTGTATTCTTGATTTTGAGAGGAACTAGTTGAAGCCTGTTCTTGGGAAAGATTTTGATTACAAACAAAGTCCATTGATTGTGGCCAGTTATGGGCAATAACATTGCATGAGACCATTTTCGGTGGGCTTTGTTGACTGGAGAGCACTGTGAAATGTAGTACTCCATGAACACCCCACCCTCTGACATGAATACCAGATGGGGCATTGGCAATTAACTGATGCAATCTTCTTAGTTCACCAAGGTATGAACGTTGAAGGGCTCTCTGCTTCTTTTCAGCCTTCATATATCGAGAGACTAATAGAGATGCCAAATCAATCTGATGTTGTAACCCTTCTATTATCTTAAGATGATTTTCATATTCATCATAAGATAATACCTTCTTCTTCAATTGACAAAGAGTTTTCCATATGTTGACATGAATATCATGGATTCCATCTTCCGTCAATATCTTTGGCATGTCATACTGAGAGTCAGCCAGAGGCCAAAACATGAAAGGTACTTCACCTTTTTCCAATGGTTTTCTCATGTTCAGCATTTCCTCTTTATCATTTTATGAAGATTCTTCTACCTGATTTGACCAATGTTGGTGTTTCCTTGTTGCTTCATCGGATTCAACAATATTGGTAGAGAAATCATTGATCAAACTAGAAGATGCATGAATTAGGGGTGGTTAGGAGAATGACCTACACCCTGGGCTATCTTCTGGTTGAGAAAGTATTTCACCTGCTAGTGATGAAGCATCAGACATGACTGGTTTCGCATTTGCAAGTGGCTCAAGATAACTGGGCTTTCTCGGCACTACGTTGTCCACTGAAGCATTTTCCGGGCAATGTGCATCACTACGGTGGAGAGGACTTTCCCAGCGAAATTCATCATCATGGGGAGGACCACCAAAATGGGTTACATCAAAAGATGAGATCTCTTGCTCCTTGGTATTCTGACCACAAAGAGGGTTACTGTGGCTCTCATTTGAAGATGAAACATTGAGATCAACCAAATTGTCATGAAGCAAGACTTCATGAAGAAGTGTCTATTGAAGACCTTTGGAATTAATGTTCCCATTATTGGGAAATTAGTGAGTAGAATATTGAATTCCAACAGATAACTATCTAAGGGATTCAATAACTCCAGCATCGAGCAAGGCCTTGTTACAGATTAGACCTTGATCTCATGACTGTGAGGGGCAGATCTTTTTCTTAGATGCCTTCTTACTCTCCTTGGAAACCACTTGTTGATGAAAGTGGCTACTCTGAGCAGGTGTATGTGCCTGATCAGGAAAGATGGAAAGGTTAGACTGATGATCTCCACTCAAATCAGGTGTATGTGCCTGACTGGGTTGTCCGTATGATATGGGGGAGTATGCCCCACAACCCTCTTGGACTGGAACAGATGTATGTGTCTGTTCCGGAGTGAATTGTTGATGTGTCACTCCACTTTCAGGGATATATTTATGTGTCTTTCCTTGAGATGCCGCTGAAGTTGTTATAATATCCTTGCAGGCATCCACAATATGATCAGGGATTTGTTTCTTCTCTTTCACCATTGATAGAATATTCTTGGTGACTTCAACTTCCGGAACGGGAATATACGTCCATTCCGGGCTTGGAGCAGGTGTATGTGCCTGCTCATGTCCTCCTTTTCCTGTCAGTGAATCCTGACAGTACTCAAGTGTGGGGGCAGAAAGTTGAGTCTGCCTCCTGTTTGTCGTCGGAGCTTTCTGACTGACTTCTCCGTGTGCTACCAAGCGAGACTATTGGTAGGCTTGATTAATACCAGTAGGTGTGTGTGCCTGCTGATTTCACTTCTCCAAACATGGTTAACGAGATCCATCATATGTAGTCAGATGAGCTTGATGACTATCTTATGATGTATAAACAGGTGTATGTTCCTGCCTATAGTACTCTGCCAGAATTGCCTGGCGGGATTGGCGTGATGCTGCCAGACGAGTCTGATGGATAGCAGAATTAAAACGGGCAGGTGTGTGTGCCTACTTGTTGCTTGCCACCAAGTTAGGTTGGTGGGATTCTCTGGAAATGGAAGAGATGAGAACCTGCTCACGGTTGACCGGATTCCACCTCTGGTGGGTTGTCTTGCCTTCTCGGGTTCGAGGAACCTGAGCCAAATTCCTAGAGTCGGTACCCTCATCATGTTGAGGGCACACTGCCGCACGAGTCTGGCGGCGAATGTTGGTGGGAGCCTTTAGAAAGGACTCATGTCTTCTTGAATTAAGGCCCTGAGGGACCTGCTCATTTAGTTCCTCAGAATTAGGGAGTGAATGGTGATTGCATCCTAGGGATAATGACCCGAAACGGTTGGAGATGGTAGTCAGCACCGCCTGTTTCTTCATCACTGGTCGTCGTTGTCTGGACGAATGGTGTGAGTTGTTTGCTTGGAGGGATTGTCGGGCAGCCTCCAGAGTTGGGATGGTACCGTGTTGATGGTACTCCTTAACCAGCGCGTTTGATACCCAGCATTGAAGACACTGAATAGGTGATATCATCCTTAGAGCGGACGATGATCCAGTAGGAGTAGCAGTAGAGGCATTTGCGGCAGTAGTATTCACAGGTGTGAACTTAAGAGCAGCCATTCTATAAATGCAGAAGATCTTGGAAAAGAGTGCCTGTTTGATATAACAGACATAATCAAGATAAATTCAGCTAATACATCTTTTGGATGAGCACATATGTCAATGATTGTTTTTTTTTGTTGGCCCTCTTATTTAGTTTTTAAATATGGCCCTAACGAATAGGTAAAACCTAATTTTAACTTGGTTAATGATTCATTTCGGGTTCCCCATTTTTTGTTTCCCTCAGAATTCGGGGACGACCTCCTTGATGGGAGATTCAAACGTTCCGATCGGTTTCTAACGGGTTTGTTTGTAGAACCGGAAACATCCAATGATTCCACATCCATTTGGACCTACTTTCCAAAGGTAGGCGCTCATTAGTTTGTGGACTGATGAGGCTTAGGAATTTTCATCGGTCGAGAGGATGGGAGGTCGGACTCATCACACCTTTTTGAGGGGAATTATTTTCTACTCCGGGACTCTCTTTATAGATTTAAGTTATGTTCGTGAATCCTTATTACATTACCTAGTATAAAATAAGCTTTTCCTTTATATTTTGACAATCAATGATCAAATATATAGGAAATTTAGGGACTCTTTTATATTTATTCAAGGTTTTTCATTGATATAGAATCATCTATATTTATTATAGATTCTTGGTCAATGGTACCCTTAGACACATTTATATAGAAGTATCTTGGTCATTATGATGACCATGCTGGTTTTGAAGCCACTCAGTGGGGCACTTGAAGTTTATTCTCATTTAGAAGGACATTGATTATTTCAGAGTTGGGATCGAACCCATAGATGGGCTACCTACGTATCCTTTGTTTTTGGAAAAGGAATCAGAACCCATGTAGTTCGAGTAAGGGAGTATGATGTTTATGATTGATGGCTCAAAGAGGTATTTCATAATTACTTTTACACTCTAAGCTCACGTGATTCATGCTTGATGTGAGAAACAATAGGTATTGGTAAAAATTATACAATTGTGCCATGAAAGATGCAATCATAAGAAATAATGTGGGGATTATGTATGTATGACTGCCTAGATAAATGAATATTAGGATTTACTTCAGGGAGGAAATACAGGAACAGGGTCCATAAAGGTATATGTGCTTCATGGAGATTTGAATACTCTAACGTGGGGCTTACTCCTGAAAAGGAGGCCCAGATTAGGAGAGGATTGATAATTGGGTTTTACTCCTGAGAAGGAATCCCAAATCAAAGGTAAATTAGGACTGGTTAAGAGAAATTAAGGGACTGGGAATTATTCCTGAAAAGGAGGCCCAAGATAGGGGACTTGGGGCTTACTCCTAAAGAAGATGCCCAAATTTATGACTGGGACTTATTCCTAAAAAGGAAGACCAAATTAAAGGAATTATGGTTGGGACTTATTCCTGAAAAGGAAGCTCAGGGTTGGATTCTCTCATTTTAAAGGATGAGGTTGAATGAATTAAATCTCAATCTTTAGTGACATAAAGATGTGTAAGTCACTATGTTTTGAGAGAGATATTCTACAGAATTCTTTCCAGATAAAGAATTCAAATCAAGAAATCATGCCATAAATAGCTTTGAAGAGTGTCTTGAAGACTAAATCTTGAATAGGAGGGGTGGAATGGCTTAAGAGGGGTAAAAAATGGGCAAGAAGGGCACCCAAAAAGGCAGGGGCGTGAAAGTCCTGGAAGGCACGCAGGTACTGCGTGGGCGCGCAAGTCTGGGTCGCGCATGTATACCTGCGCGACACGTTTGGTACTTGCGCGGTGGCTAACCAACAGTGTAATTCTTGAGCTACCTCTGGTTAAGGCCTTTAGAATCCTCTTGAGGTTCTTCTAGAAAAGGGACGCTCATGTTCTATCGAAGGAGTAAGGCAGCGCTCACGTGTGGCCATTTCCCTTAAGGGCTGTCCACTCAGGCGCTCAAGTTTTGATGAGTTTCAACACTTAGGCCTTCCTCCCCCTCTTTAGATCTTCCGTTCTAGGTAAGAAATTACTTTAGAAGTGTTTAGGAATCTTTGAGAAGAGGCTTGGGCGTCGGGAGCTTAAATCTGGGTTTCTGGAAAAATTCCTCTCGAAATGGGGGGCCCACAGGGTCTATTTATAGGTAGGAGAAGACCCCGGGCGGTTATCACTTAGGTCGCGCAAGTCACTTGCGCGACAGTGATAGAACTTGCGCGACACATGTTCTTTTGATCCCTTGTTCATGCCTTTGTTGATTTTTGATGTTTTCTTCAAAGGATGAATCAATTTGTGCTAAGTCATTTCCCTTTACATTCCTTTGGACTCTGTGACAAAAAAGGAGCATCAACACTCACTTGTCACCAAGTGAAGGCAGAGCACCAGGTTCCAGCAGGCTTGGTTCAGCCGTTAGAGGTCCCAGAGTGGAAGTGGGATGGGATATCCATGGATTTCATGATGGGACATCCACATAAATCCAAAGGACACGACTCTATCTAGGTGATTGTAGACCGACTCACTGAGTTGGCCCACTTCCTACTAATTAGAGAGAAGGGCTCAGTGGAGAGATTGGGATGCCTCTATGTATAGAAGATCGTACGGCTTCATGGTGTGTCGTTGACAATTGTCTCTGATCGAGATGCTTGATTCACTTCCCATCTATGGAAGGGGTTGCAGGAGGCTTTTGGGACGCAACTTCACTTGAACACCACCTTCCATCCTCAGATGGATGGTCAGAATGAGAGGACCATTCATATTCTATAGGTCATGCTTCGTGCATGTATCCTCAACTTCGGTCGTAGCTGTGAGGATCACTTACCCTTGGTAGAATTTTCATATAACAATAGGTACCACTCCACCATTGGGATGACACCATATAAGGCACTATACGACCGACCTTTCATATTGCCTCTGTGCTGGACTGACCTAGGGGATTCAGCACTTGTGGGAACAAAGATGGTGCAGGCTATGATGGAGAAGGTGCAGATCATCCAGGAGCATATGAAGACTACAAAGAGCAGGCATAAGTCCTATGATGATATAATACGGAGACCGCTGGAGTTTGGGGATTCCGACCACGTAATTCTATGGGTCTCACCTCAATGAGGTCTACAAAT
The DNA here is from genome assembly GCA_963277665.1 of Viscum album. NCBI lineage: Eukaryota > Viridiplantae > Streptophyta > Magnoliopsida > Santalales > Viscaceae > Viscum > Viscum album. Next base: position 384,048 of record OY728159.1, read on the forward strand.
ATTTGGCTGAGGCGGCAAGTTATCTTCGTGATTCATCAGACCTTTTCAGGTCCTCAGTAGGGTAGTCGAGGTGGCTTACCACTTGGATCTTCCACCTCAGTTGCACCGGGTGCACAACGTCTTCCACATATCCCAGCTAAGGAGATGCATGCACGACCCATCCCACATCATCGACCATGGGGAGCTAGATATCGATGAAGGGGCAACATTCATGGAGGTTCTATTGAAGATTGAGGATTGATAGGAGTAGGTCCTACGTGTACAGTCGATACCAATGGTGCGTGTTCGCTGGTAGCACGGGAACCTCTAGGAGAGCACATGGGAGTAGGAGGCTCAAGTGCGTGCTCAATACCCCCCATTTGTTTCCTTAGTGTGTGTTGTAGCTTATGGGGACATAAATCCCTAAGTTAGAGAGAATTTAAAGTCTCTTAAATTTAGTGGAATTTATTTTTCTTAAATACATGGGAATTTTACGAGTCCACGATTTCTGAAGGCACCTGATTTCGAGGCCCGGTGTGCCTGAAATCAATTTCTGAATTTTTTTTGGGTATGTTCAGTAAACATACATGTGGGATTTTATATATTTTGAATCGATGCTTGAAATTGAAATCCAAGAACACCATTCAACTCACAATGCCAGTATTCTCTTAAGGGGACCTTTACCGCAGTTGCGTTTTTGCGTGTTTGGAAGTTAGTTTTCTAGGATTCATAAAAAAAAAGTAAAATAAAAATAAGTAATGGATTATTTTTATTTTAGGTGGTTAAAGTCTCTAAGTGGAGGTTAGGGGTGGGTCCCACCTCACCCTAACCTCCATTGGGAGGATATAACTAGGTGGGGCCCACTATCTTGAAACCCTTAACTCCCCTTTAACTCCTTGAACCCCCAATTAAGGAGGATGAAACTCTCCCTTTATTTATTTTGGAGCCTCTTCACCTCCTCCCTCCAAATTAATGAGACAACCCACCTTTTTAATTAATGGATGTAAATTTATGAATTCGAATCTTTTTGAATTCATTAATCGATCCTTTTAATAAGTTTTGTTTTTTTATTTTATGGAGGTTGGCACATAATACCTTGGTGAAGATTTGGAGAATTAGAGTGAGAGTATTCTTCCCACGAAGAACATGAAAAACATCTCCAATGACCTCCATCCGCATTAAAAGAGTAGACACCACCTGCAAAGAATTTCAAAAACGATGACGTCATCTCCCCTAGACATCAATGAAACGACACCTCCATCCCGCTACTCCACCGAGCGAACACTGATTAAAAGTAGGGGTTTGTTTCCGTTTGAGTTTTTCCCCATTCATGTAACTGAAAATGACGAACACGATCAACCCACAAACATGTTGATCCGCGGATCACTCATTCTTGTTTGATGTATTTATTGTGGGTTAAAATAGGTTTGATGAATCTTGTGATCCATTTATTGTGAACCCCCTGATTGAATGCTGATGTGGAGGGCGCAGGCTGACCCGAACAATGACCGACCCCTCCGCAGACATGCCTTGTTGTGTTCTTAGTGGGTGATGAGTAAAAATGGCATCGATGAAATCTGGAGGGTCTAACGCTGAGGGAGGAATCCTGAGAGAACACTTGGTTTACACAGATCCAAAATCCGACAACCAAAACGAACCCGGTGGTCCGTAAAAGGTGGGTCGCTAGGCGGCGGTGCCTATGACTGGAGGTGGGGGCGGCCGCGCGCCGGCAGCGTGGAAGAGAACGCGGCCCGCGTCTGCGGGCCTCTTGGCTGGGAAAACCAGGATAGAGAACCACATTTCCCACAGGCGCCGCATGAAGGAGAACCACGACCCGTGTCTGCAGGCCGCGTGTGCTGGACCAAACCGACCAGCTACGGCCGGCCGGGCAGAGGAGGAGGAGGCGCCGCGTGGCACCGCCGGGCGAGCCAAACCGGATCGGTCCGCACACGCAGTCCGGGTCCACGAGTGGGCCGTGCCCCACCGGAACGGGTAGAACCCCATCCAGGTAAGACCCGTCGGACCAGATCGGGCCAACCCGCCAGCCCACTAGGCCTGACGGGCCGGGCTCCGTCTTCGCTTAAAGGCAGATATCTCCTAGACCGTGCGTCCGATTGATGCGCCTTCTACGGCACTAGAACCCTCAAGAAATATCAGTCCTTTTGCGATACTCTAAATGAGTTTTGGGAAAATTTGAAAAATGGCTAGGTTGGATCGAACGTAAACTCCAACCGGGACCCCGGAACAGAAATGCCAATAACTCTCAGACCGGGCATCCGATTGACCTGTCGTCTGTCGTGTTGGGTTATTTATGATGATACGGAACTAAGGGATACATAAACTCAGGAATTCATGATAGTTTTGGTATTGACACCTGGCTCGAGGAGAGAACCCTCCTGGAATCGAGTGTGCTATGTGCGGGGACCCTAGGTCTAGCTGCGACTGACTACTATACCAGAATCCTCCGTGGTTTCGACCGCGATGACTATTGTACCAGAATCCTTTGTGGGTTCGACATTGATAACTACTGTGCCGAGAACATCTGTGGATCTGAAAGTTCTGACTTCTGTTCCTATATCCTGTGTGGGTCTGACAGAATAACTGGTCCTGTATCCTATGTGGGTCCGACAACTTAGCTGGTGCTGTATCCTGTGTGGGTCCGATAGCTTAGATAAATCAGTGACTACATCTGATCATCTCTATCTCTCTACTAAAAATGTTTACCTATGTGAGCCGAGTCATTTATTTCCACCATTACAATCATGTTGATTGACTTTACTTCCTATGTGGAATGGTTTGTTCTTGGACTCAAGAGTTGGAGCTGGACCGTGACTGATAACTTAGGAATATGTATGGGAATATACCTAAGTAGGGTTGGTTGATACTTCTTGATTGTATATTTATTTTTTGTTTATCCAGGTTGGATATTGTGAGACCTTGAGAGTGTCGGGGTCCTTACTGAGTATCGTTATACTCACCCCTGCACGGGCTATGCCCGCACCTCGTTGCGTTGGTTGCAGACGAAGGACAGTGCTGATCGGGTAGAGAGTTGTAGAGATGGATGGTAACAGGTGGAGGACCAATTGGTGAGACATACATGGAGTGGACGGATGGACTTGGGGTGCTGAGGAGGCCATTTGTACCAACCCTTCAGGTGGGAATCCCAGATGACGGCTTAGTAGTTGTTGTTTTACTTTACTGTAGTTGTACTAGCTTTCCAGTTGTATTGTACTTTACAGTTGGGCTTGTATTTCCATCCCCTTTACTTTTCAACACTACTTTTGTATACAGTTTCACTTAGTTTTTTACTTCTCGTTTCATACTCTATTGTTTTTATTTACTATTATAAAGGCAACACCTTCCTAGTTTAGGGATTTACACCTTTGGTTCTAGTCTCCTGGCCCTGGCCTATGGAAGGAGGACATGGGGTAGTCACGATACGGGCCCCGAGGGACGGGTCATGAAAACCTAGAGTGATGATCCCATTCCACTACCATCTGATTCATGCTTATTCTTTACCTAAAGTTATCAATTCACCCAAGAGTGCTCGGGAGCTGTAGGAAACTACCACCAGCTGCTACAAAATAAAGAGGAGAAACTAAGCCAATAAACCCCACTACAATATATTTTAGTCCATCTATCTAGTTGACAATGTCTTGTTAGCACTTTATGGGAGGAAACCCATAGTTCATTGTTTTCTAGATTGATTCATTGTGATAGAGTCTTTTTTGTTTACATTTTGAGTCCCTTTAGAACTTAATTGTATGCGTTTAACTCTTTAAAAAAAACTTGTTACCTTTTATCTACATTTTTTAACCTTCATATTATTTTTCTTCTCAATTTTTTAAACATGTGGAATGATGTTTCATCTAGTGGAGGAATTATTTTCTAATCCATTTTACAGGTTCCCAACAATAAACAACAGACTGCCCAAGTTCCCTCATGGCATGCCAATTATTATAAGGAGCTCTCGATTCCCTCAATTTTCTAATTATCAATTTGCATTTCATTTTCTCAAGTATTTATATTCTATAACACTCCCACAATAATTCTACAGATAGTGGGGACACTACCACTTTCTAAGTGTGGGAGATTTTCTCATAATTTTCACTTTTGATACACTTTAGTTATTGTTTTTTCTCACCTGTCTGAGAGTCATTTTTCAAATTATAAGCACAATTTAAACATAAAAAACAATATTCCCATTTATATAAAACTAATAGTTAATTTAAAATTTTTAGAAAATATGTTTTTACACTGATTAGATTTTTTGAATGAATTGTAATCATAGAAATTTAATTCCAATTCAACATATTTGAAATCATGGATTATTGAATTACTACTTAGTTTTATACCCATTGTGATTTCTAGTTTCCTTTTTTATTTTCATTACCTGAGGGGACTCTAAGTCTACAATTTAGTATTCTTTTCTATTCATATTTCTGGAGTGATAAATTGGACATATAATCCTATTTGAACATTCATTGAGACATTATTGATGTTATGACTTAACAAGAATAATTTTAAAATGATTGAGGAAATCTTTGTTGAGACACTTTTTCATGTGACCCACCTTACATATTTCCTTCGCTAATCCCATAGTTTCCATGAAGGACCTTATAGGATGAATATATTCCAATAAAAGCTTTCCTTTACTACCATGTTCCTTGTATAATGCATGATTTTACTATACAACCAGTGTGGGGGAGGCATTCAGATAGCTGGGATGGTTTTATTATAGAGATGTATTTTTTACTCATTAGAATATTTATTTACTGTCCATGTATACATTATATCATTTCACTCATATCTTTCTCCCTTTAAAAATACAAAAGAAAATAAAAATTTATATGGGTTGTGAATTAAGAAGGTCAAAAATCACCATTTATAAACCGATGAATCAATTGAAAAATTATATGTGGTTAGGGGATGGTTGCGGGATCTATCCTAGACATGAAATCCATAAAATGAAAAAGAAAAAGAAAAAGTAAGGAATAGAATACCCATTTCACACTTACCAAACATATACATGGTTCTAATTTGAGTTATTGGGAGTTTGGATTTTTTGAGCATGGAGAAGTTAGTTTTATACACTTGTCATGACATTCATGGATTGTACTACAGATATTACCCTCTTTTTGAGATTTGTTTTTCTATTTTTACCCACTTACCAATAGCCTCAGAGTCATTTGAACCAAATTACTGAATCCCACATGATTAATTTCGTACTTTCCATTACAAAGTGGAGATTACAAAACCTATTCACTCTTATGGTTAGGAGCATGTACTCAGGGTATGATCATAGACCCAATTTCATTTTACCCTAAGTGATGAGAGGAAATTCATGGTAATTTAGATTGAAAATGGGTATAAGACTTAAGGAACAATTAAGAAATTGTAATTAAAAGATTATAATTTAGTTAAGGAACTAAGAAAGGAGGCATGGATGATTTTCTATACAGGGTTGATTCTAGTGACTAACATTTTATGATTACACATTGTTTTATTTCCCAAGACATAATGAATATTTCCGATTATAAATATTTATTATATTTATGAAAAAACTTTTGAGATATTTTTTCTTGGGGGAAAAAAATTGTTCAAGTGTGGGGGAATTTGATAATCAAAAATCATATACACTTTTTTTGTCATTAATTTAATTATTTTCAATTATATATTTCATAATTCACTTGATTCAGGGATAAGTTTCCATGATATAGGTTCCCAAAGTTTCAATGTAAGTAATTGTGAAAGGTTCTGATTTTCATATTACATATCATGAAATGTAAGTTCATGTCAGGTTATAGTGTCTCACGAGATATAAAACACTGTTAACTAAGTCGTGACTTAGGTCATGAAGTTTGTGAGTAGAAGAGCCATTAGATGTCATGGGTGGAAAATAAATGACATGAACTACTTGAACAATAAATTATCTCATAAGATAAAGCTATAAAGAAGATACATGTTGTGAGAAAAGGAGTCACATCATGAATGACATCAAACATTCAAACTACAGACAAGATATGCACTAAATAAATGTAGATTCTAAAGACATGGACTTTCACATGGATTCAAAATTACAAGATGTGACATAAATTACACATCATATGATTTTTTAGCTATAAATAAAGAATACTAGTAGAGGAATCTAGAGCCTCCATAGAAAAATTCCTTTGTGATTTTTGTTCCCTTTGATTTTACCTCGACTCCTTCTCCCCTAAACTCAAATTCCATTTCTGTTTCATTATTTTATTTTATTACAAGTTCCATGGATCATTTTTTCAACATCACCTTTATTTAAATTTTTAAAACACCACCATCATTCATCATTACTCGTCAATGAATTCATATCACATAAATTTCTTCTTTAATTATAAGTATGTATTTAATTAAGTTGTGATTCATATTTCTCAAAACCTGATTGCATGCTCATTCCAATTTGTGAATCTAAACCGCTGTATAATTGTCAATAATTTAAATTTAATCATTCATAGAATGTCAATAAAAGTTTTAATTAGTTATTTATTTTTATTCCAACCTATTATTAGTGTCTAAAAACTCGAGGTAGTGGTCAACAGTAGGTGTATCTAAAAATTAACAAAATATTTAATTTTTAACTTGGTAACCGTAATAATTAGTAATAAGCATAAACAATCAATGCATGTTCAACTAAATTTAACATATCATGTTATAGGATATTCAAGTGAAAGACCCTATCCTAATTAGAGTATATTATGCTATGATCAATACCCTAAAGCACATTCTGACATTGAATCCATTATTAATGCACACTGGTTGTTACTATTCCCTGATCATGGAATAGTTAACCACTTAGGTAGAGCACATTTATTTGAAAATAGTCAAAAAGTGACCTCCTCTTACATAGAAACCTAGACCGTAGGATCCTACCAAGTTAAAAGTTAAAGATCACATTTTACATAGATAACTAAAATTGACCCTAATCCCTCTCTCATTATTGAAACAACCTTCAACCACCATAGATCTAGTATTTACCAAACTGAAACAAAATATAAAGGAATCCTAGCTCAAAGGGTCTTAATCCATCGACTCTTTGAAGATTGTTTCACTCCCCATGAGATTGACCTCAGACTCTCACTTTACTTTGCCTTATATCAAGTGATGTTTGGGTAAACGTTACAAATTCTAATCTGACCATAGACCTTATGAATTAAAAAACATGTGTGGTAATGTCACACATAAATAACATAGAGATCCCAATAAAAACTTTATTCTCATAAACTAAGAATGAAATATGTGATATTCATTGAAATTAAGGAACCTATACCGAAGAAATAGTAAATTTCCCCTTATTATAGTAACATGAAAATTATAAATAATAATATTACCTATAGAATAGTAACCTCGCCAATTAATGAATAAATTAAAATTGGGCATCTTATAAATTATAATATTATATAATTATATCAAATCATTAATAACAATTTTTTCTAAATTATTAATTAAGTGTTGGTATTTTTTTATAAAACATAAAAGTTTATTTATAATTATATAATTAATATAATTATTTCATAGAGAGAATATTTTTCATAATATAGAATCATAAATTAACATTTTTTCATATTATTATATGATAATTATATGACACCTAAATTAATTTTTCAAGGTTTCATAAACTCAGTTATAATTTTTAAATTTGTATTTTTTGAATAAATAATGATTTTATTAAAAAATTAAACAAAATTATTTTCATAAAATTTAATTAATGTTTTAATTCTATATGTTTAAAAAAGGTTAGGGTGATTTTTTGGGATTTTTATAAATAGTAAAATATGATAATTTACGGTAAAATAAAAATTCAATATTTTTTCAATCATTTTTTATTCAAGGACAAGGTAAGACCAAATTCTTAAAATATCCTTCATTATTTTAATATATCAAATGATAAGGATAAAACTATTCATAGTATTGATCCAAAATAATAAACTAATTGATAAAATAATAAGAAAACACCCCTCTCCCCCTTATAAATACCACCCCTCACCACCTATTCTCCTCACACCTTACAAGACTTGAAGTTTCTTCATGTTCTACCCAATTACATTCCCAATACCCTCCCCTGAATCTACGATCTGTTGTTCTCATCAAAATACAAAACCCTTTTCCCTAATGAGGTTCTCAAGGAGGAGAAATTCCGGATGAAAAAACCTCATTATTTTTTCTTTTAATTTATTTTCAATTTCATTTCTTTTTCTATACTCTCCTTAACTAATATATCCAAAAATGAATTATAACTATAGTATAATATATATAATAAAATTTTATTATGTTAATGTAACATCACTCATCATTCCTCTTCTCCTCTCCCTTTTATTCTAAAAATGAAAACATTATCTGGGGGTTTTCGATTCACCGTCATCGTGGACAACTTGTTTTTTTCACTTCAAACTTCACAAAATATCATAATACCATTTTATAGTAAAATAATATTTTATTATATATATATTATAAGTTATATAATGTAATATAACTAATATATAAACATGAAGTTAAAGAAAATGATATTAGCTCATAACGGCCCTAGTTAAAGCAAATGATATTAGCTCATAATGGCCCTAAAACCCATTAAAATAAATTAAATTTTTTTCATTAACATTCTATCTAATAAATCATCATCATACCATATAAAAAAATAATATATAAGATAAATTACAATTATAATTTTTCATTAATAGAATATAATTTCAGCTTTGGAGATTCATTCTAATTTTACATGAACTTACATAATTATAAACAAACGAACCGATCATGAAAACCAAGAAAATGAAAACTCTCGAATGAAAAAATTGAACTCTATAAGTCATAAGAAATGATATAAATGAACTTAATAAAACTATAATAAATAAAAAATGTATAATAGTTTATATATTTTTTATGTAATGAATTATTTTTGTTATCTAGGATACTAAAGTGAAGAAAGTATTTGGACATAAGTTAAGGGGATTATCAAACCAAAATCCATTTTCTTGGGTTTTTCCTATTTCTGACAAATTTCAGTATGTATATTCATTTCATTTATTTATTATAATATTTCATTTAATGGGTTGTACATGTTTTATAAATTACTTTATAACAAACATAATGTTTTAAAAGAACACTTCTTTCAAAAAAACACACCTTTTACATCTCTTAATATTATTTATTCTTAACTCAATATTGAAAAATATTATATAAAGTATTTTTTCCCTCGTTATTTTTTGGGACCCCAATGTTTATTAATGGATTTAGGTTTTATGAAATTAAACCCATTCATTTATATGGGTTATTTTATGTCAATGATTCATATATGTTCCAAGTGGATGGTATGATTATGTAAATGTTATGATGTGACAGTTAGGCCCTAAATTATATAGCACATGTAAATGTTATGATGTGATGAGTAAAACAAAAATTATATAGAGATCTAGTGAAATGGTTAATTTGATTTATACTATGAGATAAAGTGAAGTATGTGTGAACATGATTCTATATTTGTTCACAACTATGTACAGTAATTGACCACTAAGAAATTATGTTTCATTTTTATACATTGCCACATTATATGCCTTTATCTAATGATTAATATTATTATTATGATCCAATTATTATGTTATGATGATTATTATTATGATCACCCAATTTTTTATTGAATAATTTTCTTATATATTCTCTTAACCATATTTTATCTCACCCCTTTCTTTGATGTATCTCCTGACGTGATTATCTGTTCTGAGGAGAACACGAGAGACACTAAGAAGCTGGAGAATAAGGAATTAAATAAATTATTATGTTTGTTTATTTAAAATCTTTTTATGGTCCTTATTTTATCAACACACTAAAACTTTTAATCCTGGTTGTGTAGTGATTTTAGGTTTTTAAAATTATGTAATTTTCATGTAATAAATGTTGGGTAACTATAGTTTATATCAGAAAAAAATTTAGATAATTTGGGAATGGAGATTAAAGATAATTAATGAAAACACTTAGTATGTGACTAAGTATATGTAAGCACCAAAAAATATTTTTTTTACAAAAAATTATAAATATAAGTATTCCCCAAGATATGGATTTAGAGTTAATTGGAAAAAAGTAATAAATTATTTTTTCTTGACTTATTGACTTATGCTTTGGTCTAACATTTTATATTTTAAAAAATAATGGGAACCAAGAGAAACCAATCTAAGAACCCATGTAATAGACAATGCATTGATTTCCCAAATGACATCCTAAATGCCTTGGGAGTTTGAATTGAAAATTGTATTGTGATGTTTACCCAACTATATCAGGCTATGAACAATAACATGAATAATGTTGAACATCAACCTTCAACTGAGAGGTAGAAACTGGCTATCTAGTCTATTATATGGAAATGACCACTGATGTTTATTGGATCATTCAATCCACTAGTCATGGAATAGTGGGATAAAATAATGGAAAAGATATTTTTTTATAATTCACTATTCTGAGATGGACAAGGTGACTTTGGTCATTTATCATTTCGATAGAGAGGTTGATCAATGGTGGGACTTGATTAAGAGAAACAATCTGAAATATTAAAATAAATATATGGAGTGGAAATACTTTAAGATAATGTTTCTTAACAAGTGTTTACCTCAAAAAATTCATACAAAGATGGAGAGAGAATTCATATTACTAAAAAAAGGAAAGTGATTTTTTATGGCAGGGAAAGACAATTTCACTAGTCTTGCAAGATATGATTTAGGTTTTTTATCAATAATGATAAAAAAATTGATTGATTCATTTTTTATTTAAAACCAAACATTCTAAAGGCTCTAACAATTAGAGACTTTGGGGGTTAAGAAGAATTTTTTCGATGTTCTCTCAAATTGGAGATGTAGTTCAGAGAGTGGTCACTTGGATATGGTGATAAGAAATGAAATATGGTGTTTTAATAATAAGGATCTAATGATAATGGTGGAATAAAATTGCAACCACTCACATGTAAAAAATGTGGGAATAATTATCATGAGAATTGTATCAAAGGCATTTGGAAATTCTATAATTGTGGGAGAGAATAACACCAAGATCATGAATTTCAAAGAGACATAAAGGAGATATCTGATATGATTGATGAAAATAGAGAACCAGCCATTTTTCAATGCTTTAACTTTAGGGATTAAGGGAACAATACAAACTAGTTCACTAAACCTCTAATCCATGAGGGTAATCATTCTCATCATCCACCAAGGCCAATGGAGCAAGGGAAGTCTTATTCCATCACTACAGTTGAATTAGAGAAAAAAATGATGTCGTAGAGGGTACACTTCCTATTCACTCAATAATGGAAAAAATCTTATTTGATTCTGGATCTACGAAATCCTTGATATCTTAAATGTTTTCTAGAACTATTTAATCAAAGGCCAAAAACATTGAAGTATAGATATTTTTAAAAACACCTAGTGGTGTGATGATTTTAACCCAAGTGTTGGACACTTCTCCTATTAGCATATGGGGGAAGATTCTTCCAATGAACCTTATAATTAATCCGTTAGTGGAATTAAAAACTATAATGGGAATGGATTGGCTCACATTGTATAGAGAACACATCAACTATCAGGAAAATGAAAACTCTTTTCATATTCCATACCATACTATGATCCTCTAAAAATTAAAGGAATGCCAATAATGTCCTTTTAAAGATATCTTAATAGTGTGGGTGTTGATTCCCTATGAAAAAGAATACCTCGCTCAACTAGTTGATTCAGGGGAAGGTTTCAACCTAGGAAACTTCTCCTTTTGAGGGAATACAATGATGTATTTACTGAAGAGTTACCCTACCTTCTCCTAGATCATGTGGTGGAGTTCTTGATAGAACTCACACATGGAGATACACTTATCTCAAAATGTACCTATAGGATAGCATCTATCGAAATGGAGGATTTGGAGAAGGAAATGAAAGATAATTTGGAAAAAGGTTCATATTCCCTCATGCATCACCATGGAGTGCACCAGTGCTCTTTTTCTAGGGGAAGGATGGATCAATTTGGTTATGTATCAATTATCTGGAACTCAAAAAGATCACCATAAAGAAAAATTATCCTCTTAAAAATATTTTATGACTTGTTTTATCAACTATGGGGAGCTAAGTACATCTCAAACCTGGTATTCATTCTATATATCATCAACTAAAGGTGAAGAAGGAATATATTCAGAAGAATACCTTTAGAAAAAGGAATGAGAAATATGAGTTTCTAGTGATTCCCTTCACACTTTCTAATGTCCCTCTAATCTTCATGGATTTGATTAATATATTCTTCAGACATTACCTTGAAAATTTTGTGGTAGTGTTTATCGGTGATATTATCATCCACTCCAAGGGAAAGGAGGAATATGAAGAACATTTAAGGATTATATTGATGGCATTAAGGTGGTAGAAATAGTTTACCATGTTCATAACGTGTAATTTATAGATGTAGAAATTAACATTATTCGGACACGTGATCATAAGTGAGCGAATTTATATGGACCCGTCAAAGAAAATGGTGATTGAGGAATAGGCCAGAACATCAAGTGTCTTGAAAATACATTGTTTTCATGGATTATCATTGTACTACTGATGTTTTATGATAAATTTATCATGAATTTATATCCCACTTACTAATTAAACAAGGAACATGATAAAATATGGTTCGATGGAAGAATGTGAGGAGAGTTTCATGGAGAAAAATAAAGGGATGATCACTGCACTAGTACTCACATTACCAATAAGTGGAGAATTTTTTTTATATAAAATGATTCTTCAAAGAACGTCTTGGGTTGTTTACTTATAAAAAACGATAAAGTGATAGTCTATTATTCATGATAGTTGAAGATACCTAAAAAATGTTTGACACATGATCTGGAGCTAGCAGTTTTGATTTTTTCTTTGAAAATCTAGATGAACTATCACTTTGGTGAGAAGTGTGACATATATACTAATCGCAAGAGCCTAAAGTATATATTCACACAAAATGATCTCAACATTCATCAAAGGAGATGGTTAGTTCTAATCAAAGATTACAGTTGATATATTCACTATCATCTTGGTTTTTCTAACAAGGTAACATATACTCCTAGTTGAAAATAACTTGTTACTCTTTCCTTGATGAGGATTGAGAAAGACCCTATATTCATGGATATGTAAAAAATGGATTTGGAAATCATAACATCATGTAATACATAATACCTTTAAAAAATGATTTTTCAACCATCTATCCAATATAAGATCAAGGAGGTGAAAAGGGATGATCCAGAGTTATAAAATACGGTGAATGCAGTAATGGAAGGGAAGATAGAAGAGTTCTATATCAATGATGATAGTGTGATTTAGTTTGGTACAAGGACTTGTGTTCCTTCGTCACATAAGAAAAAGATGGAGTTATTGGAAAATGATATTAACCTAATTTTCTCCATCCATCTTGGAAGTACCAAGATATTCTATGATCTCTAAGGACACTTATATTGGGAAAACATGAAGAATGATATTGGAGAGTATATCTGATGGTTCTCAATATGTTATAATGTTAAAGAAGAGTGAATGAAATCCAAATGGATTATGCAACCATTTCTTATATATGTTTTGAAATGGGAGAATGTCACCATGGATATTGTCACTAGTATCTTGATGAAATCCAAAGGAAAAATGCAATATGGTTTTTGATGGACTGACTCAACAATACTAAACACTTTAATTATATTCGAGAAGATTTATGTCTCAAGAAAACTTCCAAGATATATGTGAAGTAAGTGGTGAGGCTGCATGGGGTTCCACTTTTGATCATCTCTGATTTTCACCCAAGGTGCACATTTAAATTCTAGAGGACTATTCCACATTATTTTAGTACTAAATTGAATTTTAGAATGACCTATCACCCCCATTTCAATGATCCCTTGTTCTCATCAAAATATTAAACTCTTTTCCCTAAGTAGGTTCTCAAGGAGGATAAATTAAAGAGGTAAAATCCTCTTTCTTTTTCTTTTTATTTTAATTTCATTCCAATTTCATTTATTTTCCTATACTCTCCTTAACTCCTTTATCAAAACATGCATGAAAACTACATTATCTTTTATTTACTATAATATTATTATGTTAATGGAACATTCCTCATCAATCTTCCTCTCATATCCCTTTTATTCTAAAAATGAAAACATTATGTATGGGGTGTCAATTCACCACCTTCATGGACATCATGTTTTTATTATCCACTAAAACCTTCATTAATGGTCATAAAACCATTATTATGGTTAAATATGATTATATTATATGTATTATATTTTATATAATGTAATTGATCTAATATATAAACTAGATGTTAAATAAAATGATATAAGCTCATAATGGTCCTCAAAACCACCCAAATAAATTAAATCATTTTCATTAATGTTATATAAAATAAATCATCCCCATACCATATAACCAAATGATATATAAGAAAAATTAATCTTTTTTGTGTTTATTAATGACATATAATTTCAATTCCAAAGAATGATTCTCATTGTATGTGAACACGCATACTTATAAACTAGCAAACTGATCATGAAAACCAAGAAAATGAACACTCCTGAACAATTAAATTGAAATCTATAAATCAAAAAAAAAGGCTATAAAGAAACTTAAAAATACTATAATAAATAAAATAAATGTATAAGTTGTTATGTATTTTTTTATTTAATTTATTTAATTTTAATATCCAATATTCTAAGGTGAAGAAAGCATTTTGACATAAGGTAAGTGGATTCTTGAACCCAACTCCATTTCCTAGGGATTTTACACTTTCACAAAAAAATTAGTATGTATATTCATGTCAATTATTTATTCCCGTGTTTAATTTTATGGGATAAATATTTTTTATAATTTTTTATGATAAAAAAAATTTGGCAAAAAAAATATTCTTTCTAAAAACAGGCCTTGTATTTCTCTTGAAATTGTTGCTTATTCACTTGAGATTGATGATTATTATACCAAGAATGTTATTCCCTCATTATATTGGAACCCCAACATTTATTCAAGAATATATGTTTCATGAAATGAAACCCATTCCTTTACATGGGTCATTTTATGTCTGTGATTGATATACCTTTTTTACGGCATGCATGGTCAAAAAATGTTATGATGTGATGGGTGCACCAATATTTATATTGCACATGTAAATGTTATGATGTTACTGGTGTGCTCGGAATTATATGTAGCTCCAATGAAATGGATAATTTGATATTTCTCATGAGATAATTTGAAATATGAATAACCATTATGAAATCTTTGTTCACAACTAAGTTTGGTGGTTGACCACTAGGACATGATGTTTCATTTTTATGAATTGACACATTCTATGACTTTATCTAATGCCTCCTCTCATGAATATGATCTTGTGATTATGTTATGATGATGATTATTATGTTTACCAATTTTTATGTGGATATGTGTTCTTATTTATCCTCGAACTAGGATTTTAGCGCACACATTTCTTTGATATATATCCTTAGGTAAATACTTGTTCTTAGGTGAACATGAGGGCCACTGAGAATCTAGAGAAGAAGGAACTAAGTAAATTTTTATGATTTATTTTTTAAAAGTTATGTATGTTTCCAATTTTCACAAGACACTAACATTTTTATCCGGGTTGTGTAATGCATTTATGTTGTTAAAATGATGTAATAATCAGGTAAGAAATGTAGTGTCAGTATAGTGTGCTTCAAGTGTGGGTATGCAGGACACGTCCAGACTCAGTGTGAGTGGGATCCAAAAGAGTGACGAGTATGTGGACAATTTGGGAATCTTTAGATTTTCTGCAGGAATCCTCCTTATACAGCTGAAAATATGGTACTAGGGTAGACTCGGGTTTCTAAGATCAAATCGGGAGTGGTACCAAGTGAGGGTAGTCAGGCTTCAGCTACACAAAGAGGTCGTGATAGAGAAAATGAGACCCAGTAGTGTGGTTAGCGTCCAATGGATTTTATACCATCACAAGGAGGTTAGGATTCATCCATTCGGGTTTTAGGACATGTACATTCCATCGATATTCTAGTTTCAATGAAATCTAGTGAGCCAATGATGGTCAGAGGTACACCAAGGGTATGACCGGGGTTCCTTTTTAATTTTTTGGCATTGTCTATTGAGGCATGTACATTTTGGGTGGATGAGGTGTATATTTTATATTTATAGACTAACCAGATGATGGTATGTAGGATGGAATCATTTTAGATGTGTTATATATATATATATCTGTGTGTGTGTTTGTTTGTTTATGTGTGAGGTGCATGGTGTTAGGACTAATACCTGAGCATCGTTGGATCCAAAACTAGTGAGGTGTGTTGGTATCTGGGTATCAAGGAGATGTGGATTACTTGAGGTGCATTGGCATCCTAGAATCATTGTTATGGGATAATTGACTGAGGTTTGAGGCACCCCAACTTTTGAGCACCCTTTGAGATACATGACCATAGAGATTATATGTGTGGCATCGGCTTAACGTGGGCACCGATGCAATAAATTATTTAGATATGTATCTTGTATATCATGGGAGCACTTGATGATGTGAAGGAGTGATGATGTGTCTTTGGAGGAATTTAATCCTAGGATGGTTGATGGAACATCATTTTGATTAGAGTTTTGGGTCGAGATGTGACCAGGATTGGTCACTACTAAGGTGGGGCACCCCCTTGAGGTAGTTGAGATGTGCCCTTTTTACTAGGGTAGTTCAGGTTAATTTTAATTTGATAGTTATATTTAGTACAATATTTGGGTTTTACTCTATAGCTCGGGGATGAGAAATTTTATGGTGGGGAGATTGTAGTGTCCCGGGTATTTGGATTAGGGGAAAAGCCAAGCCCATTTTGATTTTTTTGGAGTTGGTTGGTATGAAAATTTCTTTTTTGATCACCATAACTTAATTCCGAGTTCTCCTTCATTAAAATACCATTATCTTAGATGGGTTTAGAGATTTAGAAAAATCATTGGGTGTTTGGAAGGGTTTCAGGTGTGTCGGAGGCCCAAAGGCCCAATTTTAGAGAAATATAGGTTGAGGCACACTATTAGGTCTAACTATGTGGCCTCTTTGTGAAAATGTGTATCTCCTTTTCGCACTAAACATGGTATTGGGGAACCTTTCATGGGAAGGGGCACACTGTGATGTGTGAAACTATGATATTTTTGCAGAGGTCTTCTGCACGGTTTGCACAAGGATTGTTAAATCGTGCACAAGCTACACAGTTAGTTCCATTGGGGTGGTACCTCTATACTATGGTACACATAGTTTGTGGATGGTTTGGACTAAACATGTTGGAAAATCATGTGGGTATTGGTTCATAAGTAGTAGGATCCACCAGATTTATAAAATTGTGTGAGCTAACTATGTGTCCACTTTAAAGGGTGAAATAATATGTCTACCCTATCATCCTTAAAACTAATTCTCTCTTCCCTCTCCTTATACTTGAGCTGCACAATAATGGGGACGCCCCATTTCCTCCTCTCCTTGGAATTGATTAAATCCATTTGTTTGACCTTTGTTCTTCAAGCCTGTTGTAGAATTGGATCTGTATGGGTAAGGAAATCATCTCTCTCAATTCATTTCTTCTTTTCTCTCACCTCATATAATACTAAATCTATTTGAGTGAATTTTCCAAATTATCAGGTCATTGATATGAAACATTTATTTCTCCCAAATCAGTTAGAGTTTGAGGCTAAGAACAAATTTACGTACATCTATGAATACAAGGTATGTGGTGTATGGTTTTCTTTAAAATTTAACATGTGTTTGGGGAGGGATTTATCATGTTGTTTCATCGGCTATGTGAGACCACATAATTTTAAGTTTTTGTTTTTAATTAATTAATTTTATATTATGAGAAGTATATGGGAATTCTCGATTGAGACTAAAAATGGTTGAGTAGTGAGAGGGGTTTGTACCTTAGGGTAGTTAGGCTGGAATGTTTTCTTTTTATTAAATTGATCGGTATATTTTAAATTGAGTTTTTTTAATTTGGGAAGTACAATTCAATTACATTTAATTCTTTAGTTAATTTAAAGTTATATATGTACAAAATTTGAATTTCTTGTGATTCAATACTATGATCCACGGTATTTTGATGGGATTAGGTTGAGTATTTAGATAGTAATGGCTATCTGGCTTGAGGCGATGTGATTGTAGGGATGATATTGGATTGAGGCAATTGGGCGGTGTTGACCACTAGTTAGATGAATCAATCATTATATAAGGTGGATAGGCCATCCATTTATGAGCAAGGATCACATGTTATGGGATGTAATGACCCTTGTACTTGAATGGCCTAGTCATAGAGGCCCAAGGTGATGAGAATTTGTGTGGATTAGGTTCTAATTTGGTGATTGATGCTCACCAATATGGGACAAAGAATTGTTCAGAGTCATATGAAAATATGTTAAATTAGTGACGAGGTACTTATGACCACCCATGTTGGTAGAGGCCCCTGGTAGTTACAGATTAGGTAAATGGATTAAAGTTATTATTTTAGAAGGTCATGAGGATGGTGAGGATCCATCAGAGGACAGTGTTAAGGTATTCAGTTGGGGGCTAAGGCACATCATGAATGAGAGATTCGAGTCTTGGTCATTTTAGGGAATAGACATTCTGGTTCCTTAGGATTTTTTTGTTGAGGTGATGGTGGTTACTATTTGAGAACATGCAGCATTTTCCCTCTGGACGTCAGTTTAAATTTGATGGGAACTTTCGAACAGGGATCTAAGGGACCAAATATGTATTGATTGGGCATGACTTTGGGATTTTAGTTACTTTATTGATAGCATGTGGTGCTGATTGGATTTTGGAGGTGGAACATGAGGGTTCACTTATGATTATTTGGAATTTTCTATATTGAAATCATTCTCTATTTTAAATTCTACAAATGGTATTATTGGCTTGAGTATGTTGGTATTTTTATTCAACTGGTATATCTATTAGAAAATTTGTATATAACCAGAAGAGGGTATAATCTCCCCATTATCTACTCCTTATACCTATGTTTTTAGTTAGAAGCCTTTGATGTATGGGTAAGTGCACCTAAGGCTAGTGGAACTCAGCTTGGAAACACTATTCAGGTGTCTAATCAGGTCAAGGTGTTACATGAAATATAGAAAACCAATCAAACGACTTTTCATTTTATAGTTATTTTACAAAAAAATTATATGTCATTTTTGATGTGTATGAATCAGTCACAACTCAATAAGATGTATGGTGTGATCGATATGACTCAAGGTGTGTCTTTTTTATTTTAAATTTACATTAATTTTAGAAAAAAGAAAATGACCATAGAATAATATGAAATAATGGGAGAATTTTCATTGAAATATTTCGTATTTTTAGGAATAAACATCATGTCCACTAGATTATGATGTCACCCAGGATGATATAAAACAATGGGTAATATTTTCTACTGTTATTAAAAATACATATATCTCTTCATGGTTCAAAAACAAGAAAATCACATCAGTTAGACATTCAATGTTAGGATACAATCTCTATAATCAAATGTGATCTATTGGAATCAATCATGTGTCAAAATTATTCTCCGATTGATCAATATGTGGTAAAAAAAATTTTGGATTTAATAGTCATTTCCTAATTGAAAAATAGTGTAATCAGATATTTCATATTAGCTTTGCAAAATTTTTTTATTTAAGATTATTTATGTACCTAGAACTATATAAACTATTTTGATTATTTTATATGTATTAGTTGGATAAATTTTATTTCAATGATAAATATGATAATTTTTATTTTCATTGTTTAATGGTTATTTATATCATATTAGTAGGTTGATTGAGACAGAATATTGGATGGATATATAGCTATTTTTTCTGAAGGTTTTGATTGGATCACTGGTTATTATTTCATACTTTTTTTGGTGGATATTATTTCCTTTTTTTCTTATTTTGTGGAACCTAAAATGTAAAAAAATTAATAAATTATGCAAACTAATGGCCACTTATGGAATTATTTAAATCCATTTTATTCTGAGAGCATTAGAGACCACCTCTAATGGTCACTATACTATGGGTATTTGCGGCTACCTATGGAGGTCACTAATGATATTCTTAGATACTAACACCGCTCACTTTTGGGATCCCTATAAAGTTACCGCCAATGGCTGTTGTTATTACCATTTATCAATGGGCCAACTATGGAATCCAAAAGCTGCAAGATATATGTCCTTAAATTTCCAATTTCTAGTAGTGACATATACAGTAGCACCCTAGGTCTGATATAGATTTGTAGACCCAACTTTGAGTTGGAATCATAGAGAGTAGTAGGTGGACGTTTTTATAAGGGATGGGTCGACCAAACTTCAATGGTCCTACTATAATTTTTCTCCATATGGGATGAAAAATTCATTGTAGATTGTATTGGAGAAGCATGATGATTTTGTATAGACTTTGATTCTTTCCCCAAGTAATGTGATACTAGTTAGATATGTGTAAGCACTCTTAATTGGTCAATCGTATGTGCATAAGTAGGAAAAAAAGAATCAGTGAGACAAAAACTTATGTGGTTTGGTTGTGGTGACCTATATTCTTGGGAAAGTAAGAAAAATTATTTTTCAAATAGTAATATAGGAATTACAAACATCACATGATTTTTCCACACTACGGCACTGATACCTCAAAAAAGGCAGTAGTAACTTTTCTCTAGATGATCACCAGCTCTTACAAAAAAAATTGGGTGGTACCAACCCCCTTATCCAAGTGATCTATGGAGTCTATTCATCTCTTGTAGTCACCCATCATGTGTGTGGTGGTATTTTGAGTCTACATTCAACACATTTTTTTTGAATAGTATGGTATTGAAACATAGCTCAAGATGTCCAAACCAATCTTGTATCTCTTTGTGTGAGTTGGTGTTGGTGTTGGGCCGCAGATTCCATTACAAGGCTACTCCATGTAATGTAAAAAGGTGATGGAAAATAATGGTAATGTTTATGATAAACACATAAATTATTCAAATACCCAGAAAATTCGGTTGGATTGACATGAAATCATGGTATAATGATCACCAAGACGATTCATATATATAGGAATCAATGCTACATCCATCGAATGCTTATGTCACCCAGGATGATGAAAAAATGGGTAACGTTGTTTAATGTTATTAAAATTTCATATCTACTATCTACGTGTCAAAAACTAGTAGAAAATTTATTATTGATGTGAAATGTTATAAAAAAAATTTCTCAAATAATATGGGATCTATGGGAATAAACTATGCATCAAAACGATGCCTAGATTGATCGGTATGTGGTTAACTAGGTTTTAAACTTTATTAGTCATTACTGAACTGATAAATATAGAATTTACCATTATATGTGGGTGAGTGATAAATGTAGATCCTATGAGATGTCAAATTCAATCCGGAATTTGGTCCAAGACCCCACTTCTTTGGAAGGGATTTTAATGACATCATGTATCATCATGAGAAGAAGGGAATAGCTGGTCATAGTGCTTCTTCCATGCTTCTTTTTCAGGATTGTTTACTTCAGGATGGTGTTTCTAATCTTGGATTTATAGGGATCCCATTTACATAATTTTGAGGAAAATACTGTGCCTCTAGAATCCCATAAAGGTCAGATAGGTTTGTGGATTTTATAGACTAGATGAAAATGTTCATGTGGTATGAGGTTTCTCATCTCCCGCCAGTCTTTCTTGGCCATTCCCTATTTTCTATAGTCGTAGGTTGTTCCCTCAGGCGATAATCCAATGAAGAGTTTTCATTTCTAATTCACATGGAATCATAAGGAGAACTACATATATATGGTTTACTTTACTTCATCCTTCTCTCAATGCCATGTTAGGGATAAAACTAAGATGTTTTCTAAACATTTACAGTGCTGGAGTTGACAAAACATCAGGGATTTTGGAAAAAGAATATCCTAGATTGAGAAATATCAAGCAAGATTCCACAAAAACACCCACATATTCATTCTCATTATGGGAGGATGTGTCTCTTGAATTATTTTTGGATAAAGTCCAAAAAGATAAAGAAATCTATTGGTTCTCCAGGTCAAGGGAGGACTTTATCAAACAAGGTGACAAAAATACTAGGTACTTTAATTAGAAGGCCTCTTCCAAAAGAAAGAAAAACTACATTCCCAAGTTATAGGATGGGAACAAAAACATTTCTTTTGATGAGGATGTTATTAGGGAGCTGATTTATGTCTTTTATAAAAACATTTTCAATTTTGAGAGTGGAATCCCTTGGGGGAACCTTCGGAGCTGTGTGGAGCATAAGGTGATAGAGGTTGTGGCTTCGAATATCGGGGAGGATATTTCAGGAGGAAATTGTGTCGTCCCAGGAGAGGATTATTTCCTCAAAAGTACCTGGTCTTGATGGGTTCTATACCATTTTATCCAAGCAGTTTTTGAATATTGCGGGCTCAGACATTATTTCTCTGATTCATGGATTGTGGGTAGGATCTATCAGTATAGAGAAGGTCAATTAAATCCTTATTGTACTAATCCCAAAAATCTCAGGTCTGGTTAAATTTTATGATTTTATGCCTTTCAGTTTATCTGATGTGATCTAAAATATATTTTTGAAATTACTCTCTTATAATTTATGTAGGGTCCTCCCCTTTATCATTTCTAATAATCATAGTTCTTTTGTTCCCAATAGGCTTATCACAGATAATGCAATTATGGATCACAAAAGAATCCATTCTATGAAAACTCATTCATCCTCTATGAGGGGGGTTCTAGATATGAAGTTGGATATACATAAGGCTTATGATAGGGTGGAATGGTACCTCCTAGAAGTGGTTAACTAAAATCTAGGTTTTCAATCAAAATGGGTGTGAGTGATTATGAGCTATGATAACAAAATTTTCTATAACATAAATGGAAATGGTTCCATCACAAGGTTCTTCAAAACATATAGAGGCCTTCAGTAGGGTGACCCTCTTTCCCCTTACTTATTTATCTTTGTTGCTGATGTTTTCTCTCATCTTTTATCTAAAGAATGTGTGGATATACTTTTCCATGGGGAAAAGGTGTGATGGAAAAGTAATTCTATTACTCACATTTTCTTTGCTAATTATTTCCACTTATTTTTGAGAAAAAACTCTCAGGATTCCCATGAGATTATTTTAATTATTTATTCTTTCACCATTACCTCAGGAAAAAATGACAACATCACTAAATCATTGATTTCCTTTATCAAGGTGTGAAATAAGGGATTAGAGACACAATTGTTGGTTTTTGTGGTATTGAGGTCAAGGAGAAACATAATAATTACCTAGGCCACCTTGAATTATTTGGACATTCCAAAAGAGATGTCATTTTTTCATTATAGATAATTTCACAATAAAATCTAGGGATGGATAGGTAGGAATCTTTCCTGGTCCAGAAATGAAGTTCTCATTAAAGTTGTCTCATAATCTATCCCTTCTTACGTTATGTCCCTCTTCACACTCTTGGTGTTCTTTATCCATAATATTCATTAAAAGTTCTCTAATTTTTTGCGGGGCCATGCTAATGGGTAAAATCAACTTCATTGGATTTCTTGGGAGAAGTTTTGGGCTCTCAAGGCTTGCTGTGGTATGGGATTTTGAGATTTGAGTATTTTTAACAATGCCCTTCTGGCTAAGAAAGGATTGAACCTCTTATAGAATATGGATGGGTTGTGTGCTATATTTATCAAGGATAAGTATTTCCCTCATGTTGGTTTCTTGTCTCATAGTCTGAGTCCAAGTCTAAGTTATTTTTGGAGGAGTGTTTGGGGGTCATATTCTATCTTGAAGATCAAAATTTATTGGAGAATATATTACGGTGACTTAGTTTATAATTGGAATGATCCTCAGTTTCCTGGGTTGTATGGTCTAACTCTGACATTATCGGTTGTTCCTGGAAATGCACAAACCACTGTGAGAGAACTCATGGTTGATGACCTCTCTAGCTAGGACCTTTAGAAGCTCGATCTCTAGTTTTCTGAGCCCGAAAGTAAGGCTACCCTAGTGGTTCCTGGGGTTCAAAATACAGTCCCAGACAAGTTCTATTGGTCCCATGATCCCTCTGGATACTATGCTATCCACTCAGGTTGTAGGTCAAGCATTGCATGTGATGAAGGATCATAGCTCCCTTTTTGGAAACATCTCTGGATTCTAAATGCACCTCCAAAGGCCATGATTTTAATTTTGAAATTATGTAAGGGAATCCTTCCTACTCTTTCCCACCTAGATGATAGGATCCTTTTTGATAATGGCCTTATCCCACTCTATGTTATTATGGAGGACACATGTTTTCACATCGTTTTTTCCTACCCCTGGGTCATCAGGCGTTGGTTTTCTTGTGTAGATCATGATCTTAGCCTCTAGAGAAATCATGGGGACATTAGAATTATCAGGGCAGAGTGGTTAAAATTTTTTCCTACTCAAAATAACATGGGGCTGTGCGTATGTGTTTGTATTATATGGTTTTTTCCTAATATGTTAATTTTTTAAAACATTTTCAAAGACAACAGAGTATGGAATGCTTGTATGCACAACTAGGGATCTCAGTGGATGGATTCTGAGGGGTTTTGTCCTCCTACATTTAGTCAATCACCATAGGCTATATGGATTCATACCCCACCTAGTTTTTTCAAAATTAATACGGATGCAATGATTCCTGGCAATGTTTCTATTAGACTTGGGGTCATTCTTTGGGATCATGATGACTCTATTGTTGTGGAATGTCATTCCTCATACATTGATTGTTGGTCTCCTCTGGTGACTGAGGGAATACTATTTGGAAGGGTAAAAAATCCATATCATCTCTGGGATGGAAGGATATTGTGGTTTAATCAGATTTTCAAGTTATTATCAATGCTTTTAAGGTGGAAGGAGACGTCCACCAATATTTTTCATGAATCACCGACAACAACAGATCCTTGGTGGGATCCTTTTGATTGTGCTTTTTTTCATTTGTTGTGAGATATGGTAACTGTGCGGCTCATTTTATGGATTCTTTCAGGAATAGTTGAGGGTAATGATATTGGATTTCATCAATTCCATTAGATTTATGTACTTTGGGTTCTATCTATGTTTATATTTGTCTTCAAACAAAATATTGTAATCAGGTGTTTCAGATTAGATTTTCCTCATTTTTATCTTTAGGATTCATTATTTATGTAACACTTTATAAACTATATTTATTTTTATATATATATTAACTAAATAAATTTTATTTTGATGAAAAATATATTAATTTTTATTTTCCTTGTTTAATTGTGTTTTGTATCATATAAGTATGTTGATTGAGATAGAATATTGGAAGGATTTATAGATATTTAGTTTGCTAGTTTTGTCTGGATCCTTGGATTTTATATCCTTTCTTTTATTTGGTTACTGTTATTTCTTTTTTTTTTGTTATTTGGTGGATATTTAAATGTTAATAAAATTTTAAAAAATATATAGACTTTTGAGTGCCTCTACAGGTCGCTAAATATCTTCTTGAGAACCCCCTATTGGAACTACCAATGGTTGTCAGTAATTATCTTTGGAAATATGAAAATTGTGACAGCCAAAAGTAATCTGATGGAAATTTATAAATGTCTAATTTGTAGTAGTGATGCAGACAGTATCACCCAAGGGATGATCCAGCTTTCATGACCCAGATCCAAGAAGGAATCACGAAGAGTAGTAGGTGGAGGTTCGCATAAGGGGCAGGTCGACTGGAATTGGACGGTCATACATTCACTTTTATCGAGTTGGGATGAACACTAAACTATAGAAAGTAGTGGAGAAGTGCAATAGGTTCATAAATACTGTGATTCTTTACCCATGTAATTGGGCTCTACACTGATACCAGTTTGTTGTGCGAAAGCACTCCCAATGGCTCAATATTACGTGCTCAAGTCGGGAATCCAAAATAGATTTAGTGAGATGAAAATTTACATTGTTAGATTGGTGTGACCTATATTCATGGGGAAATGATCATAAATTCTTATTCAAAAGTGTGAATTTATTTATTCATGATGCATTTTTTTAAAAAAATTAAAATGGAAATTATTTATACATTTTTTAATTGATATTAAATGATAGATATTTTTATTAAGAGGAACATGGGGGTGATATTATTCTGTAGGTTGCATGCCTTGTTTGTTATATGTTTTCACTAGGTGGTGTTCACCCGTCTACCTGTCCTGGTTACTTTTTCCTCCCCACTTTTTATTTTTTACCCTCTACAATGGCATCTCAAAAATATATGTGGGTGATACTCATTTTTTGGTGAAACAGGATTTTTGTTTTTGGAATTCCATTGGAGTATCTCACAATTTGGGGGATATGAGTACCATACATCAGGTGTATTGTCTTTGGTGATATGTATGTGTGGTGGATGAGGTTTTTTTTTGAATACCTCCCCATTCAATGGAGAGGCATCGACTGTATAGGAGCATAGGTGGTCATTCTCGACACTTTGTTAGGAGATTTGATGTGCTGCTGGTGTTTCTTGTTATCTTTATGCTCGAATGATGACCTTGGATGTGACTTTCTAGATTTTAGAGCCATGAGGATCTAAATCATTCAAGATATGATCGAACCATAGTAAGGTGGTTCTATCTGGTATGATTTATTCAATTTTTAGTGTTCATGTTTATGCTCTTATTTGGTTTTTTGTTGATACCACTAAGTGTGTTTATCCAACTTGTGAGTATGTTACCATTCTCGACCCCTGTTTGACCATGGGATCCTGAAGTGACAAAAAAACTGGCTTGAAAGGCTTCCTTCTCTTCCTTTTCTTTCTCAAGTCTATACTGGTTTCTTCTTGTATTGGTTTTACTCTCCTATTTATTTTATAGTGAAACCATAGTGCCACATCTCCGTTCACATAGGCCAATTATCCAAAGCACATAAAAACCCAATGTTCTTTCGCTGATTTCATTACTGTATTTGATGAATTTTTGATGTGAAAGAGAGCTTTCATGGGTTCCCTCAAATGATTAGTGTGATTTTGGGGTACTTAGGTGCAGTAGAGTGGCTGAACAAGGTCGTCTCTCAAAGGAGGAAGTGAATTAAAATAACTTTTCAGAGGTATTATAAAAAAAGAGAATAAAATTGAAACACTACTTAAAAGGATGGGGGGTATTTATAGTTTATAAATCTAGATGAATTTTTCTGGAATAATATTGCATTTTTTTGTTTTTAGTTTTAAAATTAAGTTCGATTAAAATGACACAATAAAAAGATGTTTTTTAGGAAATATTTAAAAGGAGTAATCGATCTAACTCTACCTATTCATTTACTTTTTAATAATTATCATTTAAATAAATATCCACTTAATTATGATCCCCTAATTGGTTATCCCTTGAACCCTATAAGATTTATCTTAACCACAAAGATGGAATTACTTAAACTCTAGGCTAGCTTTAGAATACACAATCGCATCACCCTGCTTTGATTGTTGTTCTAAGGTTAGCTTATGTTCAGTGTTTAATTAGAGAACATATCCATTCTAAAAATGAGGATGAATTGTGTCTATGGATTATATTTGAACTCTAAAAGTTTATCCTGTGTGGTCTTGTATTACCGATTAAGATTGCGCTCTCATAATTTACACAAAATCTCAACATCGCGTGTTGTTGTGTTAATTATTCAATTTCTTTCATAGTTTCATACAATTTAAAAACACAATTCATGGATTATATTAAGTGAATTAAAGTATCTCAATGATTAAAAATAATTAAATGAAGAGGGTAGAAGATAGATCGATTACTAAAAGACTACTCTTCCATGGGTGTTGTAATCATCGTAGAAGCGTTTTGCATGTGCAAAGGTTTATAATGGGTATAACCTAATAATGCTTCTACTCAAGAATTCTAGCCCAAACAGGAATATTAAGATAAAAATAAATTTAATCAAAATAGAAGAAAAGAGAAGAAATAGAATAAGAACAAATAATTTTATTACACAAACAAAAGCATTACAATACGATGGAGAAGAAGAAGGCTTTGTCAAAGGGATCCTTACTTCAAGAGATACCCTTATTGAAATGGTTGGAGAATTGGAGTGTATCCACTTCTCATCTTCCCTAAACTTCTCAATGCATGTCCCAACTCCACCAAATGATAAAAAAACCAATTTATAGAGTAATGGGGAGGCTAGGTTCAAAGTGGTTTCAAGTGTGAATGGGGAATCTCAGCCAAATATTTTATGCCATCTTTCACCACCCATTTGACCACCAAAACGCGTGAATGGTCTGGACGTCCAGGAGGATCATGGGTGCGGATACGGTTCATCTATCTCTTATCAACATTTGGGCTCAATACAAGCCCAGATGAAGAAGTTATGGCCGAAATACAGAAGATTCTTCATTCCAGCATGTACATCCCACCTTTGACTTTATGGCCCAATTACTTCATCCAAATGCATTCTTTTTATCTAGTGTCCTGAATAAAATTTGTCTCCCATGAAGTGAGGAACAGAGTTACAAAATAATAAGTTTAAATAATTCAAATAAAAATATTTATGATTAAAATATAACAGTGATTTTAAAAGGGTAAAACTAGAATTTTCATCAAATATTCAAATGAATGATCTAATCTAAAATACATTCTAATTAAACATATTTAACACAATGTGAGGAAATTATATCATTTATTATCAATAAAATATTCAATAAAATAGTGTTTTATCAACTCCCCCACACTTACCCTTTTTCACTCCTGAGAAAAACCTCATATCAAGTAAACATCAATATCAAATCAAAACCAATTTTAAAACACATATCTTTGAGATCAAACAATTACACACCAAGAAAAAAAGATACCATGCCCCATAAAAAATCATTATTTCAAGTTCTCCATTTATATCATTAAATATATTTCCACTTCATTTATCCTTCATTTCACAAAACACTTACCTCGCTTGAATTTTCTCTTATCACACAAATATCAATTTTTTTTCAATGTGTTTCTCATCCAAACTCATACGAGGGACACCATAGGCTTGATAAATTCCTACATCACCACCCAATTTGGGACAAATACATATGTTTATCATGAGGACTTTTCATGTTTGTTCTGTGGCTTTCAGTTGGTAGGATTAAGGAGTGAAAAATTCTGAGGCTGAATGAGGAGGGATTTACTCTTTTTGAAGCAAAATTGCATTAATATAATTTTCACTCAAATATGGTCTTCTCCTCAATACCCAAAGTATCAATTCCAAACCATCATCATGAAAAGTCATGGATATTTTACACCATTCATCATTTCAGCATCAAAAATATCAATATTCTCAAACATGATTTTATTGAAAGCTCCAGATAGGCACATCTTTCTACCTCAATTAGAAGCTCCAGAAAAGGCACAGCTTCACTTGTTATGAAAGCTCCAGAAAAGGCACAGCTTTCAATAAAATGATTTTCTTCAAAAGAAAACACATCTCTTCAGAATTTAATTTTCCACCCAAAGTATCACAGAATGTTGTAGCACAACACAACATAGCTTCCCCCACAATTAAGTTCAACTAGATTATGAAATTTCACTTCAAGAGTTGGTGGGATAGGGAAACTTGGCTTGTAATGTGGCTAACCTAACAGGATATGAATGGCTTATAAGGGCTAAAAGGATTAAATGTTCAAGGCAGGACATTATAAAAAAGAATTCTTTAAAATAGGGGCTTTAATACCAAACAAATGCCTCAATCATTTAAACATAAGTACCTCAAACCCTCAAGTTTTGACAGAAATAAATCAAATTCTGGTTAAATCAAACATGGTTTGGTTCTCTCAAGAAGTGAGGTGAATGTAAAGAATATAGAAATAATGGTTTATAATCCTCATAGGAATGTGGTTTCAAATATAAAGATAGTGATATGTGGCATGGGATTCAAAATTCAATGTACTTTTCATGAAATTACTAAATATTTGAACTTGAAACAAATTCATTTTCAGT
Organism: Viscum album; assembly: GCA_963277665.1. NCBI lineage: Eukaryota > Viridiplantae > Streptophyta > Magnoliopsida > Santalales > Viscaceae > Viscum > Viscum album. The sequence goes on from OY728159.1 coordinate 413,939, forward strand.
ATTCATTTATGCTCAGTTTCATGGGATAAATTGTTTCACTCATTGATATGAATTTCAAAATTGTGATGAGAATAATTTCAGCTCAAAAATTTCAAAAACACAAAGAAAATTAAAAAATAAAAACACAATTTTTGAAAAACACAATTTTTTTTGTTTTTTTTAATCAGGAAAACAATTGAAATTACTAAACTAAAAGGTTCCCTCCCCCACACTTAAAATATTGAATTGTCCTCAATGTGAACCCATGAGATGATATATGAACATGAAATGTATAATTTTAAATAGGACAAAGAATAACAAAGTTAAATGGTTAGGAACAGCCTGATGTGATCAAGTGATGATGGGGTCATGCAGTTTGATAAAATCCAATACATCAGTAAGAATTCCCTCAATGTATCTCTTAAAACATTTCCCATTGACTGTAAAGCTCTTTATGGGGTCCTCTTGTGTGATATCCACTGCACCATAATGAAAAACATTAGTCACAACATAAGGACCTAACCATCTGGAACGTAACTTACTAGGAATCAGCTTCAGTCGTGAACTGTAGAGAAGGACTTTCTCTCCAAAATGAAACTCACTTTGTTGGATAATTCTATCATGATATACTTCTGACATTTCCTTGTAGAGCCTTGAGTTCCTCATATGAAGACAATCTAATCTCCTCAAGCTCTTGAATTAGCAGCTTCCTTTTGATTCCATATTGGTCCAAATCCATGTTGCATTTCTTTATAGCCCAATAGTCATGATGCTCAACTTCCATGGGGAGATGACACACCTTCCCAAAAACAATATGAAATGGGGACATACCAATGGGTGTCTTGTATGTTGTCTTATAAGCCCACAATGCACCATCCAAGCACTTTCTCCAATCCTTCCTATTTGGATGCACGGTTTTCTCCAATATTTGTTTCAACTCACAATTTGAAACCTCAGCCTGGCCATTTATTTGGGGGTGGTATGGTGTTGATGTTTTGTGTGCAACCCCATAATTTCAAAGGAGGGAAGCAAAATTACTATTGAAAAAGTCTGTCTCTTGGTCACTGATGATGACCTTTGGTACTCCAAACTTGCAGAAAATTTGAGCCTTGACAAAATCCTCTACAACATGAGAATCGTCAGTCCTGGTGGCCTTGGCCTCCACCCATTTAATCACATAATCAACAGCAACCAAAATATACAAAAATCAAAATGAACTAGGAAATGGACCCATAAAATCAATGCCCCATACATCAAAAATTTCACAGCATAGTATGGGTTGTTGGGGAATCTCATGTATCCTAGAAATGTTCCTTGTGTGTTAGCAATGAGAGCATGATTACAAAATACATGGGCATCATGGAATATGTTAGGCCAATATAATCCAGAGTCCAAAACTTTCCTAGCTGTCTGTTGGGGTCCATAGTATCCACCACAAGAAAGTGTATGACAGAAATGCAAAACAGACTCAAACTCATGATCGGGAACACACCTCCTAATGACTTGGTCACTACACATGTGATAGAGGTAAGGATCATCCCACACATAAAACCTAGACTCACTTTTTAATTTTTGGACTTGATGCTTCTTCAAATTTGCTGGTATTTTAGATGAAACAGTGTAATTTACTAAATCAGCATACCAAGGATGCGTACCTGAGATGGTATAGAGATTCTCATCGGGGAAAGTGTCCCAAAGTGTTACCTGATCCAATGTGTCACCCTCTCGTGTGTGTGTAAGCCTAATCATGTGGTCTGTCACCAAATGCTTTGACCCCATCTTGTCTTTTATCTCGATGTCAAACTCTTGAAGAAAAAGCATCCAACGGATAAGTCATGGCTTTGCATCTGGCTTCTTTAGGAGGTACCTCAAAGCTGTGTGGTTAGAAAAAACAACTACTTTAGATCCAATAAACATGAACCAAATTTATCTAAAGAAAATATAACAGTAAGAAACTAATTTTCTATTGTGGTGTAGTTTTATTGGGTATAATCAAATTTCCTCAATGCATACGAAATCACATGTGAACGTCCCTACGCCCTCTGAGATAAGACAGATCCAACCGCGAAGTTGGACGCATCACACATAAGCTCAAATGGAAGGTCCCACCAGGGGGGTGTATGATCGGTGGAGTGGTCAGACACTTATTTATCTCATCAAATGATACCCTACATGAATCATCAAAATTGAAGTCAATATCTTTTTGAAGCAATTGAGATATGGGTAGAGAGATCTTACTAAAATCAATGATGAAGCGTCGATAAAATCCATCATGTCCAAGGAATGGTCGAACATCACGCACACATGTAGGATATGGCAGGGATGAAATAATGTCTACCTTTGATTTATAAACTTGAATGCCATGTTTTGAGACTATATGACCGAAGAAAATTCCCTTTTCGACCATGAAATGACATTTTTCAAAATTTAAGACCTGATTCATCCCAATACAATGATGCAACACATCACCCAAACTAGAGAGACATTCATCAAATAAGGATCCATAAACTGTAAAATCATCCATAAATACCTCTATGCAGGTCTCAATGAAATATGAGAAAATACTCACCAAGCATCTCTGGAAGGTACCTAGGGAATTTCAAATTCCAAATGGCATCTTTCAGTAAACAAAGGTACCGAATGGGCAGGTGAATGTCATCTTCTCCTGGTCCTTTGCTGCAATGGGAACCAAAAAATAGCCAGTGAAACCATCCAAGAAGCAATAATGTGTCCTACTTTCAAGTCTCTCAAGCATCTGGTCAATGAATGGATGTGGGAAATGGTCTTTATGAGTGGATTGATTTAGTTTCCTATAATCAATACACACTCGCCAACTGTTTTGTACTCTCACTGGAACTAACTCGTCATTTTCATTTTTTATAACAGTGAAACCAGTTTTCTTTGGTATAACCTAGACAGGGCTAACCCATTGTAAGTCAGAAATAGGGTAAATTATACCTGCCTCGAGCAATTTTTCAACCTCTTTTTAAACAACCTCTAGAAGGGTTGGATTGAGTCTCCTTTGTGGTTGCCTCACCGGTTTAGCCCCATCCTCCAAAAGAATCCTATGCATGCAAATGGAGGGGCTAATACCTGATATTTCAACCAAGGTCCACCCAATTTCCCTGATGTTCTCCCTCAAATGATTCAAAAAAAAATCATCTTCAAAAGTGAGATTGTTATCAATTATAACATGTAATTTCTCACCACTCAACAAGTATGAGTATTTGAGATTTGTTGGCAATGGCTTGACTTATAGTGTAGGGGGTGGTGTATGGATGGAGACATATAAGAAACTAAAATATGTGCACAAAGAGCATCAGTATCAGGATATACATCATCAAAATTAGAAAATAAAGCATCAAATCCATCAGCATAGTCAACATCCATGTCATAATCAGAGTTCAGATGATCAAAATCAGAATATGACTCCATTTCAAAATCAAATCCTAGAGAGTCTTGTTCCTTATAAATAGGTGTGGAAGTACTCTTAGACCTCAAAATAGAACCAACACTCATAATCTCCCTAAGCATAGGATAACCAATTCCTGGGTGTTTTTACTTGGTGGTTCAAAATGGGAGATAACAAATGCAGAATGATCCTATGAGGGGTACTTCATGGAATCCAGAACATTAAATATCACAATTTCATCCCCAAATTCCATGGAAAGTGTACCCTCATTGACATTTATGATTGTTTTTTCAGTTTTTAGGAAGGGCCTACCTAAGATAATGGGGGCTTGAGAACTTACCTGATCATCCTCCATTTTGAGCACATAAAAGTCTGCTGGAAAGATCATGTCTCTTACCCAGACAAGTACATCCTCAAATACTCCCGGTGGATATGTCGTAGCTCTATTCGCCAATTACACCACTACTCTCGTCGGCTTCAACTCACCAACCTGTAAAGAAGAGAATATAGACTGAGGCATCACATTTATGGAAACTCCCAAATCAAAAATTGCATCAGAAAATTGCAACTCCCCTATGGTACATGGGATGGTGAATGTCCCTGGATCCTTGCACTTTTTTGGCATTTCTAGAGTTGGTGTAATGAGTTCTGACACATTCCTTCCAAGATTTATCCTCTCATTTCCCTTGAGACCTCTTCTATTGGTGCAGAGTTCTTTTAAGAATTTTGTATACCTTGGGATTTTTTTTGATGGCTTCAAGTAGAGGGATGTTGATCTCAACATGCTTGAATGTGTTCAAAACCTACTTTTTCATCGCCTCTTCAGCCATATTCTTGGTTTGAACAACCCTATTTGGAAAAGGACTGGGTTTCAGAGGAACATAATCAATCTTTTTCTTACATTTATCTTTCTCCTTGAATTTCTCACCAGTTGGTATGGAATGCGGCTTCTCTAGAGTTGAGGTGAATCCCAGTGGAATGGTAGGTACAGATGTGACGTTCATTTGCTTCCCACATATCAATGTGATGACACTAACATTACCATTTGGATTTGGAGTGGGTTGGGAAGGTAGATTTCCGTAATTCTTACTTACAAGTTCATGGAGGGAGGTGGAAATCTGGTTCATTTGAGTCTTCAACTCCCTCAGCTCTGAACCATGACTTTTCAGCTCATTATGTTGATTAAGAAAAATTTTCTTCAAATGGTCATTAGTGTTAGAATCTACCTTGTGTGGGGGATTCCCTTGTTGTTGGCTTGTTGATGCTTGAGATTCAAATCTCCTTTGGCGTTGTTGGAAACCCTGCTGGTAAGGTGGAGGCTGCTGGAAGTTTTGTTGAAAAGAGGGACTTTGTTGTTGTCCCGAGCCATACCTCATGTCTGATTGATCCTTCCAACCTTGTTTTTATGTTGGATCAAACTTCTTTTGGGCATATGTTTGTTGTTGTTGATGCTGATATGGTCTCCCAGAGAACACTGCTACACAATCTTCTCTTTCTTGGAGTTGTGTGCAACAGTCAGTTGGGTGGCCTGTCTCAGTGAAAATACAACAAGGCCTTAAAGGAGGGGGTTGGGATGTCTTTTTTTCCAAAGAAATCAGTCACACCATAGTTTTCAATTATTCCAACTTGGTATCAATCAAATGACTTTCAAGAGAATATGGACTTACCTGATGTACTACCCTGACATGTGGTGCACCTCGATCGCCAAATTGTTGGGAGTTTTGGGCCATTTTTTCGATCAAAGCAGGTTCAGCTACTGGTGTCTTGTCCACCAATGCTCCTCCAGCTGTAGCATCCACAATACTTATCTACATAGGTGTGAGTACTTTATAGAAGTACTGGATGAGTAGTTTCTCACTAATTTGGAGTTGTGGGCAGCTTGCACACAACTTCTTGAATCGATCCCAGTACTCATACATTGACTCCCCTTGTGGTTTCTTGATCCTAGATATCTCTTTATGAATGTAAGTGGTCCTTGATGATGTAAAAAATCTCTGCAAGAAAAAGGCGTTTTAAATCATTCCTACAATTTACATCTTCGGGTTGTAAATAATATATCCAATCTTTCACAGCTCCATCAAGTGAGCATGTGAATGCTCTTAATTTGATTTGGTATTCAAATACATTTCTTGGTTTCAAGGTTGATCAAACCACATTAAATAAATTCAAATGTTTATTTGGATACTCACCAAAGAGGCCATGAAACTTTGGAAGTAAGTGAATTAACCCAGATATTAGTTCAATGTCCGATTTGAGATTTGGGTATGCAATATAATTTGGTTGATAGTGAATATCAGGTGCAGCCAATTCTCGAATGGTTATATTAAGTTCATTTCCATTATTTTCAGCCATTGGTTCTTATTTTATGGTTGAATTTGAATTTCTTCCAATTTCAATATTCTAATATTGGAGTAATTCTCCAACTGGTTTAATGTTGAAACTTCCCGTATACTGAGAATGTATTATTTGTGCCCTAAGCCTACGTTCAATCTTAGGGTGAATATCTAATAGATCCTCGGGATTAGTTCATGTCATAAATCAATGAAAGATGAAAATAAGGAAATTTGACCATAGTAAAATAAAAATTAGAAGTTTGAGTTGATGTTAAAAAAAGAATTAGAAGAAAATAAAAGAAGAAGAAGAAAAAAGAAATCAGATTGGGTAAAGAAAGAAGAAAGAAGAGAGGAAGAGAATAAAATGTAAAATAAAATAAATACCTTTAATTGGTTTAAATAATTACTTGCCTCCCAGGAAATGATGCCTATTTGAAAGAGAGCTGTCGTGGGTGCCCTCAAATGATTAGTGTGTATTTGGGGTACTTAGTTGTAGCAGAGTGGCTGACCAAGGTCGTCTCTCAAAGGAGAAAGTGAATTAAAACAACTTTACAAAGGTATTCGAAAAATAAAAGAGAATAAAATTGAAACACTACTTAAAAGAATGGTTTTTTTATAGTTTATAAATATAGATGAAGTTTTCTAGAAGAAGATTGATTTTTTTTTGTTTTTAGTTTTAAAATGAAGTTTGATTAAAATGACACAATAAAAAGATGCTTTTTTAGGAAATATTTAAAAAGAGTAATCGATCTGACTATACCTCTTCAATTACTTATTAATAATTATCATTTAAATCTATATCCACTTAATTATGATCCCCTAATTTTTTAACCCTTTAACCCTACAAGAGTTAACTTAACCACAAATATGGAATTACTTAAACCCTAGGCTAGCTTTAGAACACGCAATCACATCACCCTGCTTTGATTGTTGTTCTAAGGTAAGCTTATGGTAAGTGGTTAATTAGAGAACATATACATTATATAAATGAGGATGAATTGTGTTTATGGATTATATTTTAACTCTACAAATATATCCCATGTGGTCTTGCATTATCGATTAAGATCGCGCTCTCATAATTTACACAAAATCTTGACCTCGCGTGTTTTTGTGTTAATTATTCAATTGCTTTTTTAGTTTCTTACAATTTAAAAACACAATTCATGGATCATATTAAGTTAATTACAGTATCTCAATGATTCAAAATAATGATATGAAGAGGGTATAAGATAGATCGATTACTAAAAGACTACTCTTCCATGGGTGGCATAATCATCGTAGAAGCGTTTTGCATGTGCAAAGGTTTATAATGGGTATAACCCTATAACGCTTCTACTCAAGAATTCCCAACCAAATAGGAAGATTAAGAGAAGAAAAAATTTAAACAAAACAGAATAAAATAGAAGAAATAGAAGAAGAATAAAGAAGTTTATTACACAAACAAAAGCATTACAACACGAAGGAGAAGAAGAAGGCTTCATCGAAGGGATCCTTGCTTCAAGAGCTACCCTTATTGAAATGGTTGGATAATTGGAGTGTATCAACTTTTTGGATTTCCTAAAATTTTCAATGCACGTATCAACCCCACCAAATGAGAAAAAAACCAATTTATAGAGTGTTGGGGAGGCTAGGTTCAAAGTGTTTTCAAGTGTGAATGGGGAATCTCGGCCAAATATTTTATTCCAACGTACACCGCTCATTTGACCACCAAAACGCGTGACTTGGACGGCCTTCCCGCAGAATGATATGTGAGAATATGGGTCCTCTATCTCCTATCAAAATGTTGCCTCAATAAAATCCCAGATGAAGAAGCTATGGCCAAAATACAGAAGATTCCCCATTTTGGCGCGTCCAGCCCACCTTTGACTTTATGGCCCAATTAATCCATTCAAATGCATTCTTTTTATCTAGTTTGATGAATACAAGTTGTCTCCTATGAAGTAAGGAACAAAGTTACAAAATATTAAGTTCAAATATTTTAAATAAAAATATTTATGATTTAAATACTACAGTGATTTTAGATGGGTAAAACTGGAATTTTCATCAAATATTCAAATGAATGATCTAATCCAAAATACTTTCTAATTAAACATATTTAACACAATGTGAGGACATTATATCATTTATTATCAATATAATAGTGTTTTATCATGATGAAAATGTACTCTTATTATATTTTAATGTTTATAATTGATTTTATTTATCAATTTAAATTGATTCTTGATTCTGGTTTTAGTGTTGAAGTTGCTGAAAATGTTTACTTGAGTATAGAATTTTTCTCGTATTTATTTTCTTATTTTATTCATTGAATCATTGTATTTTTTCTAAGGAGAATTAAATTAAATTTCTATATATTTCAATTAATATTTCTATTTTCAACTATGTACAGAATTATATTAATCATGTTTTATATATCTGAATGGAATTTTGGGAAGAAAAATAACATTCTATATCTCTTGGGATGTTGAATGGGGACTTCCCCGCTTGGTAGCCCCCAAAAATTGGTATCAAATCCAATTTGTAATTAATTTTGTATCGCAATATTGTCTATTTATTATTCAATTTAGTGGCATTGTTTTACAACATGGTTTTTTATTGTTATGATCATCATGGTCGTGTATTTGTCTTTTTATGTAGTGTTGGTGTCAAGTTTCAAATAAGGCCATGAATGAACAGTGTTGTGAAAAAAAAAGGAATATTTTGAATCAATGTACAATCTTAAGATTGCATAGGGTGGTGAGTTCATGTTTTAAGGACCATGTGAATGATTCAAATATGTGCACAATATCCTTCACGCCCAATGCGGCGTTAAATGGAATCTTCCAAGGCGACCTTATAATAACCATCCAAGTCAACGACATGAAAGAAAATTCTCCTGTGCGCAAGATTAAAAAATGAATGCAATATCTTCCACACCCAATGCGATGTCAAAACGACACTTTTACGCAGTTAATATTGTGCACCGCCACCAAATATTCCAGTTATAAATAAAAACGTACCCACACACTTCGAAGGATGGTTACAGAAGATGAACCAACTATCTTCTCCACGAAATAGATCCCTTCCGTTATCATGTGTATAAAATTGACACAAGGTACTAGATATTTCACGACAGGTCTCCAAGGGGTCCTCCTTTAGGTGGGACCATTAGGTCTTGATCCTTGCCCATTTCCTTTTACTCCAAAGAATCATCCCGCATTGTTGGTGCTTTCCCTTCACCAAGGGTTAACGTGATTTAGTTATATAAGTCCTAGGGGTGAGGAGAAAATCCTCACCATCCGAGATGTAGGACATTAAACTACCAAGAACTCACTTACTTGACATGTGATGTTAAACTATGATCACAACATTATTGATAAATACATAGAGGACCATTAAGGGTATAGGAACCAGTACCTTCTCACTCCCCTCTCTCTCTGAGCTTTGTTACCATGCATCACTCGGGAAGTCTCCATGTAATACTTGGTACCCTCTGATGGGATGTTTTATGTACAATGGCCAAATACTCCTCATACTTTTGAACCCCTACTCGGGATTCCATTTGGAGTAAGTCCCAATATCCATCTCCTTGTGCTTCTAACCATGCATAAGCCCCTCTCCATTCCTCACAGATGCAGCTTTTGCGACATGATCGTGAGGTATTTGTTACATATTATTTCTCACACTAAGCATGAATCACATGGTTTTTAGAGTAAGCATCAACCATGACAACCTCTATGGGCCTCCCTAATGTGTAATCCCTAGGTCCCAATGAAAAACTATGTGGAAGTTGATCCTTTCCCCCTTTTCAACCAAGGTACGTATGAAGCCTTTCTGAGGTTCAACCCCATCCCCCATCCATCCCTACCACTTCACATTGTCTCAACCTCATCCCTCATGATGTTAAATGATATTCACCTTTAATCCCACATGATGTTAAACTCTTTTATTTAGAACTATGTGTGTTTTGGTCCCTACCTCCTAGATAGGGTACATAGAAAGACTCTCTGAGGTTCAACCCCAAACACTGAAAAACATCAGTGTCCCATTTGTTGGGACCCACATCCTCGATCCATCGTTTAGTGGTGTCGGACCAGTTCTTGGGAAGCTAACCATGCATAAGACCCACACTCAATCCATAATACTCCAACCAAGAGAATACCTCTTTTGATGGGATGCTAACCACTCACAAGCACCAACATGTCTCCTAGTAGATGTACTTTGTACACCACCTGATTCCATACACCCATTATTGAACTATGTGGACTTTGATTCCACGCCACAGGGATACATAGGAAGCCTCCCTAAGGTTCAATCCCATCTCTCATGTCCCATCATGGTCTCTCCAATGATCCTTTGTGTTTCAGGAAGATCATGCCCCAAACTGGAGGTTTAACATCCTCTGGGACACATTTGTGAATCCATTCTCATGAGGTGCCTCATTGGGTGACTCATCACCCCACCAAACTATGTGGACTTTAATTCACACCCATTGGGATATGTTGGAAGCCTTATTGAGGTTAAAGCCCAGCACCACCATCATCTTCACATTGGTTCACAATGGTTCTATCCCATTCATCTAATTAACATCATCAAATCATCCATCATCTATCCTATTTCCACCGAGGCCACCACAATCTAGGGAAATCATGTCATCCATATGGGAAGCTAACCCTTTGTAAGCCCCATTCATTTCATTACTCCATTTTATCACCCGAGCCACTGACCATGCATAAGCCCTATAATTTCTTTGGGTTGTTTTTCATTGTGTACATCCCAATCCCATGATTCATCCTATCTAACAAAGTGTTTTTTTATCCCTATCATCTAGACATGGTATGTAGGAAGACTCCACAAGCTTTTCCCCCAGCCAATGGTAAACCTTGGTGTCCCATTTTTTGGGACCCAATCATCCATGGATCCATCCTCATTGGGAACCTTGATCCACCCATGTAGTAAATCTTTCAGGTTCTACCTCATAGGGATGCACCCATCTGATCCACTCCCATAATTGTTACGATTATTATGATTTTTCTATGCTAGATGCTAAACTCATGGAATACACCATGTTGAACATGTTATGATAAGGAAAACCTTCGATAAAATTCTATGGAATATAATTCCACGCACTCTACGTGGGATTCCTCGGGCTTCCTCACCCTCAGGAAGCCCTATCATAAGGGGAGGAAAATCAAGGTGTACCAGTGTTCCAGTGCCAATACATGTCAATGATGCTCAACATGACTACTCCCTTGACCGAAGGTTGTTTCCCTGTCAAGACCCCTTATAATTTACTAATAAAATAAGCATAATTAACCAGCCTCCATGGTGATATGGAACCCAAAAGAGTTTCACGAACAATATCTTCATCATTAAGGGAGACCCAAACTAGGTGATCAGTTCTGAGGATGAATGCACAGAAGGAGGAACCAACATCCTATCATCCTATTTCAATCATGGAGGAAACTTCCATGAATAATCGATGGATGCATCCCACCATTGGAAAGAGAGAATGTGGAACAACAATCAGCTCATCGTAGAACGACGATGCGCGCCCTGAAAAAAGTAGCAGAAATAGAAATGGTGAACCTTACATGAATATTCTCCACAATATAGAAATTATAAGCATTCACGAAATCATCAAATAAGCATGTAACCAGATCTAGCTATCTGGTGCCAGAGACTGCAAATAAAATAGTTGGCCTGGTGTGAATATCACCAGGATTTGGGGTAGTTAATCATTGGGCATTCCGATCTATGACATTGTCAGTGAGGATCTTTCTTTCCAGCTATGTAATATTGAACCATGTTAGGGAACTGGGAATTAATTTTCATATATCCTGTACTGATGGTGAAATTTTCCTACTTTTCAAAATTTTATGCTCAAGCTATAAGAAACTGATCAGCTTCCACCCACTAACACATGGGAAGGGGCAATGCCAACTTGGTAATCCTGCACGGCTCTATATCTTCTGTAGAAACACTCATGACTAAAGCTACTGGGAACCCACTCCCCCTCCCACCCTATGAATTTATTCAGATAAGGGTGATCAATAAACTAGTCCATCAATATGAACAAGAGTGGGTTATCCAGAAAAGGGGCATGGCCCACCAAGACTTGTAGGTTTCCATGGCCTGTTTGCACTGCCTCCCCCAATGGTTGTGTAGGGAGACACTACTATCCACCCTAACCTTTAATTGCTTCAGAATCCTATTCCCAGAGTGATCTTATGATTCCCTCCCTTCTGTAGATGAAGTAAGGGATTTTCGAGGCCACCCAGATAGGACTTCAACTAAGGAACTGTTGAGGAGGTCTCCCACCTAGCCATGTAAGAAACAACAGCCCATCCCACATCCCGGAGGGAAGTTGGTTCACCCCCCCCCCCCCTACATAGAAAACCCTAGATCTACCAACATGACATCAATGTCGGGTGAAAGATCAATAGTATGATTATTTTGGTATCATCTTTCACATCTTTTGTGGCCCAAGCCACCACCAATACGAATTATCATCCCCCTATTATTATTGACCAGTGAAACCTCCCAGTTAGAGAGCAGGGGTACTTCCAAGCATAGCCAAAATTAAGGCACCAGTCACCCCATAAATAGGTTGAACTACATATCCTGGTAACCAGGGCAAGAATAAGTCGTCAGAGGACAACCCGTGATAGTAACGTTCTGTATGGATGTCCTCCCCATACCACTATCATCAGACCAAGTGGAGGCCATTTCCATATTGTTGACACCGATGATTAAGTTCTTCCACTTGCATTCAATCACAAGTATGGTAATTTTCCTCACATACTAGGTTCTCAATATGATGGGCTTCCTTTCCCAGTCTCCCAAAAACATGCAGGCCCTTCCCATATTCTCATCGATTCTAGTGGAGGTCCTCCCCATGCCAAAAATCACTAATATAGAGGAACTCCATGCTACATCAATGAAGAACATGGAGGTCCTCCTCAAGTCTAGTATAATCTATAAAAATTCCCTCTTCATACCATTGTTACCAGGGTCGGTCGACGCAAAGGTCCTACCTACAATACGGATGACCGCCATTGAGGTCATCCTCATCTGTTTACCAGCCCCAGCAGAGGCCTTCCCCACTCCAGCACAATCAAACATGGAGGTCCTCCATATGTTCTACTGAACAATATTCCAGGTTTCCCTTGCACCCCAGCTCATTAGAGTAGAGGTCCTCCCCGCATCAGCAACAACCGATATAAAGGCCCTCCTCATATTCCATCTAGTGCAAGTGGAGTTCACATGAACTATAGTACCCATCTACACAAAGGAAATCCCTGTGTAAAAAATCTACCATGTCTTGAAGAACCACCCCAGGGTAGGAGGGCAGATTGCCACCACTAATGGAAGAATCCAAGGAAACATTATATAAAAATTAAACATGCCCACTTTTCAGAATCTGAAGTAGAATGTGACTGGAAAATGGAACCCTCACCTTAATCTTTTATGTTGAGGCTGGGGAAGAAACAAGGTGTATCTGTTTCATCCTTCCAGAAAGTGAGGTCCACCAGATCCCTACATCCCACTAAAGATACATGCATGAGGTGGTATATTTGGTCCTTTACTAGGCCATGGCCATGAAATCTTCCCTATCATTAACATGATCATTCTATACCTAAAAAATAGATCATAGAGATTTATTCTAGGTACCAATAGAGGACGAAAAACATCGTGACTCACCACCAACGACTGTAGTCCCTGTATAGAAAGCAGTGGTCATTAGTCCATCTTACAGGGATGTGGTGGTGCAATCAACACATTCTTCGGAAGACATCTCAAGATGTGGTGGCTTGTGAGATCGTGTGTTGTACTCTCTTCAAGCCAATATACCATCACAATGGTCCATTTTATTGTTGATTCTTGTCCCTCAAATTCCCAAAGTAAATGAGTGAGGATATCATGGGCCGAATCTTGAGTCTCGGCCAAGACGTTTGTGGGAAATTCTCTCAGTGGGCCATTTCCCAGAGATGTTCTAGCCAATTTTAACCACAAACTTCAACATTCTAAATTCCCTTACACAGGGTGTGGTTATGTGCTTCTACCAAACCATAGGGAAGAAGAATTTATATATCTTCCATTGATAGGTATCTTACCCCAATATCTAGAAACAAATTGATGACATTGACAAGTAATGTTCCATGGTCGACGTGGTTGTGCTCCCTCTGGATTAGCACCCTAAGTCGCCCAATCATCATCGAACCCTCCAGCAATGATGCATCCAGACCTTTATAGTGCTCTATATAATTATTAATGTGGCTCCCCCCCCACCCTCCATCCAGATCCACGATTGGGGGTTTTACGATGCCCTTTATTTCAGTTTTATTCGGCCCTATCCATACTTGCTAGGTGATATTGAGGATATACCTCTAGGAACAGTCGCAGTTAAAATGGAGAACCTCTCAGAGGAGGAAACCGAGCTAGGACTCATTGAAAATAATTTACCCCTAGTGATGTACCACACCCATAGGATCCTTTGGGTAGGGTTACTCTTAGTATATAAATTTCTTTTGTCTTCATGCACATTCTGAGTCATTGTCCTTCGGTTAAGACCACAATAAGGGTGAAGATCATACTGGGACCATCAAACCCTTTGAAATTTTTGTATTAGATAAAAATATGGAAGATTATCCTAAAAAGTTTTTGTTGCATCAACAACTCATGGAACACAAGAGGATGGTCGATAACCATCTCATAAAATGGGATGCAAAACAATTATCAGATTACGATAATCCTTGACCGAGGTAGCAGGGACATGTAAAACCTCCACCCAGTGAGTTGAATCATGGTGAACATGACCATTATTCCCATATAGACAGAGTAAAGGCCATATTTTATTGAAATATAGTGTGATATGAATCACTGAATCCACCTGATTCTCATGATAACCCTCCTCAGGACTGAGCTCAGGTTCCCCTAACCTCTCTATAGGTCATTCCCCCATCAGTACCACAAGTCATCCCACTAGTCGCTCCATGAGATTCGGGGCCTACATACCATGTTTAAGAACCATCCCACACATTGGTGTTTAGGGATCTTCATCAAGATCAAAATCCTCATCTAAATGACCTTATAGAAACACTTATTGCTCGCCTTGAGGCCCTAGAAACTCAACAGGTGGATATCCTGCCTAATGATAAGTCATATTCAGCATGGTTGGATAATAATTCAGTGCCCCTAGGTTTTGGAAATCCTACCTTGTAACCCTTTAATGGGACAATCAACCTGCTACATCATCTGGCCCAATCCATTTCACAATGTGGACCCATGTTGGGAACTCCAGCATAGAATGAGGCCGCCAAACTCTGATGTTTTGTTCCAATGTTGGAAGGCCCTGCATTTTTCTAGTATAGCGAGATACCCATTTGATCCATAGATGTCTGGGAATATCTACTCATACATTTTCTGTATCGGTTCAGTTCCACCACCTAAAAGACAATCATTGCTGACCTCTTTAAATGCAAGTAGAGGCCTGACAAGTGGGTTGTAGATTTTTTTTCTAGGTAGAAGGGCCTACCCTATTATCTTGATATGCCATTACTTAGGAAAAACTACTAACAATGTTTGTGGGGGAATTTCATGACTAAATTGGTCCCTTTTCTCAGTACTCAGAACTACCCAGGTGGATGTCATGATTTCTCTGACAAAGACTAGTGTCTAGGGGAAGCCTTGCAGCAAGACAAACAGGCATGTCTATTGCCCCCCACATGTCCTTTAAGAAGATCCACCAAGGCTAAAATCATGGATGTTGTACAGGTAGATTCCCCTAGGAAACTATAATTGTTACTTATAAAGACACTTTTATAATTTCGTCGAGACCCACCACCTTAGGTGTAGCCTTCAACCCATCAATTCCCACCTCAGAATCGGTAGGAAACCCCACATAACTTGCCACTTACACCTCGGTGAGATAATCAGGTTCCACCTTGATAGGATCCTCCATCCCCTCTTCAGGTCTAGTCTCCCAGATCCCCCTTCCTAGAGAAAATGAACCAGACCTACTCATTTAACGAGGCCCAGGTCCCCAACTTTTTCTCAAGTGTCTTGGATCAAGTAATCATGTGGTTTCTAGAATGAAAGAGGACCAAAGAGTAATAAATCATTTATTTTCCTAACTATATACCCTATCACTGGTTCTTTGGGCACACCATCAAGAAGTAATATGGGTTTAACAACTAGCACCAATACCAAGTCGATAAAAACATTGTCAGTTTGGGTACAGCCCCGACATAGGTGGTATATGTGTTTATAAATCTTGATAGTTATAGTGAGGGTGAATGACAACATGTTTTTTACTATGGGTCTCAAAAATATGATTATTAGATGGATCACAATGTGGTCTCTCATGACCATGGTATTACCCATTCTTGTTTGAATCTACTCATGCCTTCAGAAACCAATGTGAAACCTTTGGATACTACCTCTGCATCCACATCCCAGTTGTCGTCCTCTCAAGGGATCAAGCACCGGTGACCCTAGAGAAGACAAATTCCTCCACCTATGCTAAATATGTCCCATACTCTCAGAAAATTTAGGCCCCCAGATAAAGGGATTCACCCCACAATCTACCCAATGATGGAGGATTCATCAAGTGATGACCAAGGGTTTGATTTGATCAATACCGTGGAGCTGGTTACCCCCCCCCCCCCCCAACATGGTTCTCTTTGATGAAGAGAACTGGACGGGCCCTCCCAACAACCTCAGTCGACAGCAGCGTCAACAGATTTGTGGGTATGTGAATCACTAGAATGCATTGTCTAGTGATTCTAGCCAAGCCATGAATTCCAGAGAGACCTAACAGTAGACCCAACGTAGATCTCTGCATGCATAGACTGATCTCCTCATTTCATCATATCGACATCCACCAATTTCTGTACTACATGATCAGGAAGAGACACCATGATCATTCTATGATCAATCACATTCAATCTTGGGTGGATCCCAATCATCTGGTCCTTAGCCGATAGTCAATATAAGTGGTTATTCTAGTGAGCAGTAGGACATTCCTAGAACCATCCAGAATCCTTCGGTTCAACCAACAACACTTATCATACTACTTACCATAAAGAAACCTCATGTTAACATGAGTGTATGCATGGAAAAAAATACAATATCTTCATGTGTCTTTCCATAATAACTATGAGTCCCTCTATCCTCAAGGCTCTATTCCTGTTAGCAGATATTCATGGAGCCTGTGAGGAGGCTTTAAGAATCCCCCTCCAGTTTAGGACAGAAGTAGAAGCCACAAAAGCCTTACATGCTAAGACAACTGATCATACAGAATTTCTGGCCATCATCACTTTCTCTAGAGAATAAAAATGTTCTCTTATATAGGGGGACACACACCTGATGTACATCACTGGCTGTTTTAATGGAATATAGTTCGACTACTATCTTGTCTACTTGGGTTCAGGGATCAATCTCATCCCATCCCATGCACTCTGCAAGCTGGGACTGTTTGAGGTAGACTCGAGTCCCTCTAACCTAAAGATTCAAGGTCATGATAGGACGGAGTGGACACATGTTGGTAAGATGCACCTGAAGACCATGTTCTGTGGACTAGTTTCTTGCATCGAATTCATGTTTGTCTCACAAGACACCACTTACAAAGCGTTGATGGGTAGACAAGGGCTCCACCTGCATGTGGAAATCCCTTCCTAATATCACCAATTCCTTAAGTACTCCCTTAATGGTTGCGAAGGTGTATTTCAAGGTGATGTGTCTCCCTTTTTCTAAAGTGAATCCCACTACCTAAATACCAAATATTATAAGATCAGGTACATGAAGATTCATGCTAATGAATTTGAACACGCTATGGCTTTTACCGACCCATGTACAGACCTGGATGACACCTACATTTTCTTGATTCACATATTGGAGGCCACGAACTTGGACTTGGGGAAATTCTTTTTCATCTTTAGAATGAGGGTGAAGTGCATTCCCAAATACAAGGAATGTCATAATATCACCTTTTATTCCTACAAAAATCTAGGTCAGGTTATCCTAGATCCCCCTAATCCTCTAAGGTATCAGAATTTCCACCCGATGGCAATGACAATACATCATACTTTCTTGTTTTTTCAGGTAGGGATAAACCGACTCAAGCTGACATGCCCCAATTTATTTGATATTATCAAAGGTGTCCCCTTGGGTTGAGAGCAAGATGGGATCAGGTCGAAAGCTTTCATCGCCATGGTTTTAGTAGTGCAAGAGTCCCCTGATGAGTATTTCACTACCGCTCATGCTAGCACCAATGACTTGTCAGGATCTATTGAATCGAATGATTTTCCTCATACCGATGATCCTCTCACCATGGGTGATGAAGAGAATTCGTAAGATTCCCCACCCACGTTATATGAGGGTGTCTCCACTATGGTCGATGAATCAGTATAGGTGAACCTCAATACTGAGACAGATTTGAGACCAACTCTGATCAGCATCGCTATTCCTGCAGAAGAGAAACAACAATACATGAAATTCTTAAATTAGCATCATGTGTATTTGACTAGAGTTGGGATGAGATTCCAATGTTAGATCCTCAAGTTGACATCCACCATCTAAGTCTCCTAGAGAATCATCATGGGTTCAAATATACTCCTAGAAATATGTACCATTCCCACGATGTTGTGGTCGAGGACGGGGTTGATAAGATTATCAAGGAAAACATCATTAAGGAGGTACAATGCCCGAAATGGTTAGCTAACATTGTGCCCATCAGAAAGATGAATGAACATATCAAATTATTCATCAACTTCTTGGATCTCAACCTTCTCTATATGAAGGATGATATTCCACTTCATGTGACAGAACAATTGATCGATGCCACCACTAGGTTCCAGGATCTCTCCTTTGTAGATGGGTATTCTGAATATAATAAAATCCAAATGGCCTCTGAGGATGAAGATTATACTTCATTTAAAGCACCACATGGTACTTTATACTACCAGGTAATGCCTTTTAATCTAAAGAATGTAGGTGCCACCTATCAGCGTGCCATGCATCTCATATTCAAGACGATCATTGGGAAATTGGAGTAATGATACATGGATGAACTGGTGGTTAAATCTCGCCAACATCAAGACCATCTTATAGATCTCGAGAAGAAGTGTTAGGATTTCTCCACTCCTATCATCTGAAGATGAACCCCTTGAAGTTATCCTTTTATGTCACCTCCAAAAAGTTTCTTGGAAGTGTTGTTAGATACAGAGGCATTGAAATTGATCCGGAAAATATCTAGGTCATAAGTCAGATGTCTCATCCGAGAAACATTCTGGGGCTCT
This sequence comes from Viscum album, assembly GCA_963277665.1. Taxonomy (NCBI): domain Eukaryota; kingdom Viridiplantae; phylum Streptophyta; class Magnoliopsida; order Santalales; family Viscaceae; genus Viscum; species Viscum album. Next base: position 432,943 of record OY728159.1, read on the forward strand.
GAGGCTTTCAAGTCCACTTATCCTACATATTCTGATTCATTGAAAATATAGCTGGAATGTGTAAGAACTTTTACCAACTCATGAATAAAGGTACCGATTATCATTGAGATGTGGAGTGTTATACTGATTTTGAAGAAATCAAGTAGTACCTTCTATTGCCTTCAGTTTGGATTCCACCTATTTCTGGAAAGTCGCTGGTCTTCTATGTGACTACTCTAGAATGGTCCCTCGGTGGGCTTCTCACCTACAAGTATTATGAGGGAATAGAGAATAGTTTATACTATATCAGATGCATGCTCCTTGATGTAGAGACCATATATTCATCTATCGAGAAGATCTGCCTTGTATTGGTATTCACAATGTAGAAATTGAGACATTACTTTTAGCACCATGAGATATAGCTAGTGTCATGAGTGGATCTGCTGAAGTACATTCTGAACCGCCCTATATTAATAGGCCATCTAGCTCAGTGGGCAGTGACCCTTCAACAATTCAACAGCCATTTTCCCCCCATAAGGATATCAAGGGACAAGCATTGCCATAATTTCTTACCCCCATCCATCCCCTAAAGAGAAGTCATTGAATCATAAATTTCCAGATGAGTCAATACTATCAGTGTATCATGAAATTCCATGTTTGAAAATGCACTTTTATAGTGCTTCCCGAAGCCCTACTGACAGGAGACTCAATGATACCAAACTCAATAGAGTAGGCCTATGTATCGTCTTCATCACGCCTACACAGGATATCCTTCCCTATTCGTTCCTGTTGTCAAAAGGCTGCACCAAAAGGAAGGAAGAGTTTTAGGTGATTATCAAAGGACTTGATCTATCCCTTGAGATTGATGTTCCCCATTTTCATCTTTAAGGGTAATCGAAATTGGTCATCAAGAAGATAAACGGTGACTATTTCATCAGTAAGATAGAGCTCATACCAATATTAAAGCATACTCACCGAATAATGTTATAGTTCCCTTCACAGCTAGAAGTTACTCATGTCCCTCGATCATAGAATGGACAAGTAAACACCTTGGCCAGTCTTTCCGCATCTCTTACAGATCCTGACCAGGATGATATGATTATCCATGTAGCGCATCGAAGAGTCATCACTCCCATCACTTTGGACAATGATGATAGTCATCAAGTAATCCACCTTACCACCGAAGCCTCCACATCGAGGCCTCCATGTCCCCCTTATGTAGTGTAGAAGGAGACCCCCGACAGGATGACTCCCTTTATCAAGTATTATCAGTATGGTAATCTCCCAACAGACCGGACCGAACGTGAGAGAATTCGATGGTTCATAGTGTAGTTCACCATTTAGAGTGGTACTAGTCTTGAACAGATCCTCTAAAGATATGGGTTTGATGGGATTATCCTCTGTTATATTCAAGGATATGAGATTTATCAGGTTATGAAAAAGGTTCATGCTGGTTCCGGCAGGGCTCATTAGACAAGGCCAAAACTCTATCATCAGGTCAAAATATTGGGATATTTCTAGCCCACCATAATCTGTGACTATATTGAGTTCACCAATAGGTTCCATGTATGCCTGATTCATGCCAATTATGTGCATCGACAGCCAGATCCTATTCATACTACCATGTATTCTTGTCCCTTTACAGTCTGCGGAATCGATGTCGTGGGACCATATCCATCAGCCACAGCTCGTCAGTGAAGTTTCATCCTGATCGCTACATATTTCTTTTCCATGTGGGAAGAGGAATTTCTGCTAAAGGAATTCAAGCCCTGTTATATCATCGACTTTGTGAGCTCCAATATCATCCACGAATTTGGGGTCCCTCAAACCATCCTCACCGATAATGACACCATCTTCTAGGAAGCCAAGTTGAATAAATTGTACACTATGTACATCTAATTTAATAATACCTCTCGCTATCATGCACAATAAAGTGGGAAGATCGAGGCGTTCAACAAAACCCTCTCTAACATTTTATAGAAGATGGTTTTTCAAAATAAGAATAGTTGGCTAGACAAACTCCGGAACTCTCTCTGGGATTACCGGATGACAACTTGTAATTCCACTCGGGTGGCTCCATATTCCCTAGTGTACAAAACAAAGGTTGTCCTTCCCATCGAGATTCAATAACACTCATTATGCATAACCATATGTGATCAGAAGGCACCAAAAAAGTATTCTAAATACATTTGGATGAAATAGAAGTGCATGATGGGAATTGGCTTCATGCCCTACACAATTTGGAGAGGAATTAAAACAACATATCCAGGTCTTTCAAAAATAATGTTCACCTCCACTATTTCATACAAGGTGACATGGTGTTTGCCCTAATAATGCTAATGAGACCCAATAGGAAGTCACAGAAGCTAGAGCCCAAATGGTAGGGACCTTATATCATTCACAAGGTTTACCCAAATGGTACATACTCTATAGTCACTATAGATGGTGACCATATTACCCCTCCCACCAATTCCAAATTCCACAAGCAGTACTTTTCATGGGGGCTCCATTCATCCCGCATGAAGTTGAACTGTATTACCAACCTGGAGGATGTTAAACTGCTCATCCTCATCCTACAAGATGTTAAACTATAAATGGTATAAGTTCTAAAACCAGAATATAAGATCTCCCAAATCCTTATTGTAACACCCCAAGCTTCCATAGCACCCTTCTCTTTGAATAATACAATAGCGTGTGTTGTATGCAACTTCGAGTTCTAACACACCATAAATAATCAAACTAACTGTTATGAATAGTAATACCCACTTTTTGAAATTTTATAAATTTTATCTTTCAAAATGCACTTCATTTTGGTATTCATAATATCAAAATTAGCTTAGGGTGAATTTTTTGTATTTTTCTGAAAACTTTCAATTTTTGATGAATAGTGAAAAACACTAAGTTATAGTTTAAAACCGAATTTTTATTTAAAAAATTATTTATTTTATTTAAATTTATTTAAGGTCAAAATAGATATATAATACCTATATAAGTTTAATTTAATTCATTGGAGTCAATTTATAATAATTTTAGATATATAAAACCTTTATTGAACTTTTTACCGTCTTTTACCCACCTCCTAGGAGCATTTGTAAATTTACATAAAACATAATTTTAACGCTTCTGTGAGTTGAATTTCAAAAATCTGAGAGACACGATTGACACTAGTATGTAAAATGTGGTTCAATAAGATGAAAATATTTTTTGGTGAATATTAACTTTTTACTTTTATTTTCCACGTTTAACAGTAAATAGGGTAATTAAGGGTAAAAATGGTATTATTGTTACCCTAACACATGTTCTAATTCTATTGGATAAGTATAATTCGACCAAAATAAACCTTAGGAATAAAATATGAACCTCTTTGCTCCACTTGGATTAGATTAGGACATTTATTATTATTTAATTCAAAGAAGAGTTAGAAGAGTTAAAATCAAAATTTAATAACTAAAACATTTTTAATATTGGGTTACACATAAGATAAATTTGACTATAAATATTAATTAGAAAGATAAAAATATTTCTTAAATAATGGTATTTTATTTATATTATTTAGACATTAAATAATTTAATTTATTTATGACACAATGATGATGCAGTAATTACATAATTAATGAAATATTAAAATAATTGATATTATAAATATCCAAATAAATGTAATTTGAAACATTATGAATTCAATTTATTTTCTAGGTTAATATGACATTTTGATGTTGGTTAGATGAATTTTGTTCAAAGTAATAATGCTGTTATGAATTTATCAAAACCAAAATACCAAATAGTGATAAAATTGACATAAAAGAGTTTTTAAAATAAATATTATATTATTAATTGATATTATATTTCTAAAAATATATGGTTCGGCCAAAAGACTTATATAATAATATTTGTATCATTAATGAACGACTTGGGGTTCTCTTATATGTATATAGTATGTTTATTAACCATAAAATATAAAAATACAAAGAGACATGGTAAATTTTAACCTATTTAACTAAGAGTTAAATCTAAAAAATAAGGTTAATATGATCACCTAAACCTATATAAAACCTATTGGTTGAGAGGTTGTAGACCCATACCCACCTTATCCTTTAAATAATCCACTTTTGAGCCATTAGAACCCGAAAATTATTTTATTATAAAATAATATTTCTAGCTTTTCCTAAGGTGCCCCTCACCCCTCTTATAAAAGGGCACTCCCCCTTGTCTCTAATTCACATCTTCAAAGCCATTTGGCTTGGCCAACTCTTTACCAAATACCATCTCAACTATCCTCCCTTTATCTAATAGGACTTACTTTGGTCAGAAATCCAACCTATGGATCCCTCTTGATCAAATCAAAAGGAAGAACTCAAAGAAGAGGTAAATATTTCATCACCTCTTTCAAGTTCCTTTTTTATTCCACTTCCTCTTTCTACATTGTTTCCATTATAAAATAATAACTCTAGTATCTTCTATATACTGTGATGTTATTATAAATATGGTACAAACATATTAATTATTCTATCCATCCTTTTAATGACATGTCACCATATGTGCATGCGTATGACTTACCGTCTCCCTGTCGTGGTGTAATTGTTATTCAATACATTATTATTTGGATGGGTATAATAATGCTATGTAATTTAAGTAAATAATATATATAACATGATAATTATTCTTTATATATGATATACCATCCAATTATATATTATTTTAATATCAAAAGAATGATATTGTCGCTAGTGCGTACGTACGGATTACCGTCTCCACGAACGCGATGAGATTCATTCCCCATTGTATCCATTCAAGAATAATTTTCATTAAATGATTAAAAATAATGTTAAAAGACTTAATATAATTCTGAATATTAATAAGATACATCCTATATAATTCTGAATATGAATAAGATACATCCTATCCATAACAAAAATTACTTACATAACAAAGCATATAAAGGAAAATGAATCAGTTAACACCCGGAACGACGACAACACTAAGATATTATTAACAAAGAAATGTTAAAAGATATTATATGATACCATATTAATGTATATGATTCTTTTATAATTTAATAACAATTATTTGACCATTATACATGAGTTTTACCTACCCTCAACCAAGAAAAACTACAAGGTAAGGGTTAACTTCACAATCTCTTCATTATCCAGGATGTTTATATGTAATTATCTATCGGGGCCTCTTTATCATCCACATCCATGTTTCCTAAAAAATTATTTCAAAACATTATTACTATTTTATAGATTATGGGTTAAAGTAATTTATACCCTTGTATGACTATTATAATATTTTTATCACATAATCTTTCCGTTGTTTTCCAAACAAGGTACTTTATGACCATTTTGACAAAATTAAGGTAAGAATGTTTCTTTAAATTATACGATGGGTGTGGATATTTTCCACCATTATTAAATCATATAATCTTCCCTTACATGCTTATAAAAATATTTTCAAAATTAATTTTTTCTTTATAATTATGTGACTCTTAAATGATTTCAAAATAGAAAGAGATATTTCTCTAAAAAAGGTTTTGATTTCATCTAAGTCAACATCCTTTGATGGATTTTAAGTATGTTTGAAGTTGATTTATTATGATACAAAACTTCCATATTTTATTGAAGGTTTTGTGATATGTTTGACTGTGGATATGTTATTTCTTACCATTCATAGTTTATGGATAAATTATTTACATTTCATATGCCTGTTTTAATATGAATGTTTATGTTATGTTTAAAAATTTTCATATGAGGAATGTATTGGTGTTAGTAAGTGACGGGTGGAGCCCGATATAGCTCCTAGATGCATCAGTAGGTCTCATGAGACAAACTAGTGTCTTGGAACAAGGCCTGAAAAAATATTATTTGTAGTCTTGGAACAAGGCCTTGACTATGTGGTTATGAATGTCTGGCATTATGCATTCCATCATTATGAAAGTGGATATTGATGTTGAATGTGATTATTCGACTAGTAGAATATCCATGTGAATAAGTAAATTGAATTATTTTATTATTATATTTTCCATATTATGATGAAGTTCACGTTTAAAATTATTTTGTTTTATTCTAATACATTTCCTTAAATGTTTATGCTTATTTATGAAAGTTTACACTATATTGTTATCCTTACGGAGCATCTAAGCTCACCCCTTTCTATGTTTTATTTTTCCCAATATGTGAAGAAGTATATTATGACTGACCTGCAGGGATAATCTATGGGATCTCAGTGTTGTATATGGAAACAATGTTGTCGTAGTTTTCCATTCTATGATTTAATGAAAACCTTATAAATGTATCTAGTACTTCTAAGGCTACTAAACTAATCGGTCTTTCGAGACTTGATCTTTTATGATCATGAAAATGTTATGTTATAATGATCAGACTCTGGGTAACTTGGTTCAGGGCATTATAGTTAGTATCAGAGGAGGTTAAGTACGAACCTTGGAATCTAGATTTAGATAAACTCTGATTAGGGCACATTACCCTAAGATATAATTTGAGGATTAATATAGAATAACTTCCTAGAATTTTGGTATTGTACAGATTTTGTGAGTTTTCCAAGAAATACATCCCTGTCTGGATATGAGCAGGGAGGGGTGGCTCTGGAACAGATGTTCCTAGGGGTAAAATCTGAAAACAACACTATGAGCTATAATCGAATGGGAACTGGTGCATGACAACAGGAATTTCTGCACTCTTAGTTACGACAATCCCAAGGGATATGCTTAGGATAATTCCCATTTTCTTTACAAACCATTATAAAGGTTTTATGAGAATATAATTTCTCAAAGAAAACATTTTTTATGATTATGGATTATAACCCTAAACTATTCAATTTATGTTAAGTGTTTTACAAGTTTGGAATTATGTATTTCAATTCATAAACTAATATAGTTAATTCCATTGTTTAGAAATGGAGCCCAGTGGAAGTAATGGAAACCATATAAATGAATTCACTACATGTAAGGATTTCCCTCCTACTCAAGATAGTTATAGTGGAACTGGTGATGCAACCGGTGCTGATCAGCTAATCACCATACTGGGATAACTGACTCAGGTTATGAATAGTAACCTTTCCCATATAAATCACCCTGATCCGCGGTGTGGAGGATCAATATTAGACCTCTTCTTGAGGAAACAACAACCAACATTCAATGGGTGTAAAAATCCACTAGTAGTTAAGAAATGGATAAATTCTTTAGTTGAAATATTCCACACCTTGGGGAGTAGTGAATGGGGAAAAGTTGTCATGGTAGTTTACCACATCACTAGAGATACTGATCAATGGTGGTCGTTGATTCAAAACAAAAAGGAAGACGATGAAGTATCAAATATGGAATGGATGGAGTTTAAAGAAATTTTCTTAGAAAAATACTTTCTTCACGACCATCGAGTAGATATGGAAATGAAATTTCTGAGTCTGAGGAAAAAGGAGGATGTGAATGTCGCAAAGTATGAAGATGACTTTACAAGGTTAGCGAGACATGATGCGGATTATATAAATAACCCACGAAGTAAGATTGATCATTTCTTTTATGGGTTAAAATCATTTCTCTGTTGATAATTAGTCTCACGATTCTTCTTGTCATATGAAAATATTTTCTCATGTGCTATCAATACAGAAAAAGAATTCTCTCTGTCTTACAACATTAAAGAAAATAAAGAGAAAAAGAGATCTCCTAAACACTCTGGAAATGGAAATAAGGGGAAGAAGAGAAATATTGAATATCCATCCTGCAATAAATGTGGGATGAAACACCCTGGTACTTGCCTTAATGGAATGGGAGTCTGTTACAAGTGTGGTGAAAAAGTCCACCAAGCTCATGATTGTAAGGGTAAGAAAGAGGCTTTCGATGTTGAATGCTACAATTGTAGAGAAAGGGGGGATTATGAAAATGAATGTCCTAAGTATCAGGGTAACTTACCTTAGAAGAGGCCAATGGATCAAGGCTAAGCTTATGTTATCACTACTGCTGAGGTTCAAGCTCCGAAAGATGTAGTGGCAGGTAATTTAATGGTTTCCTCAAGTTTACTCAATGCTTTATTTGATTCTGAATCATCGCATAGTTTCATATGTTCCTAGTTTGCTAAGAAAATTAGATATTTCCAATTTGATTTAACAAGGGTGTTGTTAGTAAAAACTCCTATGAGAAGTATCATTGCAACAAAGTTTTGTGAATCAGTCCCCATTAGGGAATATAAATATTCTTTATCTTCTGCTCTCATCATCATACCTATGATTGAATTTGATATAATCCTCAGTATGGATTGGATTTTGGACCACGATGAAAAAAATTATTGTAAGAAGGAGGAGGTTGCTATTTTTGATGACGATGATAAAGAACGCCTTATCTTTAGAGAAAAATCATCACCACCTAATTCTTAACTAGATCCACCCCAATAGCTCAAATAAATTCAATTATTGTGGAGGAAGAGAATGAAATAACTATGGCTGATGAAAGGAATGTTTCAAATAGTGGATGTACCTATTGTGAAAGAATATGTTGATGTGTTTACAGAAGATTTACCTGGACATCCTCCAGAATGAGAAATTGAGTTTTCTATTGATTTAATTCTTGGATCAAGGCCCATATTGAAGACCCCTCATAGAATGGCCACTATGGAATTAGTGGAACTACAAAAACAACTAGAGTAATTGAGTAATAAGGGAATTATTCTCCCTAGTGTTTCTCCATGGGGAGCCCCTGTCCTTTTTGTTAAGAAAGAAGATGGATCTATGAGGTTGTGCATTGACTACAGGGAGATCGATGCTATAACAATCAAGAACAATTACCCCCTACCTCCTATTGATGATTTATTTTACCAACATCATGGAGCTCAATAATTTTCAAAGACTGGCCTTCGATCTGGATATCATCAGTTGTGTGTGAAGAAGGAAGACATTCTGAAAACAGAATTTCAAATGAGGTACGGGCATTACGAGTTTACAGTAATGCCTTTTGAATTGACTAATGCACCCTCTGTATTTATATATCTAATTAATAGAGTTTACAAGTATTATCTTGATGACTTTGTAGTGTTATTTATTGATGATATCTTGGTATACTCAAAAATATACGAAGATCATGAAAATCACTTGCACGTTATCCTGAAGACTCTTAGAAGACATGTATTATATGGGATGTTTATTATGTGTGAATTTTGACTTCAAGATATTTCTTTTATTTTCCATATTGTCTCCAAGGATGGAATCTCTGTTGATCCTTCTAAGACCAAGGCAATCCATGAATGGAAAGCACCGATGATTATAATAGAGGTCCGCAGTTTTATTGGTTTAGCAGGTTATTATTGATGTTTCGTCTAGAGTTTTTCCCAGTTGGCTAACCCATTAAAAAGCTCACATGAAAAGGGGTTAATTTTTTTTGGAAAAAATAGTGTGAATAATTTTTTGAAGAATTGAAAAGAAGATTAGTCAATGCTTCTATATTGACACTACCATCGGGGAATGATGGGTTTGTTATTTATAGTGATGCATCGAAGAAAGGACTTGGTTGTGTCCTTATGTAGAATGAAAGAGTTATTTCCTATGAATCACGATAGCTTAAAATTAATGAGAAAAACTATCCTACACATGATCTTGAGTTAGTAGCTGTAATATTTTCTTTGAAGATATGGAGAAATTATCTCTATGGTAAAAAATGTGAGATTTATATTGATCACATGAGTTTGAAGTATATTTTCTCACAGAAAGAACTCAACATGAGGCAAAGGATATGGATTGAACTACTCAAGGATTATGATTTAATGATACACTACCACCTAGGGAAGGCAAATAAGGTGGCATATTCTTTGATCAGAAAAGATCATGGAGTTTTGAACAAGATGGGAGTTGAAAAGGATCCTATATACATGGATATAGTAAAGATGAATATGGGAATAACCATGGAAGGTGAACCATCAATGCTTTTTCAAATGGTTTCCAAACCATCTTTAATATAAAGGATAAAAATTTCTCAGGCTGAGGATGAGGAGTTTCAAAATAAGATTAAAGTTGTGAATAATGGGAGATTGAGTGACTTGGTATATAAATTTGGAATTTTGAAATTTGGGAAGAGACTTTGTGTTCCCGATAAACCTGAACTAAAAAGAGAATTGTTGGATGATGCTCATAGCTCCAATTTCCCTATACACCCTGGGATCACAAAAATGTATTGAGATTTGAAGGAACATTTTTTGTGGGACAACATGAAAAGGGATATTGCTGATTTTGTGTCAAGATGTATGGTTTTTCAACAAGTGAAAGATGGAAGGAAACATCCTGGAAGAGTCATGAAACCTATTCCCATACCTGAGTGGAAATGGGATAATATTACGATGGACTTTGTCATGGTACAACCAAAGACTCCTAGAAGGAATGATGAAATATAGGTAATTGTTTATCGTCTTACCAAGTCAGCACATTTTCTTGCTATAAGAAAATATTTACCACTTGAACGTATAGTAAGACTATATATTAACTAAGTTGTGAGACTTCATGGAGTAACCCTATTGATTATTTCTGATCAAGATCCCCATTTTACATTAAGATTCTAGAAAAGCTTTCAGAAAGCCTTGGATACTAAACTTCATTTGAGCACTTCCTTCCACCCCCAAACTGATGGACAATCAGAATAGACTATTTAATCCTTATAAGACATTTTTAGATCATGCTCACTTGACTTTAAAGGTATGTGGGATCAATATTTACCTCTGGTAGAATTTTCCTATAAAAATATCTTCCATTCAAGTATTCAGATGGCACTATATGAAGCATCATACGGAAAGAGATGTCGCACACTAACCTGTTGGAATGACGTTAGAGAAAGAAAACTCACAGGCCCAGAACTTGTGGAGGAAACAATGTAAAAGGTGAAGGTAATACAAAACCACATCAAAGAAGCTCAAAGTAGGCAGAAGAGCTATGCTAATAACCGAAAAAAGGATTTGGAATTTCAGGTAGGAGATCAAGTTTCTTGAAGGTATCTCCATGGAAGGGTGTTAAAAATTTTGGTAAGAAGGGAAAATTGAGTCTCAGGTACATCGAACCTTTCAAAATTCTAGATCGAATTGGGGTTGTGGCTTACCGTTTGGAAATTCCGCCAAGTCTCTCCAAATTTCATGATGTATTCCATGTATAACTATTGAGAAAATACATGTCTGACCCAGCGCATGTACTCACCTATGAGGAATTAGAACTGGAACCTAATCTATATTATTTCGAAGAGCATGTCATGTTTCTTGATACAAGAGAACAAGTTCTGAGAAACTGAACAAATCCTCTGGTAAATGTTCCATAGAGAAACCAAAAGATAGAAGAGGAAACGTGGGAACTGAGGAACTTACGATGAAGAACCACCCAAGTCGTTTTACGCAGTAATACTCTAGAAATTTTTAGGAAACAATTATTTGAAGGAGGGGAGAATGTAACCCCCCATGCTTCCACAGTATGCTTCTCTTTGAATAATACAATAGTGTCTGTTATACGCAACATCGAGTTCTAAAACACCACAACCAATCAAACTGGCCGTTATGAATAGTAATACCCACCTTTTGAAATTTTATAAATTTTATCTTTCAAAATGGACTTTATTTTTTGATTCGGAATATTGAAATTATCTAAGGGTGAATTTTTTGTCTTTTTTGAAAACTTTCAATTTTTGATGAATAGTGAAAAAAACTCAGTTATAGTTTAAAACCAAATTTTTATTTAAATAATTATTTATATTATTTAAATTTATTTTAGGTCAAAATATATACATAATACCTTTATAAATTCAATGTAATTCATTGGAGTCAATTTATAATAATTTTAGATATATAAAAAATTTATGGAACTTGTTACCGTCTTTCAACCAACTTCTAGGAGAATTTGCAAATTTACATTAAACAAAATTTCACCACTTCTATGAGTTAAATTTCAAAAATCCAAGAGACATAGTTGATATTATTAAGTAAAATGTGGTTCAATATGATGAAAATAATTTTTTTGAATAGTAGCTTTTTACTTTTATTTACCACGGTTAAAAGTAAACAGGGTAATTAAGGGTAAAAATGATATTATTATTACCATAACACATGTCCTAATTCTATTGGATAAGTATAATTCGACCAAAAAAACATTATGAATAAAATATGAACCTCTTTGGTCCACTTGGATTAGATTAAGACATTTATAATTATTTAATTCAATGATAAGTTAAAAGAGTTAAAATCAAAGTTTAATAACAAAAAAAATTAATTTAGGGTTACACATTAGATAAATTAGAATATAAAGATTCATTATAAATCTAAAAATATTTCCTATATAATTTTATTTTATTTATATTTTTTATACATTAAATAATTAAATTTATTTATGACACAATGAAGATGCAGTAATTACCAAATTAATGAAATATTAAAATAATTGATCTTATAAATATCCAAATAAATGTAATTTGAAACTTTTTATGAATTAAAATAATTTTATTGGTTAATATGACATGTTAGGGTTGGTTAGATGATGTTTTTATAAGAAATAATACTGTTATGAATTTAGCAAAAACAAATTACCAAATAGTGCCAAAATTTACATAAAAGAGTTTTTTAAAAAAATATTATATTATTAATTGATATTATATTCCTAAAAATCTAATGATTTTACAAAAGACTTATATAATTATAGGTATATAATTAATTAACCACTTGGGGTTCTCTTGGAATTATATAGTAAGTTTATTAACCGTGTAATATAAAAATACCAAGAGACATGGCAAATGTCAAACTATTTAACTAAGAGTTAAATCTAAAAGATAGGGTTAATATAGTGACCCAAATCTGTCTGAAACCTATTGGTTGAGTGGTTTTCGACCCATACACACCTTATACTTTAAATAATCTACTTTGGAGCCATTATAAACCAAAAATTATTTTATTATAAAATAATATTTCTAGCTTTTCCTAAGGTGCCTTGCACCCCTCTTATAAAAGGGAACTTCCCCTTCTCTCATATTCACACCTTCAAAGCCATTTGTCTCAGTAAAACCCTGACAAAATACCCTCTAAACTATCATACCTTAATTTTATATCCCTTAATTTAGTTAGAAATCCAACCTAAGGATCCCTTTTCATCAAATCAAAAGGAAGAACCAGAAGAAGAGGTAAATATTTCATAAACTCTTTCAAGTTCATTTCTTCTTCCAATTCCTCTTTCCTTGTTGTTTAAATTCTAAAATAATAACTAATATATATTATATATACTATGATGTTATTATAAATATGGTAAAACCATATTCATTATTCTATCCATCCTTTGAATGACATGTCACCATGCGCACATACGTAGGGCTTACCGTCTCCACGTCGTGGGGTAATTGTTATTCAATACATTATTATTTTGATGGGTATAATAATGATGTTTAATTGATATAAATAATAAATATAACATGATAATGATTCTTTATATATGATATAACATCTAATTATATATTATTTTAACATAAAAATAATGATATTGTCGCTCGTGAATACGTACGGATTACCATCTCCACGAACGAAATGAGATTCATTCCACATCATATCATTTCAAAAATAATTTTCATTAGATGATTAAAAATAATAATTAAAGATTTAATATAATTATTAATATGAATAAGATACATTCTATTCATAACAAACATTACTTACGTAACAAAGCATATAAAGAAAAGTGAACCAGTTAACACACAAAATGACGATAATACTAAGATATTATTAACAAAGAAATTTTAAAAGATAAATATGATATCGTATTAATGTATGTGATTCTTGTATAATTTAAAAACAATTATTTAACCATTATACATGAGGTTAACCTACCCTCGACCAAGGAAAAGTACAAGGTAAGGGTTAATTTTACAATCTCTTCATTATCTGAGGTTGTTTATATGTAATTATCTACTGGGACCTCTTTATCATCCACATATATGTTTCTTTAAAATGTATTTCAAAACATTATTACTATTTTATATACTATGGGTTAAAGTCATTTAGACCCTTGTTTTACTATTATAAGATGTCTATCAAGGAATCTTTTCATCATTTTCCAAACAAGGTAATTTATGAACTTTTCGAAAAAATTAAGGTAAGAATGATTTTTTAACTTATACGGTGGGTGCCGATATTTTCCACAATTATAACATCATATAAGCATCCCTTAAAAGCTTATAAAAATATTTTCAAAATAAATGTTTTCTTTATAATTATGTGACTCTTAAATGATTTCAAAATAGACAGAGATATATCTCTAAAAAAGGTTTTGATTTCATCTATGTCAACATCCTTTGATAGATTTTAAGTTTGTTTGAAGTTGATTTATTATGATAAAAAACTTCCATATTGTATTGAAGGTTTTGTGATATGATTGACTATGGATGTGTTATTTCATACCATTCATGGTTTATGGATAATGTATTAACATTTTGTATTCCAGTTTTAATACAAATGTTTATGTTATGTTTAAAATTTTTCATATGAGGAATGAATTGGACTTATTAAGTGACAGGTGGAACCCGCTATAGCTCCTCGATGCATCAGTAGTTCTCATGAGACAAACTAGTGTCTTGGCACAAGGCCTTGAAAAAATATTATTTGTAGTCTTGGCACAAGGCCTTGACTATGTGGTTATGAATGTCTGGAAGTATGCATTCCATCATTATGAAAGTGGCTATTGATATTGCAGGTGATTATTCGACTAGTAAAATATCCATGTTAATAAGTAAATGGAATTATTTGATTTTATATTTTCCATATTATGCTGAAGTTCATGTTTAAATGGATTTTTTTAGTCTTATACATTGCCTTCAATGTTTATGTTTATTTATGAAAGTTTCTGCTATATTGTTATCCTTACTGAGCATATGAGCTCACCCCTTTCTATGTTTTATTTTTTCCAGGATGCGAAGAAGTATATGATGACTAACATATAGGGATAATCTATGTGATCTTAGTGTTGTATATGGAAACAATGTTGTTGTAGTTTTCCATTAAATGATGTAATGAAAACCTTATGAATGTATCTATTAATTCCAAGGCTACTAAACTAATCAGTATTTCGAGACTTGATCTTTTGTGATCATGCCAATGTTATGTAATAATGCACTGACTCTAGGTAAATAGGGTCGGGGCGTTATAGTTATCACCCGACGATAAATGCACGACATTTATAGAACTACATATGGCTTGATTCTAATCCTTATCAGATACATAGAAACACCTGAAACATTCATATGTTTCCTAGCCTAAGGACCCATGACCTTTATGGACTCTTCTCCCACATTCTCTCTTAGTATTACGCGGTTGGTACATATTCTTTTTCCTCATTCATGTTAGGAAATTTGTTTTTCACACCACACATATACCCTTGAGATTCTCCTCCTTTATATGTCCTTTTCACACGATGATAAACTACATGGAATTTCTAGAACTATGTATGGATTGATTCACATATTTATGGGATATGTAGGAAGACTGGTACCTTTCATCTATAGCCCAACCAAAGGACCCTTGAACTTTCCAGCCTCTTGGTCAGTGTTCTATCTTTGGATTGTGCGGTGTGGTAAAGACTATTTATCATCATTCACATTGGGAAAAAAATTCAACACCACACATATCCCCTTGAGACACTCCTCCTTTGCATGTCCTTATTGCATAACTTTGAACTACATGGCATTTCAGAACTGGGAATGGATTGATTCCTACCCTCATGGGATTCATAGGAATACCCAGATGTTTCATATTCAAGTTTATCCCAACAAACATCTTCACCCCTCCATAGATTTAGTTCTCTATAAAGGTTTCATATAATGAGGTGTGGACTTATTTCTCCATTCATATCAGGTTACCTTTCCATGCCATACACATTCCTCTTTGAGACACCTCCTCTTCTTACATCCTTACCACATGATGTTAAACTGCAAGACATTTTCAGAACTATGTATGGCTTTATTCCCGTCCTCATGGGATATATAGGAATACCTGAACAACTCATCGTCGGGTCCATCCCTAGTATTTATAAACCTCATCTTCCTTCTGTCCCTTGGTCTATGTTCTCCTGGGGGTGTGTGGTGTTGTCTACACTTATTTCCTCATTTACGATGGGTCATAAATAACAATGTTGTATATCTCCCTCTTGATATCTCTCTATTACTCTATCCTCCACTCACCTCCTCTAGTTTTCTACTCTCAATTGGATCCCTTAACCCTTTTTGTCTATTCGCCAACATGCTCAGATGCATTGTGGTTTAATACATAGAGTGTTGGATTCTGCATGGACATGATTTCATGTGTTTCCATGCTTCACATATCCCTTTTATTTGAGTTCCCATCATCATTCACATCTGAAAGGACCAAAGACAGTATGGATTCTCAACTTTATGTATCTCTTACCACATTGAGCCTACATCTCGGAGAATTTTGAATGAAAATTTGACAAAAGTTCTATATTTCGAATATGATCAATGGTCACACCTCATTTAATGTTCACATTTCTAGTTACATGGTGTGGATTCTATGTTTTAAACATGATTAGAAGTTATCCTCCATTATTTCCCCCCCAATGAACCCTAAATATTGGCCTCATGATTCATGTCCCATTTTACTACATCATGTCTAGGGGTAATTTTTTCACCCTCTATGTTATCCCTCTACTACATTTGACTATTCATAGGATGAATCAATGTCGTGGTGCTATCCCTGACTCCATTCCATTTTTTATTTTTGTGTATTCCATGTGTTGTGATGATATTATCTACCCTTGTTTCTCACATAGAGCATTGATAATGAGTGATTAGGGACTTGGTCAAGGTTTATGCCCACTTAGAAGAATTTCAGTTCCTTACAGTCTAAGCTCCATGACCTTAAACTAAGATCTCATCATCTTTACCACATGATTTTAAACTAAATGACCTTCCAAGAACAATTTATGGCTTGGTTCCCATCATCATGTAATACATAAAAATGCCTGAACATTTCATATTCAGGTCCAACTCAGGATCAACTAATTATCTCTCATGTTCAGACTGTTGGCCCTGACTCTTATGGGATTACATGATGTGGCATATGTGGACTTATTTCATTATTAACATCAGGTTTATAATAGTTGCACAATGCACATACCCTTATGGGATAGTACCTCCCATCTCTGTCCTTACCACATGAGGTTAAACTGTATGATGTTCCAAGAACTATGTATGGTTCAATTCCCACCCTTATGGGACCTGTAAGAATGCCCAGACATTTCATCATTGGGTCTATCCAAGGTCCCTCAATCATTTTCCCCCCTTGGTCTGAGGTTCCCATCCTGGGATTGCACATGCCGTAATGTAGACTTATGTCCCCGTTCTTATCGGGTATGTATTATCATGTAATGTGTGTTCCCTTTAAAACCTTATTTTTCATATACATAACAACCATATGACATTTAACTATGTTATATCATCCCAATTGACTTTAATCTATTGAATTGTTTCCAAAAAACATTAAAATACATGGGATCTTTCTATTATATGACCTTGAACTATGGAACAATCATCCTGGCCGGACAATGAAAAATGGCACTAAATTGTGGTGCCTACGCTTGACGAGACATCATATTTGTTATTGTTCATCCAATGTGACATTTGTCATGGCCTAAATATGGCTTGATTCCTATGGTGAAACTTGGATTATTCGTCCTGGGTTTTTTGCTCCAAAAAAACATACCTACACAAAAGAACAAACAAGATCCATCAAATGCCTCTTCTTTCGATTCATGGGCCAGACACACTGGATAGTATTTCACCTCACATTAGTACCATACAATGAAATTTTTGAGAACTACATTTTACATGATTCCCACCCTTGTGAGATATATAGGGATTCCCAAACATTTAATCTTTGGATCCATCCCCAGGTTCATCAATATATTATATCCCTTTTCCTCCACTCACTTCCTTGAGTCTTCCCCTACTTGTCTAGACTCTCGACCTCTATTATTCCTCACCAACATGCCTAGATGAACTGTGGTTTAGGAAATAGAGTTTTGGACTTTTCATGGACATGATTTCATCTGTTTCCATACTTCAAGTATCCCGTTATTTGGGTTCCCATCATCTTTCACATTTGGAAGGACCCCAAGACGGTATGGATGCTCAGTCTTATGGCTCACCTACTACTTCGGGCCAATGTCCCAGAGGATTTTGAACAAATATTTGACTCAAGTTCCACATTTTTAATATAGTCAGTGGTTAACCCTCATTTTTTATTCACATTTTAGGTCACATGGTGCCGATGTTGTGTTTCAAACACTGTCAACAGTTATCCTCCATCATTGTGCCACCCCCATTAAGCCCTAAATAGTGTTCATATAATTCACATCACTTTCCACTCCATCATGTTCAGTGTGTAATTGTGAAACCCTTGGTGTTATCCCTATGTGCACCTATTCACATTAAAGAGGATAAATCAGCATCATGAGGGTCATCATCGACTCCACACCACCTCCCCTACTGATTATTCTATGTGTTGTAAAGATATTATCCTCTTTTATTTACAACAGCCAGAATATCTCACACGGTCTTAGGGATATGAGGAGGGTTTTTGATTTCATGGAAGAACCAAAAGTCTTTTATTCTGAACCCTATGACCTTATACTAGGAGTTTATGACTCAATTAGGGTATCTAAGTCCAGGCATCGTGGACCTAAACTGGGTGTGTTCTATCCCAAATTTTGGATGTGTATTGGACTTCAAATGTCCTCATTCACATCAGTATTACTTTATATTACCACGTTACATATTTTTGCCTTGAGAATTCAATAAAGACCCGGAATTTCCATGTAATGTTTTTTCTTAAATGCATGATAATTTTACAAGTCCGTAGTTTCTGACGGTGCTTGATTCTGAGGCCCGGTGTTCCCTCAATGAATTTCTGGAGTTTTGTTCAGGTACGTTCAGTAAACATACGTACAAGATTTTATAACTTTTGAACCATTTCTTGGAATTGAAATTTGAGGGCACCGTTTAACTCGCCGCATCGGTGATTGCTTAGTGAGACCTTCACCGCAGTTGCATTCTAACGAGAGTCAAAGTTATATTTTGGGGTTTTTTAATTAAGTTAAATAAAAAAAAGTTATCTTATTTTTATTTCTTGGTAGTTAAAACCTCCAAAGGGAGGTTAGTGGTGGGTCCCACCCACGCATAACATCCCTTGGGATGATATTATTAGGTGGGGCCCACACAAGCTTCAAACCCCCTAAACCCCCCATTTATGTGGGATGAAACCCTTAAACTTCCCTTGAGTTAATGGAGCCAACCCTATCTTCATTTAATTCAAATTTTCCACCTTCCCACATAAGTGTGACAAACCACAAATTAATTAATGGCATTAATTAATTAATTTGAAATCATTTTAAATCTTTTGGAAAATAATTAAATAATGAGTTAGCTTAACCCATTATTTTGGCTGGAACATTATTTTTAGTGGAGCCTTTGATAAATTTATTCTCCCAACAAGGAATGACCCCCTCCAATGAAGAACGACAGAAATCTCTCTTTCCCTCTTCAAACGGGGCAAGAAGAGGAAACACCACCATCCTTGAAGAACGCTGATGACATCAAATTCTTTGTCTTCTTCCCAACATCAACGGAATGATGTCCGCCTTTCTGCAATTTCATCAACGATTATAGTTATACGAGGTAGGGGTGTGTTTGAATAATCAACATTATTTTTGTTCTTCATAAGTTGTTCTATTCCTCTTGAACCTCTTGCTATCAAACTAATGTAGAGGGACCAGACCAAACTAACACAACCTGATTCCTCCACCATATTTTTATTGTGGTGTGTTCTTTGTGTTCTTCATGGGTGATGAACAAAACATTTTTGTCGGATCACTTTGCGACACAATGATCATGGAATGATGACCCAACATCACGACAACTGAGCAGAGGTGTGGAGAAGATAGAGGGCGATGGATCAGACTGGAATGGGTAGGACAGTTCTTTGACTATTCTTCAAGCAGGTCAATCAAATCGTGTTTTCGGAGCGGATTGGAGGCCTGAAAACACAAGATATGACTTCAGAACATCAGGGTGACATAAATTCTGCAATTTTATGGGGATCAGACCATCAGAACGAAGAACGAGTGATTGGGGAGGCGCGCTGGCCAGAGGCGTCATTTATGGAAAATTCTAGAATACCCGGACTGTACTCCCGAAGGACATGCTGTGTAGTACGGGCATTCTATAGCTTGGATTTCATACGTTAGACAAGTAACACACAGCATGTGACCCCTATCACACGGCGTATACTCTCTACACAGAATGATAGAAGAGACGTCGTGAGACATGGCATGTATTCTGGGAAATCCACAGACACGGGCACAAATACACGGCCAAGAGGCACGACATGTACTCTCTACACAGAAAGGTAGAAGAGGCTTTTTGAGACTCGGCGTGTAACCTGGGGATACACGGACATGGTGTGGAGTAAACGGACATGTACTCCACCACAAGACCAGGCATGTTTAGTGGCACTAGCTACCCCGTTTACCAGTTACATGGTTTGGAAAACACGGGTTGAGGCCTTGTACGGGCACATGGCCAGAATACATGGAGCCGACCCCAGTTGCATGGACACAGTGTGTAACCATACCACACGTCGTGTACTTACTTTTCTACATGACCAGCCTTTCGACATGGTCCATTGCACACAGGAAGTACCCAAAGTTTTACTACACAATGTGTACCTTATTCCAACAGGCTGTGTACTTTTTGGTAAAAGGATTAGTCATCTTGTACTTAGTATCTTGGACACATTTTTTTTTTTGGATTATCCCCCTATGACGTGGTAGACCTTATAGATACATCAACTTGAGACTACGATGTAGTTGATGTGTCGACAATTTTCTTGAGGAGCAGACCCTCCTGGAATCAAGTTTCTTTTGTGGAAACTATGTGGCTAGCTGTGCACTGTAGACTATTCCTGGACCATGTGTTGGTCCGACAGTTCCGATGACTATTTCAAGATCATGTGTTGGTCCTACAGTTCTAACTTCTGTTCCTGGATCATGTGTTGGTCTGATAGAATAGCTGGACCTGGATCATGTGTTGGTCCGACAGCTCTAACAACTGATCCTAGATCATGTTTTGGTCCGACAGTTTTGACTTCTATTCTTGGATCATGTGTTGTTCTGACAAAATAGCTGGTCCTAGATCATGTGTTAGTCTGACGACTTAGATAATTCAATGGCTATATCTGATCATCTGAATCTCGGAACAAAATTTTTATACCTGTGTGAGCTGAGTCAGTAACTCTTTTGTTTTCCTCGCAATTGAGATGGGTTATTTGATAAACTTAGGTATATGTATGGACATATACCTAAGTGGGGTTTTTGGTTGATCTCATACTTTTTTATTTATCCTAGTTGTATTTTTTGAGACCTAGAGGGTCTCAGGGTCCCTACTAAGTATCGTTATACTCACCCCAGCACGGGCTTTGTCTACACCTCATTGTGTTGGATGCAGATGACGGAAAACGCTGACCGAGGCAGAGTGTACTAGGACTGGACGGTAATCGGAGGTAGACCTCAATATGAGTCAGTACCGTGAAGAGATCGATGGACATGGAGTACAAAGTAGGCTATCTGTACCTACCCTTTAGGTAGAATCTGTGGTGGACGATCCAGGAGATTCTTGACACCTCCCAGCTATTTTGTCTCTTTTTAGTTGTACTTTTTTTCAGTTTTCCTTGTACTTTATAGTTGCTCCTGTATTTCTGGACCCTTTTACCTTCCATATTTTATTTTGTATACAATTTTACTTAGTGTCTTGCTTCCATCATATTTTTCTGATTGTGTGTTTTTATTGTTTATAAAGGCAATGCCTTCCCAGTTTTAGGGATTTTCACCATTGGTGATAGTCACCAGCCCCTGGCCTATGGAAGGCTGGCATGGGGTAGTCACGGCATGGGTCCCGAGGACAGTTCGTGACAAATTGTTATCATAGGAGTCGGTTCAACTACCGAACTTAGGACTCTGATCTTTCTTTCTATGAAGAAACAGTGTTAAGGGTATTGAGTGTGGTTTTTAGTCTGGGGAGTCCATTATTGGTGTGGCAGCTGATTTATCCATACACCAGGACCCTAAACCACTAATTTCCAACTTAGTACACAAAAACACTAATTTCATGTCTGTTTCAAGAGGTTTCTTTGTGATCTCTTTGATTCAGCTCACCATGTTTAACTTATTGACTGTGGCGCACCTGTACCTTTTTAGGATGGCCTCGGGCAGACAACCAGCCAGGGTCCCTAGATTTGTACGAGAGGATAGCCCACCGAGCGATGAGTCCTTAGTACAGGGCCCTATAACAGAGGAGAAACCAGTGGTTCCACTATCCATTGGGCCATTGATTCCACTAGCCCCAGCAGTAGAGAGTGCACGCTGCCTGAGCACGTTGCACGAGTTCCAGCGCCAGAGGTTGCCCAGGTTTAGGGGAGAGACGGACCCACAGGCAGCTGAGGATTGGCTGGAGGCTGTGGTGAGAGTCTTCAGGCTAGTAGGGACACCATCTGACCTTGTAGTGATCCTTTCCGTGAGTCTCCTTCAAGAAATAACAAGCAGATGGTGGAGCCTGATGCTCAAGGTGCATAACAAGGCGACACTGCACTGGGAAGACTTCAAGATCCTATTCTGGGCGGAATATGTCCCAGCCACCCTACGTGCAGTGCAGATATAGGAGCTAATTCATCAGTAGTAGGGTAGAATGACAGTGACACAGTACTCAGTGAGGTTCACTGACCTCTCATGCTACTCCACCGATATGGTGTGGGACCCATTCTTCAGGGCCCGAACCTTCGAGCATGGGATCAAGTGAGAGATCATATCTTCTATGATCTCCCTCGGTATCCCGACACAGGTGGGTGTATTATATCGAGCCCTATTAGTAGATATTTTCTTTGCTGATCAGACACCAGTAGCGAGACCCACCATAGGACATCACGTAGCAGAGTCTTTTGCAGCAGGCAGTGGATAGATTTTGCAGATGTCTAAGAAGACCAGACCATCCGGTGGACAACCTCAGGATATGGGTTTAGTTGTGAGGGGAAGACGAGACAGAGCCAGTCATGCCAGGAGTGGGCAATGTTACTCTTGCAGCGGGCAGGGCAACAAGGCTCATGACTGTCCGACCTGCTGTAATGATGATCAGCAGTCAATTGAGGGACCTCCCAGGCAGAGGCATATATTCGATCGAGGTGGTCTTCAGGGCGCAATTGGATGTGGTAGAGGAGCTGGTCTAATAGCTGGTGGTGGACGACGTTTCGAGGTGTTTCCACCACCACCACCAGGAGGTCCACCCCGACCGTAAGGAGCGGGTGGACAGGGGAGAGCTCATCTTCAGGAAGCTGAGGCATATGACCATGGCACTCCAGATATGATTCGAGGTATGATATGTGTCTATTTCACCTTAGTTACAGTTCTTATAGACACAGGTGTCAGTCACTCTTTCATAGCCACTGCCCTCATTTGAAGCTTAGAGATTCCAACAGAGCCGTTAGCTTGATCCTTACAGCTAGAGACTCCTATGGGAGAAGACTCGATGATTACACACCGGTGATGGAAGTATGAGCTTACTCTAGGAGGTGAGAGCTTCGGCTAGGATCTCCTCCTAGTGGCGTCGAGTCCTTACGATGTCATCTTGGGTATGGACTGGTTATCTATAGTCTATGTTCATATTGACTATATTAGGCACAAAGTGTGGTTTTTTTCACGTATGGGACCAGGTTTACCTTCACCGGTGATAAGGAAACCTCTGCAGCATAGCACTGACTTACTCGGAGGTGGGTATAGCCGATCACTCATCAGTTGGCCTGCCTTACCCTCAGAGCAGTTGATGTGGAGATTATGACTTATCCTGTAGTGGTGGACCAGTATGAAGATGTTTTCCCGGATGATGTTCTAGGACTACCTCCTCCCAAAGGGGTGGAATTAAACATTTTCCTATACCTCGGGACGACACCAATATCTACTCCAGCATATCGGATGTCTCTTGCCGAGCTTCATGAGTTGTGGGAATAGTTGGAGGACTTGCAGGGGAACGGATTCATCCGGCCCAGTGCTTCTCCCTAGGCAGCCTCGATTTTGTCCTCCAAGAAGGCGGAAGGGATCTTGAGGCTCTGTGTTGACTACCGACTCCTGAACCAGGTGACCGTAATGAACAAGTACCCACTCCCGAGGATTGATGACCTCTTTGATCAGCTCAAGGGAGCATGGTGGTTCTTGAAGATAGACCTCAGATCAGGCTATCACCAGTTCAGAATTTGAAATGAGGATATGCAGAAGATGGACTTTAGGTGTCGTTACAGCCGGTATGAGTTATTTGTTATGACCTTTGGTGTAAAAAATGCTCCAGCAGTGTTCATGAGTCTCATGAATAATAACTTCCAGCCTTACCTCGATCACTTTGTCTTAGTCTTCATCGATGAAATTCTGATCTACTTGACGACTGAGGAGGAGAATGCCTGCCATTTACAGGTTGTACTAGATACACTCCAAGATCACTAGATTTACGGTAAGCTCTCGAAGTGCTAGTTCTGGATTTGAGATGTTCACTACTTGAGACATGTCATCTCAGAGGCTGAAGTTACAGTGGATCCAGTGATGATTTAGGTGGTACTTTCTTGGGAGCCACCCAGGAGTGTGGCGGTGGTACAGAGTTTCCTGGGCTTGGCTGGATACTTTTAGAGATTTGTCCCAGACTTCTCTAGAGTTGCATCACCACTATAAGCCTTGACGAAGAAGGGTCAACCCTTCGTGTGGTTGGAGAGATGCCAGTAGAGCTTTCAGGAGCTAAGGAAAAGGATGACTAGTGCCCCTATCCTGAGGCTTCTAGAGGAGGTTGTAGGGTATGTAGTTTACTACGATGCATCCGAGACCGAACTAGGGTGTCTCCTAATGCAGGAGTGATATGTGATCGTGTATGGTTCTCAGTATTTGAGACAGTATGAGAAGAAATACGATACCCATGACCTGGAGTTAGCAGTAGTGGTCTTCGCCTTGAAGATGTGGTTGCACTATCTGATGGGCGAACATTTTACTGTTTAATCGAATCACAAGAGTCTCAGGTATATCTTCTAATAGAAGGGCATAAACCTGAGACAACAACGTTGGCATGAGTTCCTCCATGACTATGACTTCGAGATAGTCTATACTCCTGGGAAGGGGAACATTGTAGTAGATGCTCTTAGCAGAAGATCAAGCATTCAGCTACTAGGAGAGGCGACAGAGTAGCTGGATGCCTTATAGATATCCTTCATGGATAAGGATGGAGCATCCTGTCTACAGTCTATTACAGTCACTCCTCTACTTCTTCAGGGAGTCATGGAGGCGCAACATGGGGATGCTGACTATGAGACACAATGTGCTCAGATATCCATAGGGCAAGCACCTGATGTATTTTCAGAAGGTGGGGAGCATGTCACCCTTTTCAAAGGACGTACCACGGTACCAGTTTCACTTTAGGAGGATGTTTTGAGGGAGTTCCACACTCCCCCTCTAGTGGTATATCTAGGAGTGGAGAATATGTATCAGGACCTCAGACGATAGCACTTGTGGCCAGGTATGAAGAAGGTAGTAGCTAAGTTTATCTCACGATGCCTCACTGATCACCAAGTGAAGGCAGAGCATCAGGTACCGGAAGGCTTGGTTTATCCCTTAGAGGACCCAGAGTGGAAGTGAGAAGGGATATCCTTGGACTTTGTGATGGGTCTTCCACGTACATCCAGGTGTCAAGATTCGATATGGGTGATCGTTGACCGACTCGGTAAGTCAGCCCACTTCCTACAGATCATAGATCAGGGATCAGTAGAGAGCTTGGGACGCCTCTATGTGTAGGAGATTGTGCATTTACATGGAGTACCTTTTTCTATTGTCTCCGACCGTGACACACAGTTTACTTTCTGGCTATGGAAGGGGTTGTAGGACACTTTCGGGACGCTTCTTCGCTTGAGCACCTCCTTCCATCCTCAGTCGGATGGTCAGACCGAGTAGACCATTCAGACTCTCGAGGACATGCTCCGTGTATGTGTCCTCGACTTTGGTCACAACTGGGAGGATCACTTGCCTTTACTAGAGTTTTCCTACAACAACAGCTATCACTCCACCATCGGTATGGCAGCTTTTTAGGCCTTGTAGGTTGAGCTGGAAGATCGCCACTGTGCTGGACAGACCCAGGGGAGTCAACCCTAGTGGGACCAGAGATGGTATGGGTTACCATGGAGAAGGTGCATATCGTCCAGGAGCGGATGAACACTGCATAGAGCATGCATAATTCATATGTTGACAGGAGACGGAGACCTCTGGAGTTTGAGGATGGAGACCACGTCTTCCTATGGGTCTCACCTCGATGAGGTCTATGGAGATTTGGCCGAGGCGGCAAGTTGTCTCCGTGATGCATCGGACCTTTCCAGGTCCTCAGTAGAGTAGGTGAGGTGGCTTACCGCTTATATCTTCCACCTTAGTTACACCAGGTGCATGAAATCTTCCACATATATCAGCTGAGGAGATATGTACACGACCCATCCCACATCATTGACCATGGAGAGCTTGAAATCGATAACGAGGTGACTTTCACAGAGGTTCAAGTGGATATTGAGAATCTACAGGAGTGGGTCTTACATATAAGCTGGATACCTCTAGTGCACGTTCTTTGGCAGCACAGAAACCTCCAAGATAGAACATGGGAGTGGGAGGATCAGATGTCTGCTCAGTACCCTCATTTGTTCCCTTAGTTCGAGTTTTAGCTTACGGGGATGTAAAGCCCTGAGGTGGGGAGAATGTATAGACTTGGAATTTCCATGGAATTTTTTTTATTAAATACATGGGAACTTTACAAGTCTGTTGTTTTTGACGACGCTTAATTCTGAGGTCTGGTGTGCCCGGAATCAATTTCTGAAGTTTTTTTTGGGTATGTTTAGTAAATGTACATATGATATTTAATAACTTTTTAATCGGTGCTCAGAATTTAAATCTGAGGGTAGTGTTGAACTCATAGCATCGGTGATTGCTTAGTGATACCTTCACCGCAGTTGCGTTCTAACGATACTGGAAGTTAGATTTTGGGGATTTTTAATTAAGTTAAATAAAAATAAAAGTTAGCTTATTTTTATTTACTTGTAGTTAAAACCTCCAAGGAGAGGTTAGTGGTGGGACCCACCTGAACATAATCTCCCTTGGGAGGATATTATTAGGTGGGGCCCATAGAAGCTTCAAACCCCCTAAACTCCCCATTTATGTTGGCTGAAACCCTTAAACATCCCTTGAGTTAATGAATCAACCCTCTCTTCATTTAATTGTAACTTTCCACCTCCCCTCATAAGTGTGGAAACCCACAAATTAATTTGAAATCGTTTGAATTCTTTTGACCAACAATTAAATAATGGGTTAGCTTAACCCATTATTTTGGTTGGCACTTTCTTTTTGGTGGAGCCTTGGAGAACTTTATTCTCCCAACAAAGAAATCCCATCTCCAATGAAGAACGATGAACATCTCTCTCTCCCTCTTCAACCGGGGTAATAAGAGGAAACCCCACCATCCTTGAAGAACACCGACGATGTCAACTTATTCGTCTTCTTCCCAACGTCAATGGAATGGTGTCCGCCTTTCCGCGATTTCGTCTACGATTATCGTCATACGAGGTAGGGGTGTGTTTGAATGATCAATGTTATTCTTGTTCTTCATAAGTTGTTCTATTCCTTATGAACCGCTTGCTATCAAACTAATGTGGAGGTACTGGACCAAACTAACACAACCTGATTCCTCCGCCGTATTTTTCTTATGGTTTGTCCTTCGTGTTCTTCATGGGTGATGAACAAAGGATCATTGAGGGATCATTTTGTGACGCGAAGATCCTAAAATGATCACCCAACATCACGATGTACTAGAAGAGGTGCGGCGATAATAGCGGGCGATGGATCAGACCGGAACGGGTAGGACCGTTCTTTGACCGTTCTTCGAGCAGGTCAATCAAATCGTGTTTTCGGAGATATTCGGAGGCCCAAAAACACCGGATATGACTTCAGAACATCAGGGAAGCCTAATTTCTACGGTTTCATGGAAATCGGACCATCAGAATGAAGAATGGGTGGCAGGGGAGGTGCGCTGGCCAGAGGCGTTGTTTCTGGAAAATTCTAGAATACACGGCGTGTACTCCTGAAGGACCTGTCGTGTAGTACGGGTGTTCTGTATCTAGGGTTTCAGATGTTAGACAAGTAACACATGGTGTGTGACCCCTATCACACGGCGTGTACTCTCTACACAGAATGATAGAAGAGACATCATGAGACATGGCATGTATTCTGGGAAATACACAGACACAGGCAGAAATACACAACCAAGAGGCACGACGTATACTCTCTACATGGAAAGGCAGAAGCGACTTTGCAAGACTCAGCATGTATCATGGGGATACACAAACACAGGGTGGAGTACACATGAATGTACTCCACCACACGGCCAGGCATGGCCAGTGGCATGGGCTACCCCATTTACCAGTTACATGGTTTGGCGAACACGGGTTGAGGTCGTGTAATGGCACATAGCCAGAATACACGGAGCCGACCCCAGTTGCATGGACATGACATGTAACCATACCACAGAACATGTACATAAATTTCTACATGACCATCCTTTCAACATGTGCCATTGCAGACGGGCAGTACCTCAAGTCTAACTACACGACATGTACCTTATTCCAACATGCCATGTACTTTTTAATAAAAGGCTTAGTCATATTGTACTCAATATCTTGGACATGTTTTGTTTGGATTATCCCCCTATGAAATGGAAGACCATTGGGATACATCAACTTGAGACTACGAGGCAGTTGATGTGTCGACACTTTGCTTGAGGAGCGGACCCTTTTGGAATCAAGCGTGCTTTGTGGAAACCCTGTGGATGGATGTGCACTGTAGACTATTCCTGGATCATGTGTTGGGCCGACAGTTCCGATGACTGTTTCGGGATCATGTGTTGGTCCGAAAGTTCTAAATTCTGTTCTTGGATCATGTGTTGGTATGATAGAATAGCTGGACCTGGATCATGTGTTGGTCTGACAGCTATAATGACTATTCCTAGATCATGTGTTGGTCTGAGAACTATGTGTGGATTGATTCTCATCCTTATGGGATACGTAGTGACACCCAGACTTTTGTTTGGGGCCTAGCCGCCTTACCATTAACCCTATTGTGCCCTTTAGGTATAAGTTTCCTCACAAGTACATGATGTGGTGTGGAAATATGTCCTCATTCATGTCGTATTTTTAGTAACCATGCCGCGTAACTCTCTTGAGAGTTCTCTATTTCTGAATCCTTACAGTGTGGAAATAAACTGCATAAGAATGTCCCACACACATGAAATTAAACTGGGCACCATACGGTCTGATCTCTATGACCATAAACTAATATTCTTACCGTCTATGTTCACACAACATTAAACTTCATAACAATTATGATATTATTCTTTAGAAAATGGATATCACCCCTTTTTGGTGTTGGTTTCCTATTGTACCACCTCCATGAACAATGTGTGGATTCATTCTCATCCTTATAATATATGTAGCGATTCCCATGTATTTTTCGATAGGCCCTGCCCCAGATTTTCCATATTGAGGAGAACCATTTCTTGTCTAATTCATTTCCCTTAATTATGGTCCAAACTCTATGACTCTAAACTAGGAGTCCCAAGTCCATGAAACATGTCTTTAAACTATTGATTAGGGTCCAAGTGGTATGAACTTAAACTATGTGAAACATCCTGATTATATGACATTAAACTATTTTAGGCATCATCCTCACTGTATGACGCTAAATTGCATGCTTATCATCCCCATTTAAATGAACTAAATCTATATACCCTTTTAGGGGATCTCTAGTAATGTCCCTTCTAAAGATAGGCCTGATTTCAATTCAAACTAATACGCTCACCCAGTGTACTTTCATCACGACAACATAATTTTAAGAATTTTGGACTCTATTCAAACGTCTCATCATTCCATCAACATGCTTTGCGTGCCCTCTATTTCAGATCCCCTTTCCCTTTCACGTCATGAGGAACACCATAATGGTTCTAGATTACATCGGATGACACTTGAAGTTTGGCCCTATGTTTTCGTATGCGGTTCCTGGCTAGCCCTTATTTATTTATTTTCATTTTAGGATAATGCGATACATATGATATGTTTTGAATTTAGTCAACAACCATCCTCTTTCTTCATGCCATCTTAACTGCATTTCTAATTTTTGGTATCATATTTCACATTCATCATTACACTTGTTCAGATTTATTTCAACACCCTCGCATTGTCCCTCTCGTGCACATGTGTACATGGTAAAGAGAATTTTGGTTGTTCTGAGGACCCTATTCTCTGGTCAAGACAACTCTCTCATTTGAAAAACTTTGGGTGGTCATCCAAACCCTAGTTTTCTGAATATTTAGCTGTCTCGCTCATATAAAAATTGAATAATTATATAGACTTATATTTTTTCTCACACTAGGTATAAACCATATGAGAAAAGTTATTGATAGAAAATTACTTCTTAGTTTTAGTTGAAAGTCACTAAAATAAGAAAGAAAACAAATAATAAGTCCATGCATGCAGTTCAAAAAAGGAGAAAAAAATAGATATAGGTTTATGAGTTCATCCAGAACATGGAACTTATGTATTGGACCCTTTGAGGGATTGTTCTAGTGCAGCCACCTTCTAGATCCTAGATTTCAGGGCTGATTCTCTCTCCTTGAGCTCCCTCTCTTCATCAGGAGCTACAGGAAAAAACTCATTAATTTTAGCCTATATTCGTACCTGCTCATCTTGGAGCTCAATCTTTTGATGCCTTTACAATATTGCTTACTCGTGGGAATCCACCAGCTGGGACTTCAATTGTTCAATGAGATCATAATGGCTCATGATAAATGCAGCTCTTTTATTTTTTTAATCTTTAAGGCATCATAATTCTTTCTTTTCTTTAAGGAACTTTGGGGTATTCTCTGATTCCTTCTAACACTAGGAAATATCAGAGTTTTGGCTACTCTCTCGTATATTATTATCTATATAATCATGTATCATTATATGAAGACAATGATCATTCATCCCTCCATAATAGATAATGTGTATCCATGTGTGATGTGACCCCATCCAGCCCTTCAATTCTACCTGTGACTAATTGAGAAATGGTTTAATGCATTTCCATGGCTTGTGACAAATCATATGACTCTCCAAGGAAGCATTGGGATCAGATTAATCCATCTCACCTCTAGGACCTTCACCCTAACCTCTTCTTCTCCCTCTTCCTCTTATCCTAATCTTATCCCTTCCTATTTTTCATCCTCCTCCTCTTTCCTCCAATTATTCTTCTTATTCTTTATCATCTTCCTCGAAGGGCTTCTTTTTCAGGTCATGATCCTGGACAAGCATCACTTTCCCTAGGAAAAGTGGTTCTTCATACCTCCCTCATTGGAATGAATGCATATCCTAACTATTGGGTGTGCATGTCAGTGATGAAAGATTACCTCTGCACCACCTGAATGTGACCTATGTCTGGTAAGTCAAGCCTAGTGTGCACCAGTCTCCGCCATAGCTCCTTGATGGATATATATTGTCGTAGAATCTCCCTTGAAGACAATAGAGATCAGAAAATGGCATCAACATTCCTCTATAAGAGATGACTTAGTTTCTTCACAGGGAGTTCCATGGATGTCCCATGAGGTCGTCCATGAGACCAACCCTATTGTAGCGACTCGGGTCTTTGGCCCTGTCAGACTTTGGAATATTTCTACGAATAATTCCAGAGCTAGGCGCGAAGACGGCGTGCGATTCCGAGGCCCGGTGTGCCCAGAATTAATTTTATAAAAATATTAATTTTTTGTTATACTATGCACGTGGCGGGGGTGTGATATCTCCTAAACGGTAGCTCAAAACAGGAATCTGAGTGCACGGTTGCGTCCAGAATGTGCCGTTTACCCTAGGCGGGGTGTAAACTTTGCGGGCGCGGGCCTGCGGTGAGAATAGCCACCAGGGGCGTTTTCGTAAATAAGTGGCGAAGTTAGTGTGCGAGTGTCAGCTCGAATAACATCTGAACGGAGTCTCGGATGGAAAATCGGAGACCGCCGTTGCGTTCAGAACGGCGCATTTACCCTAGGGGTGACCTTACTTTTGTTCGCATCGGGCGTCGGGTCCGAGGCGGGTTTGGCGCCGGCGGGCGGCTGATATAAATATCAGCCCCCCCCCCCTTTAATCGTTATTTGCCGTTCTTCGCCGTTCTTCACCGCCACTCCGCCGAATCGAGCAAACTGAGCGCCCACGAGCTCAGAATTCGACGGCGGACGTTCCAGGAGCGTGCAGCGGATGCTCTAGAGCGCGGATCTGAGGCAGAACGTCGGCGTTTCGCGCGCGAGGTAGGCGGATTTGAGTTTTAACCCCCGATCCCGTTTTTGCTGTGTTTTCTACAAATTGAAGCCGTAGCAGTGTAGATCGGGTCCCGAGGGTCGTGTAGACGCCTCCAGATCGCGAAAAGGACCACCGGGGTGCTCCCGGCGGTCCGCGGAAGGTCCGGCGGCGCACGACGGAGGGCCTCCGGCCGGGGCGGGCCGGCGGCGGCGGCCGGTCCGGGCCGGCCGGAACGGCCGGTCGGGGCCGGTCCGACCTCTTTTCGCATACGGGGGTCTTTAAACCCCCGTATCTTGCACTCCGGGAGTCAGATTCGCGCGTCGTTTGCGGCGACGTGACCCTGACGACGAGGCGAACCCTCCGTTATGGGTTCTAGGGTTTAAAGGTTCGGGATGGAGGCCCGGGAGCTAGAAACGTCGTATAAAATAATATTATTTTATTATTTACGACTTCGGGCTGTTGTAACTTCTACCCGGAGCGTCTGATTGACGTGCCGTCAGTGGCGTTGAGACCCTGATGGTACGACGGACTTTTTGAGATGGTTTCTGGGTGTTGGGTCTGAGAACGGGGTGCGGGCCCCACGAGGCTGGGTTTCGGCGTTTATGGAGAAACGCAGCTTTTGCACTAGGAGTCCGATTTTGGCGGATGAATAGTCGATCCTGTGTGTTTTTTCGAGAGGATCGCAATGGTGCGATCCGTTCGATGAGTTTCGGAATCCAGGCGTGGGCTCCACCTAAGCTGGCCTTCGGTGAATAGTACCTTTTTCACCGGGTGTCCGCTTTGGGCGAGCGAGTAGTCGATTCCGCTTGTTTTTCCGAGGGGATCGTCATGGTGTGATCCGCTCGATGGGTTTCGGGATCGTCGGGTGGGCCCCGCACGAGCTAGCTATGGTGAATAGTGCCTTTTTCACCGGTGCTCCATTTCGGGCGAGTAAACAGCCTATCCTGCATGTTTTTCAACGTGGAACGCGATGGTGGCCTTGGTTTTGGCTTCAGAGGTGCGTAGTGTGGCGTTGTGAAGAGTCGGTTGGGTTAGCAACGTTTGGACCAGCAGTGGTTGAGGGTTCTCCCTTGGTTCGTTCCTACGAGGGTTCGTGTGGTATCACAACCTTCGTATGGGTTTGTGATCCTCTCGATGGGATGTTTAAACTGTTAGAGTTGTGGTATCCCTCCGGTGGGCCCGGAGTGGATCCTCTAGCATCTTTACCCTAGATCAGGTTCTTGGTATCGCTGTGACCGTTTATTTACGGTCGGCGATCCCCTATCTAGCAGGTTAACCCCATAGGGTTTGTGGCATCATCGGACATATGATCCCCTACGCGGTGGGTCGTGCACAGTAGGGTTGTGGCATCGTCAGGCTTACGATCCCCTACTCAGCATGATGTTTATAGTAGGGTTGTGGTATCGTTGGTTATACGATCCCCTACTCAGTGCTCGGTGACGGTAGGGTTGCAGTATCGTTGGTTATGCGATCCCCAACTCAGCGTGTGGTTTCGGTAGGGTTGCGGCATCGTCGGTTCGATCCCCTACATCGCGAGTTATACCAGATAGGGTTTCGGTATCGTCGTGACCATCTTTATATGGACGATGGTCCTCTATCTGAGTGTGGAGCTCCTGTCGTATGCCAGATCGGGTTGTGGTATCCCCCAGCGGATCCTGGGTGTGATCCCCTATCTGTGAGAACTACGTATGCCAGATCGGGTCGTGGTATCCCCCAGCGGACCCTGGGAGTGATCCCCTATCTGTGAGCTACGTATACCGGAGTGGGTCTTGGTATCCCCTTGCGGACCCTAGCAGCGATCCCCTATCCAAGGAGTTTGGTGGTTATGGTTTTTCAGCAATGTTTCCTCAGTGATGTTATCCGACGAGCGTGGTCTCTCGGGTGAGCATCTGAAATGTTTGTTTGGGACCCGATGGAGTGTATCTCTCGGATGAGTGTCATCTGGTATGACAGTGTTCGTGGTGTACTCTCCTGGTTGTGGACAGTTGCTGGTGATGAGGTCGGTACCTCTTGTGGATTTGTGGCGTGAGCTGTGCATATCTGGATTGTTTAAGGTGTATGTATGGTCATACACCTGAGCTGAGCTGAGCTGACTTGTTGTGTTTAGCTGAGGATGGTCACGAGATGGAGTTTCTCTCTCGTCTGGGTTCCCTCTGCCTGGGTTGAGCGGACTGTTTCCTTTCAGTTGCTCCCTTGGGTTTTGGGTTTTTGGGGTGCCTACTGAGTATGTTTATACTCACCCCTACACGGGCTTTGCCCGCACATGTTTGTGTCTTGTGCAGACCACAGGCCTTTTGACGGAGTCCCAGGAGGACCTGGAGCAGGCGGAGCTTAGTGAGAGAGTTGACCGGGGTGTTTACCGGAGCTGTGCCGAGGGAGCTTTCCGGCGGGTGTTTGTGGCAGTGTTCCCCTTCTTCAGAGCAGGTTGGACGTGCTTTGTAGATTCCTTTTGGTGGGCCCTGTTTTGCCCTTGTACTTTTGCTGTTGCACTCTGGTTTGGGATAGATTGTATGCATGCATTTATTTTTCAGTTTCTTTATGTCTGCACTGTTGCATGGAGGTGTTTGTGGGTGCGTGTGTACAGGTACCTTAGGCTAATGCCTCCCATGTGTGTGATAGCCTACTCAGCGCTGGTCGCCAGCCCCTAACCTATTGAAGGAGGGCTTGGGTAGTCGCGGCTCGAGCCCCATTGGTTCGAGTCGTGACAGAGTGGTATCAGAGGAGGTTTCACCATTGGGATCTCAGAGCGTAGCTGGTCTAGCTGTGAGTTTGGTTTGGGTTGAATAGCGGAAGTGTTAGGGTGTTTCGAGTTCGGATTTCAGGCCAGAGACTCCAGTGTTGGTGGGCGGCTGACGTATCCATACACCAGGACCCTGATAATCGGCCTTTCGACTCGGGACATTCGTACACTGGTCGCGGGGACATAATGGTACATGCATCATATAGGACAGGGTTTTTGGTTTTTCCTTGTCCTTCTTGTATCAGCTCTCCAGATATACTCTTTGACTGTGGTGCATCTTGAATGTATTTCAGGATGCCTTCACGATGACAACCAGCAAGGGTTCCGCAACAGGATTGTACTGATGACCCGCCCCGTGTAGTGGCTGTGGAGGAGGGCGCAGGTTCTGAGGTTGCACCTCTAGGTGGTCTTCCAGTTGATCCACCACCTGTCGAGCAGCTGGTTGTGCCGGCGGTGCAGGACGAGGTTACGCGCCGGCTGAGTGTGCTGCTCGAGTTCCAGAGGCAGCGACCTCTGAGGTTTTGGGGTGATACAGACCCCCAGGCAGCTGATGACTGGCTCGAGGCAGTCACTCGTGTTTTCCTCCTAGTGAGGACACCTCCTGATCAGATGGTGGTCCTTGCGGAGAGTCTTCTACATGGTTCGGCCGGGTAATGGTGGAGTTTGGTGACGCAGTCCCATGACGAGGATACGCTCACGTGGGCATAGTTTGAGCGGCTCTTCAGGGAGGAGTTCTATCCGGTGACGCTGAGGTCAGTGCGGATCCAGGAGTTTCTGCAGCTTCGACAGGAGAGCCTGACTGTGTCGGAGTACTCAGCGAGGTTTACAGAACTGTCGCGCTACTCCCTGGATATGGTTTGAGACCCGTTCTTTAGGGCTCGGACCTTCGAGCAGGGCGTACACAGGGATATCCGGGCAGGTGTGGTTTCCTTGTGCCTGCCCACCTATGCTAGGGTGCTGGAGCGAGCGCTAGTGGTGGAGAGCTTTCTGGTTGAGCAGATCTCACCTGTTAGTGCTGGGCACGCAAGAGCTGAGACTACGTCGGTCGGATCGGAATCTGGTAGCTGACATCAAACTCAGGGGTCTGGACGTGGCCGACGTTTCAGGAGGCGACCCCAGGATGGAGGATCTGAGGCTCAGGGCTCACAGGGCTCGCAGGCCAGTTTTGGTCAGTCGCAGGAGAGGTGGTGTTACGCTTGAGATGGTCGGGGACATCTTGCTAGAGATTGTCCGACCCGAAGTGCTGCTGAGAGGGAGCCGGTCGATGGACCGCCTTGGCAGAGGCAGCGTCTCGAGCAAGGAGTTCCACAGGGCATCGGACGTGGCGGCGGAGCTGGTGCAGCGGGAGGCGGTGGTAGGCAGTACCAGTTGCCACCACCCCCACCCCCAGGTGGTCCACGCCAAGCTCAGGGAGCTGGTGGTCGAGGGCGAGGATAGCTGCATGCCCTAGAGGTAGTCGGCCCAAAGGCACCGCGGATGGATCGAGGTACCCCTTGTTTCCTTTTGTTTCTTGCTCGAGTTTTGGTCAGGGCGTTGGTAATACCCTGAGTGGTTGTTTGTTGGTGAGCTCGCTGGTGTGTGAGACCGAGTTGAGAGTCCAGTCGCTTTCCTTGTTCTTAGGGCTTTTCGGGGATGAAAAGTTCTAAGGGGGGAGGATGTAGCGACTCGGGTTTTTGGCCCTGCACAAGACACAAACATGTGCGGGCAAAGCCCGTGCAGGGGTGAGTATAAACATACTCAGTAGGCACACCAAAAACCCAAAACCCAAGGGAGCAACTGAAAGGCAACAGTCCGCTCAACCCAGCCAGAGGGAACCCAGACGAGAGAGAAACTCCATCTTGTGACCATCCTCAGCTAAACACAACAAGTCAGCTCAGCACAGCTCAGGTGTATGCCCATACATACACCTTAAACAATCCAGATATACACATCTCATGCCAAAAAGCCACAAGAGGTACCGACCTCATCACCAGCAACTTTCCACAACCAGGAGAGTACACCACGAACACTGTCATACCAGATGACACTCATCCGAGAGATACACTCCATCGGGTCCCAAACAAACATCTCAGATGCTCACCCGAGAGACCACGCTTGTCGGATAACATCACTGAGGAAACATCGCTGAAACACCATAACCACCAAACTCCTCGGATAGGGGATCACCGCTAGGGTCCGCTAGGGGATACCAAGACCCACTCCGGTATACGTAGCTCACAGATATGGGATCACTCCCAGGGTCCGCTGGGGGATACCACGACCCGATTTGGCATACGTAGTTCTCACAGATAGGGAATCACACCCAGGATCCGCTGGGGGATAACACAACCCGATATGGCATACGACAGGAGCTCCACACTCAGATAGAGGATCATCGTCTATATAAAGATGGTCACGATGATACCGAAACCCTATCTAGTATAACTCACGATGTAGGGGATCGAACCGACGATGTCGCAACCCTAACGAAACCACGCGCTGAGTAGGGGATCTCATAACCAACGATACCGCAACCCTACCGTCACCAAGCGCTGAGTAGGGGACCCGGAGCAGGCGGAGCTTAGTGAGTGAGTTGACCGGGGTGTTTACCGGAGCTATGTCGAGGGAGCTTTCCGGCGGGTGTTTGTGGTAGCGTTCCCCTTCTTCAGAGCAGGTTGGACACACTTTGTAGTTTCCTTTTGGTGGGTCCTGTTTTTCACTTGTACTTTAGTTGTTGCACTCTGGTTTGGGATAGATTGTATGCATGCATTTACTTTTCAGTTTCTTTATCTCTGCGCTGTTGCATGGAGGTGTTTGTGGGTGCGTGTGTACAGGTACCTTAGGCTAATGCCTCCCATGTGTGTGATAGCCTACTCGGCGCTGGTCGCCAGCCCCTGGCCTATTGGAGGCGGGCTTGGGGAGTCGTGGCTCGAGCCCCGTTGGGTCGGGTCGTGACAGAGTGGTATCAGAGCAGGTTTCACCTTTGGGATCTCAGAGTGTAGCTGGTCTAGCTGTGAGTTTGGTTTGGGTTTCATAGCGGCAGTGTTAGGGTGTTTCGAGTTCGTCTTTCAGGCCAGAGACTCCATTGTTGGTGCAGCGGCCGACGTATCCATACACCAGGACTCTGATTACCTGCCTTTCGACTCGGGGCATTCGTACACTGGTTGCAGGGACATAATGGTACATGCATCATATAGGACTAGGTTTTTGGTTTTTCCTTGTCCTTCTTGAGTCCTCTCTCCAGATATACTCTTTGAATGTGGTGCGTCTTGAATGTATTTCAGGATGCCTCCACGATGAAAACCAGAAAGGGTTCCGCAACAGGATCGTGCTGATGACCTGCCCTATGTAGTGGCTGTGGAGCAGGGCGCAGGTTTTGAGGTTGCACCTCCAGGTGGTCTGCCAGTTGAGCCACCACCTGTCGAGAAGCTGGTTGTGTCGGCGGTGCAGGACGAGGTTGCGCGCAGGCTGAGTGCGCTGCTCGAGTTCCAGAGGCAGCGACCTCTGAGGTTTCGGGGTGATCCAGACCCCCAGCCAGCTGATGACTGGCTCGAGGCAGTCACTCGAGTTTTCCGCCTAGTGAGGACACCTCCTGATCAGATGGTGGTCCTAGCGGCGAGCCTTCTGCATGGTTCGGCCGGGCGATGGTGGAGTTTGGTGACGCAGTCCCATGACGAGGAGACGCTCACGTGGGCAGAGTTTGAGCGGCTCTTCAGGGAGGAGTTCTATCCGGTGACGCTGAGGTCAGTGCGGATCCCGGAGCTTCTGCAGCTTCGACGGGAGAGCCTGACTATGTCGGAGTACTCAGCGAGGTTTACAGACCTGTCGCGCTACTCCCTGGATATGGTTCGAGACCCTTTCTTTAGGGCTCGGACCTTCGAGCAGGGCTTACGCAGGGATATCCGGGCAGGTGTGGTTTCCTTGTGCCTGCCCACCTATGCTGGGGTGCTGGAGCGAGCGCTGGTGGTGGAGAGCTTTCTGGTTGAGCAGATCTCACCTGTTAGTTCTGGGCACGCGAGAGCTGATACTTCATCGGTCGGATTGGCATCTGGTAGCCGACGTCAGACTCAGGGGTCTGGATGTGGCCGACGTTTCAGGAGGCGACCCCAGGATGGAGGATCTGAGCCTCAAGGGTCACAGGGCTCGCAGGCCAGTTTTGGTCAGCCACAGGAGAGGCGGTGTTACTCTTGCGATGGTCGGGGACATCTTTCTAGAGATTATCCGACCCGAAGTGCTGCTGAGAGGGAGTCGGTCGATGGACCGCCTTGGCAGAGGCAGCGTCTCGAGCAAGGAGGTCTGCAGGGCGTCGGACATGGCGGCGGAGCTGGTGCAGCGGGAGGCGGTGGTAGGCAGTACCAGTTGCCACCACCCCCACCACCAGGTGGTCCACACCAAGCTCATGGAGCTGGTGGTCAAGGGCGAGGACAGCTGCATGCCCTAGAGGCAGTCGACCCAGAGGCACCGCCGATGGATCGAGGTACCCCTTGTTTCCTTTTGTTTCTTGCTCGAGTTTTGTTCAGGGCGTTGGTAAGACCCTGAGTGGTTGTTTGTTGGTGATATAGATGGTGTGTGAGACCCAGTTGAGAGTCCAGTCGCTTTCCTTGTACTTCGGGCTTTTCGGGGACGAAAAGTTATAAGGGGGGGGGGAGGATGTAGGGACTCAGGTTTTTGGCCCTGCACAATACACAAACATGTGCGGGCAAAGCCCGTACAGGGGTGAGTATAAACATACTCAGTAGGCACCCCAAAAACCCAAAACCCAAGGGAGCAACGGAAAGGAAATAGTCCTCTCAACCCAACCAGAGGGAACCCATACGAGAGAGAAACTTCATCTCGTGACCATCCTCAGCTAAACACAACAAGTCAGCTCAGCTCAGCTCAGGTGTATGCCCACACATACACCTTAAACAATCCAGATATACACAGCTCACCCCACAAAGCCACAAGAGGTACCAACCTCATCACCAGCAATTGTCCACAACCAGGAGAGTACACCACGAACACTTTCATACCAGATGACACTCATCCGAGAGATACACTCCATCGGGTCCCAAACAAACATCTCAGATGCTCACCCGAGAGACCACGCTTGTCGGATAACATCACTGAGGAAACATCACTGAAACACCATAACCACCAAACTCCTCGGATAGGGGATCGCCGCTAGGGTCCGCTAGGGGATACCAAGACCCACTCCGGTATACGTAGCTCACAGATAGGGGATCACTCCCAGGGTCCGCTGGGGGATACCACGACCTGATCTGGCATACGTAGTTCTCACAGATAGGGCATCACACACAGGATCTGATGGGGGATACCACAACCCGATCTGGCATACGACAGGAGCTCCACACTCAGATAGAGGATCATCATCCATATATAGATGGTCACGACGATACCGAAACCCTATCTGGTATAACTCAAGATGTAGGGGATCGAACCGACGATGTCGCAACCCTACCAAAACCACGCGCTGAGTAGGGGATCACATAACAAATGATACGAAAAGCCTACTGTCACCAAGCGCTGAGTAGGGGACCCGGAGCAGGCGGAGCTTAGTGAGCGAGTTGACCGGGGTGTTTACTGGAGCT
The DNA here is from genome assembly GCA_963277665.1 of Viscum album. Lineage (NCBI taxonomy): Eukaryota > Viridiplantae > Streptophyta > Magnoliopsida > Santalales > Viscaceae > Viscum > Viscum album. The sequence continues at coordinate 473,658 of OY728159.1, forward strand.
GTGCCGAGGGAGCATTCCAGTGGGTGTTTTTGGCAGCGTTCCCCTTCTTCAGAGCAGGTTGGACGCGCTTTGTAGTTTCCTTTTGGTGGGCCCTATTTTTCCCTTGTACTTTTGCTGTTGCACTCTGGTTTGGGATATATTGTATGCATGAATTTACTTTTCAGTTTCTTTATCTCTGCACTGTTGCATGGAGGTGTTTATGGGTGCGTGTGTACAGGTACCTTAGGCTAATGCCTCCCATGTGTGTGATAGCCTACTCGGTGTTGGTCGCCAGCCCCTGGCCTATTGGAGGCGGGCTTGGGGAGTCGTGGCTCGAGCCCCGTTGGGTCGGGTCGTGACAGATTGGTATCAGAGCAGGTTTCACCTTTGGGATCTCAGAGTGTAGCTGGTCTAGCTGTGAGTTTGGTTTGGGTTTCATAGCGGCAGTGTTAGGGTGTTTCGAGTTCGGCTTTCAGGCCAGAGACTCCAGTGTTGGTGCAGCGGCCGACGTATCCATACACCAGGACTCTGATAACCTGCCTTTCGACTCGGGACATTCGTACACTGGTCGCGGGGACATAATGGTACATGCATCATATAGGACTAGGTTTTTGGTTTTTCCTTGTCCTTCTTAAGTCAGCTCTCCAGATATACTCTTTGACTTTGGTGCGTCTTGAATGTATTTCAGGATGCCTCCATGATGAAAACCAGCAAGGGTTCCGCAATAGGATTGTGCTGATGACCCGCCCTGTGTAGTGGCTGTGGAGCAGGGCGCAGGTTTTGAGGTTGCACCTCTAGGTGGTCTACCAGTTGAGCCAACAGCTGTCGAGAAGCTGGTTGTGCCGGCGGTGCAGGACGAGGTTGCACGCAGGCTGAGTGCGCTGCTCGAGTTCTAAAGGCAGCGACCTCTGAGGTTTCGGGGTGATCCAGACCCCCAGGTAGCTGATGACTGGCTCGAGGCAGTCACTCGAGTTTTCCGCCTAGTGAGGACACCTCCTGATCAGATGGTGGTCCTAGCGGCGAGCCTTATGCATGGTTCGGCCGGGCGATGGTGGAGTTTGGTGATGCAGTCCCATGACGAGGAGACACTCACGTGGGCAGAGTTTGAGCGGCTCTTCAGGGAGGAGTTCTATCCGGTGACGCTGAGGTCAGTGCGGATTCAGGAGCTTCTGCAGCTTCGACAGGAGAGCCTGACTGTGTCGGAGTACTCAGCGAGGTTTACAGACCTGTCGCGCTACTCCCTGGATATGGTTCGTGACCCATTCTTTAGGGCTCGGACCTTCGAGCAGGGCTTACGCAGGGATATCCGGGCAGGTGTGGTTTCCTTGTGCCTGCCCACCTATGCTGGGGTGCTGGAGCGAGCGCTGGTGGTGGAGAGCTTTCTGGTTGATCAGATCTCGCCTGTTAGTTCTTGGCACGAGAGAGATGAGACTTCGTCGGTCGGATTGGCATCTGGTAACCGACGTCAGACTCAAGGGTCTGGACGTGGCCGACATTTCAGGAGGCGACCCCAGGATGGATGATCTGAGCCTCAGGGGTCACAGGGCTCGCAGGCTAGTTTTGGTCAGCCACAGGAGAGGCGGTGTTACGCTTGCGATGGTCGGGGACATCTTGCTAGAGATTGTCCGACCCGACGTGCTGCTGAGAGGGAGCCGGTCGATGGACCGCCTTGGCAGAGGCAGCGTCTCGAGCAAGGAGGTCCGTAGGGCGTCGGACGTGGCGGCGGAACTGGTGCAGTGGGAGGCAGTGGTAGGCAGTACCAGTTGCCACCACCCCCACCCCCAGGTGGTCCATGCCAAGCTCAGGGAGCTGGTGGTCGAGGGCGAGGACAGCTGCATTCCCTAGAGGCAGTCGACCCAGAGGCACCGCGGATGGATCGAGGTACCCCTTGTTTCTTTTTGTTTCTTTCTCGAGTTTTGTTCAGGGCGTTGGTAAGACCCTGAGTGGTTGTTTGTTGGTGAGATCACTGGTGTGTGAGACCCAGTTGAGAGTCCAGTCGCTTTCCTTGTGCTTAGGGATTTTCGGGGACGAAAAGTTCTAAGGGGGGGAGGATGTAGTGACTCGGGTTTTTGGCCCTGCACAAGACACAAACATGTGCGGGCAAGCCCGTGCAGGGGTGAGTATAAACATACTCAGTAGGCACCCCAAAAACCCAAAACCCAAGGGAGCAACTGAAAGGAAATAGTCCGCTCAAGCCAGCCAGAGGGAACCCAGACGAGAGAGAAACTTCATCTCGTGACCATCCTCAGCTAAACACAACAAGTCAGCTCAGCTCAGCTCAGGTGTATGCCCACACATACACCTTAAACAATCCAGATATACACAGATCACGCCAGAAAGCCACAAGAGGTACCGACCTCATCACCAGCAACTGTCCACAACTAGGAGAGTACACCACGAACACTGTCATACCAGATTACACTCATCCGAGAGATACACTCCATCGGGTCCCAAACAAACATCTCAGACGCTCACCTGAGAGACCACGCTCGTCGGATAACATCACTGAGGAAACATCGCTGAAACACCATAACCACCAAACTCCTCGGATAGGGGATCGCCGCTAGGGTCCGCTAGGGGATACCAAGACCCACTCCGGTATACGTAGCTCACAGATAGGGGATCACTCCCAGGGTCCACTGGGGGATACCACGACCTGATCTGGCATACGTAGTTCTCACAGATAGGGCATCACACACAGGATCCGCTGGGGGATACCACAACCCGATCTGGCATACGACAGGAGCTCCACACTCAGATAGAGGATCATCGTCCATATAAAGATGGTCACAATGATACCGAAACCCTATCTGGTATAACTCAAGATGTAGGGGATCGAACCGACGATGTCTCAACCCTACCAAAACCACGCGCTGAGTAGGGGATCGCATAACCAACGATACCACAACCCTACCGTCACCAAGCACTGAGTAGGGGACCCGGAGCAGGCAGAGCTTAGTGAGCAAGTTTACTGGGGTGTTTACTGGATCTGTGCTGAGGGAGCTTTCCGGCGGGTGTTTTTGGCAGCGTTCCCCTTCTTCAGAGCAGGTTGGACGCGCTTTTTAGTTTCCTTTTGGTGGGCCCTATTTTTCCCTTGTACTTTTGCTGTTGCACTCTATTTTGGGATAGATTGTATGCATGCATTTACTTTTCAGTTTCTTTATCTCTGCACTGTTTCATGGAGGTGTTTGTGGGTGTGTGTGTACAGGTGCCTTAGGCTAATGCCTCTCATGTGTGTGATAGCCTACTCGGCGCTGGTCGCCAGCCCCTGGCCTATTGGGGGCGGGCTTGGGGAGTCGTGGCTTGAGCCCCGTTGGGTCGGGTCGTGACAGAGTGGTATCAGAGCAGGATTCACCTTTGGGATCTCAGAGCATAGCTGGTCTAGCTATGAGTTTGGTTTGGGTTGCATAGCGGTAGTGTTAGGGTGTTTCGAGTTCGGCTTTCAGGCCAGAGACTCCACTGTTGGTGCGGCGACCGACGTATCCATACACCAGGACTCTGATAACCTGCCTTTCGACTCGGGACATTTGTACACTGGTCATGGGGACATAATGGTACATGCATAATATAGGAATGGGTTTTTGGTTTTTCCTTGTCCTTCTTGAGTCAGCTCTCCAGATATACTCTTTGACTGTGGTGCGTCTTGAATGTATTTCAGGATGCCTCCACGACGACAACCAGAAAGGGTTCCGCAACAAGATTGTGCTGATGACCCGCCCCGTGTAGTGGCTGTGGAGCAGGGCGCAAGATTCTGAGGTTGCACCTCCAGGTGGTCTGCCAGTTGAGCCACCACCATTCGAGCAGCTGGTTGTGCCGGCGGTGCAGGACGAGGTTGCGCGCAGGCTGAGTGCGCTGCTCGAGTTCCAGAGGCAGCGACCTCTGAGGATTCGGGGTGATCCAGACCCCCAGGCAGCTGATGACTGGCTCGAGGCAGTCACTCGTGTTTTCCGCCTAGTGAGGACACCTCCTGATCAGATGGTGGTCCTAGCGGCGAGCCTTTTGCATGGTTCGGCCAGGCGATGGTGGATTTTGGTGATGCAGTCCCATGACGAGGAGACGCTCACGTGGGCAGAGTTTGAGCGGCTCTTCAGGGAGGAGTTCTATCCGGTGACGCTGAGGTCAGTGCAGATCCAGGAGCTTCTACAGCTTCGACAGGAGAGCCTGACTGTGTCGGAGTACTCAGCGAGGTTTACAGACCTGTCGCACTACTCCCTGGATATGGTTCGAGACCCGTTCTTTAGGGCTCGGACCTTCGAGCAGGGCTTATGCAGGGATATCTGGGCAGGTGTGGTTTCCTTGTGCCTGCCCACCTATGCTGGGGTGCTGGAGAAAGCGCTAGTGGTGGAGAGCTTTCTAGTTGAGCAGATCTCACCTATTAGTGCTGGGCACGCGAGAGCTGAGACTTCGTCGGTCGGATCGGCATCTGGTAGCCGATGTCAGACTCAGGGGTCTGGATGTGACCGACATTTTAGGAGGCGACCCCAGGATGGAGGATCTGAGCCTCAGGGCTCACAGGGCTCGCAGGCCAGTTTTGGTCAGCCGCAGGAGAGGCGGTGTTATGCTTGCGATGGTCGGGGACATCTTGCTAGAGATTGTCCGACCCGACGTGCTGCTGAGAGGGAGTCGGTCGATGGACCGCCTTGGCAGAGGCAGCGTCTCGAGCAAGGAGGTCTGCTGGGCGTCGGACGTGGCGGTGGAGTTGGTGCAGCGGGAGGCGGTGGTAGGCAGTACCAGTTGCCACCACCCCCACCCCCAGGTGGTCCACGCCAAGCTCAGGGAGCTGGTGGTCGAGGGCGAGGACAGCTGCATGCCCTAGAGGCAGTCGACCCAGAGGCACCGCGGATGGATCGAGGTACCCCTTGTTTCCTTTTGTTTCTTTCTCGAGTTTTGTTCAGGGCGTTGGTAAGACCCTGTGTGGTTGTTTGGTGGTGACCTCGCTGGTGTGTGAGACCCAGTTGAGAGTCCAGTCGTTTTCCTTGTGCTTAGGGCTTTTCGGGGATGAAAAGTTCTAAGGGGGGAGGATGTAGCGACTCGGGTTTTTGGCCCTGTCAGACTTTGTAATATTTCTACGAATAATTCCAGAGCTAGGTGCGAATACGGCGTGCGATTCCGAGGCCCGGTGTGCCCGGAATTAATTTTATAAATATATTAAGTTTTTTTATACTATACACATGGTGGGGTGTGATATCTCCTAAATGATGGCTCAAAACGAGAATCTGAGGGCACGGTTGCGTCCGAAATGTGCCGTTTACCCTAGGCGAGGTGTAAACATTGCGGGCGCGGGCCTGCGGTGAGAAACGCCACCAGGGGCGTTTTCGTAAATAAGTGGCGAAGTTAGTGTGCGAGTGTCGGCTCGAATAACTTCTGAACGGAGTCTCGGATGGAAAATCTGAGACCGCCGTTGCGTTCAGAACGGCATGTTGACCATAGGGGTGACCTTACTTTTGTTCGCATCGGGCGTCGGGTCCGAGGCGGGTTTGGCGCCGGCGGGCGGCTGATATAAATATCAGCGCCCCCCCCCCCCACCCCCCCTTTAATCGTTCTTCGCCGTTCTTTGTCGTTCTTCACCGCCACTCCGCCGAATCGAGCAAACAGAGCGCCCACGAGCTCAGAATTCAACGGAGGACGTTCCAGGAGCGTGCAGCGGAAGCTCTAGAGCGCGGATCTGAGGCAGAACGTCGGCGTTTCGCCGGCGAGGTAGGCGGATTTGAGTTTTAACCCCCCGATCCCGTTTTTGCTGTGTTTCTCTGCAAATTGAAGTCGTAGTAGTGTAGATCGGGTCCCAAGGGTCGTGTAGACGCCTCCGGATCGCGAAATGGACCACCGGGGTGCTCCCGGCGGTCCGCGAAAGGTCCGCCAGCGGCGCGCAGCGGAGGGCTGCCGGCCGGGGCGGGCCGGCGGTGGCGGCCGGTCCAGGCCGGCCGGACCGGCCGGTCGGGGCCGGTCCGACCTCTTTTCGCATATGGGGGGTCTTTAAACCCCCGTATCTTGCACACCGGGAGTCGGATTCGCGCGCCGTTTTCGGTGACGTGACCCTGACGAAGAGGCGAACCCTCCGGTATGGGTTCGAGGGTTTAAAGGTTCGGGATCGAGGCCCGGGAGCTAGAAACGTCGTATAAAATAATATTATTTTATTATTTACGACTTCGGGCAGTTGTAACTTCTACCCGGAGCGTCCGATTGACGTGCCGTCAGTGGCGTTGAGACCCTGATGGTACGACGGACGTTTTGAGATGGTTTCCGGGTGTTGGGTCTGAGAACGGGGTGCGGACCCCACGAGGCCAGGTTTCAGTGTTTACGGAGAAACGCAGCTTTTGCACCAGGAGTCTGATTTTGGCGGATGAATAGTCGATCCTGTGTGTTTTTCCGAGAGGATAGCAATGGTGTGATCCGTTCGATGAGTTTCAGAATCCAGGCGTGGGCCCACCCGAGCCGGCCTTCAGTGAATAGTACATTTTTCACCGGGTGTCCGTTTTGGGCGAGCGAGTAGTCGATTCCGCTTGTTTTTCCGAGGGGATCGTCATGGTGTGATCTGCTCGATGGGTTCTAGGATTGTTGTGTGGGCCCCGCACGAGCTAGCTACGGTGAATAGTGCCTTTTTCACCGGTGCTCCGTTTTGGGCGAGTAAACAGCCGATCCTGCATGTTTTTCCGCGTGGAACGCGATGGTGGCCTCGGTTTTGGCTTCAGAGATGCACAGTGTGGAGTTGTGGAGAGTCGCTCGTGTTAGTGACGTTTGGACCAGCAGTGGTTGAGGGTTCTCCCTTGGTTCGTTCCTACGAGGGTTCGTGTGGTATCACAACCTTCGTATGGGTTTGTGATCCTCTTGATGGGATGTTTAAACTGTTAGAGTTGTGGTATCCCTCCGGTGGGCCCGGAGTGGATCCTCTAGCATCTTTACCCTAGATCGGGTTCTTGGTATTGCTGTGACCGTTTATTTACGGGCGGCGATCCCCTATCTAGCAGGTTAACCCCGTAGGGTTTGTGGCATCATCGAACATATGATCCCCTACGCGGTGGGTCGTGCACAGTAGGGTTGTGGCATCGTCGGGCTTACGATCCCCTACTCAGCATGATGTTTATAGTAGGGTTGCGGTATCGTTGGTTATACGATCCCCTACTCAGCGCTTGGTGATGGTAGGGTTGCGGTATCGTTGGTTATGCGATCCCCTACTCAGCGCGTGGTTTCGGTAGGGTTGCGGCATCGTCGGTTCGATCCCCTACATTGCGAGTTATACCAGATAGGGTTTCGGTATTTTCGTGACCATCTTTATATGGACGATGATCCTCTATATGAGTGTGGAGCTCCTGTCATATGCCAGATCGGGTTGTGGTATCCCCCAGCGGATCCTGGGTGTGATCCCCTATCTGTGAGAACTACGTATGCCAGATCGGGTCGTGGTATCCCCCAGCGGACCCTGGGAGTGAACCCCTATCTGTGAGCTACGTATACCGGAGTGGGTCTTGGTATCCCCTAGCGGACCCTAGCGGCGATCCCCTATCTGAGGAGTTTGGTGGTTATGGTGTTTCAGTGATGTTTCCTCAGTGATGTTATCCGACGAGTGTGGTCTCTCGGGTGAGTGTCTGAGATGTTTGTTTGGGACCCGATGGAGTGTATCTCTCGGATGAGTGTCATCTGGTATGACAGTGTTCGTGGTGTACTCTCCTGGTTGTGGACAGTTGCTGGTGACGAGGTCGTTACCTATTGTGGCTTTGTGGCGTGAGCTGTGTATATATGGATTGTTTAAGGTGTATGTATGGGAATACACCTGAGATGAGCTGAGCTGACTTGTTGTGTTTAGCTGAGGACGGTCACGAGATGGAGTTTCTCTCTCTTCTGGGTTCCCTCTGGATGGGTTGAGCGGACTGTTGCCTTTCAGTTGCTCCCTTGGGTTTTGGGTTTTTGGGGTGCCTACTGAGTATGTTTATACTCACCCCTGCACGGGCTTTTCCCGCACATGTTTGTGTCTTGTGCAGACCATAGGCCTTTTGACGGAGTCCCAGGAGGACCCAGAGCAGGCGGAGCTTAGTGAGCGAGTTGACTGGGGTGTTTACAGGAGCTGTGCCGAGGGAGCTTTCCGGCGGGTGTTTGTGGCAGCGTTCCCCTTCTTCAGAGTGGGTTAGACGCGCTTTGTAGTTTCCTTTTGGTGGGCCCTGTTTGGCCCTTGTACTTTTTCTGTTGCACTCTGGTTTGGGATAGATTGTTTGCATGCATTTACTTTTCAGTTTCTTTATCTCTACACTGTTGCATGGAGGTGTTTGTGGGTGCGTGTGTACAGGTACCTTAGGCTAATGCCTCCCATGTGTGTGATAGCCTACTCGGCGCTGGTCGCCAGCCCCTGGCCTATTGGAGGCAGGCTTGGGGAGTCGCGGCTCGAGCCCCGTTGGGTCGGGTCATGGCACCTATTCAGAAGGTGAAGGTGCATTCTAGCCTCATGATGCTCCTTCCAACGAATTTCAAGCCCACACAATTCCAACTGATTGGATTATTCCTTGTCTCTCATCCCTAGTGGTACCTTGTCTGCTTCCCCTCTATCCCAACTCCACGATGGCCGCCTTGATTTTCTGAATGAGTTTTCATAGAATCGTCTCTGGTTACGTTGTTATCCAATAGTCAACCAGTCCACTGATAGGACTACATTGACATCAGTAGGGGAAGGGTGATGACTTCCCCAAAACCTGTAGTCATGAACATGAGTCACAACATGAGAAGGATTCAAGGATGTACCTCTTCCCAAACCTCTATATATAATTTCTTTGGAATCTTCTTTATGCACCTGAATTTCCGAGAAAATTTCATCAACACATACGATTCACAGAATATTCTTCCATCAATATGGGCTACTAGTACACAGCCCCTTATGCTTTTCATGTACTCTCTCTACTCTATTAGGCCTCACTCGTCATCTACCATCTGGCCAACTGGGGTCTGAATCGGATGAATGTTGAAGTTTGTGTGGTTGATGATCTTGAGTATGATCCCTTCCTCTTTAAGTTTCAATGGGTGGATTCCAGCAATGTTCAACAAGGATGGTCACAGAACATGACCTAGATGGTAGATAGAATTTGGGAATTCATACCCACCGTAATGAGTGGAAACACAACCACAAAGAATATGGAACAGCCTACATATCCTACTGGGTGTGATCCCTCTGGAAATGTGTCCTAGAACACCGTATATACTTTCCAATACAGGCACCCCCAGATTATCCTTATTCCTGGAATCTATGATTCTAGCCATCACTATAATTCTTGGATGAACCCCCATTCTCATGTCCCTCACTAGCAGTATCCACCCACTCAGAAATGCAGAAAGTAACCTAGAATATTGTACATTTGGATCTCGAAATTTGTTTAGACCAAAACTCCATGATTGGTACTCACCTGCTTCTAGGATTGTCAAGTATGATCCTGCCTTCCACCTCTATGATGTTTTCAGGCACTGCTTCCCTTGTCCTGGAATTTTCAGTACCTTTTCATGCATTATAAACATACTAAACCATTACAAATAGGATATATAATTTAATATGTACTCGATTTGAAGCTTCTCTTTAGTTAGAACCAATAGATACCAGGTTAGAATGGGGATGTGCGTCCTATTCCCCCCAAAGTTTTTCTATTGGAAGGAACTCATCCTATTATTACCCTTCCAGGGGAATTCCCCTAACATAATGAATGTCCCCCAGACTGATTCCTACCTCTCCGTGGTGGAGGTTCAAGGTATTAGTGTCGGGATACCACAAGCTAAAAAACTCTGGTACTAGGTCTTTCTGATGTTAGAAGTGAAACTGTGATGTGAAAATAGCATTATAAAGCTCAATAGACTGTATCTATGCCATGAACTAGTCACATTTCTGGCGTACCCAGTACGCCCATGCCCATTCGATAATGAAATTTTCTCCTGAACTGACGTCCCATTCCTACCAACCTTTGGTCTCATCAGTAATGCTTCTTCTGAAGGTGGTCACATAATGAGCTAGAGTTTCCTCATGAGCTGGATCAGTCCCTAAAAGTTTTCTGCTCTTTGGATTCAGGATGTAAATGACCTATGTTCTATGTTTCTTGTATGGGGTGACCATTTCTCTTAATGTGGAATTATGGAAGGCTACCCTCACATGTTACCCATGACCGTAGTTCATCAGTCTCAAACCCTAGCATCAACTCCTCTTCCAAAATTAAAAAATTCCATATCAATAGACTGTCACATAGAAAATAATCATTTTGAGCTTACATTATCATGACAAAAAGAATCTGATAACCAGACACGACTCTTATTTCTTGAAGAATTTGAGGGTTTATGATAATCTAGGTCCTTCTTACAACAGCGGTAGCTTCCATCTCAGCATCAGTAGATTGAGAAACCATTTATGTCAATCCCTAAATTCACAAACGGAATTGTGTGAAATAATGGTGTTTAGAAATTCAATATAGTCTGTTTCATGCAAGATGAGATGAGGTCCTACAAAAATACAACTAAGTAGACTGTGAGCAAGAATTGATAGTGGCGTGAAATCATTCGTTGGTACAATAAAAACTCAGAGAAAATGAAATAACTTTCACATAGAAATGAAGATCTTTCGTGCATGAGAGAAAAGTCACTTGTCGTTTAGAAAATTTCAAAGTGGTGACCCCCCCCCTCGGTGAATTTATAAGAGTGAATCGGCCCTTTTGTGCATGCAATAGTGGTTTTTGTGCTGAATGGATAGTTTTTCATGCACCAACCATCAAGATATATTCTTTTCTGAGTGTCCATCAGAATCTGACCTTTGGGTCCTGCTTTAGCTCTTATTTAGAGGGGGTAATTTGTTGGCATTGAGTTTTACATAAGGCCATGAACAGACATTATTGAGAAAACCGAAGGAATATTTTGAATCAGTGGACTGTACTAAGATTCTAGAGGGTGGCGAACACAAGATTTGAGGACTAGACAAAAGATTCAAATATGCATGTAAGATCTTTCATGCACAATTCTATGTCAAATGGATATTCTGCAGTGACTTTCTAAAAACAAGAAAATTTAGTAGTGCAAAAAAAATTGTCCTGTGTGGAAGATTAAAAATTGTTCCAAGATATTTTGTTCCCAATGCGACGTCAAAATGACAATTGCGCACAATTTATATTGCATGATACTGCTAGAGTTTCCATTTATAATTAGAAATATACCCCTGCACTTCAAGTGATGGTTATAGAAGATGAACTAATACTCTGCTACATGAAATACATCCCTTCTTCAAACCGCATGAAAGACATGGACTCAAGGTATTGGATCTTTCATGACAGGTCTCCTAAGGGTCCTCCTATGGGATCACCCACAAGGGAATGATCCTTTCCCATTTCCATTTACTCCAAGTCATTTTCACGTAAAATATTTCTCTTTCACACAAGTGTTTCCTTATGTTACCCCAATATTGCACATAGCCACTTGTATTGCGCGTAACTACCCAATCTTGCGCACATACACTCCTCTTGCTCACACCCTTTAAATCTTGTGTGATCCCCTTCTTGTGTACTCCATGTGTCATCCATACCCATATGCACCATGTCTAAGCCACTATTATGGGTGGCACACCTGTCTTATGCATGCTTCTCATGTTCGACCCTCCATATTTGTACGACATGATTTCATGGTCCCTTGGTTGGTGCTTCAGGTTGCGTTTCTTTGGATCATACTTCTTTTCATAGGCATGCTACCTACTATTTATTCTTCTCATAGCCACAATAATGTGATCCTCTCAATAGATCACTCCACAACCCTGTCTCCACACAGCAATATTGGTGCATTCCCTTCACTAAGGGTTAAAGTGCTCCAGTTACATATGTCCTAGGGGTGAAGAGTGAATCCTCACCATCTGAGCTATAGGACGTTAAACATCCAAGAACCCATGTCCCCAACACATGACATTTAATTTTGATAACTATATAAGTGATAAGTCCAGAGAGGACAGTGAAGGGGATGGGCACCAGCGCCTTCTCACTCCCCTCTCCCTCTAAGATTTGTCGCAATGCACACCTCGGGATATCTCCACGTAAGACCTGACAACCTATGATTGGATGTTTCATGTATGATGGTCATATTATAACATCACACCTATTTAATACATAACTTTTCATTACATTTTACAAACAGAGGATTTATATAGTCTAGTGTCTTGGAAATCAGGAACAATAAAAATTGAAAACAATAAAAAACATTATTATAATCCACTTATAAGGATTTATAATAATTTCATCCTAAGTAAAATTAATGTATCTCATAACCTGGAGAGTTACATCAAAGGAAAGGTTGAGTAGAAGGCTCTGTAAGGAAAACAAGTGAAACATTTGACGTGTGGTCTTGAGCAATAATAATAAGAACATGATAAAAATCATAAAGACATGAAAAATGAAATAATAGGAATATCATGATAAAAAGAACATGAATTATAACATTAATAAGAGTCTAAAACATTTAATTTAGACATTCATGAACATATCACCAAGGTTCATCCCCAAGATATCATAAAATTTACTAAGGTTATTCACCAAGATATCTTGAAACATGTTATCTCCAGAGATTAATTTCTTTACCCAATGCATTAGAGAAATATCAGGACACACCCTTAATATGTCTTTATTAACATGTGATCCATATAGATCATAATAAAAAATTTCATAAATAACCCATAGTGAATTAAAGAAATGGGATTCATTTAAAAAACGTGATGTGTTAAAAGTTCTTAAAAATAAAATCTTTAAGTCATTTATAACCCATGGAAAGGGAGTGAGGGTTTCATGTATGACAATTCTAGAAACAAGTATATCATTTTAGTGTAACTATGAAAACCCATAGAAAAGAAACAGGTATGGGTATGCACATATATAAAATAATTTATTTTCTTGAGAGAAAGAAAGAGAAATTTTGAGATGCAATTTCTGCAGCTTAATGGCTATATAACATGGTTTTAAAAAATAATAAAGGAGCGGGGAAAAGGGACTCCCATCCATAAATGGATCATTTTCCAGTAGAGGGATAGAATGAAAAGAAATAAGATCATGGTGTTAATATTTTAATGACACACCACATGAAAAGGAAACTTGAAAAGAAAGAGAAATCATGATTTCTTTTATGAAAATTCAGCATCCTACTGACGTCACTTAAAAATTAAGAAAATAAATTGATGAGAGTGGAAAGGGTCTCTCATGATTTGGAATTAAAAGGTATATTAGTAAAGATATATATGAACAATACCCGACATAATTAAATGGGACTACAAGACATATCATAAAAGAAGTCATGACCTAAAAGAGGAGGGTGAATGATTCTCTTACCTTGAAAAGTAACTTTGAAAGCATGAAGGCCGGGACCTAGGGAGGCTTGAGGGCGCCTTTAGAGGACTTCTTGGGAGGTAAAGATAACATAGCTTCATTGTGGAGGATTTTCTAATGAAATGTATGATGGAATGTCTTGGTATTTATAGGAGAAGTGAGGGAACAAATAATTAATTTCCAAGGGACACCTCATCAGTGGTATTGGAAAAACCATGGGCATTCCCATGGTATTTTCCCATGGTATTGGCCAACTGGGAAACCACATAGTATATCTTACTATTCATAAGGTTACCAGAAAGATTACATAATTATTACATCCTTAATGATGTCATTAAACACCCAAAACTCAAAAATGTATTTTCACTATTCACCGAAAATTCAACTGTTTCAGAACCCACGTTTTAAAAAAAACTAATTTCAGAAAAATCCCAAAAATTCACCTTAAACTAATGTCGATGATCTGAATTCAAAAATGAACTCCATTTTATGAAAATATTTTTATAAATATTTTTAATTTAATTTTAAAATAAAAACACTATTCACCTGAAAAAAAAATTTAACTTATAATTTCTGAAACAGTTATTTACTTATTTTATTGAATCACATTACCTAATCAAGGTTCCTAAAATATAATAATACTTTCTTAAGTGATATTACTATTCCATTGGGTCACATTACTATTCATAAGCATAAAATTACTATTCATAATTTATTATTCACCCAAAATTAAGTTGATCTTAATAGACTCTAAATTTCTTACTGAACACAACTTTAGAATACTATTTTTTGAAAATCATTACACATTTTTATTATTTAAGTTTTACATAAATATTTTAAAATATAATTTTTTTTGAAAAAATTTATCAATAATATACATCCTATATTTATCCGGACATTTGAAAATTACAAACTTTACCATAAAAAGAAATGAAAAATTTATTTATATCAAAAGATTACTCAAAGTAGCTAAGGTCTCGTTACATATCCCCTTATAATACCAGTATAGGACTTAAGTGTATGGTGTGCTAAGGTGATATAATATTGGGGCAGCTCGGCCAACATTTCCCAAGTGGTGACCTCTATCAGCTTGAACATCTCACATAGGAAATTTTGTTCAAGCTTCACATGACAAAGTTTGGTTGGGCTTGGTCCAGGGCAAAGCCCAATGGTGCTACCTCCTTCCCAAGTTCCGTTAGATGGGCTTCGAATGGCCCGAGTTTACTGGGTGAGGCCATCGAATCTTCTTTATGTATTAATTATCAAAGATCTCTTGTATTTATAAACAAACATTGTAACATTAAGAGTTTATACTTCAACTGTCATTTTGACCAACAATCATATAAAAGTCGAAACCAAATGGTCTCATTTAATTTTACTCACTTCATTAATTAAATAATGTATTTTTGTTGAGTATAAAATAAAAAGGCACACAAAATTATGAAACAAATATTAATAAAAAGTTTGAGTCGTTAAATTCTTCCCCCCTTAAGAAAGTTTTTCCACAAATTTTTATCTTTTACCACCTGAAGAGAAAAGGTATGGGTACTTCTGCCTCATAGACTCCACTAGTTCCCACATTGATTCTTCGCATTTGTGGTTCCTCTACACCACCTTAACAAGTTGGGTACTCTTCTTGCGTCGAACCTTGTCTCTATGATCAAAGATCTCCACCGGCTACTCCTCATAAGAGAGGTCATGTTCCAGTTGTACCACCTATGGATTTAGTACATGTGAAGGGTCATGTATGTACTTCCTCAAGAGGGAAACATGGAATACATCATGAAATTGTGCTATATTTGGAGGAAGTTCATTCCAATAGGCCACTACTCATACACGATCAATGATTTCATAGGGGATAATGTACCTAGGGATGATCTTTCCTTTCTTCCCAAACCTCATGACTCTCTTCCAGTGTGAAATTCAAAGATATATCTTGTCACAAACATCAAACTCCAAGTCCCTTTTATGATTGTAATCATAGCTCTTTTGCAGACTCTAAGAAGCCTTAATGTGTTGTTGGATGGCATAGACTTTTTCTGTCATCTCTTGCACAATATCATTCCCAAGAAGCTTTCTCTCACCAACTTCATCCCAACAAGTAGGAGTTCTACATAGCTTCCCATATAGAGCTTCATAGGGTTCCATTTGAATGCTTGAGTGGAAGCTATTGTTGTAAGAGAACTCAACTAAAGGGAGGTGTTGATCCCATCCACCTTTATAATCCATTGAGCATGTTCTCAACATTTTCTTAGGTGTTTGAATTGTCATTTCAGATTGGACATTCGTTTGGGGGTGATAGGACAAACTGAAATTCAATTTTGTGCTCAGAGCATGTTGAAGACTTCTCCAAAATTTTGATGTGAACCTGGGATCATGATCAGATACAATAGAAAGTTCAACTCCATATAGCCTTACCACTTTCTTCACGTAAATCCTAGCAAGTTGATCAATATATAAATCTTACCGAAGGGATATAAAATGGTTAGTATTGGTGAGATGGTCCATAATAACACATATCACATTATTTCCTTTGGACGTTCCCAGGATACCAGTGATGAAGTCTATAGTTATATTGTCCCACTTCCATGTTAGTATGGGTAGTGGTTGCAATACCCCTTTAGGAAGTTGTCACTCTTCCTTCACTTGTTGACATACTAGGAACCTAGATGTGTAGTCAACAATCTTCCTTTTCATATTATCCCACCAATAATGATCAAGAAGCTCCTTATACATTTTTGTGCTTCTAGGATGTATAGAGAAAGTAGATCTATGAGCTTCATCCATCATCTCCTTCTTTATTTCTGGACTAGATGGAACACATAGTCTTGTATGAAATTATGTACACCTTCTTGATCAAAATTGAACTCAGGAAACTTCTTATCCTTCACAGCCTCAAAAATCTTTTGTAACAAAGGATCTTCTTTCAGATATTTCTTGATCTTATCTAGTAATGATGGTTGAGAAATCATTTGGGTTAGGGTTGATGATTTCACTTCCTTTATAATTTCCACATTCAACTTTAATAGATCAATAATAAATGGATCTATTTGAATTCTCATCATTGAAAGAAAAACTGGCTCTTTCCTTCTTAATGCATCAGCATCTTTTTTTTCTCTTCCAGGATGATAATGAATTGAACAATCATAGTCTTTAAGAAGTTTCAATCGTCTCCTATATCTCATGTCCAATTCCTTTTGTATGAATATATACATCAAACTTTGATGGTCTATTTATATATCACAGTTATCCCCATAAAGATAGTCCCTCAATATCTTCATAGAAAAAATGACTGCATCCAGCTTCAGATCATGTGTAGGATAATTCTGCTTATGATTCTTCAACTATTGAGATGCATAAGCAATGAATTTTTCATTTTAAATGAGGAATCACCCATGCCCTTTGAGATATGCATTTCTAAAAATAACAAATCCTTCTCCACCTAAGGGAAGAGTTAACACAGGTGCAGTAATCAATCTCTTCTTCAGGTCTTGGAAACATTCCTCACACTTATTTGTATAAATAAACTTAACCCCTTTTCGAGTTAATTTGGTTAATGGATTAGAAAGTTGTGAAAAGTTTTTCAAAAACTTCCTATAATATCACACTAATACAAGGAAACTACGAATCTCAATTATTGTTGTAGGATGAGGCCACTCCTCTAAAACTTTTTTCTTTGTAGGGTCAAATGTGATTCCTTCGTTGGTAACAATGTGCCCTAAGAAAGCAACTTGTTGTAACTAGAATTCACATTTACTGAACTCTCCAAAAAGTATTTCCTTCCGTAGAGTTTTCAAAATAACCCTTAGATGATCCTCATGCTCTTCATGAATTTTGGAATATATCAGAATATAATCAATAAAAACTACCAGAAAGTTATCAATGTAGTTGTTGAAGACTCTATTAATCAAATTCATAAAAATAGTAGGTGAATTAGTCAGTACAAAAGGCATAACAACAATCTCATAATTCCCATGTCTGGATTGAAAGGCAGTTTTTGTAATATCTTCTTTCTTCACCCTCAATTGATGATAACCAGATCGAAGATCAATCTTAGAGAAAAATTGATCCCCACAAATTTGGTAAGATAACTCATCAATTCTTGGAAGAGGTTATTTTTTCTTTAATTTGATCCTATTCAGTTCTCATTAATCAATGCATAGCTGCATCAATCCATCCTTCTTCTTCACAAAGAGAACAGGTGCTCCCCAAGGAGCCAGACTTGGTCAGATAAACCCCTTCTACAAAAGATCTTGGAGTTGTTTCTTTAATTTATTCATCTCCACATTGGCCATTCTATATGGGGACTTTGATATTAGAAGAGATCCATGTATGAGTTCAATGGAGAACTCTACCTCTCTTTCTGGGGGAGATCTAGGAAACTCCTCAGGAAGTACTTCAATGTATTTGTAGAGGATGGGGACATTTTCTATCCTCAAAATCTCATTTCCTACTTCTTATTCACCGATCAATTCCCTAAATAAGGATATAGGAGGTTCTTCTTGACAAATATCAGGTCGAGATATCTCTCCTTGGAAGATAACTGTAGGTTTTCCATTCAAGACTAATGATATTTTCTTACTTCTACATTTGATATTAGCATTATACTTTGAGAGAACTTCCTTCCCTAGTATGATGTCGAATTCCAGCATGGGAATGACTACTCTATTTGTGATAATATTGTGCTCACCAAATTAAATACTAGAGTTTCTAAACACTAACTATGTTGGATAATCCCACCAGGTGTCTTGAATGATAACTCTACTTTTAGAAATTTGAGAGTTTATTCTAAATTCTTTGAAAACATGGAGGAAATAAAGGAATGCATAGAACCAGAATCAAACAAATTACTTTCTATCTTTGAGAGAACAATAATAGTACCTTCTACCACATCATTCAGAGCTTTAACTTCTTCTGTTGTGATAGAAAAAGTACGACCTTGTTCCCTTGGCCTTTGTTGAGGATGATTGTGGTTCCCCTCCACTATCCTCAGATTTGGACAGTGATTGGAAAAGTGCCAAAGTTGTCCACACATTTATCACTAGACATCAAATAGGGAATGAACCATCTTCCCCTTGTTTTTAGTGTTTGGATGTTGAGGTTTCACCTCACTATGACAATTCCTCGCAATATGGCCATCTCTTCCACACTTGTAGCATTTCCCGCTCCCGAGTAAGTAGTTTCCTGAATGTTTCTTCCCACATTTATTATACATGGGATGTAACACTTTCTTGCATCCTCTTCCTTGATCAAAGATTATCCCTAAGCTTGGATCCATTGATCTCTTCTTGTCATTGGATTTATGAGACCATTGTGTCTCACAAAACTCCATCTTGACTTTCATCGCACTCTACATGATCTCCTCATAGCTATCATAGTCTCGATTGGATATATTCTTCCAAAAATGAGGTCTTAGTCCACCAAATAATCTATCAACCTTACCACTTGGATCCAATAAAAAGCAAGAGGTGTATCTTTAAATCCTTGTGAAGTTCATCTCGTAGCTTCCCAAATATTCATTCTTCTTCTACTACAGCCCGATAAACTCCTTCTCCATTCTTTTTCTTATGGAACGAGGGAAATAATTACTAAAGAAGATCCCTATGAACTCTTCCCACTCCAAATCTTCAACCTCCACTCTTTACCTCATGTTTTTAATTCGATCCCACCACTGAACAGCTTCTCCTTCTAAGTGATAGATATCTAGGGTGACCTTCTCTTGCTCTGAACAGCAGAGCACAAAAAGGATCTTCTCGATAGAGCTAATCCACTGTTCAGAAATTAATGGGTCAGTCGATCCACTGAAGTTTGGTGGTCGTTGATGCATAAAGGACTCAATAGAATTTTGTTACATTTATGGTGAGATTGGTCTCTCATATTGATTCAATTTATTTCCCATAACTTGAGTTAGTTGGTTCATCATTCACATGAATGTTTCCATTCTAGCTTCCCTCAGAGGGCTGTCAGTGCATTGTCCATTGCGATCACCATTTTCATAGTTCCTCCTATTTCCCACCATTTTCTAAAGGAATAAAACATTACTGAGAAACTTATTTCATTTATTAATCTTCTAACTATAAATGATTTTTTGTCTTAAAACTTCATGCTTAAACAATTACATTTCCCTATAATTCCTTCATAATGATTCATTAAAATATTATTATTAACCTAACATATCCCCCAGGAGTGTTGTAACCAAGATTACATCAAGGCTCATTGTCATGTACCAAGATACCCCGGGTCAATCTCGAAACTCCTTGTTAGAGTTTTCACTCCTAGGTATCTCTATGCCAGAGCCACCTCTACCTGCTCATATCTAGATAGGGATGTATTTTCTTGATAAACCACTTACTCACTACTCACCAAAATACCAAGAAGTTTCCTTATATTTAAAATTTTCTATAGTATTATTCCTAAAGTTTTTATAGAATAATTTACATAAATAACTAAACTATCCTTTGATACCAACTATAGAATCATGCCTATTTAATACAGAACTTTTCATTACATTTTACAAACAGATGATCTTTAAAGTCTAGTATCTTAGAAATCAGGAACAATAAAACTTGAAAACAACATAAAACATTCTTTTAATCCACCTTTAAGTCTTATTAATAAGTTCAACCTATGTACAATTACTTAATCTCATAACCTAGAGACATACATTAAAGGAAAGGTTGAGTAGAAGGCTCAGTAAAGAAAACAAGTAAAACAATTGACATGTGGTCTTGAGCAATAATAATAAGAACATGATAAAAATTAGAAAGACATCAGTGTTGTGAGAATAAGAAAATCATGATAAAAATAACATGAATCATAACTTGAATATGTGGCTACAACATTTCATGTATACATTCATGAACATATCACTATGGTTTATCCCCAATGTGTCATAAAAATTACCAAGGTTATTCACCAAGGTATCATGAAACTTTTCATCTCTAGAGATTAACTTCTTTTCCCAATTCATTAGAGAAATATCAGGGCGCACCATTAATATTTCATTATTTACATGTGAGTCACATAGATCATAATCAAACATTTCATAAATAACCCATAGTGAATAAAATAAATGGGTTTCATTTCAAAATTGTGATGTGTTAAAAGTTCTTAAAAAATATGATCGTTAAGTCATTTATAACCCATGGAAGGGGAGTGAGGGTTACATGTATGTAAATTCCAGATTCAAATATATCATTTTTATAACTATGAACACCCATAGAAACGAAATAGTTATGGGTATTCACATATATAAAATAATATAATTTCTTGAGAGAAAGAGAGAGAAATTTTGAGATGCAATTTTTGTAGTGTAACGACTATATAACTTGGTTTTAGAATATTATAAAAGTGTGGGGACAAGCGTATCCCATCCATAAATATATAATTTTGCAGTAGAGGGATATAATAAAAAGAAATAAGATCATGGTATGAATATTTTAATGACACACCACATGAAAAGAAAACTTGAAAAGAAAGAGAAATCGTGATTTCTTTTACGAACATTCGGCAGCCTAACGACATCACTTAAGAATTTAAAAAATCAATTAATGAGAGAGAAAAGGGTCTATAATAATTTTTAAATGAAATGGATAGTATTAAAGACGTATAATAACAATACCCCACATATTAAAATGGTACTATAAGACATATCATAAAGGAATTTGGGACTTAAAAGAGGGGGGTGAAAGATTCCCTTACCTTGAAAAGTAACTTTGAAAGAATGAATGTCGAGACACTGGGAGGCTTTAGGGAACCTCGGGAGGACTCCTTGGGTGGTAAAGATACCATATCTTCGTTGAGAAGGATTTTGGAAAGAAATGGATGAGGTAATGGCTTGGTATTTATAGAAGTAGTGAGGGAACAAATCATTAATTTCCAAGGGACACTTCATCGGTGGTATTGGAAAAACAATGGGCTTGGCCATGGAATTTTCCCATGGTATTGGTCACTTGTGACACCTCATAGAATATATTACTAATAATAAGTCTACTAGAATGATTACATAATTATTACATCCTTAATGACGTCATTAAACACTCGAAACTCAAAACTGTATTTTCACTATTCATCGAAAATTAAACTATTTCAGAAAAATCCTAAAAATTCACCATAACCTAATGTCTATTATATGAATTAAAAAATGATCTCCATTTTATGGAAAAAAATTCTAAATAATTTTAGTTTAATTTTTAAATAAAAACACTACTCACCAAAAAAAACTAATACTTAACTAATAATTTCTGAAACAGTTATATACTTATTTTATTGAATCACAGTACCTAATAAAGGTGCATAACATATAATAATACTTTCTTAAGTGAGATTACTATTACATTTGGTCACATTACTATGCATAAGCGTAAAATTACTATTCACAATTTACTATTCACCAAAAAATAAGTTGATCTTATTAGACTCTAAATTTCCTACTGAACACAACTATAGAAGACCATTTTTTAAAAATCATTACAAATTATTAATTATTTAAGGTTTACATAAATATTTTTAAGTAACATTTTTTTCAAAAAAATTATCAATAATATACATCCTATATTTATTTGGACATTTTAAATTTAAAAACATTACCATAAAAAGATATAAAAATTTTATTTATATCAAAGGATTACACAAAGAAGCTAAGGTCTTGTTACAAAGACCCTTATAGTACCAGCATAGGACCTATTTGTAAGGTGTGATAAGGTGATAGAATCTTGGGGCAGCTTAGCCAACTTTTTCTGATTGGTGACCTCTATCAGCTTGAACTTCTCCCATAGGTGATTCCATTCAAGCTTCACATGATGAAGTTCGGATTGTGATTTGTCCAATGCAAAGCCCAGTGGTGCTACCTCCTTCCCAAGTTCCATCAGACAGGCTTCGAACGGCCCGAGTCCACTGCATGAGGCCATCGAATCTTCTTTTTGTATTAATTAAGCAAGATCATTTGTATTTATAAACAACAATGGTAATGTTAAGAGTTAAGCTTCCAACAGTCATATTGACCAATGGTCATATAACAATCAATACCCAACTGTCTTATTTAATTATACTCACTTCATTAATTGAAGAATATAGTTTTGTTGAGTATAAAATTAAATAAAAACACACAAAATTAGGGAAAATATTAATAAAAAGTTTATATCATTACACATATCCTCCTCATACATCTGAACCCCTACTCAGACTTTGTTTTGGAGTATATCCCAATATCTATCTCCTTGGTCCACTAACCATGCATAGACCCTGCTCCATTCCTCATAAACACACCTATCGCAACACAATCATCATGTCTGTGTTACCTCTTGTTTCTCACACTGAGCAAGACTCATGTGGGCTTAGAGTAAACATCAACCATGACATCCTCTATGGGGCTCCCTAATGTGTAATACCCAAGCCCCACTATCGAACTATTTTGACTTTGATCCTTGTCCCCTTTTTAAGAAAGGTACATAGGAAGCCTTCCTGAGGTTTAATCCCATCACCCATCAGTCCTGACCATTTGACATCATCTCACCATTGTCCTGCATGATGTTAAAATATATTACCCATTCTTCCCACATGATATTAAACTATATTTTTCGAACTATGTGGGTTTTGGACCCTGTCTTCTAGACAGGGTACATAGGAAGCCTCTCTGAGGTTCAACCAAAAACAATGGTAAACTTTGGTGTCCCCTTTATTGGTACCTGCACCCTTGGTACACCATTTAGTGTTGTTAGACTAGTTATTGAGAAGGTAACCATACCTAATCCCCACACTCAATCTATAATCCTCAAACTAAGAGTGTTCCTATGGTAATGGAATGCTAACCACGCATAAGCCCAAGAATGTCACCGGGTAGATGTCCTTTGTGCACACACAAATTTCGTACTCTTATTCCTGATCTACGTGGAATTTGATTACCAATCATGGGTATGTGTAGAAATCCTCCCTGAGGTTCAAGACTATCTATCATATCCCATACTGTTCTCTCCCTTGAGCCTTTGTGTTTCGGGAAGATCATGCCACAACCCAAAGGTTCCACTTCTTCCGGGTCACATTCATGCATCCTTTATCATGACCCATCTCCTCAGGTGACTGATCACCCCACAGAACTATGTGGACTTTGACTCAAACCCATTAGGATACATAGGAATCCTTTCTAAGGTTTAATCCGAAAACCACTTTCATCTTCATGTTGGTTCACGTCTGTTCCATCCTATTCATCTCATTGACATCGTCAAATCATCTAACATCCATCCTTATTCCACCTAGGCCACCACATCCCATGGAAATCAAGCCATCCATCTAGGAATATAACCATGTGTAATCACCATTCATTTCATTGCTCCTTTGTAGCACCTGATCCACTTTCCACGCATAATCCCAAACATGTCTTTGGGTTGTTTTCCATTGTGTACATCATGATCCCATGATTCACCCTCTCAAACTATATGGGTTTTGATACCTATCTTCTAGATATCGTGCGTAGGAAGCCTATACGTGGTTCAATCTTAACCAATGGTAATCCTTGGTGCCCCCTTTTTTGGGACAGAATCATCCTCAGATCCATCCAAATTGGACATCTCGATCCACCCATCTAGTAAATATTTTAGGTGCTCCCTCCAAGGGATTTACCCATCTTACCCACTCCCATAATTGTTCTAATAAGTTTTTATCTGTCTTCTCTAGACATTAAACTCGCATAAAACTCCATGTTAAACATGGAAATCCGAGTAAAACCTTGGAGAAATGCTTATGGAATATAATTCCCCGCACTTGACATGGGATGCCTCATGCTTCCATGCCCTCAAGAAGCCCTATCATAAGGGGAAGAAAATACATGTGTTCCAGTGTTCCAACACCCAAACACACCATCAATTCCCAACATGACTACTACCCTAACTGAAGGTTGTTTCCCTATCAAGACCCCATGGAATGACTGGAAGAAAGCATCATAATTAACCAGTGTCAAAAAATATATGAAACTTGGAATAGTTTCACGAATGATGACTTGATCATTAAGGGAGACCCAGACTAGGAGATGAGTTCTAAGGAGGAATCCATGGACAGAGGAACTGAAATCCCATCATCCTATTTCGATCAAGGATCAAAAGTTCCTGAAAAAGTGATGGATACCACCCACATTTGGAAATCATGAATGTGGGGAAACAATTATTACGTCGCAGCACGACAATGTGCTTCTCGAAGAAAGAGTTTGAAGCATGAAGACTTCTCTAATTTTTGTTCATTGATAGATAGCAATGTATTCTAGTTCTTTCTCCCTGTGATTTCAATCCTTGGGTGGCTTGTGTAGGTGTTATCCTGGTAGCAGTTCGGTTGAGAGCCAGTGTGGTGTTTCCCAGGTGTTGTCTGCCTAGTCTGCCTTTAGGTTAGAGTAGAAATTAATCTCTTGAGGTTGTCTCATAGAGTACCTAGTTATATATGGAACTTCCATTAGGCAGTGTGTTGTTTAGGTAGGGTCTCTTTGTATTTTTGTTTTTCCTCCTTGGTTATTACTTTAGACTTATGAGTGTGATCTAGTAATTATCTTAGGTTTGTTCCTCTAGTGTGTCATAGTTTTTGGCTACAGTCTCTAGATTATGACCCATTGTGAGTGTTGATTGGGACTAGGCAGTGTTAAGAGTGTCAGTTTCAAGTGAATAGATTTAGTGATGATCAAACATTAGGGCGGGTCTGTCGGGATCTCTTTAGTGATTTTAGGTGGTTCCTAGATATTGTTAGGAATCTAGAATGGGAAGGTTTTTAATGGATGGTAGCTAGCAGCCCTTGGATCTCTGGTTCTCTCGTGGGTTTAGATTTTTCCCTTAGGACTCTTGGGGACTGCAAATGGGATTTTTAGTGGTACCTGATTATTAAGGAACTTCTCTTATTATATTGGTTTAGGATTCTCTTATGTCTAGTGTGCTTTAGTGGGGTAGAGTTGTGGTTTCAAATCTGGTTCTTGTTTCCTTATTCATTCCCTAGGAGTGTTGGTCTTATCGGGGTTAACCAGGTATGAGGATAGTATGTTGTTGGGTAGTGGTTAGAGAATCTAGTTCATGGGGAGATGTTTGAATGACCGCAAAACTTCATGACAGTACATACAGAATTTTTTTGATGACATCGAATAGGGGTGCCATGAAATTAGGATTTTGATGTCATAATGCTAGATTTAATGGAGATTCCCATAGGTTTTTATTAGTATGCCCTTTCTTGTAGTGTTTTTTCCTCTTGGTTACGAGTTGGGATCTAGGACTGGGGTTGTATAGATTATACAATGGTCAAGGTTAGGATGTGGTTTCCCTTACTGCATGGTTCTAGGTAGTGTCTTCTCCTTCATTGGAGAATTTTTTGGGTCTATCTTATATTCAAGTGGAGTAATGGATTTTCTTTCTTTAATTCTTGTTCTTTCTTTGTTTGTTTGATTTATTGTTCAGGGTCTATTTTTTTTACTACTATTGAATGAATTTGAACTATTTCATTTTGAGTTTATGCTTTTACCTTGTACTACTATTATGCTTTGAGGATGTGTATGGCACAGTTTTTTGGTGTTTTGTAGGAATTGGAGTTGTCCTGGGAATCTATGGTAGGCATGTGACTAGCAGGGAGTTGTGGTATGTGAAACAGGAAACATAGGTAAGTGAAGGTATGAGTTCAGTTAATGTTGTTTCTTAGTTTAGCATGTTATTCTGTGCATGTTTCACCAGTTATCATTAGATGTCATTGCAATCGGGAAAGTGTGTGTCATTGAAAAACACATAGAGGAAACAATTATGTAATCTTAGAATGTTGTTTTATTATGATTTCATGTTTTTCAGAATCAATGTGATTGGTTTGGTGCTGTAGTGACATCGGGTGGTTTTAGTTTTATGAATTTTATTTTTCATTGTGGAAATTTGTGACTTTTCTTATTCATGCCATGTTTTTTCCTAAAATTAAAATGGAAATTAATTGATCATTTTTAATTGATATTAAATGATGGATATTTTTATTATAAATCATGTGTGATTTTTTTTCTTCTATCGGGAACATTCAATGTATGTTAGATGGTTTCACCGAGTGATTGTTAGTCGTCCACCTAACCTAGTTACTCTCCCCTCCCTACTTTTATTTTTTTACCTGATACAATGAATTCATTAAAATAGATGGGGGCGCTGCTCATTTTTTAGTGAAACGTCTTTTCATTTAGGGGATTCCTTCATAGAATCTCTTGATTTGGGGGTGATAAGTACCCTCCTTACGGTGTTTTGGATTCATTGAGATGGAGGTAGAGGAGGTGTTCTTAGCCGGCCTCCTTGTTAACCTGAGAGGCATTGATGACAGGGGAGTGTAGGAGGTCATTATCATCAATTTGGGAGGATATTTGATGTGCTACTGATGTTTCTTAGTTTCGTTGTTCTTGGACAATGACCATAGCAGCGAACTTCTACATTTTAGATCCACGAGGATCCAACTCTTTCAATATATGATTGACCCACAGTAAAGTGGTTCTATCTTGTATTATTTCTTCAATTATTTGTTTTCCTCTTTATGCTCTTCTTTGTTGATGTGTCAATCCCATTGAGTGTGTTCATCCAGCATTTGAGTATGTTACCATTCTCGATGCCGGTTTGACCATTGGATCTTGAAGTGAAAAAATATCTAGCTTGGATACCTTCCTTATAAGAATTTTCTTCCTCTAATATACGTTTTCTATTACTTGTACTCTCCTACTTATTATATAGTGAATCCTTGGTACCCCTTCTCAAGGAATGTAATCCAGTTGGCCGAATCACGTAAAAATTTGGGTGTTATTTTGTTTCTTTCTTTACTGCCTTTAATGACATGTTGATTATAATGTACTCTAATTGTATTTGGATGTTTAGAATTGATTTAATTGATCAATTTACATTTCTTATTCAATATGATTTGAGTTTTAAAGTAGAAGTAAATGTTTACTTGAGTATGGAATTTGTATTCTGTTGTTTATTTTCTTTTACTATTGATTGAATCATTGTATTGGTTTCTTTTGATAATCAATGAAATTTTTATAGTTTTCAACTAATGTTTCAATTTTCCACTATATAAAAAATTATTTTAATCATGTTTTATATATGTGAATGTAATTTTGGGAGGAGAAATTAAATTTCATATCTCTTGGGATGTTAAATGGGGACTGCCCGACAAGGTTGCCCCCCAAAAATTAGTATCAAAGCTTATTTTGAATTAATTATGTACCTTAATATGAGTTGTTTAGTCTAATATTTATTTGAATTGTTTTATAGAATGATTTTTTTCTTGATCCGCATGGACATGTATTTTTTTTGTTATGTGGCCTTCTTTGTTTCTGTTCATTGATAGACAAATATGTATGTTAGTTATTTCTCCTTATTATGCCTCATGATTTTTGAACTTGGGTAGATTGTGTTGGTGTTGGACTGGTAGCAGTTTGGTATAGAACTACTGAGGTGTTTCCTAGGTGTTGTCTTAATAGTCCACCTTTAGGTTAGAGCTGACATTGACATCTTGAAGTTATTCCTTAGGGTACCCAGTTGTATATGGAACTCCCTTTAAGTGGTGTGTTTCTTAGGTATGGTCTATTTATATTTTTGTTTGGTCTCCTTGGTTATGACTATTCCTTAGGAGAGTGAGATGGTAATCAACTAAGTTTTTTTCCTCTAGTGTGTCCTAGTTTTGGGTTGGTGTCTCTATATTGTGACCCATTATGCGTGGTTATTGGTTTGGGGCAATGTTAAGAGAGGAAGTGTTATGTGAATAGGTTTGGTTATTGTCAAGCTTCATTGTGGTTCTATCAATATCTCTTTAGTGATGTTTGTTGGTTACTAGATATCCTTGGGGAGCTTTATTGGGAAGGGTTTTATTGTTCAGTAGCTGGATACCCTTGGATCTTCGGTGTTCTCATGGGTTAAGAGTTTTCCCTTAGGACTCTTGGGACTTCTAATGGGATTTGATGTGGTACCCGGTTATTGAGGAACCTCTCTAGTTATCTTAGTTTAGTCTATTCTTCTATCTAGTGTGATTTAGTTTGCAAGATGTTTGGGTTCAACTCTGTGGGTTGTTTCCTTATTCATGCCATATGAGGGTTGGCCTTCTCAGGGTTAACTAGGTATGAGGGTAGTCTGTTGTTGGGCAGTGGTTAGAGAAGTAGGTTCATGGGGAGATGTTTGAAAAACCACCAGACTCCATGAGGGTATTACTCATATATCCTTGAAGACATCATAAGGGGGTGCATTAGAATTTTGTTTTTGATGTCGTCAGGATAGATTTAAGGGGGGGGGGGTTCTTAGGTCGGTAGCATGCTGCCCTTGCATGCTGGGTTTGTTTCCTCTTGGAGTAAGTGTTTTTTTTCTTTGAGTCTTGTTCTTTTTCAGCCTATTTTCTTTCTTTTTCATGAACTATTTTCTTTAATACTATTTTATTCATATAAAATATTTTATTTTGAGTTTATGTTAATATATTGTATTGCTGATTTTATTTGAGGATGGGTACTTCTTGGTTTTTTGGTGTTTTTTAGGCACTAGAGCTACCTAGGGAACCTCTGGTTGGCATGTGACTAGCAAGGAGTTGAGCTAAGTGAAACCAGAAACTCAGGTAAGTGAAGGAATGGGTTCATTTAATGTTGTTACTAAGTTTATCATATTATTCTAAGCAGGTTTTTATAGTTAGAAATATATTTAATTGCATTCGAGAAAGTGTGTGTCACTAAGATACACATAGAGGACACACTGATGTACACTTTGAATTTTTTTATTAGTATTTCATGTTCTCCAAGATAAATTTGATAGGTTAGGTATTTTAGGGACTTTTAGTGGTTTTAGGTTTATGTATTTCATTTTTCAAGGAAGATATTTGTGATTTTTTTAATTCATGCTGTGTTTTTAATTAAATTAAAATGGAAATTATTTGGGATTTTTTTTAAATTGATATTAAATGTTTGATATTTTTATTATGAAGCATGTGGGGTTTTTTTCTTCACTTGGATGCACGATTTGACAGTTATAAGGTTTCAATGGGTGATTTTCAGTCGTTCACCTATCCTGGTTACCTTCCCCCTTCATTGATTTTTTTACCCTCTGTAGTGGATTCTAGAAAATAGATAGGGTTGTACCTAATTTTATGGTGAAAAGGGTTTTCATTTTGGGGATTCAATTGAAGAATCTCTAAATTTTGGGTGATTTCTACCCTCCATCGGCCATTCTGGATTTGGTGATAGGGAGGTTCGGTGGATGAGGTGTTCTTTATGGACCTCCTCATTCACCAGAGTGGAATCGACGATAGAGGATCATATGCAGTCATTCTCACCACTTGGTGAGGAGATTAAACGTGATGCAGGTGTTTTTTGTGTTCCTTATGCCCTGACGATGACCTTGTAAGTGACCTTTTACATTTTATATCCATGAGGATCCGACTCTTTCATGATCTGACTGAACCATAGTAAGGTGGTTTTATCTGATATGATTTATTCAATTCTTAGTGTTCTTGTTTATGCTATTATTTGGTGTTGTGTTAATCCCATTTAGTGTGTTCATCCATCTTATGATTATGTTATAATCCTCTGGTCTATATTGGTTTCTTATTCTATTGCTGGTATATTCATGTTTATTACCTAGTAAAACCCTAGTGCCCCTTCCCTGTCCACATAGGACAATTGGCTGAAGCACTTAAAAATACAAGAGTTGTTTCTTCTACCTTTTATGACCTGTTGATGCTGATGTATTCTGATTGGATTTGGATGTTTATAATTTATTGGACTAATCAATTTAAGTTGTTTATTGAATCTGGTTTCATTGTTAAATCTGTTGTGAATTTTTAACTGAGTATGGAATTTGATTTCTCATATTTCTTTACTTCTACTATTTATTGAATCATTATATTGGTTTCTGTTGATAATTCAATGAAATTTTTAGAGTTTTCAAGTAATGTTACTACTGTCCACTATATATAGAATTATTGTAATCATGTTTTATATATCTGAATATAATTTTGGGAAGTAAAGTTTCATTCCATATCTATTGGGTTGTTGAATGAGGACTTCCCCACATGACATCCCCCAACAAAATGAGAATACAGAAAATGCAAATTTCTCATGATTTGGACACACTACAACACCCACACATCAAGAAAGGCACTACCACAAATCACCCTTTTAATGGTTCTATAAAGAGATTTTATTATCACTATAAAAATCAATTATAATCTAAGTACTATTAAAAGGGTGTACCTTTTATCAACGCTAAATACATCACTGATAAAATTCAAAAAAATACATTTTTAAAAACAATTTTTCCTGACAAATAGAAGGGGGAAGACCACCATTGAACATTTATCAGTTTTTGGCACCCCTAATAGCGCTCATATAGCCTCCCCCAGTAGCTCTCTAACCCCCCTTTAACAGGGTGGCCTCTTTCACAAGCCCATGCACCCCTTCCTTTGCTTGGTTTCGAACCAGAGACCTCTCCATCACATGATCGCACCTTTTCCACTCCACGATATTGTTTTATTTTGTATTTTATGATATATCTACATGTCTATATATATACATATATTGTTTCTTTTTTTGTCCATATAATTTTATATATATTTATATTTTTTTAAATACACATGTATAATATGTTTTGTGTGTGTGTGTTTATAACTACACACACACACACACATATATAAATCATCTATGTGTGTATCTATATATATAATTATACATATTTATAATTATTTACCTATATTATATATTAATATTTATATACATTTATTAGTATATAGAGATAATGTATATCACTTTGTTAATACGCATGAAAATATTCATATATATATATACACACATCATATATACATTGTACTGGTATGTAAATATTCATACATTTTTTTAAAATAAAATTGATATTATTATTTATAAATTAGTTTTATATATTTTGAAAGAAATTTTATATGTGAATATGATAACATATTTATTTGTAAAATTATATTTTCAAAATATATATAAATATGTATTGATGTGCATATATATAATTATAAATAATATTACATTATAAAACATGATAAAATACAAATTCACTAATAACCTTATGTGTTTAATCCATGAAAATAAAATGAGTCTCTAACAAAAAATGTTAATAAGAATCTCTTAAATGGGGATTAAATTCCATAAAATGCTTAAAAAATGGGGTATACAATATGTGATCTATTGGGTTCAACAATGCCTTAAAATGATTCCCAGATTGATCGGTATGTGGTAAAATTTATTTTTAAATTTAATATACATTTTTTAACTAATAAATTGTGTAATTAGAAATTTTGGATTAACATTCACTCATTTTTTCATTTATGATTCTTTATGTACATAACATTGTTTAAACTCTTTATATTATTTTAAATATATTAACCTAATAAATTTTATTTTAATGATAATTATATTAAATTTTATTTTATATTATTAATTATTTTCTTATTGTATCATTAGTTTAATTCAGAGATAATATTGGAATATTTTTTAGTTATTTGAATCACTGGTTTTTATTTCCTATTTCTGTTTCATGGTGCATATGATTTTTGGTTTTTGTTATTTGGTGGGTGTTAAAATGTATGTTTTTTTTATAAAAAAATCTATAGAATAATTTCTACCTATGTAGGAAGATAAATCCATTTTATTCTGAGAGTATTAGTATCCTTCTCTTAATGTGTCTATACTATTGGAATGTTCGTGCTAAAGATCTCCCCATTGAAGATCACCACGCACATTTGGGGACCCCCTATAGAAACCACCACCTAATGAGAGTTTCTTTATCCCTTTAGAAGTGGATAAGCACTAAGGGGAAGAACCAGATTTGTACACCCTGACTCTGAGCACTAATTGAGAGAGGTTTTCATAAGTGGAAGGTAGACCAGAATGACAGTCCTAATATGATTTTTCTCTAGATGTGACGAACAATGTGCTGCAGCTAGCAGTGGAGAAAAATTAGGGGCTTAGTTTATCTCCCATTGCAAGGTCACTGATTCCATTGAAAACAAACACCAAATTGAATGCGTGGTAGGAATAGAATAATTTCCTTGAAAGATTATTAGAAAACTTACTTGAATGCTCCATGAACAGAAATATGCATAAGAAAAATTAATTTTTGACACCAGAAGTTTTTTTTTCTGGAAAATTCATAAGGGAAAAACCACGGGACCTAATACTAAAAAAATAATCCACTAATAATCAAGATTATAATTCATAAACTCCCAATGATGAGAGATATATACAAAATAAAACTCTCATGGAGTAGTGGATCAAATTCAAAAAGAAGATGCATTTTGGATGCAGTCTAGAATGAAGAATGCAACCTAATAAAAAAATCTATGTATATCTGACCATAAATGGAATATTTTTACTGTAAAAATAAGAGGTGTAGATGAAAATAACCAAGATCAAATCAAATATAACTATAGATGAAATAAAATCAAACTTAGATAATTTCTCTTGTTCCATAATTGAAAACCACTACCTAAAACTATAACTACACTGCCCCGAAGATGAAAAGGGAGAGCCACACCACAAAAAAATCTTCCCAAAAATCATCAGCCTAAAAGATGTGTATTCCAATTCATATCTAATAAAAACACACTTTTTCATAATTGATGCATGAGTGGTCACCATGTGAAGAGGACCCCAAATAAACTACCCCATCGACTCAAGTAGGGATAACTTTCAAGCCTATAATCATTCGTTAAGTCTCATTTTTCCCTCTGGGTAAACTCTTAGTCAACATATCTGAACAATTGACATTTGCGTGGATATTATCGAGAGATCAAATTGTCTTGATTCAAGGATATCACAATTCCAATGATACTGGACATCGATATGTTTGGACCTACCATGAAAAGTGAGATTCTTCCCCAAAAAATAGCACTATGAGTATTACAAAACAAAACATACCTGTTTTGAATAAAATTCATCCATAGAATAATAAAATTTAATCCACAATAATTCTTTAAATTCCTTTGTAGCTGCAATAAACTCAAATACTGTGGTAAATAAAACAACACACCTTTAGAATCTAGACTTTCGAGATAAAAATCTCCCTTAAAATTTCCCAAATTTCCAGAAACTTCCTCGAATCTATATATCCTACAATATCCAAATCTAAAAATTCCCAAAGCATAGGATCCACCTTACCAAAAAACAATATCATATCATAAGTACAAAGAAATTTATGAAATATATATTTGATGATCTATAATTCTCTATACCTAGATTAGATAGAAAACAAATAACCACACTAACTGAATGAGCTATATCATTCCCAATACATACAATTGTATACATAAAACATCCAATTACATATGAATAAGGCATGTTTTGTATTTCATCTCTCTCTTCATTAGTAGAAGGTGATTAACTAGAACTAGGCCAAAAATGTATAGTAAGAGTAGTACTAATAAATTTTGCTTTATTAATTGAATATTATGTTCTTGAAACATATCTTAATATGGAAAAACATATGAAGAGGAGTACTAACCACTTTAGTCATGCACTTAATTCCCATGTAGCAGATAGTGACGGGTTTTGGAAAACGATCTAGCAATTGGATGTTCCTCCAAAGATCCACTACATTAGGTGGTAAAATTTCATTGGTATTCTTCCCAATATATATTTCCTCTCATTTATCTATGTTGCTGAAGATGAGAGATTCCCTTAGTGATTGGATGATATGGAATCTTCTATGCATGAAATCATCCACTGTTTAGGGGAAAAGTCCATTTGGAAAGCATGGGGATCTCTTACAAAGTTTCTATTGTATATGGAGCCAGATCTCCCAACACTACAGATGATGTGGCCATCCACATTCC
This sequence comes from Viscum album, assembly GCA_963277665.1. Taxonomy (NCBI): domain Eukaryota; kingdom Viridiplantae; phylum Streptophyta; class Magnoliopsida; order Santalales; family Viscaceae; genus Viscum; species Viscum album. The sequence goes on from OY728159.1 coordinate 507,746, forward strand.
CTACATAGAAGTTTATAGCATTTTTTATTGACATGGATTATTTGGGTTAGAATGAATGATTAAATTTTCAATCACACATTAAAATCATGTGCTTTTTAGATTGAATGATCCACTTCCTAGATTAATGCATGGAATTTAGATACTTCTAATAATGAGTTTTCAAGATATCGCTTAGTGAAAACTAGATAGACACCCCCCACCCCCCGATAGGGATTTTCAAGATCAATGATGAGGCTTCACTTTCTGAGGAAGGGATTTTCAAGGTTGGTATGATGGTGCGGTACCAATGCATCAAGATCATTGCAGCCAAACAAGAGTCGTGGAACACTCACTTGGAACCCTCTATTGATGAAGCCCACACTGTCTTATCTAGTTTGATCTTCTCTAAATAAAATGGATGGAATACTATCAATGTTGAATATTATTGCCTCACCATCATTAACGATATCATCACAAATGATTATGGACTCCAATATTTTGGTTTCCTTGTCAGGAAGATCCAGTATCTCATTTTCAACTTCATTGTTTTTATTTATCCTTCATAAAAAGGGAGGGAAAGGGTGTAGCCCATCATTTCAACACATGTAGTCTGTCTGGTGAGCACCACTTTTGGTTTGATAATTTTTTTTCATGGATGGTCATCCTAGTTTCTTCTAATCTTTGTGATTAGTATATCCTCCCTTATTTTTCAATATATATATATATATATATACACATTTATAACTTCATGTAAGTATATTTATGTGTGTGTATACAAGTGTGTGTAGATTTTTAAGTGTACTTATGGATGTTTGTAATTGAAAAAAATGTTTCAAATTCATTTTTATTTTTTTTGTAATTTATTGGATTTAATTTCTCTAATTATTTTTATACATTCTTTAATAACGATAAAAATATATTTACTCATTTTGAAATATTTATTTACACATATATTTATTTACTATATATTATTGTAATATTTTAAATATAATTTATATGAATAATGTTAATTAACTTTTGTTAATTATGTTTTAACATTTAAAATATGATTGAAATTTATATAATTAACCTATTTAAATGATTTTTTAATAATTTTTTAATTTTAATATTTAATTATACAATTATATGTATATATATTTTAAATTAGTATATATGAATTTAAAAATAAATAAATATATATTTAAATAATTATAAAATTATAATAAATATATTAAAATATTAAATATACTTATTATATTTATAGATATATAAATATATTTATAATTATAAATAAAAACTTTTAAAATATATTTATTTATAATTATAAATATAAATGAATAAATACAAATTTAAATAATTATAAAATTACATTAAATATTATATTAGGTACTTGGATGTACAATTACTTTCAAACATACACACACACACACACACACACACACCATGCACACACTGGCCAGAAAGGCAGGTCATATCCCCCCTAGGGATAACCCACTAACCAAACACTTTTATTAAATTATATATTTTTGTCTCAAAGGCCCAGTGGGCATCAAGCCCATTACATGGCTCGTAGCCCCACCATTTGGTATTTATAAGCGCTTTCTAGAGATAATAAAGATACACCATTATTTTTGCTAAAATGTGGTGATAAAGCATGTCTTTATCAGTACTATGATTTTAGTTCTAATAAATATGTGTTTTATCAACTCTTTTTTATCACTGATAAAGGGTATCATTATTAGCACTAAAAAAGCACTAATAAAGAGTAGTTTTATCAGCGCTTTCTATTTTAACACTGATAAAACTGATCTTTATCATTCATTTTTGGAATAAAATAATAAAATCATTACCTAATCTTATAAAATAACCCTAACTAGATGTCTTCTCCATCGCACACCTCAAGCTCTCAAGGAATCCCACTACCACTACATCGCCACTCTGCCGAGCCCTACTCCCACTGCCACTATCATTCTCACTGAATAGTACTCCATCCACCGCTTCCACTATAATTATAGATATATGGTTTGTAACAAATCACTACACCTCATCTCACTCATACACCACATCACACTACCTCTTCAAAAAAAATTACCACCCCTACATTCTTATTTCCTGCATAAAAATGGTACTGTGAGGGAATGTGTTCTAATAAATTGTGTTCATATTGTTTTTTGTTAACTGATATCTATATGGAAGCTTCAAAATTTTATTCCAATTGAATCGATATAGAAAACTTGGTTCTTATAATATGGATTAACTCTATACATTCCTAAATCTCACCTCAAAACATTTATTGGTTATGTGTTTTAGTTTTAATATCAAATTGAAACCCTATTTATTGAACAAACCTGATTAACATTTGAAGTTATAAAAACTATGATGAAATTTATATATCTGTCATCATACCATAGGTAAGAATCATTTCATATATTATTTAAGTGTGATTTTTCATCTATATATTAGCATGATTCTAAATATTATGAATAGTGGATTACATCTCCTTTAATAACATGCTAAGAGTGAATTTTATATCTAATATTCATTTAACTGTCATTTCCATGATCTGTATACTAAGATCATATACATCTAATGTTTGAGAAAACATTATATTAGGTACCATCTCATCCTAGGATGGTCATATTATAGGAGGTGGGGATTTTTCTAGCTATGTATTTTTGTTATCAATTTCCCTTTAAACAGTACTTATGTTTGTCTAGACATCATCCAATGTCATGGTCCCTAAATGAATTTTTTGAAATTTTTTTGGTTTCATGTGATTCACTATGAATTTTTTATAGTGATTTATTCTACCATTTAATATTAATAATATTAGAAAAATTTATTAAACTAAATATTCAATAGATATCACATCTCAAATTTGAAACCATTCAAGTCTTTCTGAGTAACAATTAAACTGAAATTATTATCTGTCCTTATAATTTTCTAAATTCTACTTCTAAATATTATAATTCTTAAATTTTTTAATTTTTTTAAACTATATATTTTAATAAAATATGTATAATTTTATAACATATATATACTTTTATATAGTTTTATAAATTTACATACATTAACTAAATTATGTATATTTCTTTGAAATATATATATTTTTATAAATGATATATAATTTTAAAATTCTATATATGTTTATATTTTTATATAATGATGTATATATACATTTGTAATTTATACTTTTTACCTATACACTTTTTTCAATTTATCAATAGTTCAATAAATTAATACTTCCATAAATTTAATTTCTATAATTATAATTTTATATTTTAAGATTTATTTCCTTTCTTTATTATTTTTTTCTTCGAATTAATTTGTATAATTAATTGTTATTTAATTATATGTAACATTTTATGTTTTATATCATAATGGATGGAAGTAGTATGTGTTCCTCTAATTGAGTGTTGAATGAGTTCCAAAATTAGCTATGTTTTTTATGTGAAACAATGTATCTAAGAGGGGACTTATCTAATTCCATTTTATAATATAGATTGATAATAACACTATGGGAAGGGCATGTCACTTAGTTTGTCCAACCTGTAAAATATACATCAAGAAATAACTCCCATAAAAGGGGAATTAATATTTAACCCCATTGTAACTTCTAAACCTACATTGCATCAAACATCACCTACATGGTTTAAATTATGATAGTCCTATACAACAACATATTCTCTCTGATTTGGTGTTAGCTTATAAGGGGATGAGTCACAGGAAATAAAATGAAATAATAAATATAATCATCATCAGCTTCATCTCCCAAACAGTTATTATTTTATTTTTATGTCTGAGACTCATTCCCCATCTCTTCTGAACATTCCCCAATGTTGCTTGAACTACTCTCCGTAGTATTCATCCCATACGAGGTATTGGTGAAAATTTTAGATGAGTTTAGAGGATAAAACCTACCACCATTATAGTAATTATTTTCTTAAATTCAATTACCCATTCCCTTCAAAGAATGATGAAATTATTTGAGACATTCAAATTTTGGGTACCTATTATTTAAAAGACCCCTCTTTTTTGAAGTATTAATATTTAAAAATCAAATAGGATGGATATGAATTATAAATGGATGTATACCAATCATATTAAAAAAGTGTATGAATATGGGATGAAAGATTTCATCAAATTTGAAAAAGATCTTGCATGTGACCCCTCTTAAATCCATTTTCCATGTTTATGTTGTTGTTATTCATGACTAATTAGTCTAGAGGATTTTTAAACCACATTATCTATCACATAATAGATCAAATTTATAAATTTTGGACTAAACATGGGAAAAATTAAATTTAGAAAATGACTGGGATAACACTATTGCGCTTTATGGATCATCTGATATGATTACATGTGTGGAAAATGAAGAATATTATATAAAGGATGTGATTATAGGTGTGAATGATGATGAAAATCATAGTGAGGAAATAAAAATGAGATGTGAAGATGAGTTTCATGATTTTCCAAATTTTCTAGAGAAGTTAAAGAATTGAGAAAAGATGAAATTATATTCTGGTTGTACTAAATATCCAACATTTTAAGCAATTCTGAAGTTTTATAATGTAAAATCTAGAAACATATGGAGTGGCACTAGTTTTACTGAACTAATTTCCCCTTTGAATGATATGCTCCCAAAAGATAATGATCTTCGCAGCTGAACATATTATGCTGAATGAATTCTACATTCACTTGATATGATCTCTAAAAGAATATATTCCTATGAAATCTACTATATACAATTTCTAAAGGAACAAAAATAACTTAAATATTGGAAAAATCATGGTGCTTCTCGATACAAGAAATATGAATCGTGCCCTACAAATTTTTTATGATACTATACAATCATTCCAAGGTTTAATCACTAATATTAATGTGAGGAGACTTCAAGGAAATTAACATGTCATGGAGATAGAAGAAATAAATATAAGAAACTTCATCACCAAACATACTCCTTTATTGAAGATAATTGATCATGACTATCCTAAATTTAAAAGCAAGTGGACAAACCTATAACTTATAGTATCTATGGATGGAGTGAATCATTTTGGTTTTCAAAGTATCACTAAATGTATATGGCTTGTAATGTTGATAAATTATAAATTTCCATCATGTCCATGCATAAAATGAATTTTTTTTATCAATGATATATTAAGACCAAAATAATTGAGTAATGATATTTATTTTTATTTGGATTTATTGATCGAATATTTGAAATTATTTTGCGACTCAGGTTTATGTTTTATTATACTTACATAAATGATGGTTTCACATTAACATCCATGTTTTACAGGATGATAAATGAGTTTCCTGATTATAGAAATCTATCAGGATATATCCTTAAAGGAACTCCAGGGTTCCCCATTCATGAACAAGGTACACAATCAATTATGATGAAACACTCATCGAAGACTGTGTTTCTAGGATATTGAAAATTTCCACCCTAGCGATATAAGAACCGATCTTGGACGACATCATATTATGGGAGTTCAGAAGAATGTACAATATCATCTCCATTAACAAGTGATCAATAGTTTGAGAAAGTAATAAATATGGACATTTATTTTGGTAAAACATTTTCAAAAATCCTTACAAAAATAGTTGGAAAAAGAGATCAATTTTTTTTAATTACCATATTGGAATTGTTTGTACGTTAGACATTTTATTGATTTTATGCTTGTTGAAAAAAATGTATAAGAGAGTTTAATTGGAACATTACTAAATGCCCCATGAAAAAAATTATTGAATTAGGTATAGGATATACATGATTGACATGGGAATACAAGAAAGGTTGGTGCCAGTGAAGAGTGAAAATATAATTTTCTTCCTCCAACCTCTTAAACTCATTCCAGAAATGAGATATTTCAGCTTTAAAACACCAAGAATGATGTAAAGGTTTTAAAGGGTTATTTATTGAATATCAAGAATATCATGTCAATGACTAATTTAATGTTAATTTTTTTTAAATCACATAATTTCATGTTTTGATGTATGATCAAATTCATGTAGCATCATGTTTCATTTTTCCCAATAATTTCTATCATACATTAACCTATATATATTGATTTTTCCAATATATATACATAAATGTTTTAGACCAAGAGAAATTGAAAACAGTGGAAAAAGAAATTTAATTCATATTATGTTAATTTGAAATGTTCTTCTCACTTTCATTCATTAATATGATGGTTCACTTGGTGATAGAGATTAAAATATGTGTTCCTATACATTACATAAGGATTTACCCCACTGAATGGTACAAGAATATTTTGAATGGGTATGTAAAAAATTGATGTTGTATTGAGGTTTGTATTTAAGAGAGATATATTTTGAATGATTTCATTGAATTTTGTACTAACTTCCTCTCTCATGTAGAAAGAATTGGTCTTCCAAAATCTCATCCCACTAGGCATCTTGTGGGTGAAGGAATTCATGGAAGAGATTTCGCAACAATCACTACTATAGATCTGGAGTAAGCCCACATTTACATTTTTTCATAATTGTTTAGAGGATTCCCCATATGTTGAAACCCAAAAAAAAATCATAGGCATTTGAATCCCTTAAGGGGTGAAATATGGATATCAAATACACAAAATCCATTATTTATAGGATGATTTTGAGACCATATTTTTAAGTACTCAAATGAAAATATAGATTTTATATCATTATGAATTCAATGGTTAGCCAAAGGAAAAATAATTGCATGTATATATTATAATGGTTATGTAATTAATGGTTATATGTTCTATAAAAATGAACATGATGATGATAATACCATAAAAATAGTGTAGTTACAATTGTGGATGAATCAATGCATGTATCCTATACCAAGGATCAAATCCAATTTATTAGAATATGTTATACTTTGGTATCATCAAAAAAATATGGTAGTGGGATTATACAACATTCCAAGTGCATATTTTTCAATGAAAGTTGGTTGATAAAAGGATTGTTCTTAAAATAGATGATTTGGGATTCCTGAAAGTTAATTTTAGTAAGTAAGGGTATAAAAATAACCATTTATAATGGAATCACAAGTAATGCACATATTTTTTGTTCCAAATCTCGCAAACCATAAGTCTTCAATTGTTCTATTATCAACAAAAATTACCATAGGGTAAAATGAAAATTCAACTGAGGATGGACCTTTCATTGGGAAGTCACCATCATTTCGTAGTTTTCCCAATGTAGATGGGGTATTGTATTTAAAAGGAGACCACAATGAAGGGATTTTGATCCTCTTTAGAGGGTTCAAAACCCTTCAACCTAAAAAAATAGAGTTCAATAATTTGGTTAAATATTTTATTTAATATGTATTGTGTTACCTCATGTTATTATCTGTTCATTGCTACATTTATATAATCTAACTAAAATGTTTTAACAAATATACTAATAATTTCTTCTGCGCATTCTGATTCTCCTAATCTTAAATAACAATAGGTTTCTCAACCTTTTGTTGATCCCTGTATAGAGGAATAATTAAATTCTCCACATGTCAATGCTACCAATCCATATGAACAATATATTTGTGATGTTCAACCCAAGGAAATGGTACATGGTGAAGATCTAATGTCAATGAAAAAATATGAGTGTTTTGGTTTGACATTGTTTATAAAAAATATTAAGGTTAAACACATAGGAATAAAATTAAAGGTTGGATGAAATGAATTCAGCCAACCTATTAACCCCAACATTACCATATTTAGTAGTTTCATTAGGATCACCACTTGTAAACATGTGCCGATTGATGTAGCTTTGTGGAACCATGTTGTGACCACACATAAGACACTAAAATGGGAAGAAATTAGTGTTAAATTATGATAGCCTTTCTTAATTTTATTAAAAAATAAAATAATGAAACATTGAACTACTCTTAATTGTCCCATGTAGAGTGAATTTATAGTAGATGACTCCTATAATAAATTTTTATTAATGCCTTCTAAAAAGGCCGACATAGTATTTCACACAATTTAAAAAAAAAATCATATTAAATATATGGAAGGAAATATTGTCTTACACCCACCACATATTTATGGACACCTGATATGCTAAGCAGCATGGGATGGGTTTACTAGCCTTCGTGGGGAGATACCATTTCAGGTATATTGTGGTCGGTAATACATTGTTTGACAATATGGGCATTGATAACTTTGACTAAGAATTTTAAATTTATGATTCCAAAGATGAGTGCTAAAAATTTGGAATAGAAAGAAAAACCAATGTACCCCTATTGTGAAGAAAAGATGGTGTACGCTTCACTTGAAAAAAAATTATTCAATTTTTAAATCTACCATATTACGTTTATGTGACGTGAAACAAAAAAATAATTATATTCTTCTTTTTATATGTAGACCGATGAATCAAAATACAAAGACACGTTCATCCCATGTCATTTACTATGGAAATATTCATATCTAAATAATTATGTGATACTAATAAATGAAATTACAAAAAAAATTGTCAGAAAAAATGTGGAAGTTTGACATAATAAAAAACTTGTAATAAATCACTATTAGATGACTATGATTATTATTTTCCTATATTTTATATTTAACATAGACATAAGAATCATTAATAGTTTTACCATATGAACATCTACTATCAGTGTCCTTGAATACACCATAACAATATGGTGGCATTAGTGGTGAAGGTTTTGGGGTGACACCCGGAAGTTATTTTGAGAAAAGAAAAGAACAAGGGGATAAAGATAAAAATGGGAGAGATGAAAGAAATATTAGTTTCCCTTGATTAAAAATTTCATTCGAATTTTGAGTTTCTAGAAGATGTTATGGGGGAGGTAAAATAGAAGAAACAACTCAAGAACAACCACTACATAAATATCTCCACCCCCAATAGCTTTGCAGCCATCCATTCCCCTCAAAGATGTGTATTAGATGATGTAATAAATATTAAAATAATTGTTTCTAAGAAATGTGAATCATAAATACATTGATAACTTTACTGTAATGATATTCTACATGGTTAAAATGAATGTTATTTATAACTATCAACACCCACCCATCACCTTGTTGAAAGGTATACTCTGTTCAATATCCAAGAAGACATTCTATAAAAGAGACCAGTTCCAATAGTTTATGTGAGAGTGGGGGCTACAATATGTCCTTAGTTGAGCACCGAGCTACCTATTCCAATTGATGACATAGATATTAATACTATCAATAAATCTTTTGGATCATCCATATCATGGACATTATATCTTGTAAATAATCATGTCAATAAAGAGGTATTCATTCCAATTTATTTTTCATGCTAAACCTTTAACAATTAATTAAAAAATTTAGAACCAATGAATGATATTACATATATATAAAGGGAAGGATGTGAAATGAAAAGTTGAATCAAAACCATCTAAAAATAAATAAATTGATAAAAATATATTCTGAAATCACCTTTACCCCGCCCATTCAACATCCTCATTTACTAACATTGAAGGTTCATATAGATACAAAGTTACAATGTGGTAGTAATCACATAGTTTATTTTGAAGAACAAATGTATAGGGATACCATTACAAACTACATTTCTCTTGATAATGTAAATGAAATCCTCATGTATGAATGGTTGGGATTCTCAGTTATAAATGTATACATGAGGTGTGTTTTCATTATTTATTTTTCTAATAGCTGAAATGCTACGATAATTATGACTAAATACATTTAATGTTTTTTGCAGGAGTATATATGAATATTGATAGAAGGGATTACCACATGAATATAAATAGGTACTCATTATTCTTCATTTTACTTCTTTATAATAAAAATAAATAGAATAAAATAAAATAGATGAAATATTGGAAAAAGTCACCATATATTTTGAAAGAAATCTTTTGGATCGCAAACTCTTCTCAATATGAACAATTTAGGGGTAAAAATCTTCAATTAAATAATATAAAATATATTTTTATTTCCTTTCATTATGTATTTCTTTTTTTAGGAAACATTGGATACTAATTGGGGTCAATTTGGATACTCCAAAGATTTATTTTTTGGATTCACTATATGGATACCCAACAAATATACCACACATGATGGAATTTTTCAATTTGTATTACACTACATCCAATGTTTTAGAAATAAATTCCAAATTATATATTTTATATTATGTTTTAATGATGATTTATTATGATATTTAAGTGTTTAAATATTGTGAAAATCATGTCTTGAGGATAGTCCACGCACACATAGAGACTAAAAAGTTCTACAAGAGGAAATGTATTAGGGTATATATAATAAGATTTCACTATCCAAACACATATAAAACCAAATTAATTATTTTTATCATTTTTTCTTCAGTGTATGAAACAAAAAAATGTATTGATTGTGGTTATTATGTTTTTAAATTTTTGAGATATATCATATACTATAAAAAAATTACATTCCCAAAGATTCATTTTCAAAGATAGTTACTATTTTATTTAAATTATTTATAAATATTTTTTATATTTATATTTTTCTAGTACCATTATTTTAAAAAAATATCATATTTACAAGAAGAAATATATTTTTTACAAATGAATGGAAAAAAAATCTGATGGTAGAATGTATATATGTAACACCTCAACCCCTCTAGGCAGGAGCCGGTACATTACTTGTGATATTGGCATGGTTAGAAGGAATGTAAATCCTGAAGGAACGATCATTTTAGTAGTGTTAAAGAAACTAGATACATAGATGTAACACAAATTACATTGAAAAAGGTTACAAGATACAATACATAATGAAAACTAAAAATTGCATCCACAAAAGATCAATAAATGATCTCCTCTTTGTCACCTGTGGAAAATAAACAATGAAAGGGGTGAGCTCAAATGCTCAGTAAGGGTTAAAAATAGTGGAATCATGAGTACAATAATAATTGATTCACAAACAATTTGACATAATCAAAATGGCATAGTGAATAAATGAATAACTAATCCCATTAATAAACTGAGAATGAAACTGCATCCATAGATTTTGTCAAAGTGAAAACCCCATGGATAATAATAATAACTGACATTGAATAAATAGAATTATTATTAATTGTATTTCATGTATCTGGAACATGAAACCTTAATACCGTAAAAACGGTTTTGCTCTATGGGTAGAAACCCGTCTGATTTTTGGAAACAAACTCAAAGGGTTTGTAGCCAAACTGTTTTGTCTCATGAGACCTACCGATGCATCAAGTGGATATAGTGGGCCCCACCAGCCACTTCATGTCCAAATCATTCCTTATAAAATGATTCAATAAAATAGAAATATACCTTTTCAATATCCGTATAGAGTAGAGTATATGTATTCATCAATATTTCCATAATTAAAATAACTTTCCAAAATAAACACCGTATGTAAAATAGAATATGTTTTAGAAAAAAACTTATCCATGATATGAGATTATGGATATTTATTATCAATATAATTTCAAATTAATGATGACCTCAAATGGGTAGTAGTTCCACCACATAAGGATTATTAGGTGCACAATACAAAGTTAGTCACAACAAAATCGTAGTTGAGCCAAAGGCCCTTACCACAATGTAATCGGTCGAATCATATGACCAGAACATATAACCCTAAAATTAATTATTGAATAACATGAATATAAATATAATAATGTTATTATATATAAAATGGAATTACACATATGCCACATACAAGAAATAAGTGGTGAACAATGAAAATCTCACAGAAATGAAAGTGAGATGAGAAACCCCTTACCTTTTTCTCTAGTGTGTTCTTGATTGTTCTTAATGACCTGAATAATAAAATTTAGATTCATTAATTAATAATTACAGAACCAAATAAACATTTAATTTATATTATATAACCTTATTAATTTCATTAATGGCCTCTTTGATGGGTTTAAGAGATTAAATCTTATTGTTTTTGGAATCATTTTCTTACCTGGTTTTCATGGTTCATTTACTTGTTTCCATGAATGGAAGTTCATTTGAAACATGGTTAAACATCCATAATTGTTAATACATATTATTAAAGAAATTATGGAGATATAAATTATATTATAATGATTTTGGGTTATATACAATGATGATGATTCATTACATAAAACATTAATGATGTTCGTTTAGATCGTTTTAGTGGTTCTTTGATAATAACAACCTAATTTTGTTATATAAATTAAAACCATGAGTACCAAAGAATTACAGAACCATGGGTGAGTAATAAAACATATATTATAACCTGTTTCAACCATATAAATGGTTTCGTGACAATACTTGAAATAATTAATTTAAATTGATATCACATTGTCTACGATGTTGGTAATTCGACACATCAAGGACAATGTTTTTAATTCATTGAACAAGTGGGTTAAAAGACGAATATTGATGGTGAATTTATCATTAATATGAGAAAATACATAATATAAAATATTCTAGATATTTTATTCCTATTGGGTAAGAAGATATGAAGAAATAATAAATAAGGAACTCAAAATAAAAGAATAATTTTGAAATCGCTTACAAAAAGTCGGCAGCGTAACAGCTACACAACATGGTTTTAGAAAATATTTAAAGAGAGGGGACAAGGGTCACCTATCCAGAAATGAATCATAATATATATTAGATCAATAATAAGAATAAAAATAATAACATGGTATGGAAACTTGAAATATATACCACATCAAAGAGATCTTGAAAGGAAAAAAGAAAGAAATTGAGAATTTTCTTACCTTGTAGAATAACCCTTAGAACATGATGGTTGGGACCTTGGGGGCTTGAGGAAACTGTGGGAGGAATTATATTGAGGTACGTAGGCCATAACTTTGTTGAGGGAGAATTGGGAATGAATTAAATGAAGCTAAGAGTTGGTATTTATAGGAAAAGTGAGGGATTATTTTAATAATTTCCAAGGGACACCTCATGGGTGGTATTTGCAAAACCATGGGCTGGCCCATGGTATTTGCCCATGGTTAAAGCCACTTGAGACACCTCACATCCTATCTACCTATACACAAGTCTACCAGATTTATGACATCATTATTACAACATTAATGATGTCATTAACACATCGAAACTAAAAACTATATTTTTTACTATTCACTGAAAAATCAATTGTTTCAGAAAAATTCCCAAAATTCACCCTAACCGTTTTTCAACGTATAGAATTCAAAAGTGAAATTAATTTTTCAAAAATAATTTTCTAAATATTATTAATTTAATTTTTAAATAAGGTCAGAGTTAATTCGAAAAATAACAATCTTAAAGTGAAATTAGTTTTATTTCTTATTGAAAAACTAATTAAGATCTAATTATATTATTGACTTAGGAAAATAAAATAATAATATTATTTACTATTCAAAAGGGTCATATCACTATTCATATGGGTATGTTACTATTCACAAAAAATCAAGTTTGTTCTATCAGACTCCAAATGACTTACTAAACAGAACTCTAGATGACCATTTTTAAAAATTCAAAACATAGAAGAGGCAAAGTTGTGTTTAATGGATAGATTATAAAATTACATTCTATATTTATTTTCAAAACCTTGGGGTGTTACAATATATATATATATATCATGAAGATGTTACTTTATAATTCTTATTTAGTTGATTTTATCATCATTTTATCTACTTTTTTTATTTAATTCCTTGAAAATTTATATTTGATTTTTATTTTGTTAATTTTCATAGAGATTAAAAAGAAATGAAATCCTGTAAGATTAAACTTCATGGATACAACTAAACCAATGAAAAAAATGGGCAAAAAATTATACAGCCATAATGAAAAGGTGAATTCTTACTACATTTTAAAAATAATGAGAGTTTAATGATAAGGGTAATGTTTTTTTAATATAATATATTTTCCTTATAATATTGTCTATTTTCTACAACATTAAAAATGTAAATTAAAATTTTGACTACTCATACAGTCAATGTCTTCAACAAATGATGATGTTACGGATCCTATGAAAGAATATACCATAATGAAGGAAACACTATGGGAAGTTGTAATGGAAATTCTATGATGTACTTTATATATTTACTAAATAATTATTAAATGAAATTCCTATTTAATTATCATTATTATATTGTGAGTTCATTTATTTTAGAAGATTTATGTACATATTTTATGTCTTTTTCACCAAAACTTTCGTAGAATACTTTTTCCTTAAAACCATTCCACCCATACAGTGTGGCATTTATCAATTTCCTTCAAGTTCCCTCCACTCCTTTTGAAGGAAGAAAAAAAAAATAATCCTCTGCACAATCACAGAGGTAATCATGATTTTTTCCCAATAAAATCATTTTCCATAGATGTAATGTATTGTTTCAAATTTATGTTTAATTTATTTCTTTTTACTATTGCACACATAAGAATAATTCTCTTATATAGGTGGATTTTTTTGAGTTAATGTGGTTTGTTAGAAGTATCTCATGATTGTGAGAGATTGGATTTCGAGGCTATAATTGAGATAATGACAACAATGAAATGGGTTAAGAATTCATACAACCATTATGAAAAGGTGAATTCCCACTACTTATTTAATGGATTTTTTCATCATTTTTTCTGTTATTTTTTAGTAAATTTCCCTATCATTTTTTTGTAATAATTATTTAAATTTTTCACATATCATTTGGGAAGTCATATTATTCATTCAAATATCCTAAAAAATCATAAAAAGATAAAACATGTTCCATTCTGTTAGAAGAGGAAACTACATTCTTCCTAAAACATAAGTGTTTCAGGGATCATGGGGTTTATCTTCCATCATAATGGAAGATGTTCTCTCTTTTATAATTTTTTGCAGATAGTTGAAAGCAAAACACATATATTATACACAATCATCCACATCTCAATCTGATATACAATGTTCTTGGAATGACTCAAACTTTATTTTTTTAGTTTATAAATTATATTTTAGTTCAAAACACACAACAAATACTCAAGTGGGTGTTTTAATTTAAAATTGACATTCATTTCAGTAAAAAGAACTAGTGACTTAATGAATACTAATAAAACACATTTGGATTGTTATGATACTTTATGAAAATGTTCCATAAGTCATTTTATATGTGTATGAATCAACCTTATCTCAATATGACATACAGTGTGGGTCATATAACTCCATGTGTGACTTCTTATTTAAACTTTACATTAATTTTAGTAATAATAATATCTTACATATTTAAAACTAAGGAAATTATTTTTGATTTTTTTGTTACTTTTGTAAAAAGATTCATAAGTCATTTTTGATGTATAGGAATCAATTGTAGCTCAATATGATGAACGGTGTGATCAATTTTACTCAATGTGTGTACTTTACATAAAATTGACACTAATTTTAGTAAAAGGAAAATGCACATGGATTGATATGAAATCTGGGTACAATGATAACCAAGATATTTCTTAGCTCTAGGAATCAATTTTGAATCCATCAGATGCTCGTGTATCCCAAGATGATGAAAAATGACAGGTAATGTTGTCTAAAGATATTAAAATGGCATATCTCTCATAAGGGGATCAAAAAAAAAAGAAAATGATTCTTGATTGATGTGGAAATTTAAGAGAAATTTCTTGAGTCATATGAAAAGCTTCCTAGATTGATTTTTATGTGGTAAACATGGTCTTCAACTTTAATTAACTGATAAATAGTGTGATTAGATATTTCGGATTAACTTATCCACATTTTTGAATCTATGATTCTTTATGTAAGCCATATCGTATAAACTATTTTTATTTTTTATATATATTGGTTGAATAAATTTTATTTAAATGATAAATATATTATTTTTTATTTTCATTATTTAATTTTTTTCTATATTGTATATATAGGTTGATTGAGATAGAGGAAGGGAAGGATCTGTATATGTTTGGATCACTTGTTTTTTTTGATCCCTGGTTGTTTTTACTATTTTTGTTATTTCCTATTTCTTTTATTTGGTGGACATTAAAAAAAGTAATTTTTTTATTATAATTCTATAGACTAGTGGATTCTTATGGAATTCTCTAAATCCATTTTACTCTCATATCATTAGTGACCACCTCTAATGGCCACCATACAATTAGGCTTTTCATCCACCTTTGGTGGTCTCAAAAACTCTTCCCAGATATTTCCACCATGTGTGATAGGGCTATCATAACAACCAATGGTAGTCATTATTACCCTTTAATGATATGACAACTATGACGGCCAAAATAAGTCAAATAAAAGTCTCTAATGGTACAATTTCTAGTAGTGACAGGGAAAAAAACACTTGGAGGCTGATCCAGATTTGAATACCCATCTCTGAGAAGCAATTGTGGACAATAGTAGGAGGATGTTCTCATAAGGGATGGGTTAACTATAATTGGATGGTCTAAATACGAATTTTCTCCATATTTGATGAAATATATGCTGAAAATAGTAGTGGAGAAGTGTGGTGGGGTCTTACATACTTTGATTCTTTCCCCAGGTAATTTTAATAATCTATGATTCTTGTTTGTTGTGTGAAATAGCTCTAAATCGCTCAATATTACATGTACAAGTAGGGGAAAAACTCAAATATTGAGAGGCAAATTTACATGGTTTGGTTGGGGTGACCTACATTCATGGGGAAGATAGCATAAATTATTATTCAAATAGGAACACAAAAATTACAAATTTCCAAGGATTTGGCCACACTACGACACCCAGGGTTCAAAAAAATCCCCTATAATTATTGTATCAACACTCACCAACTCCCACCATTTTTTTGAATGATATCAGCCCCCTGATCCAAGTGATCTATGGAGGTAGGTCATCTTTGGAAGCCACCCATCATGTGGGTGGTGTGCTGTAGATTTCAACACAAGGTTACTATATGAAATGTATATGGTGGTAGTATGGGAAAACAATATTGGGATTCACCCATACAATCAGTTAGCAAGTCTCAAATCTTCCCCTAGGTAAACTCTTGATTAACTTGTCTAAACCATTTTCCTTTATGTAGATCTTCTCAATCTCCAAATATCTTGAATAATGGATATCATAGATCCAATGATACTTAAAATTGATAGGTTTTTACCTACCTTGAAAAGTGAGATTCTTCCCCAAACAAATAGCACTATGACTATTATAAAATAAAACATATATATCTGGAATAAAATTCAGATCTAGAATAATAGTTTTCAACCTCAAAAATTACTTTCTTGTCCCTATAGCTGCAATAAAATAAAACTTCATGGTAGATAAAACAACACATATTTTTAATCTAGACTCCTAAGATATAGATACCCATTCCAAATTTATCAAATAGACTGAAGTAAACTTCATCGAATCTGTATCTCCTACCGTATCGATATCTATAAATCCATGAATCATAGGTTACTCATTGTAGAAACACAATCTGATATCAAAAGTACCACAAAAATAATGAAATATATACTTTAGTGATATCCAATACTCTCTACCTAGATTAGATAGAAAATGATTGACCACACCAACTATATGAGCTACATCGGGTCCAGTACATACCATCACATACATTAAACAGCCAACACCAGATGAATAAGGTATTTTCTGCATCTCCTCTCTCTTTTTATCAGTAGAAGGTGACTCACTATAACTAAGCTTAAAATGTATAGAAATAGGAGTATTACCCCCTTTTACTTTGTTATTTGAATAGTATTGTCTTGAAACATAGTTTAAGAGGACCAAAAATTGCAACATAAGTACTAACCACTCAAGGATTTCACTTTATGTTCATTTACTGTATGGGTAGAAGCTTTGGAAAATGATCTGGAAACTTGATGTTCCCCCAATGATCTGATACTTATGGTGGAAGATTTTCAAAGGAATTATTTATAAATATGGGCTTCCTATCCTTATTCCCATAGGTATTATTCCAACTGTGCACTTCGTTCTTGGACGATATGGAATCTCCATGCATGAAATCATCCACTATCCAAGGGAAAAAGTGGTTCGGATATAATGGGGAAATCTTATAGAGATTCTAGAGGATACGGTATCGGATCTCCCAACACTGTTGACGATGAGGTCATCCACATTCCTTGTAGAGAAGGTTTCATTATTTTGTTCATTAGAATTGATTATTTGGGTTATAAGGAACAATTACATTCTCAATCACATGTCAAAATCACATTCTTTCTCGATTTAATGAGCCACTTCCTAGATTGATGCATAAAATTGTGATAATTCTCAAAATAGTTTTTCAGGCTCTTACTCAGTTAATTCTTGATGGAGCCCCCCCCCCCCCATCAGGGATCCTCGTGACCGATATCGATGTTTCACATTCTGAGGATGGGATTCTCAGGGCTGGATTGATGGCTCAGGACCATTAAGGTAGGATCTCTACAGCTAGACAGAAGTCATGCCACACTTATTGGGAACACTGTGTTACTAAATCTCAAGCTATCCTTTTCAGTCTGATCAACACTAAATAAAATGATGGACTTCTATCAATGTTGAATTTGATTACCTCAACATCGTTAATGTTATCATCAAAAATTATTATGAACTCTAATCTTTGGGTTTCCTCATGAGGAAGATCCAGTCTTTCATTCGAAGCTTCAGGAATTTTTCTTTTCCCTTCAACAAAAGGGAGGGAAATGGGGTAGCTTGACATTTGGAAACACATAGTCATTCAGTTGATGAACACTTTTGGTTCGATTTTTTTCTTTTGTGGGTGTTCACCCTTATTTCTTCTGATCTTCATAATTAATATATCATCTTTTATTTTTCAAAAATATATATGTTCATGTATATATACATGTAAGTTTGTGTACATGTGTATATATATGTGGGTGTGTAGATGTGCATGTGTACATATAGATGTTTGTAATTGACATAAATGTTACAAATTCATTATTTAATTTATTTAAATGAATTTATCTATTTATTATTATACATATATTAATAATGTTAAAAATATATTTAATCATTTTGTAGTATTTATTAATACATATATTTATTTACTATATATATATGTGATATTTTCAATATAATTTATATGGATAATATTTATACTTTATTATTTAATATGTTTTATAATTTAATATATATTTGAAATTTATATAATTTTCCTTTTCGAATGATATTTTTTAAAAATTTTGTAATTCAAATATTTAATTATAAAATTATAAATATATATAATTTTTTCAAATAAGAATTAATGAAATTATAAATAAATTAATATATATTTTAAAAATTATAAAATTATAATAAATATATTTAAATAATAACTATATATAGTTATATATAAATACTTTTCAATTATATTTGTTTATAGTTATTAATATAAATAAATATATATATATTTAAATAATATAAAATTACAAAAAAATAATTTATTATATTTATAATTATAAATAAATACTTTTTAAATATTTTTTTTTATAAATAAAAATTTAAATATATATATTTTTAATTATTATAAAATTAAAATAAATATATTTATTATACTTTTAGAAATAAATAAATTTATATAATTATATTCATATATTTATTTACAATTGTATAAAATATTTATAAATATATTTATTTAATGTTATATATATATAAATAATTATATTAAAATAATTATAAAACAATAATAAATATATTAATTAGATTTATAATTTGTAAATATATATTTATAATTAGAATTATTAAAAAATTGTATATAATTATTATATATATACTTTCATAATTATATATAATAATATAAATAAATTAATAAGATTAGATCTTTATTATCGCCTTTTTAGAGCTGTTAAAGATACCCCTTAATCTGTGCTAAGAAAGCAGGGATAAAGTGTGTCTTTATCAGTGATACTATTTTAGTTTTGATAAAGACACATTTTATGAGTGCCTTTTTGTGTTGATAAAGGGGTATCTTTATCAGTGCTAAAAAG
The DNA here is from genome assembly GCA_963277665.1 of Viscum album. Lineage (NCBI taxonomy): Eukaryota > Viridiplantae > Streptophyta > Magnoliopsida > Santalales > Viscaceae > Viscum > Viscum album. Next base: position 527,544 of record OY728159.1, read on the forward strand.
CCCTGATACAGAGTAGTTTTATCAAAACATTCTATTTTAGCGTTGATAAAACTACTCTTTATCATCACTTTTTGGAAATCATTGATAAAATCCTTACCCAATCTTATAAAAGAACCCTAACTGGATGTCTTCCCTCTCCCACAATTCAATCTCTTGCAAAACCTTACTACTCTCATGTCATCTCTCTATCGAACCCTACTCCGACCACTTCCACCACTCTCACTGAACCCCACTATCGCCGCTCTCACCGAGCCCAACTCCCATTGTTTCCACTACTCTCACCGAACTCCAATGTCACCACACTAACGCTCTCACAGAACACTAATAACTCCTTTTTTCACCACTCTCACTCCAAATCTAATGTACGTGGTGAGTCACTACACCTCATCCCACCCCCTCACCACATCGCACCACCACTACACCAAATCGCACCACCCCTACTGGCCTATTTCATGCATTAAAACAATACAACAAGGTAATGAGGGGTAATAAGTTATGTTCCTTGTGTTTTTGTTAAATAATATCTATATTGAATATTCAAACATTTATTCTAATTGAATCCATATACAAAACACAGTACTTACATTATAAAGTTACTTTAGGAATTCCTAAATCTCACCTCAAAACATTTGTTGATTATCTGTGACAGTTTTAACATCAAATTGAAACCCTATTTCTTGAACAAACATGATTCAATATTTAATTTGGAAACAAATTCCTTGTAATTTCAATATCAATCAACTTACCATAGGTATGAATCATTGCATATTCTATCTACGTTTGATTATTCATCACTATGTTATCATGATTCTAAATATAATGAATAGTGGATTACATCTCCATTATTAACTTGCTAAAAGTAAATTTTACTTCAAATATTCATTTAAATTTAATTTGGATGATTTTTACACTAATATAATATACATCCAATGTTGTAGGAAATATCACAAGAGGCATTATCTCAACTGGAGTTGGTTATATTAGAGGTGGTGGGGATTTTGTTACTTGTGTCTTTTTGTTAGCAATTTCCTTTTAAACATCAATTATGTCTTTCTATACATCATCCAACATCATGGTCCCAAAATAAATTTCCTGAAATATTTTGGGTTTTATGTGAGTTACTATAACATCGATTTCAATGGTTATTTACTCATCCTTTTCATATTAATACTTTTCAATAAATTTGATAAACTAAATATTCAATTGATATCACATGTCTAATATGAAGACGTTCAGGTATTTATGAGTAATAGTTAAACTGAAATTATTATATCTCCTAATAAATTTATAAATTTTACTTTTATATATTTTCATTTTATAATTTTATAAATTGGTAAAACCATATACTTCGATAAATTATGTATACTTTTATAACTTATATGTAAAATTATATTGTTTTTTTATTTTATATACTTTTATAAATTATGTATATTACTTTCAATTATATATTGTTTTATAAATTGTATATAATTTTTTATTCTATATATGTATAGAATATTATATATTGATATATATATATATATACATATATGTATTTGTAATTTATACTTCTATACTTGTATGCTTTTTTCAATTTATCAATGGTTTTATACTTTGGTACTTTCATAAATTTTATTTCAAAAAAAATTATATTCTTATTTTTATAATTTTGTAGTTGTATTATTATTTTCTCAAAAAAATCATTTTGATAATTAAGATCAATTTTATTATATGAAGTATTTTGTGTTTTATATCATAACAGATAGAAGATGAATGTATTCTTTTAATTGAGTGTTGAATGAGTTTCAATATTAGCATTGTTTTTCATGGACTTCATGTTACACAATTTATCAATGGGGAACTTATTTGATTCTTTTTTAAAATCTAGACTGATAATAACACCATGGAAAGGGCATGTCCTTAACTAAATAAATCCTATAAGATATTAATCTTGACCTCACTCCCGTAAAATGTAAATTAATGTTTTACCCCATTAAAACTCTTAAACCTACTTTTCATCCAACATCACCTCAATGGTTTAAATTAGTGGAGTCCTCTACAACTACATCTTCTCTCTGATTTGGTGTTATCTTCTATGGGGGTGAGTATTAAGAAACAAAATTCAATAAAAACAATCATCGTCATCACCTTCATCTCATGAATAGTTATTATTCCATTTTTTGTCTAAGACTGATTGCCCATATCTTCTAAACATGAACCTATGTTTTTTAACTACACTCATTATTTTTCATCCCATACCAAGTACCAGTGAACATTGTTGATGAATTCAGATGATAAAACATACCACCTATGGAATAATTATTTTCTTTAATTTAATTACTCATTTCCTTCAAAGCATGATGAAATTATTTAAAACAATTAAATGTTTGGTTCCACTTTTTTAAAAGACCCCCCTTTATGTATTTATTTATTTTATTAAATATTATTATTACCAAATTAAATAGGTTGGATATGAAATGAAAATGAATGGATTCCAGTCATATGAAAAAAGAGTATGATGATAGAGTGAAAGAGTTCATCAATTTTTTTTTAACATCATTCATACAAACCATCTCAAATCCACTTTCTATGTTTACACTATTGTTATTCAACACTAATTAGTCCAGAGGAGTTGGAAGACCACTTGATATATCACAAAATAGATCAAAGTTATCAATTTTAGATGAAACATGGGGAAACAATAAACGTATATAGTGACTGGGATAACATTAGTACGTTTTATGGATCATCTAATAGGATTACAATTGTGGAAAATGAAGAAGACAATATCAAGTATGTGACTGTGTGAATAGTGATGAACATCATATTGAGGAAGTGACAATGACAACTGGAGATAGGCATTGTGATTATCCAAAATTGTTTGAGAAATTAAAGAGTTGTGTAAAGATGTCATTGTATAGTGGATGTACTAAATAAACAACATTATTAAACATACTAAAGTTGTATAATTTAAAATTTGGAAACAGATGGAGTGAAAATGGTTTTTCTGAAATACTTTCCCTTTGGAATGATATACTCCCAGAAGATAATGATCCTCCATGAAAAAAATATTATGTTAAAAAAATACTACATTCAATGGATATGATCACTGAAATAATACATTCATGTACAAATGATTGTGTACTATTTCAAAAGGACCAAAAATCACTTAACGAATGCCCAAAGTGTGGTGCTTCTTGATACAAGATAGTTTAATCTGGTCCTACTAATGCTGTATAGTACATTGAAATCATTCCTAGGTTTAATAACCTATATGAAATTGAGGATATTGCAAGGAAATTGATGTGGCATAAATATTCCAGAAATAAATATAGGAAACTTCATCACCCGATAGACTCACCTCAATGGAATATAATTGATAATGAGTATCCTAAATTTGGAAATGAGCTGAAAAAACATTGTATTCCTCTATCTAAATATAGATTGAATCATTTTTTTTAAAGAATCACTCAAATTACATGGTTTTTTATATTGGAAAATTATAACTTTCAACCTTGGTTATGCATGAAATGAAAATAAATTATGTTATCTATGCTTATATCAGGACCAAAATAACCATGTAATGATATTGATTTTTATTTTGATCCATTGATTGAATATTTGAAATTATTGTTGGATTCAGGTGTTACATTGTATGATTCTTTTATAAATGAATATTACACATTGAGATCTATGTTTTATAGTATGATAAATTACTATCATGTTTATAGAAATCTTCCAGGATATAGAATTAAAGGAACTCAAGGGTATCCCATTCAGGAACAAGGTACACAATCAGTTAGGTTGAAACATTCATTAAATATTGTGAATCTATTATGTCATAAATTTTGACCATGGTGACATAAGTACTGATCTTGGATAACATCATTCGATGGGAGTTCAAAAGAACATAAAAACTATCTCTAGTAATAGGAGATTCAATGTTTGAGAAAGTAAAAGATATATACACCGCTCTTGGAAAAACTTTTTTGAAAAACCTTAAAAAAATATTTTTGAAAAATATAATGGTTTTTTTTTTGAATTACCATAGAGGAATTTTTGTACATTAGATATTTTCTTGATGATATTCATGTTAAAGGAAATATATCTGATAGTGTCATTGGAAAATTTCTAAATGCACACGGGAAAAATGATGGAATTAAGTCTAGTTTTGAAAATATTGTCATTGGAATACAACGAGAATTGGTGCTAGAGATGGGCGTAAGTGGAATTTATCTCCTCCATCTTACATTCTTTCCAAGCATGAGAGATAGCAGTTTTTTAAATTCTTGAATGATTTAATGGTTTTGGTGGGGTTATTCATCAAATATAAAAAATATCATGTCAGTGAATTATTTAAATTTAAACTACCTGAAACACATGACATTCTTGTTTTGATGAAATATATAATTATTGTAGATTTATGTTTGATATTATACAAGAATTTTTTTAAAATATTAAACAATATTTGTTTCCTTATCAAATATATATGAAGCAAATTTATATACATGATGAAATATCCAACTATGGAAAACAATTTGACATCATATTATGTTAATTTGAAAAGTTGTTCCTATCAAAATTATTTGATATGATGGTTTAATTGATGGCTCACGTAGTGAGATATATTTTCCTATGTGGACTTATACATTAAAGATGGATTTACCCCACTAAACAGTACATGAATATGTTGAATAGTTATGTCAAAAATTGATGTCCACTAGAGGGTTATATTATGGAGTGATATATTATTGAGGAGTTCATTGAATTATATACCAACTAACTATCGGACATGGAAATAATTTTTCTATTGAAATCTAATCACATTTGGTGGCTTTTGGGTGAATGAATTTCTATAATAGATGTTGTCACAATCTCTATTATAAATCAGGAGTAAGACCACCTTTAAATTTATCATAATAGTTTATAGGTTTCCCCTTATGTTGAAACCCAAAATAAATTTTTTTTGGAATTCAAATCCATTAAGGGTTGAAATCTGGATATCAAATACACATAATCAATAATTTATAGAATGGTTTCGAGACCATAATTTCAAGCAGTTGGATGAAAATGTCAATTAAATTTTAGAATGACATCGATGGATAGCTAGAGGATCTAGTGTGAATTAATTTTCTAATGATGGTTATTTAAATAATGGTTATACATTCTATAAAAATGAACATGATGAGGTTAGTAAAATAAGAAATGGTGGAGTTACACTTGTGGATGAAGAGATGCATGTATCTGTTTCTAATGTTTGAAATCTAACTTATGTGAATATTTCATACTTTGTAATAATTAATAAAATATGGGAGTGGGATTATAAAACATTTGAAGTGCTAAATTTTTAATGAAAGTGGGTTGATAATAGGATCTTTGTTAAAATATATGAATTTGGATTTATCAAAGTGGATTTCCATAATGAAGGGTATAAAGATGAAGTATTTATAATGGAATCACTACTAGTACAAGTATTTTCTATCCCAATATCAAAATCCAAAAGTGGACAATTTCTCTATTATCATCCAATCCCACAAAAGGGTCAAATGAAAAATTCAATAGAGGATGACCCTTTCATTGGGAAGTCACAATAATTTCACTATTTCCCCATTGTTAACATGGTCTTGTCTTAGGAACCCATAATAATGGAATTTGGATTCTCAATTGAGGGTTTAAAGCCCTTCAACCTTAAAAAAAGAGTTCAATAATCAGGTTATATATTTTTTGTAATATATATTGCATTACCAAATTTTATTATTTATACACTATTTAATTTACATAATCTAAATTAAATATTGAACAAATTATATCGATAATAACTTATGCACGTGATGATGATCGTAATCCAGAGGAACAACTAGTTTCTCAATCTACTACTGCTCCTAGTGAAGAGTAATAATTACCCTTGGAACATGTTGATGCTACCAATCAATAGGAACAAAAAGGTGACAATGTTAATCCCAAATAAATAGTAGATGGTGAAGAAGCAATGTGACTAAAAAACATGAGTTTCATAGCATGACTGTGTTAGAAAAAATTATTAAGGAGAAACTAAAAGGCATAAAATTCATGGTCATATAGAATGTGTGCGGTTAACCTGTTAACCCTAACAAGTCCATGTTCAGTAGTTTCATTGGGCTCACCACTTTCAAAAAAAAGACAATTGATGTATCTTCATGTCACTATGTTGTTACCACACTTAGGACACTGATTTTGGAGAAATTATGGTAATATTATGATATCCTTTATTTATTTTCCTAAAAAATAAAATAGTTAAACATTGAATTACTCTTCATTATCCCTTGTAGAGTGTATTTATAGTGGATGAATATTATAAGAATTTTTTATTAATTCTTTCTAGAAAGGAACACATAGGTTTTAAAGCAGTTCTATCAAAATTTCATCAGAATGACACTGAAGGAAAAAATAAACCCACACCCACTACATATGTATGCACACCTAATAAGATAAGGAATGTGGGATGGGTTTACTAATCATTTTAGGGAGTTTTCTTTTTAGGTATATTTTTCCTGGTAATAATTGATTGGTAATACATATATTGATCACATTTATTATGAATATTTAATTTATGAAACAAAAACTGAGCATTGAAATGATGAACAGGTAGAAAAACCAACATACCCTTACTATAAATTAAGGACAGGGTACACTTCACTTGAAAAAATGGCACATATTTTATATCTACCATAATATATCAATGTGACATGAAACAAAAACAAAAATATGTTCTTCTGTTTATATTCATCTTGATGAATCTATATTCAAATACACTTCTATCCCATGTCATGTGATTTATAAGGAGCCACATGTAAATAAATATGGGATACTAATATATGAAAACACACAAAAATTATGGAAAAAAGTGTATGTATGACATATTAATTTTTTTTTCTTATTTAAATCGCTATTACATATAAATTATTACTAATTTTTATATATTTTTTTATCTGACCTAGACACAAGAATCATCAACTGTTATATTGTATGAATACCTACTATCAGTGGATTTGAAATAGACAGAATAGTATGGAAACATCATAGGTGTAAGTGTTGGGGTCACACCCTCAAACATATTTTGAGAAAAGAAATGATCGTGAGGATAAATATAAAGAAATGGAAGGCATGAAAAAAATATTAACTTCCCTTGAAGAAAAAAATCATTAGCAGTATGAGTTTCTAGATAATGTCATGGGGAATGAAAGAGACGAAGCACTCTAGAACAACCATTATATGATGATTTACCCCCCCCCCCCCCACCCACAAGCTCTAAGGTTATCTATTCCTCTCAAAGAGATAACTTAGATGAGGTAACAAATATTCTCAAAAAAATTTCTATGAAATGTGAAAGAAAAAAACAATGATACCCTTCTTTTACTGATATTCTATAGGGTGAAAATGTGTATGATTTATATCTATCAAAACCCACTCATCACCATGTTGTAAGGGATACAGTTCTTAATATCCAAGAATACATTCTACACAACATACCACTTCCAATAAGTTATGTGTGAGTGGGTATTATCATACCTCAGGAGCCAAGAATTGGGATACCTTTTCAACTTTATGAAAAAGATATTCATATGGTCGAACAAGATATTGGAACATTCATAGACTTCCTATCAGGTCATTTAAAAAAACATGTAGATAATGAGGTATTCATTTGAAATTTATTTTTCATGAAAAAGCGTTAACAAATAATGAAACAATTTCTAAACTGGTGAATGTTATTACAAAAGGAAAAATTCAAGGGTGTAAAATGAAAATTAAAACCAAAAAAATATAAAGTACTAACCAACGAATTGAAAATATCTTCATAAGTCACCTTCACCCCACCCATTCAATATATGCATTTACTAACATTTAAGGTTCATAAATATATAAAGTTAGAAATTGGTATTAATCACGTAGTTAATTTTGAAGAAAAAATGTATGGAGAGGCAATTAGAGACTACATTTCTCTTGATAATGTAAATGAAATCATCAAGTATGAAAGGCTTGGAGTCTTAGTTGTAAATGTGTACATGAGTTTTCTCTTCAGGATTTAATTTTCCAATAGCTTATATACCATGTAATTTAAGACTAAATAACTTCCTATTTTTTAGGTGTATATATATAAATACCAATTGAAGGTATTACCCCACAAACATAAATATGGAACCATTAGTCCTCACATCACTTATATAGACAAAAATAAATAAAAGAAAAGAAAATTGATGAAATAGTGAAAAAAATAGAAAAATCATTTGAACGAAAACTAATGGATGAACAAATCTTCTTAATACCAATGATGTAGGGGTACAACACTAAAATTTAACTATATAAAATATATTTTCATTACATTCATTACTTATTACTTTTTTTTAGGAATCATTCGATACTCATTGCAGTAAATTTGAATACTCCAAATATTTATTTTTTGGATTCACTGAATGGATTCCCGACATACAAACCACACGTGATGACATTTCTCAATTTTTAATACACTACAGCGAACATTTTTGAACAAAACTTCAAGTTATATATTTTATATTACATTTTAATGAGAATATTGTTATAATAAGGAAGTGTTCCAATATCGTGAACATCCTTGAATGAGGACAGTCCATGCGCACATAAATCCTAATAATTTCTACATGTAGAAAAGTATCATGGTATATATAATAATATTTCAAAATCCAAACACATATCAAAACAAATTAATTTTTTTTATAAATGTTATTTTAGTGTTTGAAACAAAACAATTGAAAATATTTTGGTCATTAAGATTGTAAATTTTTTAAATATATCATGTACCATCAAAAATAGTGTCCCTTAAAAGATATTTTATAAGATAACAACTATTTAATTTAAAATATTCATTAATACTTTCTATATTTACATTTCTCTAGAACTACTATGACTGTGAAAAATCCTTATATTCACAAGATGAAATTGATTTTCTTAGTTTCGAATGGGATGCATTCCTGATGGAAAAATGTATACATGTACCTTGAAGATGTGACTTCCAACTTATTATTTAGTAGATTTTCTCATCATTTATCTAATTTTTTAGTAAATTTCCCCAACATTTATATCTCAGACTAATTTTGATAATTTTAAAATATATCATAATGAAATGACCTTGTGTGATATTGGACTTCGTGACTTCAACTTTGATTACGAAAATAAGAAAATGGGTCAATGATGTATACTAAAATCATGAAAAGGTGAATTTATACTACCATTAAAAAAATAAAGAGGGTTTAATGAGTAGGTTGAAGTGTTTTTTAATATACTATTTTTTCTATATAGTATTAGATGTTTACTATTAAATTAAATTCCTGAATACTCATGTAGAAAATGTCTTCTACACATGATGATGTTACCAATCATGTGGATGAATAGACTATAATATTGGGAGCCCTTTGAAAAGATGTAAAGGTAATGTTATGATATAGTTTCTCAATTCAACTAAAAATTTATAAAATGAAATGTTGATTTAATTTTTATTATTCCATGTAGAGTTCATTTATTTTAGAACATGTTTATCCATATTTGATGCCATTATGCACATAGACATCCACATACTTCTTCTCCCTCAAAACATTTTCACCACTGTAGTGTTGGAATTTATCACTTCCTTCAAGTTACCTCCACTCCCTTTGCAGGAAGAGAAATGAAGCTACCTATACTCAATCACATAGGTAATATTTGATTTTTCACAGTAAAATCATTTTCTATAGAAGTAATGTAGCAACCCCGTTTTTAGGTAAGTAACCCATTATTCTTTTTACATATGTAGATTGTTTGGGTGAAGTTTGGGAGGGTTTGGAGTAATTTTGAAATGTTTTTATGTCTTTTTTTAAAGGCACATAGTTGGTTCATGATTAGTGGAAATGGTGAAACTTCTATAGGAAACTGTGCATAGTGATATAAAGGCTAGGGGGAAGGTGCATGAGTAGGCGTACAGTTTTTCCAAACCGTATAGCTACCCAGGAGAAACTCTACAAACTAGTAAAGTTGGATTTTTCATGTTTGGAACATGGTTTGTCTAACTATGTGGGACAACCGTGTGAGGTACTCCTTGAGGATGATTTTGTCACATGATTATCACATGGTTTTTCCTAACCATGCGACTAACATTGCAATGTTCAAAAACAAGATCCTAAAAAAGTGTATTTGGGTCGTAATTAAGTTTTATCCATTAGTTTTCCCCCAAATCACACATATCTAGATATTCCTTCCTATCAAATGTTGTGGAACCCTTCCTCATAGAATTGGATGTGATCTGGGGGAATTTTATGGTATGTTAATTCCCAATTCTTGTGGTAAGTCATTGTTTATGGTAGTTTTTCATGTTTTTTCATAGATCTACGGCATCCCCACTCTCATTTTATATGATCTAGTACAACTTATATATATATATATAAGGTCTTTGATGCCAATCATGGTTATATCTGGACTTTTCGATGATAGGGGAAGATATCTAAGGTGGTTTTTTGGATATTAAATCAGGATTTGTAGGTGGTTTTATGACGTTCATCATTTTCACCAAAATTCCTAAGGTAGGTGTCTTCACTCTTGACTCCTCTTATTAGAAATTGAAGGATTAGTTTCAAAAGGTTTAAATTGATTTATATTTATAGTCAAATTAGTGTTCAAATAATGGTAGAAACCTTTTTTAGTGATGGTCTTTGGATCTTTGGAAAATGTTTGTTTTTTGTGAAAAGTGATTTGTGGATTGATTTTAAAAATAGTTGTTTAGTTTGAATTGTGTAAATGGTTTTTTGTATAGGTTTTCAATAAAAATTATTCTTTTATTGAAATTTTTTGGCATGATGTTTTTGGAGTGGTTTGGCATAATGGATTGGCATGTGTTCATATTTCATTTTATGAGGCCCGATTGAAATATAAATTAGTGCTCAAGGAAAAAGGTGTAATGGAACATGGGATTTAATTACCTTGTAATATCTTGGTAGATCGATGTAAATCACTCATGATTATATAACTTTCACATGGTCATGCATGTGAGGATATATGGGTTTGTTAATTGGAATGGAATATTCCAAAAATGGAATATGAAATGGTTTTGAAGAACTTGCATGGTTTCTTCCATGGAAAATCATTTTTGTTGAGAAAAGTATTTTGACTAGAAATTGTTTTGGTTCTTTTATAATCTATTTTAAATTATTTTATATAATTTGTTTATATAAATGTTTCAAATTATTCTATCGTAGTGGCATGAGTTGGTAATTCATTTGGGGAAAGCCTACTGAGTTTCATTAGTCACCCCCAAATTGTCACATTGGTGTGTTTCTAGATATTATTTATCAGGATACTAGTAAATGTAAGTTATCACACATATTTAGTGATTAATTGTGATACTTGGATTGTTTTATGGAGTTAAATCATAGAGAATTTTAGGATATATGGAGTTATGTATTAGAGTCTTTGAGATTTTTGGGTTTTGTATATGCACTTTGATGTAATTTTCTTCCATTATGGTAATATTTTATTGGTTGGTTTTAAAATAAATGATACTGTTGTGAGTTTTCTTACATTTTTACCATGCATCAAGTAATGGTTAATTTGTTTTTGGAATTTTTGTTTGGGTTGTTTTATTTTTATAGGGAAAATATCCCCCCATCTATTAATGAATCCCATGGAATTTATTTCCAGCCATTGGAATCATGGGGATGTATCTTAAGGCCAAGTAATGTCTGTATGCCTTCTCAAGACAATGATTCGTGGTAGGACTTTACAAGTGGTACCATCTTGTTCTTCGATGAATAACAAGTGGTCATCAGTTCTACTAGTCTTGGATTTGAAATTAATTTTTGTTTATTCCTTGATTTGGGATGGTATAAAGGAGTTGGATTTTCAAGACTTGAAATGTAAAACATAAAAGTTATATCTAACCTTTTTATGATGAACATGAAGTTACCATGGAGTTGGGTACATAAGTGTTTTGGAGATACTTATAGGAATTAAAATATCATTGTCATGGGTTTAGATAATGAGATGATCATGACATGCATTATAGAAATTACTTCCCACTAAGATCACATATTTCATTTTGAGTAATGATTTATGATTTTGAGTAAATTTATAGATTTTTAAAAGTCCTAAAATGGTTTCAAAAATGTCAGATTTTAAAAAAGTGAATGATAGTGATAATTTGAAAATGGTTTGATTTTCAAAAGAAAGGGGAAATTTTAAAAATGGTTGAACAAGGGAATATTGAATTTTGGAAAGAAATGTTGTGAAAATATGATATGGTATATGTTGAAATTGTTAATCCTTATGTTTCTATAGAGTGAGACATATGGTGTTTGTCTTGGTTATAGGAAATGGCACTCGATAGGCATTGTACAAACCAACTGGAAGAAGCTGCTGAGAATGTAGTTTCACCTAAGACACAGGTGAACCAAAAACTAGTTCATAGTATAGGCCAAGATTTTCAGTCTGTTTATATAAGGAATTTAAGGGATAGACCAAGGAAATTTGAACATTTCGTTTAGTTCTAGAAGTAGAATCTGCCCATTTTTTAGAGATATTTAGAACCAGAGAAGGCATAGGTGTGGCTGAATATGATGAATTGAATCTTAGATTTCCTTGGCACGCCATTAGAGTTGAAAGTAAATCTAGTGATGTATATACTATAGGATCCTATATTCCAATAGTGGAATTAATAATTTCAAACTAAATTAGACTAAGGCCTTTCATGGGATTATTTTGAATGATTTTTCAAAAAACAATTATATCATCATATGTTTAGGATTTCAAGAATTATGGACTTCTTCATCTTAAAATATGAGATATTCATAGTGATAGATTTTGGGGATAATTTTATGAATCCATTCTACTATACACCCAATGTTTCTATTATTGTATCTGTAAAAGCACAAATTTTTGAATCGGGGATTATGAAAGAGATTCAATTAAATATTTATGTGGTTTTTATAATGTATTATAAAGAGATAGCCAATAGAGAGACAGTGGAAAAAAGGGACATCTCATTATCTATGAGTGGAGGAAGCATGTTAATACCTAAAGGAAATGGTGGGAACTCTACTGATCGGAGAAAGAGGAATAGGGAAACTTATTTCCAATGTACATGAATGCCTCAAAATTAAATCACTGGTTCAACGAATCTTCATCCAAGACTCACAACTAAAGATATGTGTTTCCAATGTGGTACCTTTGACCACATGAAGTGAAAGTGCATGGAACCACCAAGAGAATTCCCAAATTCTAACAAAATGTGGAATCTTCAATGCTACTAGCTCATTTCTATGAGGTCAAATATTTGGACACTTCTTTTCTATTATAGGCGTTTTATGATTTGATAGGTCGAGAACAACATAATACATCTCATTAGTAGAAAAAATCTATCCATGGTGATTCCAAGAATAACACGACACCTAAGTACGGAAAATCTCAGCATGGAAATAAGGAACAAAGTGCAGCAAGTAAGAAATTATATGGAGCTGAGCAAGTTATTGTGGATGATAAATCTAGACCATCGATGGAGAGAGTTAAGATTATTTTTAATTCTACATTTATTAATGATTTGTTTGATATAGGTTATTCTCATTCCTCTATTGATTCCCATGCATTAGATTTTCTAGGTTTAAATGTTGAGATGATGCCTTCTATGTTTAAAAAAAACTTTAGGATAAAGATAATGTTAGGAATTTGTGTGTAAAGAAGGTTATATAAGTCTTTATGGAGACAAGAAGATATGGTATTTCTCATTTCATGATATGGGTGTCTGTGATATAATCCTATGTATGGATTGGTTGACTATGTTCAAGTCTCACATTGACTATTATACTAGAATGGTTAGTTTCATGACTAATGATAGTGTCAAGCATTTCATTAAAGGAGGCAAGAATGTAAAGGAACATTCAATTAGATTTTTGGAACTAGAAGTTGGAAAAATATCATACTATATGGAATCTTTGACATTGTAATCAATAGAATAGATCAAATATAGCATTTTTTTAGTTTTTGTGGATAAATTTCCAGATTTCTTTCCTAAACTTTTCTTAGGTTTCCCACCTAAAAGATAAGTGGAGTTTATGATTGATAACCTAATGGAGACTAGTCTTATTTTCCTTCAATATTACTAGATGAAACCAATATAGTTAAAGGAATTGAAAGTGCAGTTGGAAGTGCTGGAAAAAAAAGGGTTCATTTAGATGAGCACTTCTCCATGGGAATCACCAGTCTTGTTCATCAAAAAGGTATATGGAACCTTTTCTCTATGTGTGGATTATCATAATCTTAACCAAGTTAAAATAAAGAATCTATATCCACTTCCAAAAATTTATGATCTATTCAATAGTGGGAGATCATTGGTTCTCTATGATTGAATTGAAATTAGTATATCACCAATTGTGGGTTTAGAAAGAGGGTATTCCAAAGACATATTTGAAGAGTATATACAGCCATTATAAGTATTTGGTGATGCCTTTTGGTCATATGAATCCACCATCAGTATTATTGAATTCTTGAATTGAATATTTCAAAGGTATATGTATTCTTATTGGTGGTGTTTATGGGTGACATATTGGTGTATTCAATGACAAGGGTAGAGCATGACGAACACTTTGCAACATTGTGTGGACTCTTGAGAGATGATTGTTTGCATGTAAAAATATCAAAGTGTGATTTTTGGATATAAGGGTTATGTTACCATTGTCATTTAATATCTAAAAATGTGTTTATATGGATCTAAAAAATATAAATGTTGTTATATATAGGAAACTATGAAAGAATGTCTTCAAGATACACAGTTCCCTTAAATAGGCTAATTATTATCGATGATTTTTCATGAATTTTCATGACTAGATTCACCTATGATATCTTTTACAAGAAAAAATGTTCCATTTTAATGGAATTTTGGATGTAATTTTTTTTTTAAGAGTTTAATGAACACCTTACATTAGTACCAATCTTGACTTTTCTAGAATCAAGACAAGGGTACGCGGTGTATTATGATGCTTTGGGGTTTGGGTTGGGAATCATTCTCTTACAGCAAGAACATGTTGCTTCATATGGCTTAAGGAATTTATTTTTACATGATAATAAATACCAAACACATGATTTTGAGTTATCTATCATATTCCATGCTTTGAAGACATGGATTCATTACCTCTTTGGTGAGAAATTTACATTGTTTACAGATTATAAAAGCTTAAAATATATTTTATCACTAAGGGATTTGAATATAAGACAAAAAATAAGGATAAATTATATAAAAATGTTTGACTTTGACTTAATGTATACCCCAGATAATGGAAATAATGTGTAAGATGCCTTAAAAATAAATTCATATGTGTAGCTGGAAAAGGAGGTGTTGGATTAGTGGCAGTTGATATAATTAATAATAATCATTAACATGGAATGTGAAGACCAAGGTGAAGTTGTGGATATCATTACAGTTTTTTTGTTCCTACTTTTTTTGAGACAGTCAAAAAGGAATAATGTGTTGCTATGATGCTAAAACTCAATGACCGAGAGACCATTGAGTGTTAGAGGCTAGATATGAGTTCAGTGTTGTGGTTCAAAAATCATATGGTCGTACCTATGGCATTTTAGGAACAACTTCTTAATACTTACTACCATTCAAGATGTGATATTGATCATGGAATATAGAAGATTTATAAGTCATTGAAAAAACTATTTTTGGGGGTATGTATGAAAATGACGGTGGGTGAATTTGTTTCTAGATTATTTACTTGTAAATAGTTTAAGGAAGAATATTATTGTCCAGATTGTATGTTGTAGTAATTACCTATTCATATTTGGAAATAGGAGAAAATAGTCAAGAATTTTGTAATAGTAATCCTGATAATGGTTTGGAAACATCATTACATATGGGTGATAGTGTATCAACTCACAAAGTCATACCATTTTATCCCTATTCATAAATCTCAAATGGTGGAGGACTTGTCAAATATCTATATCTAAGAAGTGGTAAAGAGGCATGGTGTACTAGTTTTGATAATGTTAGATAGAGATATAAGGTTTAAATCTATCTTCTATAAATCCTTAAAGAATTCCCCTGGAACTTAATTGACTATGAGTACAGCGAATCATCCATAGATGTATGGGAAATATCAAAAGATGATACAAATATTGGAAGACATGATACATGCTTATGTAATGGAATTTGGTGGCTCATGGGAAGATCAAGTACCATTAGTGGAGTACTCATATAACAATAATTATTCGTCCTTGATATATATGGATCATTTTCATGCTTTTTATGGGAAACATTGTCACTCTACACTTTATTGATTGGAAACAGGTGAGACTTCACTAGATGGGTTATGCCTTGTCCAATAGACAATGGAGAAGAATTAGTTGATCAAGAAATGGATTGATATGGATCAGATTCATAAAAAATAATATACAGATCATCTGAGATGTCCATTTCCATTCGACATGAGTGATCATGTGTTCTTGAGGATCTCTCTGTGGCTTGGACATCATCGTTTTGGGAGGCAGGCCAAGTTATCAACACGATGTATATTCCCATTTGAGATAAATTAATGTTTTGGTGAGGTAGAATATTGGTTTTCAATTCCACCATGGTTCAATGTGATGAATAATGTGTTTCATTTATCTTAGTTGAAAAAGTATCATCATGATCATGACCATGTGATTCTATGGGATCATGTCGACCTAGATCTAAAAGCTTCATTGGTGTGCTAGTTCAGATTGTACATAGGTAAGATAAATTTTTGCATGGAAAAAGAATCATTCTAGTATAGATTTTGTGGAAACATGGTAATACTTAGAAAGATACCTTGGAATGGGAGAAGTTAATGAATGATCAATGGAAAAAACTCTTTCAAGACTATATTTATTTTCTACTTTCCAAGGACAGAAATACCAATTGTTGGGAGAATGTAGCACCCCCCAGTTTCAATTAAGTAACCCTTTCTTTATTAGTTTTACGTTTGTAATGTTTTTGGGTGAAGTTTTGGAGGGTGTTTAATAATTTTGGAATGTTTTTGGTCTTTTATAGTACTTAATGATAGGAGAAAGGTTTGTTTAAACCATTCAGATCCTACAGGAAACTATGCATAGTGAGACATGGGATAGGGGGAAGGTTCACAGGTAGGTTCATGGTTTGTTCAAACTGTGTGGTCACCCAGGAAAAATAATGAAAAGTGGGATAGTGGTATTTTTCAAAAATGGATCATGGTTTTTCTAATTTTGTGAGCCAACCATGAAAGGTCCTCCATGACGTTGAGGTTGGTGCACAATTAACACATGATATTTCATAACCGTGTGACAAATCATGCATGGTTTAAAAAAATCCAAAAAATGTGGATCTGGGTTGGGATTAAGTTTTAGACCATCGTTTTTACTCCAAATCGGCCCTAACTCAATATTACTTCCTCCAAAAAGTTTTAGAACCCTTCATAATTTAATTGGAAGTGATTTGAAGGTGTTTCTTGGTATGTTGAAGCCCAATTCCCATGGTAAGTAATTTTTTATGGTTGTTTTCGTGATTTTTCTTATATATACTTAATTACCTCTCTCGGTTTCTTAGATCAAGTTCACTATGGATATATATAAGGTTTTTTATGCCAATCATGGTCATATTTGAGTTTTTTATTATAGGGGAAGATATTTAAGGAAAGTTTTTAGAGATTCAACCCTATTTTGTAAGAGTTTTTTTGACGTTCTTCGTTTTTACCAAAATTCCTTATGAGGTTGGATTAACTCTTGACTCCTATTATTAGAACATGAAGGATTAGTTTTAAATATTTGAAATTTATTGAATGTGATTGTGAAATTGGTTTGAATATCCTGGTAGAAACCTTCTTTAGTGACTGATTTTGGATTTTTGGATATTTTGGATTTTTGGCGCAATGTTCTTAGTTTTTTTATTTTAAAATATTGATTTTAAAAATGGTTATTTGGTTTGAATTGTGGAAAATGGATTTTTGGAATAGTGTTCAACAAAAATTTTGTTTTATTGAAATGGTTTCACCATGATTGTTTTGGAAGGGTTTGGAATAATGGGTTGATGTGTGTTTATATTTTATTTTACAAGGCCTAGTTGAAATATGATTTGGTGCTTACTACCAAAGGTGTAATGGAACATGGGATTTAATTACCATGTGATGACTTGGTAGATTGATGGGAAACAGCTCATGAGTGTGGAACTATCATATGGGAATGAATATTGGATGTGTGGGTTTATGAATTGGGATGGAATATGAAAAAAGGGAATATGAAATGGTTTTGAAGAACACTCTCAGTTGCTTCCATGGAAAATGGTTTTGTCTTGGAAAAAAATATTCATAGAAATATTTTTTGTTTTGTGATACTATAATTTAAATTGTTTTATATAAATTTTCTAACTTTATCTATCATAGTGGCATGAGTAGGGAGGTCATTTTTGGAAATCATGTTGAGTTTAATTACTTACCCCTTCTTTAGAACTTTTTTTCTTTTGCAGATATTGTTTTTTGCGAATATGTAAAAGGTATTGTATCGCACTTATTTATTAATTCTTCAGGATAATTGGTCTTTTTTGTGGAGTTAGGGCATGGAGTGTGTTGGGAGATGTTGAGTTATATCCTGGAGTCTTTAATATTTTCTGGTTTTTCTTATGCATTTTGATATAAATTTTATTTCTTAGTGGTACCCTACTATATTTTGGTTTTGATATAAATGGTATTCAATTGAGTTTTATTAAATTATTATCATGCATCATGTAGTGGTTTTTTTGGTTATGGCATGTTTGTTTGAGTTGTTTTTTTAAGGTAAAAGTGTTCCCTGTATATTAATTAATCCCTTGGAATTTATTGATAGCCTTTTCTATCTTGGGGGTGTCTCTTAAGGCCAAGTATTGTCCTTCGGTCAAATTAAACCAATGAGGAGGGGTGGGGCATTACAAGTAATGTATTTCGTTATATTTAAATTTAATTTATTTATTTTTAGTATTACTAACATAATTATTATATTCTTATACATGTGAATTCTTCTTTCTTTGAGTTGGGGTGGTTTTTTCGAAGATACTCATGATCGTGAGATATTGGATTTTGAGGCTACAACTAAGACAATGAAAACAGTGAAATCAGTCAAGAATGTATACAAACGTTATGAAAAGATGAATTTATACTAATTATTTAATTAATTTTCTCATCATTTTATCTACTATTTATAATCTAATTTCCTTATCATTTTTATCTAATACTTATTTAGTGTTTTTCATAGATCTTTTTGGAAGTCATATTTTTCATTCAAATATCTTCAAAATTTCAAAAATTATAGAACATTTTCATTTATAAAGAGAAAGGAAACATCATGCATCCTAAAACATAAGTGTTTCAAGGACCATGGGTTTTCTCTTCCCTTATAATTGAACATTTTCTCACTTTTTTGACCTTTTTCATATAGTTAAAAGCAAAAAATATATCACATACTCAATCATCCACAACTTAATCGGATACAAAGTGTACTCGATATGAATCCTATTGTATGCTCTTAGTTTATAATTTATATTTTTATTAAAAATACACATCACATACTCAATTGTATGTGTTTTAATTTAAAATGGTCATTAATTTTAGTAAAAAGAAAAATTGACATAATTAAGACCAAGAAAACACATTTGGATTGTTTTGAAACATTTGGAAAATGATCTATAAGTAATTTGTGACATGTAGGAATCAATCCCACCTCAATATGATACATGGTGTGGCTGGTATAACTCCATGTGGGTATTTTTATTTAAACATGACATTAGTTTTAGTAAAAATAATAAGTGACATGTAACATCTCATGTATTTGGATTAGGTCAAGATCCTCACCTGTTTTGATATTTTTTCTGATGTTGGTGGGTATGCCAATTTCTTTTTTGATCATTAGAACTTAATTATGATTTCTCCTTCAATCCAATACCTTTATTTGAGATGGTTTTATAGGTTTAATAGAATCATCAGGTGTTCATATGGGTTTCGGGTGTGTCGGAGGCTCGAAGGCTTAATTTTGGAGCAGTGGAGGTTAAGGAGCACAGTTAGATCTAACTGTATAGCCTCTTAGTGAAAATTATGCATCCCCTTTTATCATTAATCATGATTATAGGAAGTTGTTCGTGGGTGGGATTCCAATCCATGTATTAAAATATATAGTATTTGTAGATCCTTCTACATAATTTGTGTATTGTTTGTCAAATAGCACGCAAGCCACATAGTTGGTGGCATTTGGGAAGTACCTCTACACTATAGAAGACAAGGTTTGAACATGGTTAGGAAAATCAATGTGGTCTATCCATGAGGGGATTGGTTTCTAAGTTGTTGGAGCCACTCAATTTCTACATAGTTTAGAAAAACAGGTGATCTAACTATGCATCCTCTTTAAAGGGTGCAAATAAATTCCTACTCATCCCTCATTATACCTCATTCTCATTTCCTTCTCCTATTATTTGATCAAAAAAATAGTGGGGGTGCCTCTTTTAATCCCCTCATAGTTTTTGATCCAAATATTATTTCTGACCTTCATTGTTCAATCCATTTTGAGTTTTGGATCCATTTTAGTAAGGTCATCCAGTCTCCTTCTTTATTTCTTCTTTTCCCTCACCACAAGGACTACTAAATCTCTTCAAGTCATTTTGTATAATTTTAATTGTTTTCTTTTAAAACATTTATTTCTCCCAAATCGATAGGAGTTAGAGTCTAAGATCTTATGTGCCTGTTTATTTGTTTACAAGGTAGGTGGTGCTTTATTCTTATTGAGATTTCATGAGTTTTTGGTGGGATTTAGAATTCAGTTATGTTGGATGAGTGAGACCCTTTAATTTTAAGTGGTTATTCTTAATTAATTAATTTCTCCTTATGATATGACTATGGGAATGATCAATTGAGACTAAAAATGGTTGAGCCATGAGAGGGGTTTGGACCTTGGTGCAATTAGGTACAGTCATGTCATTTTTATTAAATTGATTTGTTTTTGTTAAATTGATTTGTTTGTTTAATTTTAGATGTGAAATTAAATTGTGTTTAATTATTTAGTTAATTAGAATTGATATATTTATAAAATTTCAATTCACTGTGAGGCAATACTAAGATCCATGGGGTTGTGACAAGCATGTCCCAATGATTTAGATAGATATGGATCTCCAACTTGAGGTGATGTGATCGTCAGGATGGTCTTGGCCAGAGAAATTTGGGTGTTTTTTTGACATTGGTTAGAATAATCGGTCATCATATGAGGTTGCTAGGACATCAGTTTATGAGAAAGGCTCATGTGATTTAGGATGTAATTACCCTCACACTTGAGAAACATGGTAGCAGGGGGACGAGGTTCTAGGAATTGGTGTGCCAGAGGTTCAAATTTGGTGATTCTAGCTCACCTGTATTATCCAAATTGCAATATGGAGTCTTCTTAACATAGGTTGACTCAATGATGAGGTTGTTTTTACCAATTTTTTGGGAAGATGCTGCCATTATTTTTTGTTTAGGTAAATGGTTAGAGGTGATTACCATTAAAATTCATAGGGATGGTAAGGATCCATTGAAGGATAGAATTGAGACTACCAGTTGGGGACAATGATCATCATGCATGAGGCCTTTGGATCAAGATAATTTTGGAGGAAATACATTTCCATTCATTAGGATTTTGGTTGTTGAGACGACGATGGTTACTATTTGAGGAAAAGTATCACTGTTCCTCATGAAATCATCTTTGATTTGACAGGGAATTTTGAATAGGGGTCTGAGGAACCATATATGTATTGATTTGGCATTCCTTCAGGATGTTGGTTACTCGGTTGATGGCACGTGGTGCTGGTTGGATTTCGGATGTGGAACCCAAAGGTTCACCTTAATCTATTCTAAATCATAGGATACCTTGATCTTTGATCTAAGTATCCCCTCCTCCCCATTGATTCTAGTGTTTTCCAAATTATGTGATTGCTTCTTGGTGGCTATTGAGAACCAGGGAAGCTTTCTTTTTTTTAAATGCATAACAGTGCTCTTATTTATTTATTTTTTGTATAAAAATACTATGTTAGAAATGTAAGGTATGAATATGTGGTTGGTACCATACTAAGACATATTCTCACACCCTACACAGGCCCTTCAAGGAACATATTAAATTTATGATATTGCGTTGTGGTAAATATTATGGCTCAAGAAATGGATCGTAGTGGTTGTGAGCATGGTATGGAAGGAAAGGGACTATTGTTTTGTGACTTATCTTGAGTTACCTATTTATTTTTCCTTTTTTCAGCATGTCTATCAATTTATGCACTGATTTTCAGCGATTGGAAACCCCTTTATTAATTATTTTATTGTACAACTTGTATTGAATGCATGTTGTATTTTAAATTATACAAATGCTATGATTTGTTAGAGTATGTTGGTCTTTTTTTTCAATTATATATCTATTATAATATTAGTATAGCATCACCAGGGGTATATTATCCTCATTTTAATATTCCTATAGCATTTCCGGTAGCCTATAGCCTTTGGCGTATAGGGAGGCACGGCTAAGTCCAGTGGCACTCAGCCCTAAAGCACTATTAGGGAGGATAATCGGGTTAGGATGCTACAAATAGTATCAAAGGGGTTTTTTGTACATATTTAATTGTTTTACTATTTCAATTTTGGTTTATTGTAGATTTTTATATTTTTGTAATTGGGTTTAAACTCGTTCTTGGGTGCCTACAACACCATGCTTGGGGAATGAACCAAGTTGCTAGGGGTGAGAAATTTTTCTTCTTCTATTCCCTATTTTACAGTTGATGTTATTTCTAACTTCAGTGGTATACTTGTAGTCTATATTTTTACTCATTATGACATGTGACCTTGTCTTGGTATGGTAAGGAATGTGTTTTGGACCCTTGAACCGGTATAGGAATGGGTGTTTGTTAGGTTTTTTATGAATTCTTATTCTTTTGATTAGGCGGATATTAGGATTGTAATATCTATATATTCATGTTATGTGATATAAATTTTCTTGTTAAATGTGATGTGTTATATATGTTTATATGTGGGCCTGGATCTTATAGGATCTGGCAGGTAAGATGGTGTGGGGTGATGTTTACCACTAGGTTGGGTGATGTGTTCATCAGTTTGAGGCATTTTGGTTCATCAGGATGGATGTTGCCTAGGGAATATTCATACATGGCTCTATTATGGGTGAATAATGAGTCCATGGGGCTGGGATTTCTTGTGACATGGTTGTAGTGGGGAAGGTTAATGGTAGTGAGTTGATGTTTTTTATTATTGCTTTACCTATTTGCGATATATATGTGTGTGTGTGTGTGCATGCACGTGTGTGTGTGTGTGTGTCTGTGTGTTATCTAATATTTCTTACATGTAATGGTATTAAACAGGTTTCCACATGGATGGGCTCCATTGTGGAATCAGGCGGGTGGTGAAAGAGTGCCACTAGAGCTGGAACATGTTGAGACCCCTAAGGGTTAGGCAGAGTATGATCTGTATGTATAGGCTGAAGCATAGGGTTAGACATAGGTTCTGGTGTAGGTGGATCAGTCTTCATATTTGACCAATTTGGGGTCATTGCTTGATGAGTAACTATGAGTGATCCTGATTCGTGTCATCTAGGGGATTGATAGAGGATCTTAGGGATAAGATCCTTCAGTGGAATATTTTACATGAGGGTTACAGTCAAAGAACCCAGCACTATTTTAGGGTGATGGTTTTCCAAAGATGACTGATAATTGGATTGAGTTAATATAGATGATTTTCAAGAAGCTGGAGATGCTTGCCGAGCTGAGGGTGAAGCTAGAGACCTACATGCTAGGAGAACCATCAAAGGGCTGGAGGGGAATACTGGTTCATGTGGGAAGACTTGAGGGACTATCTTGAATGACCTTTAAGGCTTGGTTCTTCAAAAAATTATTCCCAGAGACACTAAGTATGGAGAGAGCACATGAGTTCTTGAGCATTGAGTAGGGTGACAAGTCTATTATGGACTATGCAGTAATGTTCTCTGAATTGTCTTGCATCATTCCCAGCATGGTTAGAGAAGACACCTTGAGGGTGAGAAATTTTTAGGATGGTTTACAACATTCCATTCAGGTGTATATGAACATATTTAGGTTCACTTGATTCATAGAGGCAATAAATCAAGCGCTCATATACAAGGGAAACTTGATGGATAGGTCTTACTTGATCTGGTTGATGGTGTTAGGTGATTTCAATGGTGATGCTTCAGATATTAGGAAGTGTGGACATGAAAGGTTCTAGTAAAGAAGTCAACCTAAGGAATCGAGTAGACCAGCTCAGAGTGGGTCGTTGATGATGTGTGTAATGCCCCAAACATTTATTAATTTAATTTTCTCCAATACTATAATTATCTTATATGTTATAAAACACATTAATAATACTAATTCATATATAATTTTTGATGTCATTCAATTAAGTATTTTCAATGATATATTCGATAATGCACTTGGTTTATGTTGAATTGTGCAGGAAATAGGTTACCAAAGTTTTGAATGAAGAAATGGAGAAAAGTGTAGATTTTCCTATTACACATCATGAAACCTATATTCATATTGTGTAATAGTGTCTCACAAGATGTCAGATGTCATGAACCAAGCCATGACTTGGGTCGTGAAGTTCGGGAGAATAAGACACATTACATGACATGAGTGGAAGGTACACATCATGAACCACATGTATGAGAAATTATCTCAGAATATTTAGCTGGATAGAAGATACACGTCATGAACACAGGAGTCATATCATGAAAGTGGTTAAAAATTCAAACCAAATACAAGATATGTGTGAGATACACATAGATACAGAATCTGTGAAAGTCGAAGTACTGACAAAGAAGCTCAAATCATTTCAAATTCTTATTGCACAACCCCCTCCTACTCCCGTAATGGAGATACAATCATATGAGATGAGTGGTGGCATACATCCTTACCAAGATTGCAAGGAAGGAGTTGAATACCAACAAGATTGTAAATATGTCATGGAGTGATAATAATACCAATAGAGGCATTCTCAATAGAAACCTCAGAATAACCAATGATATTTTCAAAAGTGAAGTGGTCCAACACTGTTTTGGAACCAAGGA
Organism: Viscum album; assembly: GCA_963277665.1. NCBI lineage: Eukaryota > Viridiplantae > Streptophyta > Magnoliopsida > Santalales > Viscaceae > Viscum > Viscum album. The sequence goes on from OY728159.1 coordinate 552,612, forward strand.
CCACAAGGGTATCCACCAACAAACATAGTGGCAAGACCTCAGTAATAGATGAAACAACAACCCTTACCAAAAATAACTCAGTAACAATTACAATCTGTTTAGCCTAGACCTCAGCAATAACCTCCTACTCCTCAATGTAACCTAGAAAACCTCTTAGATACTTTCATTCAAAAATTAGATCAGATAATGACAACTTAGGAAATGGAAATGAAAAACCAAATAGATTGTTTCTGATAGATTACTAGATACCCTACCTAGTAATATAGAGACGTACCCAAGGGAGGAAGCTAAAGCAGTAGTGTTGATTAGAGGGAATATATTATTATTTTAATAACCAATTTGAAGAGATTAAAGGAAAAATTGAAATCCTAGGAAACAACCACCAGTAGAATAATAAGTTGAAAAAATCACACCTCAAGAAGTATCACCAGCTGAATGTGACCAAACTTCTGAGCAACCTAAGGAACCAGTTTATATTGCCCCACCACCATACAAGAAACCTCTTCCTTACTGGGAAAGAGAAACATAAATATGAAAAGAGGCATAATACTAGATGTTCCTAGAAATGGTCATGCAATAGCACATCAACATACCATTTGCAGAATCCACTTCCCATGTTCCAGTTTATGAAATATTTATCAAGGATATACCATCCAACAAAATTAAAATATAAGATCTTGGGGTCATCTCATTACATCATGAATTCTCCACTATTGTGGAATATAAAATCCCACCAAAAATGATAGATCCTATAATTTTTTCAATTCCATGTGCTATTGGATAGTGAATGTTTGGATGAGATCTTTGAGATGTTGGATACAACATGAAATTAATTTCAATAAGTGTTCTCCAGGACTCTAAGAAATCCAACAACTATAGTAGCACTACAAATCAATGGTCGATTTGTGATGTACCCCAAGGGAATTTTGGAAGATGTATTGGTTAAAGTCAGAAAATTTATCTTTCCAACATACTTTCTAGTTTTGGACATGGAAGAAGAAGGTGACATCCCCGTTATACTTATAAGACCATTACTAGAAACAGAAAAGGATTTGATGGATGTGAATCAAGGATGTATTATATGATGATTTGGAAAAGAACATGTAGTGTTAAACATGGTAAAATCTTCCCAAAAATTAGACAATGTTTTTTATTGAAACATTGTATGTCTTATGCAAGAAAGAGATGAGCATATGCCCGGAGAAGAAGAATATGAAGATTCACTCTTAGAGAAGAAAAAAGAGTAAAATGTTGAGGAAGTAGGATTCACTTAATCTATCGCAATAGATACCATTCCACATTTCATCTCCTCCATCATTAAACCACTAAAGATGTAACTAAAACCTCTACCCAGTACTCTAAAGTACTATTACTGAAAAGTGTCAACATCTCTACCTATAATTATCAACATAGAATTATCTCAGGCATAAGAAGAAAAATTGGTTGATGTTTTGAAGATATATAAGCAGTCAATTGCTTGGGGAGTGGTAGACATATATGGAATCAATCCTACTGAATTTACTCACAATATTCTACTGGAAGAAGACGCCAAGCCAAAACATCAACCTCAAATGAGGATCACACCACCGATTAAAAATGTTCTAAAAAGTAAGTGTTGAAAATCTTGGATGCAGGAATAATATTTTATATATCAGATAGTGAATGGGTGAACCCCTAAAAGTTGTTCCTAATAAATGTGGACTCACTTTAGAGATAATTTATGAAAATGAATTAATTTCAACACAAACCATCACTGTATGGAGAGCTTGTGTAGATTATAGATGCCCGAATTCAGAAATAAAAAAGGATTGTTTTCCCTAACCGTTCATGGATAAAATGCTATAATGACTTATGAGACATAAATTATAGTTTTTTATGGATGGATATTAAGTATACAAACAAATTGCAGTCGGCTATACTCATTACCTGAAGTCCACATGCACATGCACATTTGGTACTTTTTCATATAGGTGAATGTCATTCAGAATGAGAAATTCTCTAGAAACCTTTCAACAATTCATGAAACATATTTTCCCAGACATGGAAGAACAATTTATAGAAATCATTGAGGATGACTTCTCAATCCATGGAAGATCATTAGAGGTCTCTTTAAGAAATCTGAAATTTATCTTACAATGCTGTGAAGAAATATTCCTAGTACTGAATTGGGAAAAAAATTCATTTCATGGTCCAAGGAGGACTTTTCCTAAGGAATAAAATCTCCAACGAAAGCATAGAATCCAATATATCCAAAATAAAAGTCATCAAGGACCTACCTGAACCATAAACAGTGAATGGAATAAGAATATTTCTCAACCATGATGAATTTTATAGATGGTTCATAAAACACATTGAAAATTTTAACAATCCATTGGTGTTCTTATTATTAAAAGTATTTCCCTTCGATTTCACTTAGGAATGTTGGTAGGAATTTATGACATTGAAAAAAATATTGTTAGTAACACCAATCATCATTTCACCCTACTAGGATAAAAAATTTGAGTTAATGTATGATGACAAAGACCTTCCTATTGGTGTTGTGTTACTACAGTGAATTAACAACATATTTTGTCCCATATATTATGTATGAGACACACTAAGTAAAGCTAAAGTCAACTACACAACTACAAAGGAATAACTCTTATCCTTTGTATGTACCTTTCAGAAATTCCCTTCTTATCTGGTATTGTCCTAAGTGATCATACATATTGATCATGCTTACCTAAGATACCTAATAAACAAGAAGGATGCCTAAACAAGGAAGATGTAGTGGATACTATTGTTTCAAGAGTTTGATATTGTAATCAAGGACACAAAAGGTACAGAAAATTTTATCGATGACCATTTATCTCGACTTCCTGTGTCATTCATCAATGAAGATGTGGAGGCTATCATTGAAGTAGATTTTCCAAATGAAACCCATTTTAATGTTAAGGTTCCACTATGGTTTTTTGGTTTTGATAATTATCTTTCCATGAGATTCTTCCACCAAGACCTCTTATATCATAAAAGGAAATGATTTTTTGTTGATTCCAATCATTTCTACTAAGATGAATCGTTATTGATCAAACATTGTGCTGATGGATTTCTTTGAAATTGCATTCCATTAATTGAAATTACAAATGTAATAGAAATGTATCATACATCAACAGATGGTATAAATCATAAACCAGAGCGCACAGTGGCCAAAATTTTACAAAGTTGTCTTTTCTGTTCCATGCTACACAAAGACATGAGGGAATTCTGCCAAAGCTATGATAGATGAAAGCGAACTGGAAACATAGGAAAAGGGAAAAGGATATTGAAAAACCCATCATGGAAGTCTAAATATTCAAAATTTGGGGCATAAAATTCATGGGACAATTTCTTAATTCATATAGAAAACCCTACATTATGGTTGGTGTTGACTACGTCTTCCAATGGGTTGAAGCTAAAGAAACTTCACAAGACACAACAAAAGTGGTCATGGAATTTCATAAAAGGAATGTGTTTTCAAGATTTATATTTCCAAGATTGCTTATCAGGGATTGAGAAACACATTTAAAAAACCATGTTGTGAAAGGATTGATTGATAAATATGGAATCAAATACAATACATGAACTTTCTTCCACCCACAAACAAGTGGGAAAGTAAAACTGTCAAATAGGGAGATCAAGAATATTTTGTAGGAAAATGTGAATACCTACCAAAGTGACTAGAGTATAAATCTAGATTATAAACAATGGTCATATTATAATACATAAAAATTCCCATAGGAATAACACGATTCATATTGGTTTATGGGAATCCAATTCAACTTCCATTTGAATTGGAGCATCATTATTTTTGGGTGATTAAGAAACAAAATTAAATTGTGAGAAGGCTAGAAAATTTAGAATGTTGTAGTTAACTTAATTAGAAGAGATTAGGAGGGATGCCTGTGAAAATTATAGGATTATAAGGAAAAAAATAAATGGAATGATCAATGAAATACTAGGTATATATTTGTACTAGGGAATAAGTTCCTTCTATTTAAATCAAGATTCGAACTATTCCATGTTAAGAAAAAATATCAATGGTCAAGACCATTTGATGTTGTTCAAGTCCTTCCACATATGACAATTAAAATATAGAGAGAGGGTGTACCACCATTCAAGGTGAATGGTAAAAGGCTGAAAATATCCTAAGAACCTTTCCAAGAAGGTGTTGTCATCATCCTCAAGTCCAATTAAGCTTTAACCAAGTCAGGCTCTCTACGTTATAGGATTCACTGACTGGGAGGCAACTCAGGGTAGGAAATATTTAACTAGTTCAGATTAGTATATCCTTATAAAAGTTTTAGATAATATAATATCTAGAGGTTATGGTTTAATTATGTTTTCAGAAGAAAAAATATCCAATTATGTATCACATTACCAAATCACACAACGTGCAACCTTTCATTAAACAATTTATTTTAATACGCATGTACACACCATGAACCACTATTACATGTCCTATAGTTTTTCAGGTATATTTAAAAAAAACATAGGCCATAAACCTTAGGTTCAAGAACTACAACCCCCTGACCCCTACCTCGCTCCACCTTTGACCTACCTCCCTCTCCGACTCACATCCTCCTATATCCTGAGTACACATACCCCTCACTTTCTCATATCCTACCTCTCCACATCCTTCTCTGAACCCTCCTATTCTCATCTATGTTGATCCCACGTCAACACAACCTACTACTACTACTCCATGACCACCACCACACATCCCTTATCCCTCATATTTGACCAAAACCCATCTATACCCCCTTCCTCGATGGCATGAACCAAATTCTAACATTCTTCTGACTCGTTGTACAACCACAATGAGAACCTTCCTTCAAATCATATATGTGGAACCTCTTCATTCACCCCTACTGCAAATCCTGCACCATTTGTAGTAGCCCATATTTCACCAGCTACCCAACCCGACTCCTCATCCACCTCTGAGGACTCTTCAAGTGATTTGAATCACCACCTGCACTATGTCTTATGCCTTTCCAACCTAAAGCACCAGGTAAACCTCACAGGGCTATAGGAAAAGTCGATATGGAAAAATGAAACATTGGACTTACCTATCCATTCCATGTTAAACATCTGTGATGTCATCCTCATCCTCCTAGAGACACTCCATGTTGAATTCATTGTTGAGGTTCATGAGGAGACCTATAGGGAACTTTTTATGGATTTTCTCTAGTTGTTAGAGATATCCATTGATATCCTTTAGTTTCTCCTAGGTGGTCGGCCCCATGATCTTTCCTTCACCAATTTTGGTATATGCCACATAATTTACAAAGAATATATTACACATCTAAGGTATTACCTACACATTCCCTTGATCCACCCTGATCCAATTTATAGGCTCTATGGGAGATGATTGTCCAAGACCCTCAGCTACCCTATGACCCACGGATCACAAAATCTACCCAGTTACGAAGCCCATATCTATAGATTCTACATTGACCAATCACACATGGATGGTCCGATTGGGCTGAGTCACATGGAAATTTCATCTGTATAGATGTTATTATTTCTGCAACAGCCATGGGTGGTCCACCCATCAACCGGGCTGCACAGTTCTCTAATTACTAAAATGCCCATGTGAAGCGTACTTTTGGTACTTTGATGGGAGGATCCTTTGTGACTCACCTAGCCAGACACCTTGGTGTTTTTGATATTTCACTACCACTTACCTCCCTAGGCCCCATCGAGATTATTGACTTTATGATACTCCACAAGAAGCATATATTGGTGAGGGAGAATCATTTATATCATTGGGAACCGGGAATGCATGAGGCAACCCCACATGTAGCAGATTTTCCATCAGCAAAAAACCCACACACTGAGCCAGACACCACCTCTCCACCTGCACCACCCATTCATCCTCCTACCTCTACCACTATTCATCTACCCACCCATCCTACCATGATAAAACTCTTGATTATGAATCTATGAATCCCAGAGAACCTGTACTAAATTTTCACTCATCATCCTCTTCCTTTCATCGATCCTTTATAGTTAACCACTCCACAATGACCAGACTCTATCAGCCCCTCATATTCTACCATTCCCACATCACCCATAGTCCACCCCGACCTACCCCCAGATCATACTGACCCTGCTTCCCAGTAGGATTATATAGCTAAGAAATCCATACAGGGCAAGGGGTTGTCCACCAATACATCCAAAAATGGTACATTTCGTTGATCTAGCTACTTGACCCACATCCCCTATACTGATTTTGACATCTCCACCACCCAATCTATCCTATATATCTAGCACATCTACTATGCCCTCTATCACCGACCCACCTGACCTTGATACCACTACATCCACTAATCCAACAGTATAATTTTCATTACCATAAGTTAGTGGGATAACATTGTAGGATATTTTTGGTCCCAACGCCTATTTGGCCTTTTTTTATTCATTTTTTGGCCTTATAATTTTTGTGATAGGGAGGGTCATTTCATTTTTTCATCTGTTTATTCCCTTATCTTTATACTATTCATTAATATATATATGGTAATTGATTTTTTTTCATCATTCTTACCTTAATTGATTTTCATTTCTTTTAATTTTTAAAATAGACATGTCTAGCTACATTGTATCGATTGTAGTTGTCAATAGACCCATTGCACCATCATTTCTAGTTTTAAGGGTGACCTAGTGTGTCGCAAAAATAGAACCCCTACTTCAAGAACTACACATATAGATCCATGCCCCGCAGCATCCACACATAGATATGATTCAATTCCCCCCCCCCCCTGATTCATACTCTTGCAACACCTGAAATTATTAATCCATCCAAGAGAGCTCATGAGCTGCAGTACACTGCCACTTATAGCTTCAAATGCAAGAGGATCAACTGAGTTGATGGACCCACTGTAGGAAGTTTTTTTCCATCTATCTGGTTAATGATGTATAGTTAGTTCTTTATGGGATTCAACCCATAGGTCATTGTTTTATAGACTTATTCATTATGATAGCATTTTTCATTTATTTTTTGATTCCATTTAGAACATAATTATAAGCATTAAATTATTTTTAAATAAAATTGGTTATCTTTTCTCCCCATTTTGTGCACATAACTATTCTTATTCTTATCAACATTTTAAACCTGTGGACTAATGTTTCATCTAGTGCAGGAACTATTTTCTAATAAATTTTTCAGGTGCTCTATAATTAGAAATAGACGGCCCAAGTTCTCTCATGGTATTCCAATTATTACATGGAGCTCTCAATTCCCTCAATTTTTCAATTATTAATTTCCATTTCATTTTTTGGGGCTTTATATGATGTAATTATCCAACAATAAATCCATGGATAGTGCAGACACTTTCACCTTCTATGTGTGGGGGAGTTTATCTTGATTTTCACTTTTGATACACTTGAGATATTCTATATTCTCACATATCAAGGAGAAATTTTTCAAATTTTATGCATGATTTTAACCTGAAAAACATTATTCCCATTTAAATAAAAGAAAATGTTAAGTTATAATTTTTATAATCCTTGTTTTGTCTCGGTTTAGATTTTCAGAATTATTGCTCAGCTTAGAAATTTAATTCAAATTCAACATTTTTTAAATTATGGTCAATTGACTTACTAATTTTTATACCTATGGTTATTTCCTATTTCTTTTATTATTCTCATTACTCTAGAGGACTTTAAGCCTACAATCGCATATTCTTTTTTGATCATATTTATTGAGTGATACATCAGACATGTAAACCTGTCAAAACATGCATTGATATCTTATTGAGGCTATAACTATGCTAGTGTAATTTTAAAATGATCAAGATATATTTATTGAGCCACTTTTTTCCAATACCCACCTTATATATTTATATCACTAATTTCTTAGTTTCCATGAATTACCTTATAGGATAAATCTATTACAAGCCAATTTTTACATTCCTACTTTCTGCTTGAATAATGCATTATTTTACTATAGAAAAACTGTGGGGGAGGCATTTAGACAGCTAATATGTTTTTATTGTAGAGATGTATTTTTTTACTCATCAAACTATTTAGTTGTGATACATGTATACTTTTTAGACTTTCAATCATATTCTATTCCATTGAAAAATAAAAAATAAAATAGAAATAAATATGGGTTGTGAATTATGAAAATCCAAAATGACCATTTCTAGATAAATAAATATCTTGAAGGATCGTATGTAGTTAGGGGATGGATGTGGGATCTGTCCTAGACATGACTTCTGAAAAATAAAAATGAAAAATAAAATGAGAGGAATAAGATACCCTTTTTCAAATACCTAACATATACATGGATCCAGTTTGAACTGATGGGAGTATGGATTTCTTGAGTATGGAGAAGTTAGTTTTCTACACTTGTCACAAAATTCATGATTTGTAATTCAGATCTTACCCTCATTTGGATATTTATTTTCAGTTTTTACCCACATCATTAGAGTCATTGGACCCAATTGCTAAAGCCCTCTTGATTAATTATGTACTTGTCTTTACCAAGTAGAAATTATATAACCAATGAAAGAATATGGTTTGGAGCATGTACTTAGGGTATGATCATAACTCCAATATCATTTTACCCTATGTGATGAGAGAAAATTCATTATAATGTATATTGTAAATGGGTATAGAAGATAAGGAACAATTAATATATTATAATTAAAAGATTAGAATTTTTAAGGAAGTGAGGAAGAAGGCATGACTGATTTTTCATATAGGGTTCATTTTGGAGACTAACATTATCTTCTTAAAAATAGTTTTATTTTCTTGGACATAATGAATGTTTCATATTTTAAAATTTTGTTATCTTTTTTAAATCACTATTGAGATCATTTTTCTTGAGGACAAGAAATTTTTCAAGTGTGATGGAATTTGATAAAAAATCATATATACATTTTTCTTCCATTAAATTATTGATTTTCAATGATATATTTGATAATTCACTTGGTTAATTTTTAATTTTTTAGGAAATAGGTTCCCAATATTTCAAAGGAATAAAAGGTGAAAAGTGAAGATTATCATATTACATGTTGTGAAACCTAAGTTCATGTCATGTAGTAGTGTCTTACATGATGTCATACATTGTGAACCATGCTATGATTTGGCTCATCAATTTCATGAGAAGAAGAACCATTACATGATGTGAGTGGATAATACACACTATGAACCACTTGAAAATGATATTCTCTTGGAAGATATAGCTGGAAAGAAGGTACATGTCGTGAACCATGAAGTCACATCCTGAAATTGGTTAAACCTTCAAACTACGGATGAGATATGCATGTGATACACGGTGATACAAAATCTATGGATATTCACAAGGATTCAAAATTACATAATGTGAAACTCATTACACATTGTGAAATTTTTCAACTATAAATAAAGTAGCTCGGCAAGAGATTCTAAAGCTTCCATAGTATAATTCCTTTTTTTCTTTTAGTTCCCTTTGAGTTTCCTTTGACTCCCTCTCTCTTAAAACATAATTTCTTCACTTTTTAATAGTTTTATTTTAATACAAGTTTTGTGGATCATTGTTTTAACATGGCCTTCATTTCCCTTTTTTAATCGCCATTGTCTATAATCATATTTCATCAATGAATTTGTATCATATCCATTTCTACTATCATTCCAAGCATGTATTTAATTATGTTTTGATTTATATTTCTCAGACCCTAATTACATGATCATTCTAGTTTTTGAATCTGAACCGCTGCATAATTTTGAATCATTTAAATTCAATCATTCTTAACATGTCAAGAATTATTTAAATTAGTTATTTATTTTCATTCTAACCTACTATGAGTGGGTAAAACTACCCAAGGTAGGGGTTGAGTGTAGGTGTATCTGAACTTTAATAAAATATTTTATTATTAACTTGGTAAACATAAGAAATTGTAATCAGGATAAATAATCAATGCCTATTCAATTCAATTGAATGTACCTAGCCATGGGAAAATCAAGTGAAGGGTCATATCCTGATTGGAGTGTATTAGGCTATGAAAAATAGCCTAAAATACTTTCTTCCCTAGAATATAAGCTTAATGTGCCAAGGATTTTACTATATTCAGATCAAGGAATAGTTAACCACTTAGGTAGAGAAAGTTGATTTCACCATAGTCAACTAGCGACCTCTTCTTTCTTCATAGCATAAACTTTAGGATCCTATAAAGTTGAAAGTTAAAGATCACCATTTCTATAGATACCCAAAATTAACACCAATCCCTCTCTTATTATTGAAGCTACCATAAACCACCATAGATCTAGTATTTCCCAAACTAAAGAAAACTAGAAAGGATTTCTACCCCAAAGGGTCTTAAGCAATTGACTCTCAAATACATGTTTCTCCCCCCATGGGATCGACCTCAGACTTTCACTGTACTACGCCTTATAGAAAGCGATGTTTGGGAAAACCTTACAAATTATAATCTAACTATAGCCAACACGAAATTGACAATGTGTGTGGGAGTATCACACATAGGTAACATAGAGATCCCAATAAAAACATTATTCTCATAAATTAAGAATGAAATAAATAATATTCAAAGATATTAAGGAACCTATAGCTAAAGAATAGTAACATGGCCCTTGAAATAGTAACATGACCATTATGAATAGTAATATGCAAAATAGAATTGTGACCTCACCAATAAAGGTATAAATGAAATTTAGGCATCTTATAAATGATAATATGATATTATTATATCACAGTATAATTAAATAATTTTTTCAAAATTATTAATTTAGTGCCAGTATTTTTTTATAAAAAATAAATATTTATTTATAATTTTATAAAAAAATATAATTGTTTAAAAGATAAATTATTTATCTTAAATTTTATTCATAAAATAACATTTTATTGTCTTATTATTATAAGATAATTTTAGGAGACCTGAATTAATTTTTTAAAATGTGATAAAATCAGTTATAATTTTATAATTAATGTATTCTTAATAAAGGATGATTTTATTTGAAAAATAAAGAAAATTATTTTCTAAAAATGGAGTTAATTTTTGAATTCTAAAATTCAAAAAATGGTTAGGTTGAATTGTTTGTATTTTTTTAAAATACTTGAAATTTTGGTGAATAGTAAAATATGATATTTTAAGATAAAAGATAAATTCAAGAATTTTTTAGTAATTATTGATGTAAGTCTTATTAAGACCAAAATCTCAAAATACCCTTAATTATTTTAATATATTTATTGATAATTCTCAAACTATTCATGGTCTTGAGGTAAAATAATAATAAAATGATGAGAAAACACCCCTCTCCTCCCCTATAAATACCACCCCTCATCACCTCTTCTCCTCACAACTTCCAAGCCTTGAACCTTTTCCAAGTTCTTCCATATAGTCTTCCAAATCCCCTCCCCAAAATAATGTTCCCTTGGTCTCATAAAAATATCAAACCCTTTTCCCTAAGGAGGTTCTCAAGGAGGATAAATTCAAGAGGTAAAATCCTCTTTCCTTTTTCATTTAATTTCTTTTAAATTTCATTTCTTTTCTTATAAATTTATTATCTCATATATACAAAAATTAAGGATAACTCTAGTATAATATATATACTTCTATGTAATTATGTTAATTTAACATCCCTAATCAATCCTCTTCTCCTCCCCATTTTATTTCAATATTAAAACATCATCTGTGGGGTGTCAATTCACCACCTTCATGGACAACATGTTTTCATTTTTCACTTCCACCTTCAAGAATGGTCATAGATCCATTATTATGTTTAAATAAGATTTTATTATACATATTATAAGTTATTTAATGTTATGTAACTAATATATAAAAGTAATATTAAATAAAATGATATAAGATCATAATTGTCCTAAAACCTGCCAAAATAAATTAAATCATTTTCATTAACATTGTTTATAATAAATCACCACTATACCAATTACACATCTCTTTGTTCATTAATAACATGTAATTTCAAATTTTTAGAATCATTATCATTTTACATGAACTACCATACTTATAAACAATCAAAATGATAATGGAAACCAGTAAAATGAAAAATCTCGAAGAAAGAAATTGAACTCCATAACTCATCAAAAATTATATAAATGAACTTAATAAAACTATATTGAATAAAATACATATATAAGAGGTCATGTATTTTTTAACTATGAATTCATTTTTATTATCTAGGTTACTAAAGTGAATAATGTATTCGTACATAAGGTAAGGGGACCCTCGAACCTAACTCCATTTCCTAGGGGTTTTCCTCTTTCACACTAATTTCAACATGTTTATTAATTTAATTTATTTATTACAATCTTCTATGTGAAATAGATTTTTTCTACTTGATTTTATGTCAAACAAAGTTTTTTAAAAAAGAAATATTCTATCTAAAACCACACCTTTAACTTCTCTTGAGATTGTTTCTACTTCACTCAAGATTGAGGATTCTTATACCAAGTATGTTATTACCTCCTTTATTTGTGAACCCCATCATTTATTCATAAATGTATGTTTTATGAAATTAAAACCATTAATTTACATGGGTTATCATATGTCCATTATTCATATATGTTCCATGTGGCATGCATGATTATGTAAATATTATGATGTGCTGATTAGGCCCTAAATTATATAGTTCTTGTAAATGTTATGATGTGATGGTTGCACCCAAAATTATATAAGGATCCAATGCATTGGGTAAGGTGATTTATCTCATGAGATAATGTGAATTATGCATGAACATGATTCTAAATATGTTCACAAATATGTATGGTAGTTGAACACTAAGACATAATGTTTCATTTTTATGAATTTCCACATTCTATGAATTTATATAAGTATTCCTCTCATGATTTTGATCCTATTATTATGTTATGATGATGATGATTATTCTCACCCCATTTTATATTTATTATTGTTCTTATCTATCCTCTTAATTGACTTTTAGATCATACCTTTCATTGATTTATATCATTAGGTGATTACTTGTTCTAAGGAGAACATGAGGGCCACAAAGAAGCTAGAGAAGAATGAATTAAATAAATTTTTATATTTTATTATTTAAACTTTCTGTATGGTCCTAATTCAATCAAGTCACTGATCCTTTGTATCATGGTTGTGTAATTATTTTATTGTGTTAAAATGATTTAATATTCAAGTATGAAATGTAGGGTACCTATAGTATGTATCAAAGAATGGTTTAGTTAATTTGGGAATTATTATTAGAGAAAAGTAGTGAAAACCCATAGTATGTGACTAAGTATATGTAATCCCCCAAGAATATTTTTTTTATAAAAATTATAAACACAAGGATACCACATGATATGGATTTAGAGTTAATTGTGAAAAGGAATAAATTATTTATTCATGACTTGTTGACTTATGTTTTGTTCTATCATTTTCTATTTTAGAAAATGGTGGGAACCAAGACAAACCTAGCCAACAACCCATGTGAGGGACAATGCATTTATTTCTCAAAGGAAATCCCCAATTCCTTGGTAGTTAGAGTTCAAAATTTCATGGGGATGATTACCCAACATTATCAGGTTATGAACAATAACCTAAAAAATTTGGAATGTCCACGTTCACCTAAGTGGGAGAAACTGGATATCAATTCTTGTATGAAACAAAAACCACTGATGTTTAGTGGATCTTCGGATCCACTAGTCATGGAACAGTGGGTCAAATAAATATAGAAGATCTTTTTTATTCATCATTGTTCTTTGATTGTCAAAGTGACTCAGGTCATTTATTGTGTAGATAGAGAGTCCAATCAATGGTGGAAACTGATTAAGAACACCAATCCAAATGATTAAATTGAGTAGATGGAGTGTGAAGACTTTAATATAATGTTTCATAACATATATTTCCCTCAAAATCTTCATAAAATGATAGAGAGAGAATTCATAGAGATGAATAAAATGGAAGGTAAATCTATCATGGCCTATAAAGAAAATTTTACATTTCTTTTAAGGTACTCTTTAGGTTTTGTTATCAACAATGATAAAAAAATTGATATATTCTTGAGTGATTTAATACCACACCATAGAAAGGCTCCAACAATTATAGACTTTGGTAGTTATGAATAAGTTGATCAATGTGCTATCAAATTAGATATGGAGTTTTTCGAATTGTCCCGTGGATATGGTGATAAGAAATAAAATATGGAGTTTCAATCTAGAGGATCTAATGATAAACATGAAATGAAATCCCATGCACTCACATGTCAAAAATGTGGGAAGAAGCATCATGGGAACTGTATCATAGGGACCAGGAAATTCGATAATTGTGGGAGAGAATAATACCAATCTCATGAATGTCAAAGAGACATAAAGAATCTAGAAGATATGATAAAATAAAGGAGAGTAGCACCCATTGTTCAAAGCTTCAACTGTAGTGATCAAGGGCACTATACAACCTAGTTCACTAAAACTATAATCCTTGAGGTTAATTAGTTTCATCATCCACCAAGGCCACAAGAGAAAGGGATGTCTTGTTCCATCACTACTCCTGAATTGGAGAAAAAAATGAATTCATACAAGGTACACTTCTTATTGACTCAATAATTTAAAAAGTCCTTTTTTTATTCTAGATCTACACAATCCTTTATATCTTGAAAGTTTTCTCAAAATATTGAACCCATTATCTAAAAAATCAAAGTATAGATATATATAAAAACACTTATTGGTGTCATTATTGCAACCCAAGTGTTGGACTCTTCTCCTATTGGTGTATGTGGGAAAATTATTCTAGTGAACATTGTTATTCTTACCTTTGTAGAATTTGAAGCTATAAAGTGAATGGATTGGCTCTTGTTATATATATATCACATAAAATATAGAGAAAAGGAAATATCTTTTTATATTACAAACCATACCGTTATCCTATATAAATACAAGGAAGACCATGAATGTATTTTGGAAGATGTTTCAACAGTATGGGTGTTGATTCCTAATGAAGAAGCATACCACTCTCAACTAGTTGATTCAATGGATGGTATCAACCTAGGGTAAATTTATATTGTGAGGGAATATAGTGATTAATTTACCAAAGAGTTACCCTAACTTCTCCCAGATAGTGAGGTAGAATTCTTGATATAACTCATGCTCGGAGCTAATCCTATCTCAAAATGTCCCTATAGGATGGACTTTATCAAACTTGTGGATTTAAAGAAGTAGCTTCAAGTGCATTTGAAAAAAGGGTTCATACGACCTAGTGCATCACCTTGGGGTGCACCAATTCTCTTTGTCAAGAATAAGTATTGATCAATGTGGTTGTGTATTGATTATCAAGAAATCAACAAGATCACCATAAAGAAAAAGTGTCATCTTCTAAGGATTGATGACTTTTTCTATAAACTGTGAGGATCTCAGTGTATCTCAAAGGTGGATCTTTATGCTAGATATCATTAGCTAAAGGTAAAGAAGTGTTATATTAAGAAGGATGCCTTCTGAACAAAGTGCAGGGACTATAAGTTTCTAGTGATTCCCTTTGTACTTACTAATACCCCAAAAATCTTCATGTATTTCATTAATAGAGTCTTTATACATTGTAGTGAACCTATCCTTTTACATCTATAATTACATGTTTTTAAGCATAATTATACATCAGAGTAAAAGACAAGGATCGTTATGTCTAGTGTCTTGAAAGACTAGGTACATATAACATAAAACATGAGGGAAAAAACTTCCTTATTTAATATCCACAAAGAGATCCTAAATTAATTTAAGCCCTAACATCTATATAGTGTTCCTTGGGGAACACACGAACATAGGGATGAGGAAAAAATCACAGTAAGGAAATGAATATAAGGATATATCTTAAGCACGTGAGTTTGGAGGCAGGACATAATGATATCAAAAGCATAGAACATATGAAATCATATCATATAAGCATGGTTTCATATTAACATGGAATAATATAAATGTGGAAGAATCATAAAACATGTCTTTAGTATGGTTCAAGGCTAACCGTCAATCTCGTTTCCCATTTTAGTATGGGTCAAGGCTAACTGCCAATCTCGTTTCACATCACATCTCATGAGACTTAACTTTACCCAATGCATTGGAGCTCTATCTGGGTGCACCCATATCAACATTTTCATGAATATTCTTTCCACATAAATAATAATAATACATAATCAACCATACATAAACATAAGGGTACCAAGGAAATAATTGGGTACCACAATCATGACTTAAAGCATAACCAATGGGTGTATCATGAAAGTTTCCATGAAATAAAGGCTTTAGAACATGATGTACGTTCATAAGGTAAAATAGGCATATAACATGGTATGTGGTGTCAAACAAAAGTGACAATATATAAGAAATGTATTTGAGAAACATTAGTATTAAAACATTTTTGTACGGTTTTAAGGAAAATACTATAGAGCCTTTAAAATAGAAAAGGGGAGAATATTTTATAGAAAACCATAATTAAACAAATATGGTATTTAATAATAAAAATAAATATTTTATAAATACAATGTTGGATTAAAATAGAGGATAGGTTGTACTTGAAATTGGGTAAAAATTTAAGAAGTTCCTTAAAACATGTTTTCTTATCGGAATGTTCTAAGGAGGGAATCTATTAAAAACATGTATATCCCCAAAATAGAGTGATGAAAGGGTATTCATAAGTGAATATTGTAAAACTAAACCACATTTATATTATGTACATAAATATATAAAATAACTAAATTTTGAATTAAATAAAGATAAGGCAACCCGAAAGAACAAAGAAGGTTCAGGTAGAATTTGTTACGATTTATTGGCATGGTGTTGGGTGTACCTAAAAGGGATTGATGAGATATAAAATGTGTTTATAATAATTTATAAATCATGAGGGAAGTATGGGGGAGGTTTTAAATCATACCCCATAATTTGGTATTACACATAATAAGTCATATCATAGAGGACTATCTTGATTAAGAGAGAAATGGAGAGGATCCCTTACCTTAAATCTGGTGGTGTTCTCCAGTTGTTATTAATAACCTTAGTAAAAAATTATGTTTATTAATTAATAAATCCCGAAACTCTTATATATGTAATTGATTTATTATAACCCTTTTTGGTTCATTCATGACCTTTTTTATTGGTTATATGGTTCAATTTAAATGTTCATGCTCGTTTGTGTACTTGGTTTTAATGACCAATTTTCTTATATTCATGTTTAGATAAACATGTAAGATGAAAGTGGTTTTCCAGAATTGAAGTTTATTAGGAAACATACAAGAGATTACATGGATATAAAAATTCATTCGGTTATTGGTAGTAAAGATGAGTTATTATATAAAACCTTAGGGATAACCATTTTGGTTAATGAACATGTTTTGATTTATACCATAATACCATTAGTACAAAAGGATAACAAAACCATAAAAAGAATATATTACATTTATAATAATCTGGTTCAACCATAACACAAATGGTTTCATGATTAGAATTAAAGATGAAAAAATAAATTGATTAATTATTGTCCTTGAATGTGTTAAATTTACACATCTCAAATTATGTTTTCATTTCACTACTAGAATTTTACCCTTTACCAATGGTTCAGAACCATTGGTAAAGGCCTGGAAACCATGGACAAGTAAGTCGTGGGTAAAGGTGTATACCAATGGTTCTGTGTAAACTGTTGGTATATGTGGTAAAGTAAGAGATATACCAATGGTTTCACAAACTGTGTGTATATGTTACCCTTATACCAATGGCTCTAAACCGTTGGTATATAGTGTGAAATATACATCCAAATCATATACCAACGGTTTTTAAAACCATTAGTATACGTTTATACCAATCGTTACAAAAAACCGTTGGTATAATATAAATCAAAAGGCTATAACAATGGTTTTGAAAACCATTGGTATACATATGCTGCAGCTCCACAGTAGCCAGTATCCCCCTCCAACCTACAACTCTCCATGACCTACAAGAACACATACACACCCAGAATCCAAAAGTCCTCATGGGATGTTTAAAATTCACCCATAATTCAGAAATTTAGAAATTTAAAATTCATTCCTCACTCAAACCACAACACAAGAGAAAAATCTAGAATCTAATACATCCACAATCCAATAAATCCATAATTGAAATGAAATAACCCACATAACACCAATAGAAA
Source organism: Viscum album (assembly GCA_963277665.1). Classification (NCBI taxonomy): domain Eukaryota; kingdom Viridiplantae; phylum Streptophyta; class Magnoliopsida; order Santalales; family Viscaceae; genus Viscum; species Viscum album. Next base: position 570,713 of record OY728159.1, read on the forward strand.
ATTAAAATCCAATACATCTAGAATCCAATACACATAATAGTATTCAAAATTTAGAATCCATTACCAATATAGCCAAAATCCAATACATCCAAAAATCAGAAATTTAGAATTGAAAACCAGTAACACCCATAATAGTATTCAAAATTTAGAATTAACTCCTCACTCAAACCACAACACCAATACACACAAGATAAAAGCCTACATGTTATAGGAATCACATGGTATGTTTACTCATGGTCTTAGGTTGACTATCTTAAAACCCATAGAAAAACTAGGGTAGAGTGGACAAGGATCATGATATCCATAAGATAGACAATGTTAGTGGTCATGTTCTTAGACCTAAGATGAGTTATAGGAAGCACAAGGGATTTGTATATTCCTCTAATGACTATGTATCCATGTATAAATGGTTTCTGATGTGTTAGTGGGAAACATTGGCCAATCTCGACATATAAGATGGGTTACTAGAATAAGCTACTTGTTTTTCATAGACTTTTCAATTAGAATAAGGGGGTATGTGGCTAATTGTAATTTGGTCTCCTGGGTGTGATGTGAGATGAATCCTCATTTTGGGTAGTGGGTATGAATATTCAATAATGTCTATGGTATTGGGTTCCTAAAGGGTCTTTGGTTTGGTCCTAGAACCCAATATTTGAGGATGGGATTGGCGTATTAAATGTCATGTGTTTTAGAATTGGGGTAGGAATTTCTCACATGATAAGTGGATTGTGTGAGGCTGGACCATGGATCCTTGTGCTAAAGTATCAACACAATCAGAATACATTTGGTCGGTTTTCCGTGTGCAAGTTGTTGTTTTCACTTAAAATACGTTCCATTACAAATAAAAATGAGATATTTTGAGTGGTATCGGCCACAGCATTCCTCGGATTGAGGATGGGTTGACTTGTACACATCAAAAATGACCCATGGATCATTTTCCTAAAGTATAAATAGAATCCAAATGCGTTTGGTCAGTTTTCCATATGCTAATTGTTGTTTTCACTTAAAATGTTGTCTATTTCAAATAATAGTGAGATACTTTGTGTGGTATCGGCCACACCATCCCTTGGATTGAGATGGGGTTGACTCGTACACGACAAAAATGACCAATGGATATTTTTGCTAAAGTATCAACATAATCAAAATACGTTTGGTTGGTTTTCTGAATGTCGGTTGTTTTTACATAAAACATTGTCCATTTTAAACAAAAAAGAGACACTTTGAGTGATACCGGCCACACCATACCTCAAATTGAGGCGGGGTGGACTCATACACATCACAAATGACCCATGGATCGTTATCAAATATTATCAATACAATCATAAAGCATTTTGTTGGTTTCCCATATGCAATTTGTTGTTTTCCCTTAAAATCTTGTCCATTTCAAATAAATGTGAGACAGTTTGAGTGGTACCAGCCACACCATTCCTTGTATTGAGGCGGCGTTAACTCGTGCATGTCAAAAATGACTCATGTATCATTTTAATAAAGTATCAATAGAATTTGAATGTGTTTGGTCAGTTTTCTGTATGAAAGTTCTTGTTTTCACTTAAAATGTTGTCCATTTCAAATAAAAGTGAGACACTATGAGTGGAAATGGCCACACCATCCCTCGGATTGAGACGAGGTGGACTTGTACATGTCAAAAATTACCCATGCATCTTTGTGCTAAAGTATCAACACAATCAGAGTATGTTTGGTTGGTTTTCTGAATGTCTGTTGTTTTTACATAAAACAATGTCCATTTTAAAAAAAAAAAGAGAGACACTTTGAGTTATATCGGCCACACTATGCCTCATATTGAAGCGAGGTTGATTCGTACACATCACAAATGACCCATGGATAATTTTCCTAAAGTATAAATAAAATCAGAAAGCTTTTGGTTGGTTTTCCATATGCAAGTTGTCATTTTCACATAAAATCATGTCCATTTCAAATTAAAGTTAGACAATTTGAGTGGTACCAGCCATATCATGCCTCATATTGAGGCGAAGTTGACTCGTACACGTCAAAAATGACCCATGGATCGTTTTCCTAAATTATCAAGAGAATACGAATTCGTTTGGTTGGTTTTCCTTATGCAAGTTGTTGTTTTCACTTAAAATCTTGTCCATTTCAAATAAATGTGAGACAGTTTGAGTGGTACCAGAAACACCGTGCCTCGGATTGAGGCGGGGTTGACTTGTACACATCAAAAATGACCCATGGAAAATTTTACTAAATTATCAATAGAATCGGAATGTGTTTGGATGGTTTTTCGTATTCTAATTGTTGTTTTCACTTAAAATGTTGTCCAATTCAAATAAAAGTGAGACACTTTGAGTGATATCGGCCACACCCTGCCTTAGATTGATGTGGGGTTGACTCATACACGTCAAAAATGACCCATGTATCGTTTTACTAAAGTATCAATAAAATCAGAAAGAATTTGGTTAGTAATCTATATGCAATTTGTTGTTTTCACATAAAATCATGTCCATTTCAAATAAAAGTGAGACAATTTGAGTGGTATCGGCCACACTGTGCCTCAGATTGAGGCAAAGTTTACCTTTACTCATTAAAAATTACCCATGGATCGTTTTCATAAAGTATCAATAGAATCCGAATGTATTTGGTCAGTTTTTCATATTCAAGTTGTTGTTTTCACTTAAAATGTTGTCCATTTCAAATAATTGTGAGACACTTTGAGTGGTAACGACCACACCGTCCCTTGGATTGAGACAAGGATGACTCATACACATCAAAAATGACTCATGGATCATTGTTCTAATGTATCAAAAAAATCAAAATACGTTTGGTCGGTTTTACGAATGTATGTTCTTTTTACTTAAAGCAGTGACCATTTTAAACAAAAGAGGGACACATTTAGTGATACCAGCCACACCATGCCTCAGATTGAGGTGTTGTTGACTCATACATGTCAAAAATGACCCACATATTGTTTTCCTAAAGTATCAACACAATCAGATAGCATTTGGTCAGTTTTTCGTATGCAAGTTATTATTTTCACTTAAAATCTTGTCCATTTCAAATAAAAGTTAGACAGTTTGAGTGGTACCGGCCACATAGTGCCTTAGATTGAGGAGGGGTTGACTCATACACATCAAAAATGACCCATGGATCATTTTCCTAAAGTATCAATAGAATAAAAATTCATTTGGTCGGTCTTCCGTATGCAAATTGTTGTTTTCACTTATAATCTTGTCCATTTCAAATAAATGTGAGATAGTTTGAGTGGTACCGGCCACACCATGCCTCGGATTAAGGCAGGGTTGACTCATACACATCAAAAATGACCCATGGATCATTTTCCTAAAGTTTCAACCGAATCTGAATTCATTTGGTCAATTTTCCATATGCCAGTTGATGTTTTCACTTAAAATGATGTCCAATTAAAATAAAAGTGAGACACTTTGAGTGGTATCGGCCACACCGTGCCTCAGATTGAGACAGGGTTGACTTTTACATGTCACAAATGACCCATGGATCCTTGTGATAAAGTATCAATACAATCAGAAAGTGTTTGGTCAGTTTTCTAAATGTCTGTTTTTTATACTTAAAATCCTCTCCTTGCTTCCACTTTTTGATTTGGGTTTTCACTCTTCTCTCATCTTCTTTCGAAGCTCTAAACCCCTCTTTTCCATTGGTATTTAGGGGAAATCTTGAAGAGATATTAGATTGGGATACTAGATGCCGAATTAATAGTGTGATTGTCTCTGGAATCAAGGTAGGTGGTCGGTGCTTGGTACTGAATTAATAGTAATGGAATGTCAATTAGATTGGGATTTAGTATGAATCTTGAAGAGAGCATAGATTGGGCCCAGTGACCTTATGATGTAGTGATTGCTGTGATGATGTCAGTGATACACAGTTGTGTGAGGTACCCAATGGAGTATGAGGATATATGTGGCGGGGGTTATGCATGGTAGGAGGAGGGTGGGGGCTGTCCAGGGTCTAAGAAGGCGGGGGGTTGTCCGGGTTCTAGGAATGAGGGTGCGGGGCTGTCCGGGGTCCAGGGAGGAGGGTGGGGGGTTGTTCGAGGTCCAGGTAGGAGGGTGGGGGGATTTTTGGGGGGTTGTCAGGGGTCCGAAGAGTAGGGTGGGAGAGGGGGGATGTCTGGGGTCTAGGAAGGAGGGTGGGGGCTGTCCGAGGGGCTGTTCGAGGGGCTGTCCGAGGGGATTTCTGGGTCCAGGAAGAAGGTTGGGGAGGCTATACGGGGGGTTGTCTGGGGTCCAGGGAGGAGGGGGCTTTCTGGGAGGCTGTTTGGAATCCAGGGAGGAGGGTGGGGATGGGGGCTGTCTGGGGGGGTTTTCTGGGGTCCAAGGAGGAGGGTGGGGGGCTGTCCGGGGTCCAGGGAGTAGGGGGGCTATTTGGGGTCGAGGGAGGATGGTGGGGGCTGTTCGGGGTCCAAGGATTAGGGTGGGGGGGAGGGATGTCTGGGGGGTTGTACTGGGTTCATGGGATGGTATTTTCATATTTTCTAAGCAAATTCTTTCAATGTTTTAAAAAATAATTTCATTATATAAACTTCTAATCAGACCACCAATTTTCTAAATTCCACTAAAAATTTACAATTTCATTAATATAGGGGGATTTCACAGGAAATCTTCAAATCATGTTTTATTATTTATAGATAAAAAAATAAAGATAATGTGACCTACCTAATCACACATATATTCAGGAACAACAAATCAATAAATATTAAAGTTCAGTAATATCAGTAAAAAATGTAACAGATCAATATGTCCCGCATCACCATCATAATAATCACCATCATCTTCACCCTTACTCTCAACCTCATCGTCATCCCCATAATCATCCCCACCCTCCTCCTCACCCTCGTACTCAGCCTTGGCCTACTCATCACCCTCCTCCTCCGCCTTAGCCTCCTCCTCAACCTCCTCCTCCGCCTACGCCTCCTCCTCACCCTCCTCCTCCTCCACCTCGGCCTCCTCCTCACTATCATCTTGACCACCACTAGAAAATCCACCCAGTACACCATATATAGAATGAATTGATGACATATATTCCTCATAATTAGTACTAGCCTCTAATGGATGTTTTGGACGTAAAGCTTCAATCAGTTTCATAAATGCAGCGTTTGCCATAGAAAACTGTGATGCCATCTCTATGGCCCTTTTTTCAGCATGTTTTGCATGTGCCTTAACCTGCTGCAACTCAGTGGCACTAAAAATCATACCTGAGGAGGGCCAATAACTCTTCAGAAATATACTCTTCTCAGGCCGGCATCGTACTCTACCAGGGTACTCATCTCCCAACACCTAATGTAAGTGATCGTTCGGCAAAAAATTGTCAGGTTCCTGGGCATCAAGGGCCTCTAAAGCATCCTGTTACAAATAAAAATGATTATTAAGTTACAAAATAGAGATTAAAATTTTAAATATACTTGTAAAACTTACAATCTGCTACTGAGCCGGTTCATTAACCGCACATCCATCTTTCTTCATTCTACTCGAGCAAAATATTTCTTGAGTCGCATGTCCTTATATATTCAATTTATGCCTCTACAATGACATTGAATGTAGGAAACCATAATTAAAAATAGGATACCAAAATTAACAGTAATTTCATAACTAAAATTATATAACAACTTTAGCAATCGAATAAATTACAGAGGAAGAAATAGAAAGTGCAAGTCATAAAGAAAGATTATAAACTATCATACCAGTTGTCTCTCATGATATGGCATCATAGTACATACCAATGTGTGGATGTATTTCTTAGCATCAATGTTTTTTTTATTTCTTCCAGATTCATCCTAAATAAAATTAAATAATTATTATTAACTAAAAACATGAGAGTATTCATTTAAATACTTCTAATTTGATTAATACCGTAAATTGGCCCATCGCCCAATGAGTAATCATCTGTCGGTACCATTTTAATGGAAAATCATCCATGACAAGGACTGCCTCTAACTTTGTGCCCACTCTATCATTCCAGCCAATGTATAACTCATGCTTATAATCTCTCCAAATCTCACCTAAATCCTTTAGACATGTTGTTCATTCTCCCTCACTATCAGGGAAATTAAACCGCAGCTGAAACCAAAATATTAAGTCATACAAATACAAAATTTAATGTATTACATTAAATACAACAGATTTTTTACCCATATATCTGCCCAGGATTTATCCTTGGCTTAATTTGGTAGTTGTCTCCATGAGAGCGGGTTGATAGGAATGATGTCAGAGTATTTGGAAAGCGTCTCAAAAAAACTCCGACATTGATGCCCTGATTTTTCAATCATCTTACTATATTCATTGTAGTCCACCATCAACTGTGTATAGCGGCTCCACATCACATGCATGTGTGTACACACCTGCCCCACCTCCTATCAGTAGATGTATCTATTATGATAGAAAAAATAAATATTTTATCAATATGTGTTATAATGAAAATAAATAATGGTGTAATAATTTGTTAAGGTTGTATAAGTGTACCTATAGTAGTATGGTCAATGGGTGACATTGGATCCACAGAAACTGAAGGAACACCCTGTACATATGGAGTGAGTTCCAATGAATGCACCATAGGGACAGACACTGGAAGAGCAGGAGTCGAAGAAGATGGAATATAAAATCCCATAGAGATCGAAGAAATAGTAAAAGAAGATGACAGGGATGGCTGGCCCAATGCTAGATGGGGAGTGGGAATCATCATCAGATATGATACAAATGGGTGAGGAGGGTCAGATTTAAAGGGTAGTGAAAACATGGGAGGCCTAAATATCCTGTTTGTCCCTAATAACACACCGAGATCATAATGTTGAATGGATGGAATGTCAGTGGGAGGGGTAGGGTCTAATTGGGTATGCCGATCAGATCATCTAGCTGCCATACCACCACCCCCCCCCCCCTCGTACAAACACCCCAAGTATTGGGACCACTACTCGACTACTCATCAAATAATTATCGCCTAATAGATGGATCCTGAAAAAATGTTTAAAAAAAAAATTAATCACATTACATTATATATTTTTTAAATAAATATATTTGAAATAAAATACTCACTATAGGCACTAGTGGTGGAATTCCCAGCTCGTTCAGGCGGCGATTGTTGTCCATAATATGATTTTGTCTCCTCCCTTCGATTGGTTTCATTTCCTACATTTTAAAACAAATATGGAAGTAAATAGAAAAGGGTGACTAATGTGTAACCCAAAAAACAAAATAAATGAAAGGGAATAGGGGTATTCATGGATAATTTAACTAACCATTGTTTTAGGTGAGCTTGAACAAATATATAATGATGTAAATAAATTGTACAATTTGTAATAAAGAAATTTAATTTTAGTAGGATGATTATTTACTAAGTGTCATTGGTCTATTAAAATAATGGAACATTGATTCTACAAAATTCATAATTGGAAAATAAATTGTAAAAATTAAGGAAAATTTTAATTTCTTTAGCTCAGGTAGATGATGAAGGTTTCAATATTAAATCAATTTGAATATAACCAACCTTAACAACCCGAATAGAGGTAAACAAAATGAATTGAGAACATGAATGGATGATTTTATATATTTCCCACCAAAACATCAAGTTCACAGTCAACTGTGACAATTGAGCTATTGGAGTCATCAAAAGAAATAAATGGATTGGTTCCAATGGAAGTAGGGATGGTTTCAATTCCATCATCACCACCATCAAAAATATTTTTTGGAATTACTTCCACTATGACACAAAATTCAGGTCGAAGCTGGTCTTTGACATAAAAAACTTTTTTAGACATTGATGCCAATACATATCATTCTTCGGTAGCAAGAGTGTGAGTCATATTAATTACTAGAAATTGACAATCATCAATAAATGTGCCATGTCTCATCATCGAATCAAACCAATGGCATTTCATCAACGTGACTCGTCCATGAGAGTAATAATCCAACATTATTATTTTTTCAATGACTCTATAGTAACACACATTTTCAAATTACAGTCTACTATCTGATGCATTGGCATAACAATCTATTGTGGCAGTAACCATAACACCATCTTGTTATGTTCTCATTTACATTTCTCATTTAGTGACAATAAATTTGTACACATTGATAACAATTGATTTATAGTCACGAACCACGGTATTAGGACCAAAATCCAATGCTCTTATTTCCTCAGAGATAGAGTTAGCAGGAAAACTCAATACCTGCAGTATAAATCAATATTAAACATAATTAAATATTGATTTAATTATTTTAAATATTAATATCTTTACCTTCAATTTTAACCAAGAAGAAAACTCTTTTCTATGAAAAGTCTCCCTCCTTCTCAAGGATAAAGTATGATGATTTCTATTTATCATTGTTTTATGTTCCCTGTAGATAAAAAATATGAATAGTTTAACAGATATATATATATATATATATATATAAGATATACATATTCAATTTAGTTACCTGATGTAGTCATCAAACAAATCACAGCTGAACAAAACTGTGCAATGTGCCATCTCCCGCTCTTCAAGGCTTAATGTCTTCAATGTATATGATCCATGAATTACTCCTATTTGAGGAAGTGATGGAAAATTGGGTTCAATTTTATCATACTATTCTTCTTCATTTCTCATTGGTCTTTTCATTCTTGTAGTATGATCAGACAAATACATTGAAGAGATATCCATATATTCTTGAGCCAAGTAACCTTTCACGATAGAACCTTTAGGATGATTCCTATTTCGGACATAAGACTTTAACATGAACATAGTAATTTTAGTTGGATACATCCAATGAAAATAAATAGGTCCTTCGAGAAGTATTTTATTGGGAATATGGATAGTCATATGCAGCAAGCATGTGAAAAATGATGGAGGAAAAATTTTCTCCAAATCACAAAAAATTAATTGGGCATCCGTCAACATTTTTTGCAAGAAAGACTTGGAAAACTTTTTAAAAAAAATATCTATAAAAAAATAGAACAGTCGAATAACAATCACCCTATCATTATTGGACAAAAGATGATGGATTGATATTAGAATCAACTCATGTAGAAGAATGTGATAATCATGAGTCTTCAAATATTTTAGCTTCAACTCTCTTATGTTGACCCGTTTAGATATGTTGCTTGAATATCCATTGGGAATTCTAATAGTCTCAAATAATTTCAGAATTTTTTTTCCATAGGTTTCATCACATAAGAAGCACATGGAACTTGCCATTTATTTTCACTGATACACACAGGATGCAATTCTGGTCTGATGCCCCATTCCACCAAGTCACACCAAGACTATAAATCATCTATTGTCTTTCCCTTAACATTTTCAAGTATCAAAAGAAACATTTCACATATATTGTTTTCAATTTTCATTATACCAAAAAGATGCGAGCATGAGTTGGTTGCCCAACCCATACCGCAAAAGTTTATTAAAAATAAAAATCCAACAGCAAGGTGAATACATGAGGTGCAATGTTTTTGCACCAACTGGAATTCAGATGATTACAAAATAAATGATAAACAAGAGAATGCACCTGCCATCCATTTTGGGTTTGTTTTAACCAGCATCGTCCAAAAAAATCTCCAAATGAGGCCGCTATCCAGATCTGCATTATAACTGCCAAGTACTCAATCCCTTCAGAGAGGTGTGCCTGTAGTCCCCTTCATTCTAGGAATTCCAATCTGAAAATTCTGCACAAAAACCAGGTATTTGTATCTCATGAAACTAACAATGCTGCTCTGCTAGTCCAGTAGGACTATAGGCATTCAAATCTGAAAATTCTGCACAAAAACCAGGTATTCATATCTCATGAAACTTCAGAAGCACAATAAAATGCTGCTCTGCACTAGATCAGCAGGTGCATCCGCAACGATCCAAACATAATGAGACAGCGCTATTCCCACCGAAGCTGAGAATAATCAAATTCGGGGTTCCGATCGAGCTCAAATTCCACCCTATCAAACATACGCTCCCTCGTAATGAGATAATCATCGACAGATATTTCTTTATTACAATATTTTCTATAAGATAACCTTGCTTTCTCCTCAATACATGTGTAGAAATCCTCCTTGCATCCTTCCTTAATAACCCGAGTGCAATTTCTAAGCTTAAATCTATCTGCGCGATCCTCAATCCAAGAGTAGGAGTCCTCTTCTTCTGTGGAGGAGTCCCCTTCATTATGGGATTCTGGTGCAGAGGTACTCTTGCTGAAAACCGGCTGTGCAGGAATGTTAATTTCCTCCACTCGAGGCCCTGACGATCTAGTAACAATGGTCCTCTCCAACTTGGAATAATCAATTCGCTTTCGAGTCTTCTTAGGGTGCTGAGTGATAAAACCATCAGGATCAACAATAGCTTTCTTACCTTTTTTGGCACTTGAGCGCAGGTATACCTCCTCAATTCTATCCGCTTGCTCACTATCATCATGATTGGACTCACCAGAAACAGAATGTATCTCTTGAGCTTGCTCATTAGAGGTTGGAACAACTCTTGGGGTGCCAGTGCACATCTTAACTTCATTGACCATGTCCACAAAACCAGAAGGAGCAGAATTTTTGTCGCAAATCGGCTGTGCTGAACAGGATGCCGGAGGGTCCTTTGAATTAGAAGGCTCAGTCTGTTCAGCATGAGGCCTATCCTTCTCAATCCAGACTGAATTCCCTTCATTCGGGAAGTGTTTCCCAAGTTTCTGACGATTCATGGGATCCTTCCCAGAACCACACTCGCTAAGAGAGTGGCCAATCTGCATACAATTGGAGCAGTAGCTCGGTAAAGATTCATAAACCACTTCCTGAAAAAAACCTACATCCCCATTCTGTATCCAAATAGCAGAGGGCAATTTCTGCGAAATATCAACCTCCACACACACGCGGGTAACCGAAGGCCTTGAGAGCTTCTGAGTCGCGGAATCCATCTTAATGGGATTACCGATAAGCTTAGCAATCGGGAATAAAGCAATTTGCTTGAAAAGATGCATCGGCAAACCAGGAAATCCTATCCAAACAGGTGCAAGCGGTGATTCCGAGAAGCAATCAAAAGAAGGAGACCACTTGAAGACCTTCATCGTGCAGCCGCCAAAAATCCAAGATCCCCTAGACCAAAGCCGATAGAAATCGTTTGCAGAGGAAAGCCGAATAGCAATATGCATCGAGTTGAGCAGGCCGATTTCAAAATCAACAAATCCGATGGATTCGAATGATTTCCGTAGATAGATCAGAGAGGGACGGCGCTTAAAAAATTTACCAACAAGAACAAATTGAAAATCAGAAGCAAGGAAATGGACCTCCTCCTGCGAGAAAGAGATGGCCACGTGACCCCTATGCCGGAAATGCTTCGGATGAAAGGAGTCTGCACGAGGCTGAGATTCATCCGAAGATCGAATCTGCTCAGCTCCTGCAACCACATCTGCGAAGCTTCGCGTATCTCGTCTGCTTGCGTCGCCCTCGGTTCGCGTTCGGTGCCCTCGTTCGTCGCCCTCTCTCTGTCGCTCCATCGCTTAAATTGTCTTCAATTTTCATTATATCTAAGCAATGATGTAACAAATTGGTTGACCAATAAGGAAAATCAGAAAAGATACTCCTCTTCCTCCAATTGTAACAGGTTTCAGTGGAAAAATTATTTCTCTTTCCAGATTTCATATGACCCTTCCAAAATGAAAAACTGATATCTTTCAATTCATTAAGCACATCAGTTCTAGACATACGCTGAGGTGGATCATCGGTCTCTATGGTATTATCAAATCTTCGACGGTTATTTCTATATGGATGGTCCACTGGCAAGAATCATCGATATCCCATAAAACTGAAACTACATCAATGTTTCAGTCTTTGGGATCGTGTATTCTTCATACAAATAGTACATGATAGTTTTCCCTTCGTGCTCCATCTAGACATCATTTCATAAGTTATAAAATCATTTATCATCCACATAAGTGCAGCACACATCTGAAATATGTCTTTTGAATATGCATTGTATATGCGCACACACACATCCCAAAGAAGTTTCAACTCTTTTATTAAAGGTTGCATGTATACATAAATATCAATGTAGGGATCAGAAGGGCTAGATATGAGTATACTCATGAAAGTGAAATGTTTTTTCATACATAACCATAGGAAGAGATTATAAATGTGTATAAAAACTGGCCATGTGTCATGCGAAGCAAGCATCTTCCCAAATGGATTAAAACTGTCGCATGAAAGAACCAGCCTCACATTACACACTTCAGCTACAAAATCCGGATATCGAGCATCAAATCTCTTCCATGAAAATCCATATGCAGGGTGAAACAAATCATCAGTAGTCTTCTTTCTCTCGATATCATGCCATATCATTTTTATTGATATTTCATCAGACATAAAAAGATTCTAGAGTCTATGAATCAATGGAAAGTGCCACATTACTTTCTACGGCACGCGGGATGGTGTTCCATTAGATTTTGACTTCTAGCAGGATGTGCCACATTTTATACAATCATTTCGTTCAGTGATTTTCTCCCAGAATAAACTACAATCTTTCAGGAAAGCATGAATTTTATTTCATGAAAATCCAAGTTCCTCAACTAATTTCCATGACATATAGTGGTTTGAGGGAATATCTGAATCATCTGGAAGTAAATCCTTCATGAAAGAAAGACTTTAATTAGTGGCTGTATTAGAAATCCTATACACAGTTTTCCCATGAAAAAATCGGATTAAAAATTCCATCTTTTTCATTTCATCGCACTGTCGATATACTGGATTCGTGGCAGCATCAGTCAATTTTTTCACCCTGGAATATCATCATTTTCATTAGATGCATCATATGTCATCATATCGAAGTCTTCTTGAGTTGAAATCCTTTCTTTTTTATGATGATGAATAAACAAAAATAGGTCATCAAACAAATTCTCCAGTCCAGTCCTTTCATTTCGATCATCAGCAATTTGAGATTTCATTTTCTCCCCATTGTGATACCATACATAGTAGTTTTCTTGAAAACCATATTTGGTTATGTGGTATCTTACTTCTTCACGGCTCAACCAAGGTCTACCAACACAATTGGAACATGGGCACTGTATGGGACCACTATCTGAAGCACTGTGAAATGAAAAATCTAAAAATCTCTTAAATTTGTTTTGAAAATCGCTTGAGATTCGATCAGTTTCCTACATCCAACTTTTATCCATTATGTAAATATAATTGTCATCTGTCATTTCTTCATAATAAATTCAATAATATATAAGTTTAATCGAAAATATATTTAAGTAAATGATAAAGTAAGGAGTTTCTAGTTGATGTAGTGTACTATTAAAACAATGTAAAGATATACTAATTAATTCAGTTATGTGTGCCAAAATTTGAGGTGAGATGTATTTTGTAATTTTTTCATTCATCACAAACCAAGAAGACACCATAGACCTGAAAAACATTATTCATGATATTACAAAGGGAATGTTTTTCATGAAAGATGTGGAATGTGTAAATAGAGTTTTTTAAATAGGTTATTGATGCTAAAAAATGGATATATTGTTAAAAGTTAGTACATTTCATAACACCCAAACTAAAGTCCACAAAAAGTACCATATCACCCCACAAAAAATAGGAAAACCACCTAAAAGGAGTGTCTATGAAGACTTAAAATTAATTTGATTCATATAATCATGACACTTGAATTGTAAAATGAAAATAGAAAACAAATCAAACTACACTTATTCGGTATGTAATGCCACACACGTCACCACCTGGTTTAGATCAAATCAAAATAGAAACAAAGAATAATAGATTCAAAACATTAAAAATAATTTAATCATTACATATTTGGTGTGTAGAACTTAAAAAATGATTGACTTCAGATGGCTTTATAGGTAGGAAGGAGTTCCCAGCCTATGTAAAGAGATATGCCTCTAGTTTAGAATTCAAGGGGGACTCCCCCAAGGCTTCCTAAATCATAATCACTTTGAATACAAGGTAGATTTCCCCCAAGGTATTCTAAACCAAATCATCATGAATCCAAGGGGTTTTTCAAATGGAATTAAAAGCTGTGTTTTTAACATGAATCCTTGGTTGGTTTATTGAAGGAATTCCAAATCATTAATCAAAGAAAAAGTACTCAAAAATTAAACTAAAATTTATTTATATTAATTTTCAATAGGTCTCATATAAGAGGCACATGCCTTAGGTCCCATCATGTGTTATAGGTATCCCAAATCATTCACTCATGTTCAATAACTCATTCTTGGCACCCCTATGGTCATACCATTAATTACCCAATTAGTTCCACAAGTGAAGCGCACCCCATGGGTAGATAGAGTTTAGGCTTCTAAACTAATAGGTTGTTCATAGATCGTAAAGAGGTTTAATTTCATAAATTATAGACAAACACATTTATTTTTAAATTTGAGATTAATAATAATGTATGTCAATGATACTTAAAATCATAAAGAACACAAAACAATGATAATTTTAATGTATAGTTTATAAACCATCTTCTATATACTCACAAAAATCTACTAATCATGTATTAGTCATTGATTCAATATCAAATAGTGTGAATCATAAAATTTTAAAAAATCCCTAGAAATAGGGAATAATGATTGTGATCGTTCTAGATAGTGAAATAAATGTAGAAAGGTTGAGAATAGAAGGATATCCTTATAACTAGCTCTAGGGGTGGGGGTTGTCCAAGAGGGTGGGGTGGTGTTCAGGGGGGGCTATCCAAAGGGGTGGGAGGGTTGTCCAGGGGGTGGGGTGGTGTCCAGGGGGTTGTCCAAGGGGGTGGGAGTGTCCAGGGGGTGGGGGTGTCCAGGGGGTGGGGTGGTGTCTGGGGGGTGGCCAAGGGGGTGGGGCTGTCCAGGGGGTGTCTAGGGGGGTGGGATGTCCAGGGGTGGGAGGGTTGTCCAGGGGGTGGGTTGGTGCACAGGGGGGGTTGTCTGGGGGGTGGGGGATGTCCAGGGGTGGGTGGTGTGGTGTCTAGGGGGTTATCTATGGGGGTGGGGGTTGTCCAAGGGGGTGGGGGTGTCCAGCGGGATGGGGGTGTCCAGGGGGTGGGGTGGTGTCCAAGGGGGTTTTCCAAGGGGGGTGGGGGTGGACAAATCCCCTCCCTCCTCAGACAGCCCACACCCCCTCCCATGTGAAATTTGTATAAGCAAATCATCATCAATTTTCTTATCCCATATGACCATATACCATACCACCCAAGGAATACCCTATAACATAGAAATATCCTAATGTTATACACAATACCATAGGACATAATCAATATATGGCCAATATCATTATCCACCCTCATCCACATCCTAGCATAACACCCCTCTAGGTTGTAACCGTACCCCATAGTCCACAAGGAACTCACATAACAATTTCCAAATTTCCCAACTCACTCAATAATATAACCCCAAAGAGTCACTCAGACCATTATCCCTTTCAAACACATTCCATGTACTACATGAATAAAAAAACTAAGGATGTCACCAAATATATTCTTATGAAGAGTTTTCACTACGAAAAGTCTACCAAAACAAAACCACACTAATACAACATCTTACATTTATCAATAGAGATAGCAATATAAATAACCCAAATCAACAAAACAGGTTATCACATTATACATGAAATCGATGAATCATATTTCCACTACACTATACATGAAATCCCACATAAAACTAGATTAATTATACAACCAATACCTCTCATAATTGATATAACATAACCCACAAAAAACGGAACCACAATTATTCAACACCTCAAATGGGTTTTCACTATCCACCGGGCACACTAGAATGCCTTACTGTACAAATGGAAAGGATGCCACTAGGAGGAACTTCTACCCAAGGCCCCCATAATATTATATAATATAAAACCTCACTCTCATTATCTTCTCTTACAGAAGGGTCTTGTGGCAAGGGAACATGATAGGAGAAATATAAATACAGGAAGAAGCAGACTACACAGATCTCATTTAGGAAAAATCAAAATAGATAACAAACAAAAATAGATGCCCAACATTCCAATTACAGATTAGAAGTGAAGAAGTAATGGATTACCTAATTGTAGAGAGATCATAGAGAGATACCTTGGGGTTAAGAGGGAGTGTTGAAAGCGATTAGTTTTATGGATGCAATCGGGTAGAGGGATTCTGGAAATGCTACTATTTGGGGGGGCTTTCCCAGTGGCTTGTTAAAACCATTGGAAAATATTGTATTTGCCAATGGTTTTTAAAAACCGTTGGTATATATATATTTTTTCCAATATTTTACCAACAGTTTGAGTTAATCATTCGAAAAAACTAATTATCGTCCCATTATCCTAATGGTTTGATGAAACCGTTGTGAAAAATTAAGTATACCAATGGTTTATTCAAACCATCGGTATACAAGTGTTGGGAAAACACAATTTTCCAACAGTGTTTCTTTAAAATAAAAGATGGGTAAATGAGAGATGATAATGAAATATCCCATTAGCATAACAAAATTCTATTACATGTATGTTATTGTAGTTATCATACTATTTGGTTGAAGGGAGGTGAGAAAAGAAACAAGAAAAGAAACGAACTTAAAAGAAATAAAAGAATTAGAAAGAGGAATTTACCTCTTGAGTATTCCTCCTTTGAAAACCTCTTAAGGTGAGAGGTTTTGGTATTTTAAAGAGACTAGGGGCCTTTGGACGTGGGGGTGGAGCTTGTGGAGTGATTTGGGCTGAATATTGGCAAGGCACAAGGCTTGAGAGTAGTGAAGAGAAGAGGTAATGAGGGGGGTTTATAGTGGAGGAGAGGATGGTTTTCATAATTAGTTTATTAACTTCCCTCAAGACCAGAAAATGTGATGATTCCATGACCAAGAATAGTAAATGGGTAATGTGAATTCAAACCAATAGTGGTGACATTAGCCATGAAGATAGGAATAGTCTATATAGCTTATAATGTATATATACAGTAAATTATGTTGTACCTCTCGAACCCCTCGTGGTTTAATTTTCATGATCACAATCACCCTCTTATTTATCTAATCTTGTTTTAAGTGTTTTTGGATGATAGGAATGATTTCAGGTGGCCAAGGAATTGGGCCAAGAAAGCAACAAGGCAAAGTGGACTGAAATTCAGTCCACCGGCCAACCGATGGAAGAGCACCGGCCAGCCGATGGAGGCCTGGACAGAAGGCATCCTTCTGTCCAGACCACCGGCCAACCGGTGTCACACCAGCGGCCAGCCGGTGGCACCCAGAAAGAAGAGGTTGCTACTGCCTCCTCACCGGCCAACCGGTGGCCTCAGCACCGGCCAGCCAGTGGCACCCAGCCAGAACAGTGACACCTACTGCCTCAGCACCGGCCAGCCGGTAGAGCCCAGACCGAGAGTCCAGCCACTGCCTCCACACCGGCCAACCGGTGCCTCACCAGCGGCCAGCCGGTGGCACCCAGCCAGCACAGTGGTTGCTACTGCCTCAGCACCGGCCAACCGGTGGACTCCTCACCGGTCAGCCGGTGGAGCCTGAGCCCAAACCCTCTCCATTTTGCACACACCGGCCAACCGGTGGCCCTGTACTGGTCAGCCGGTGGAGCCAGTCAAACTAGCCGTTGGGCTTTTGACCAGCCTGTCCACTTGGCCTCCAACAGCTCCGAAGCCCTCTCCAACGGCTCCAAAGGCCTCCAACGACCATATGAGGGTTCCCCCTCTATAAATAAAGGACCTTGAAGCCCCGGAAACTTAACCAAGCCATACGGAAGCCAACGGACACATTTTCCATCATTTGGCTAACCTCCGGCGGACTTCCTCCAAGGAACCCCAACTGCTCCAATCCAATTCCACATCCAAGGAGCATCACCAAAGAAGCTTGGGAGTGCATGTTTTCAGCTCCAATCATCCATTGGCGCCCAAGGCTTCTCCAAATACGGTTTTTATTGTTTTATTAATTTTGAGCTTAAATTTGGGTTTGTGCCTACAAACCCCAACTCTTTCTCTCATCCTTTCTTTTGGGTTTTCACACCACCTTTAAGGTGTGAAGAGGTTAGTCAAGCCTTTCCTTTTAAAAGGCTTGAATCAAAGGTGAGCTAGCCTTCACCCATAAAAAGGCTAGTGGGTTCTTGCTCAACCATTAAAAGCAAGTGGGTTCTTGAATAACCAATAAAAGCAAGCTGTAATAGGTGAGCTAGCCTTCACCTGTAAAAAGGCTAGTGGGTTTCTTGCTACAACCATTGAAAAGAAAGCGGTAGTAAATCTCTAAATGGTTGAGTTGGGAGCGGAGACGTAGGCCAGGTTTTAGGCCGAACTCCGTTATCAAGTTGTGTGTTTTTACTCATTTATTTCCGCTGCACTTTCACTTTGATTTTAAATTGTTAATCATTTTTTAAAAGTCAATTCACCCCCCCTCTTGCCATCACTCCCTTTTTCTCCGCCCAATAATTGGTATCAGAGGGAGAATTTGAGTAATACCATCACCGGTTTCAAATTTAAGATCCATTGTGATGGCCTCAACCTCTTTCTCCCCCGAAGGATTTTCTTTGGGTCGTGCTCCATTTTTTGATGGAACCGACTATAATTATTGGAAAACCCGCATGACCACTTTTCTTAGAAGTATAGGTTATCCTATTTATAAAATTGTCATGCATGGTTATTCTCTCTCTTCCCCCGATGAATCCAAATGGACCCAAGCCGATATAAAAAATTTCGAGCTTGATGGCAAAGCCATGAATGCTCTACATTGCGGCCTTGATCGTAATGAATTCAATCGAGTTTCCACATGCACCTCATCACATGAAATCTGGAAACTATTGGAGGTTACCCATGAGGGGACCATCAAAGTTAAGGATACTCGATTGGACATGTACCGTCAATATTTTGAGTCTTTTTCCATGAATCCACATGAATCTATTTCTGAAATGTTTACTCGTTTTACTGATGTTTTGAATGGTAGAAAATCTCTTGGAGATAATATTTTTGCAGAAACGATGGTCAAGAAGATCCTATGGATCCTTCCAAGCACATCGGCACCGAAGGTAACGGCAATCCAAGAAGCAAAGGACATCAATAACATGCCGGTCGAAGAGCTCATCGGATCCCTCATGACCTACGAAATCACCATGAGGAGGCAAGCTGAAAAGGAAGGCAAACCAATCAAAACTCCAAAGAACATCGCCTTCAAGGTACAAAACGAAGAAAGCTCATCCTCCTCATCTTCTTCCTCTTCAAGCGGTGATTCTGAAATGGAGGATCTTGCCCGCAAGATGCACAAGTTCATGAAGAAGCACAAAAAGAAGAAATCCCGCAAGGCCCACAAGGCTCAACCCAACGAAAAATCCGAGCCCAAGGTAACATGTTACGGGTTTGGCGAGAAAGGCCATTACAAGCCCGATTGCCCACCCAACAAGAAAAAGGCCAAACAAAAGGAGAAGAAGAAGGCTTTCAAGGCCACTTGGAGTGATAGATCCACATCCTCCTCCTCCTCCTCCTCGAGTGACAACGGTAACAAATGCCTAATGGCATTTCATGAGGTAACATCTTCCGACTCCTCTTCCTCTAGTTCTTCAAATTCAAATTCTTTTAATCATTTATCGTACGAGGATCTCCAACATGCGAGAGACCAATTGGAGGAAGGTTTTCACGAACTTTCATCCAAATTTGTTGCATTAAAAAAGAATTTCAAAAAACTTTCTTCTGAAAAGGAGCAACTTCTCAAAGAGAAGGAAGAGTTGTCCCTCAAAATCCAAAATCTTCCCGATATTGATTCCATGGAATCAACCATCAAAGATTTAAGGGAATCCCTAGCTAAGTTCACCCAAGGGAAACAAAATTTGAACAATTTTCTTGGTTTCCAACGTGTATCTAGAACCACCCATGGGATTGGCTATTCCAAGAAAGCTTCCTCTTCCCATGCACCTACTATTTTTGTAAGGGGGAGCTCCCAATTTAAATTTTGAAATTATTGTAAAAAACCCGGGCACTTAATTTATGAGTGCAATTGCAAAAATGCCCGGTATGGTAGGCCCAAAACCATTTTCTTTAACGATGAATTTTATAGGAGAAGACCCGCCACTAGACAAGTATGGATTGAAAAATCCCTCTTAGAGAGTCTCTCCGGGCCAAAATTTGTCTCGGTTCCAAAAACCTCTCCCCGGTGATTTGTTGTTTTTATTTAGGGGGAGTTAGGATCGTTTAAGCCCTTTTGATTTCAATTTCAAAATTTTCTATTCAAACTTTCAATTTCAACACTTGGTATCAAATTTTTCAATTCAAAATTTTCTATTTTCATTCAAAACTTTCAATTCAAACTGTTATTCAATTTTTAATTTCAAAATTTTTGATTCAAAACTTTCAATTCAAATTTCAAAAATTTCAATTGGTTTAAAATTTCCATCTCGTTTTTCAATGTTTCCCTCAATCAAGTTTTATGCCCCGTGCTATTTTGATAATCACAAAGGGGGAGAAATTCTTGGTTGATTGGGGGAGAAATCCTTTAAAACATGCTTTTCATTTCATTTTCTACATTGTTTGTTTTGGTTATTGTGATCATCAAAATAGGGGGAGATTGTTGTACCTCTCGAACCCCTCGTGGTTTAATTTTCATGATCACAATCACCCTCTTATTTATCTAATCTTGTTTTAAGTGTTTTTGGATGATAGGCATGATTTCAGGTGGCCAAGGAATTGGGCCAAGAAAGCAACAAGGCAAAGTGGACTGAAATTCAGTCCACCGGCCAACCGATGGAAGAGCACCGGCCAGCCGATGGAGGCCTGGACAGAAGGCATCCTTCTGTCCAGACCACCGGCCAACCGGTGTCACACCAGCGGCCAGCCGGTGGCACCCAGAAAGAAGAGGTTGCTACTGCCTCCTCACCGGCCAACCGGTGGCCTCAGCACCGGCCAGCCGGTGGCACCCAGCCAGAACAGTGACACCTACTGCCTCAGCACCGGCCAGCCGGTAGAGCCCAGACCGAGAGTCCAGCCACTGCCTCCACACCGGCCAACCGGTGCCTCACCAACGGCCAGCCGGTGGCACCCAGCCAGCACAGTGGTTGCTACTGCCTCAGCACCGGCCAACCGGTGGACTCCTCACCGGCCAGCCGGTGGAGCCTGAGCCCGAACCCTCTCCATTTTTCACACACCGGCCAATCGGTGGCCCTGTACCGGTCAGCCGGTGGAGCCAGTCAAACTAGCCGTTCGGCTTTTGACCAGCCTGTCCACTTTGCCTCCAACGGCTCCGAAGCCCTCTCCAACGGCTCCAAAGGCCTCCAACGGCCATATGAGGGTTCCCCCTCTATAAATAAAGGACCTTGAAGCCCCAGAAACTTAACCAAGCCATACGGAAGCCAACGGACACATTTTCCATCATTTGGCTAACCTCCGTCGGACTTCCTCCAAGGAACCCCAACTACTCCAATCCAATTCCACATCCAAGGAGCGTCACCAAAGAAGCTTGGGAGTGCACGTTTTCATCTCCAATCATCCATTGGCACCCAAGGCTTCTCCAAATACGGTTTTTATTGTTTTATTAATTTTGAGCTTAAATTTGGGTTTGTGCCTACAAACCCCAACTCTTTCTCTCATCCTTTCTTTTGGGTTTTCACACCACCTTTAAGGTGTGAAGAGGTTAGTCAAGCCTTTCCTTTTAAAAGGCTTGAATCAAAGGTGAGCTAGCCTTCACCCGTAAAAAGGCTAGTGGGTTCTTTCTCAACCATTAAAAGCAAGTGGGTTCTTTCATAACCAATAAAAGCAAGCTGTAATAGGTGAGCTAGCCTTCACCTGTAAAAAGGCTAGTGGGTTTCTTGCTACAACCATTGAAAAGCAAGTGGTAGTAAATCTCTCAACGGTTGAGTTGGGAGCGGAGACGTAGTCCGGGTTTTAGGCCGAACTCCGTTATCAAGTTGTGTGTTTTGCCTCATTTATTTCCGCTGCACTTTCACTTTGATTTTAAATTGTTAATCATTTTTTAAAAGGCAATTCACCCCCCCTCTTGCCATCACTCCCTTTTTCTCCGCCCAACAAATTACTGTATTTTACTATTTATAAAAAATTCATGTATTTTAGAAAAATATCAAAAATTCACCCTAACTATTTCTCGACATGTAGAATCAAATAATGAAGTCAAATTTTGAAAATTAATTTTCTAAATACGATTAATTTAATATTTAATTAAAATCATAATTATTATTAAAAAAACCAGTTTTAAAACATTCATTTACTTATTCTAAAATATAGGTACATCATACTTTCATGTGAATATTATTATTTTTATACTATTATAGTTAAGGTTACTATTAATTAAGGTATATCATTATTCATAAGGGTATGTTACTCTTCATAATGGTAGGTTACTATTCACCAAAAATTATGTTTTTCTTATTGGACTTCAAAAAACCTAATGATCGCAACCATTTATATCATATTTTCGAAATTCCAAACACAAAATTAGAAAAATTATGATTAAAGGTCACATATCACTTAGTAGTACATTATGTTTTGATTTCATGCAATTATATGAAATATTTATAAGAGAGGAATTTTCATTTATAAAACATTGGGTCATTACATACATTACCATGAAAAATTTGTTATAGTGTTTATCGATGATATTCTCATCTACTCCAAGTTTAAGGTGGAAAATGAAGAAAAACTAAGGACTGTGCTGGAAACATTAAGGAGGGAGAAATTGATTTCCATGTTCAAAAAGTGTGATTTCTAGAAGTATAAACTCACATTATTAGGACACATGATCACTAGTAAGAGAATTTCTATGGCCCCTTAAATGAAAAATCCAATTGGGAAATAGCCCAGACCCTCTAGTGTCATAAGAATCCTTAGTTGTTTTGGATTATTAGGGTACTACCAACATTTTCTAAGAAATTTCTCATGATTATATATCCCTCTAACTAAGTTAACAAGGAAAGGGGAAAGTAGGTCTGTATAGAAGAATTTGAGGAGTGTTTCAGGGATCTAAATAAGAGGATGATCACTGCATTTGTAATAACATTACCAATAAGTGTATAAAGTTTGGTTATATAAAATGATTCTTAAATGACATTCATGGGTTGTGAACATAAGAAAAACGATAATGTGATTTCCTACACCTCACGGTAGTTAAATATCCATAAGAAAAACATCTTGATGAATGATCTGAAGCTAGCAGCTATGATTTTTTCCTTGAAAATATGGAGGAACTATCCCTATGGTGAGAAGTGTGACATATTCACTGATCACAAGAGCCTAAAGTATATATTCACACAAAAGGATCTCAACATACATCAAATGATATGGTTAGAGATTATAAAAGATTAAAACTAATCTATTCACTATCATCCTTGCAAGGAAAACAAGGTAAATAATGATATTAGTAGAAAATAACATGTTACTCTATCCATTATGTGGATTGAGAAAGACCCTATATTCATCTATATGTTAATAATGAATTTTTATATCATAATGGTGGGGAATACATCACACCTTGCCCAAATTATTTCCCAACAATATATCCAAGAGAATATTAAGGACGCACAAAGGAATGATCTAGAGTTATAAAATAAGAAGAATTCAGTAAAGGAAGGTAAGATGGAAGAGATCCATATCGACGATGATGGTGTGATTCGGTTTGGAACAATCCTTTTTGGACCTTCATCACCTAAGATAAAGAGGGAGCTATTGGATAATGTGCATAGATCAATTTTATGCATCCATCCTAGAAGTACCAATATATAACATGATCCCCAAGAACACTTCTGGTAAGACAACATGAAGAATGAGATTTCATATTATATCTCAAGGTTCTTGATATGTCAGAAAGTTAAAGTATAGTGATATAATTACAAAATGATGATGAAACCATTGCTTATATCCATGTGAAAATGGGAGAATATAATCGTGGACTTCGTCACTGATCTCTCAAAGGTATCCAAACGAAATAATTCAATATTGATTTTGGTGGACCGATTGACCAAGAATTACCACTTTATTTCAATTCAGGAATATTTCTTGATCAAATAAATTGCCAAGATATATGTCAAGGAAGTGGTAAGGATCAATAGGTTTCCACTATTGATTGTATCTGATCATGATCCAAGGTTTAGAAGTTAATTCTAGAGGAGTCTCCAACATGCCTTGAGTTCTATATTGAATTTCAAAATTTCCTATCACCCCAATTTATAGTAACCCTTATTATCATCAAAATATTAATCCATTTTCCCTAAGGAGGTTCTCAAGGAGGAGAAATTCAGGAGGTTAAATTGTCTTTCTTTTTCTTCTAATTTATTTTCAATTTAATTTATTTTTATTTTATCTCCTAACCCTTCTATATACAAACATGAATGATAACTATAGTATCTTATATTTACTATAATATTATTATGTTAGTGGAACATCCCTCATCAAGCCTATTCTATTATCCCTTTTATTCTAAAATAGAAAACATCTTCTTTGGGGTGTCGATTCACCACCTTCATGGACAAAATGTTTTCATTTTTCACTACCACCTTCAAGGATGATCATAAAACCATTATTTTGGTTATATAGAAATTTATTATATGTATTAAAAGTTATATAATATTCTAGAACCAATATATAAATATGATGCTGAATAAAATGGTATAAGATCATAATGGTCCTAAAAACCACTAAAATAAATTAAATCATTTACATTTACATTCGATATAATAAATAATCCTCATACCATATAAAAATGATATATAATACCAATTAAAATTTTTTAATTAATGAAATATAATTTCAATTACAAATAATAATTCTCATTGTAAAAGACCTTCCATACTTATAAACAAGTGAACTGATTATGAAAACCCCAAAACGTATACTTCTGAATGATGAAATTGAACTCTATAACTCAAAAAAAAGGATATAAATGAACATAATAAAACTATATTAAATAATATAAATGTATAATATGTTATGGTTATTTTAATTAATGAATTTAATTTTATTATCTAGTAGACTAAATTGAATAAATAATTTAGACATAATTTAAGGGGATTCTTGAACCCAACTCCATTTCCTTGTGTTTTTCCTCTTTCAAAAAAAATTAGTATGTATATTCATGTCATTTATTTATTATCACTTATAAATTTATGGGATATACAAGTTTTATAATTGATTTTATGAAAAAAAATGTTTTCTAAAATAACTCTTCTTTCTAAAAACAGACCTTTTATTTCTCTTGATATTGTTGCTTCTTCACTAGAGATTGACGATTCTTATACAAAGTATGTTATTCCATCATTCTGTTGATAACCCAAAATTTTATGCATTAATATATGTTTCATGAAATTTAACCCATTTTTTACATTTTTAATTTTATTACCCTGATTGATATATGTTCCATGGGGAATGCATGATTATGTAAATGTTATGATGTGACAGGTGCACCAGAAATTATATAACACATGTAAATGTTATGATGTGATGGGTGAGTCCAAAATTATATCGATATCTAATTCATTGGGTAATGTGATATATCTCATGAGATAAAGTGAAATATGCATGACTATGATGCTAGCTTTGTTCACAACTATGTTTGGTAGTTGACCACTAAGACATGATGCTTCAGTTTTAGGTATTTTCACATTCTATGAAATTATCTAATGCTTCTTATCATGATCTTGACCCTATTATTACATTATTATGATGATTATTATGCTCTCTCCATCTAATATTGATTCATTTTCTTATTTATCCACATATTAGGATTTTAGCTCACCCCTTTATTAAACGTATAACTTCAGATAATTACTTGTTATAAGGAGAACAAAATGGACACTAAGAATCATGGGAAGAAAAAATTAAATATATCTTTATGTTTTATGTTTTAAATTTTATGCATGGTCCTAATTTTATCATAACCCTAAACCTTTGTATCCTAGTTGTATAATTTTTTAATGTTGTTAAAATTATGTAATAATCATATAAGAAATGTAGTGTCACTATAGTGTGGTTTGAGTGTGGGAAGCATGGACATGTCTGGACTTAGTGAAAGAAGCCTTCAAAAAAGTGAAATTCATGTGTACAGGTCAAGAATCTCAATTGGTTCTACAGTAATCCTCCTCAAATAGCTAGTAATCGAGGATCAGGGTTGAATCATGGTTCTGATATTCAACTGAGAGTGGAACCAGGTGAGGTCAGTCGATCATCAGCTACAAAAAAAGGTCATGGTAGAGACAACAAGACCCAATAGTGAGGTTACTGTCTAGAGGAATGCATATAACTATAAGAATTTCAGGTTTTAGGTAGTTAGGCTTCATGATAAGTGCATGTCATAGAGCTTCCAGTGTCAGAATGGGCTGGTGAGCCAATGATGGTTAGTGGTATTCCATGGGCATGACTAGGGTTCCTTTATTTTTGGTTTTGGCATGGCCTTTTGAGGCATGTATATTATGGTAGAATGAGGTGCATATGATATATGTATGGACTAACCAGATGGTGGTTATTAGGTTTGAATAATTTCAAGTGTTATTTATATATATATATGAGCCACCTGTTGCTAGGACTTATACGTGAGCATTGTTGGCTGCATAACTAGTCACATGTGTTGGTATCAGGGAATCAAGGAGATGTGGGTTACTTGAGGTGAATTGGAATTTAGGAATCACTGTTATTTGAAAATTGAATGAGTTTTGAGGCACCAGGACTTTTGAGCATCTGTTGAGATGCATGACCACATAGATTCCATGTGTGGCATGGGTGTGAGGTGGTCACCAATGCGGTGTAGGATTTGGATGAATTTCATGTATGAAATGGGAGAACCTGATGAGTTTTAATAGTGATGATGCATCAAATTAGTACATAATTCATATTATGGTCAATGGACCGTAATTTTAATTTGATTTTCAGTTGGAGATGTGATCAAGGTTGGTCACTCATAAGGTGGGGATCCCCTTTGAGGTAGTTGACATGTATGCTTTTGACTGGGGTAGTCTGGGTTAATTTTAATTGTATGGTTATGTCTGGTACCATCTCCTAGTTTTATTCTATATCTCGGGGATGATATATGTTATGGTGGGGAGATTTTAATGTCTTGGGTATTTGGATCGGGTCGAAATCCTCACCTATTTTGAATTTTTTGGAGTTGGTGGGTTTGCCAATTTCTTTTTCGATCATCGTAACATAATTCTGAGTTCTCCTTCAATAAAATACCTTGATTTTAGATGGATTAATATATTTTGAAAAATCATTAGGTGTTTGGAAGGGTTTTGGGTGTGTAGGAGGCCCAAAGGCCCAGTTTTGGAGAAGTGTAGGTTGAGTCACACTGTGAGGTCTAACTGTATAGCATCTTAGTGAAAACTGTGCATATCCTTTTTGCATTTATCATAGTTTTTTTGAAGATTTCATGGGTGGGGGAAAACTATAATGTGTGAAACTATGGTGTTTTTATAGAGTACTTTTGCTTGGTTTTCACACGATTTGTTAAACCATGTGAAATCCACATAGTTAGATCCATTTGGGAAGTACCTCTCCACTATGGAATACATGGTTTGTGAATGGTTAGGACTAACTATGTTGGATAACAATTTTCTAGTTGGTTCCTATGCAACAAGAGTCACACAGTTTGGAAAATTGTGTGAGCTAACCATGTGGCCTCTTTAAAGGGAGAAATTATATTTCTACCCTTCCCTCCTTAAACCTAATTCTATATTCCTTATCATTCCATTTGAGCTGAAAAATGATGGGGATGCATATTTTCTTCCACTCCTTGGATGTGATGCAAACCCTTTGTATAACTTCCATTATTCAAAACATTTGTAGAATTGGATTCATATCGATAAGGATCTCCTTTCTCTCACATCATTTTTTATTTTCTATCGCCTCACAGAATGCTAAATTTGTTTGAAATATTTTTCCCTATTTTTAAGGCATTGATCCAAAAAATTTATTTCTCCAAAATCTATCATATCTAGAGGATATTGTAACACCCCAAGATTTCATAGTACTTTATTTTTTCAAAGTAATTCAACAACTTGCACTACACACAACGCCGAGTTCTAGCACACCATGACTTACCAAACAATCCGTTCAAAAGTGGTTATGAATAGTATTAACTAAATATTAAACTTTATATAATACTTATAATTTTATAATCCATATTATGAGTTTATTAGACATAATTTAAGAACAAATATATTTTTCAGATAAAAGAAGTATTTTTAAAAAAATGAAATTTTACCACCTTTTAATGGTGAAGCCTTTTTAAATCCAATATTTGAAACTTTTATTTGAAAAAATTAACTTTTTCTTTAGAAGAAGGACATAAGAATTTAGTTTCAATATAGTTTTGGTGTTTTTCTGATAACTTTCATATTTGGGTGAATAGTGAAAATACTATATTTTAACTGAAAACAAATTTTTAAATCAAAATAATTTATATTATTAAATTATACATTTTAATGGTTTGGAAGTATAAATAAATTATATTTTTCCCATTTAATCCAATTATGGTCATTTTAAGTAATTTCACTTTGAAATTGGACATAAACAAGTGTCAAACTTATGGTAGTTATTATTTCTTAAAAACAAGCCTTTTGGTTTTGACAACAAGAATTAATTCTAAATTAATAAATGCAACATCTATGTTTTGAATTTGGTAAAATAGACTTCACTATTGAATTTGGAATATCAAAATTATATTAGGGTGATTTTTTGGTATTTTTCTGAAAACATTCAATTTTTTATGAATAATGAAAAAACATTTAGTTATAGTTTAAAATAGAATTTTTATTTAAATAATTATTTATTTTATTTAAATTTAATTAAGGTCAAAATAAATACATAATATCTATATATTTTCAATGTAATTAATTAGAGTTAGTTTAGAATAATTTTATATATAAATAAATTTTATTGAACATTTCACCGTCTTTTACCCACCTCCTAGGAGAATTTGGAAATTCACATAAAACTTAATTTTACTTCTTCTGTGAGTAGAATTTAAAAATTATGAGAGACACGGTTAATATCAAGGAGTAAAATGTGGTTCAATAAGATAAAAATAATTTTTGGTGAACTATAACTTTTTACTTTTATTTACCACGGTAAAAAAGTAAATAGGGTAATTAAGGGTAAAAATGATATTATTATTACCCTAACACATGTCCCAATTCTATTGGCTAAGTATAATTCGACCAAAAACAACCTTAGGAATAAAATATGAACCTCTTTGGTCCACTTAGATTAGATTAGAACATTTATTATTATTTAATTCAAAGAAGAGTTAAAAGAGTTAAAATCAAAGTTTAATAACTAAAACCTTTTTAATATTGGGATATACATAAGATAAAGTCAATTATAAATATTCATTATAAAGATAAAAATATTTCCTAAATAATTTTATTTTATTTATAATTTTTAGACATTATATATTTTAATTTATTTATGACACAATGGTGATGCAGTAATTACCTAATTAATGAAATATTAAAATAATTGATATTATAAATATCAAAATAAATATAATTTGAGACTTTTTATGAATTACAAAAAATTTCTAGTTTAATATGAAATATTAGGATTGGTTATATAAATTTTTCTTGAAGTAATAATACTTTTATGAAATTATCAAAAACAAATTACACAATAGTGTCAAAATTGACATAAAAGAGTTTTTAAAACAAATGTTATATTATTAATTGATATTCTATTCCTAAAAATCTAAGGTTCGGCCAAAGAAATTATATACTGATAGGTGTATCATTAATTGACCACTTGGGGGTCTCTTGGATGTATATAGTAAGTTTATTAACTATATAATATAAAAATACAAAGTGACATGGTAAATGTCAATCTAATTAAATAAGAGTTAAAACTAAAAGATAAGGTTAATATAATGACCAAAACCTGTCTAAAATATATTGGTTGAAAGGATTTCGACCCATACCCACCTTATACTTTGAATAATCCACTTTGGATCCATTAGAAACAGAATATTAATTTATTATAAAATAATAATTTAATTTTTCCTAAAGAGCCCCACCTCCCCCTTATAAAAGGACAACACTTCTAACCAATTCGTCACACCTCTCAAGCCTTTTTAATCATCCAACATCTTCCCAATTAAGCTCCCAGCATCCCTCTTCCCCTCCTAGAAGCCTTACCTAAGGCATAAGGCACTTCATGAGTCCTTTTTGGTTCAAACCAAAGGGAGTTACCCAAATTAAAAGAGGTTAAACTACCCTCAACCAAGGAAAACTACAAGGTAAGAGTTTATTTCACAATCTATTCATTATCTGAGGTTGTTTATATATAATTATCTATTAGGACCTCTTTATCATCCACATCCATGTCTCTTAAAAATGTATTTCAAATCATTATTACTATTTTACAGACTGCGAGTTAAAGTTATTTACACCCTTGTTGACTCTTTATAAAAAGTTTATAATGGAATCATTCTGTCTTTTTCCAAACAAGGTCTTTTTTAACCATTTCGACAAAATTAAGGTAAGAATGTATTTTTTAACTTATACAGAGGGTGCGGCTATTTTCTGCTGTTATAAAATCGTTGAAGCTTCCCTTACAATCTTATAAGAATATTTTCAAAGTAAATGTTTTATTTTATAATTATTTGACTTTTAAATGATTTCAAAAAAAGTGATATTTTTCTCAAATAGTTTTGATTTCATCTATGTCAACATCTTTTAATGTATTTTAAGCTTATATGAAGTTGATTTATTATGATACCAAACTTCCATATTGTATTAAAGGTTTTGTGCTATGTTTGACTGTGGATGTGTTATTTTTATACCATTCAGGGATTATGGAGAAAGTACTGACATTTTCTTGCTAGTTTTTATACGAATGTATATGTTATGTTTAAACATGTTCATATGATGAATTCATTGGATTTAATAAGTGACGGGTGGAGCCCGCTATAGCTCCTCGATGCATCAGTAGGTATCATGAGACAAACTAGTGTCTTGGAACAAGGCCTTGACAAAATATTATTTGTAGTCTTGGCATAAGGCCTTGAATATGTGGTTTTGATAATCTGGCATTATGCATTCCATCATTATGAATGTGGTTATTGATATTTCATGTGATTATTCGACTATTATAATATCCATGTGAATAAGTTAATGGCATTATTTCATTTTATCTTTTCCATATTATGCTGAAGTTCATGTTTAAAAGGATTTTGTTTTAGTTATACATTGCCTTAAATGTTTATGCTTATTTATGAAAGTTTCTTCTATATTGTTATCCTTACTGGGAATTTGAGCTCACCCCTTTCTATGTTTTATTTTTCCCAGGATGTGAAGAAGTATTTTATGAATGACTTGCAATGATAGTATAAGGGGATATGAGTGTGGAGACAAGATGTTGTTGTAGTTTTCACTTTTTGATGTAATGTAATCTTTATGAATGTATATAGTGTTTCCAAGGATACTAAACTAATCGGTCTTTCAAGATTTGATATTTTGTGGTCATTACAATGTTATTTAATAATGCACCGACTCTGGATAACTGGGGTTGGGGCATTACAGTTGGTATCAGAGGATGTTTAGTACAAACCTTGGAATCTAGATTTAGATAAACTCTGATTAAAGAACATATCCCTAAGATATACTTTGTGGATTAGTATAGAAGAACTTCCTTGAATTTTGGTATTGTTTAAATTTTGTGAGTTTTCTGAGCAATACATCCCTGTCTAGATACGAGTAGGTAGAGGAGGCTCTGGCACAGATGTACCTAGGGGTAGAACCCAAAAACACCGCTTTGAGCCAGACTCGAACGGGAACCGGTGCATGACAACGGGCCTTGCTGCACTCTTGGTTACGACACTCCTGGGGGATATTCTTAGGATAATTCTCATTTTCTTTACAAATAATTATGAAGGGTTTATGAGTATATAATTCTTCAATGAAAACTTCCTTATGATTATGGATTATATCCATAAACCATTCAATTTATGTTAGGTATTTTACAAGTTTTTAATTATTCATTTCAATTCATAAACTGACCTAGTTTATGCTACTGTATAAAAATGGCACCCAGTAAAAGGAATGTGAACTCCAGCAATATGTATGATCCAAAGAGTAATAAGGATCATATCTTTCACAGTATTAAGCCAACATTTAGAAGGGAAAAAGTCTCCCATGTATTCTCAACATATGAAGAAATAGTATCATGTGTTAATAAGATAATTAAAGAATTCTCCAAGTGCTATGGATTTGAACGGAAGTAAGAGAATAAAAGGATGGAACAGAGAAAGATGGATAAAGGTAAGAGGGAAAAGAAGAATTTTCCCATATGTGATAACTGTGAGAAGAAACACCCTGGAACTTTCCTGAAGGGAATGGGAATTTGTTATAAGTGTGGACAAAAAGGACACCAAGTATGTGACTTCATGGGTAAGAAAAAGGTTTCAAATGTACAATGCTTTATTTATAAAGAGTTGGGACACTACGCGAACCAATTTCCAAATCATCAGAGTATTCCCCAAATGATGCTATTAGATAATAATCAAGTTATGATACTACCACAGATGAGGAGGAATGATTATAGTTCTTATGTTGTTATAATAGAATTATGTCATTTGAGTGTTGTATCAACAATGTACTGGTTATAATAATTATGGATTATATAAGGATTTTGCTGCAGTACAATTTAATTAAGGACTTAAGATTGTGTGGAACCAATAAAAGTGACTCAATATGAGGTTAAATAGTTGGAAAATATATGGTTGAAAGAACGATAAACCATAATATGGTTTTGATACCGAGGTAGTGATTTTGGAATAATACATGATTGATTTGGATAAATTATATTGGATATTCTTGATTACCTTGAAATTAATTAATGATTTGTATATTCCATCATTGTTGGACTTTACAACATTTTCAGATAGAAGGAGTATATCCAGCATTCTATATGGAATAAGGGATCATGAATGTAATCAATATGGTTTTATGGTAATTCAGGATGTTGTATTGTTCTAAAAGAATACATGATGAAGGTGTTCACATGTTATTACGCGGAAAAAAGGATCTTCATTATGTTTAACTTCTTTATAAATTTTTGACTGTGAGTTTGGGTAGAAGTATTTTGGATAATTCTAGTATGAAATTATTTTTGGATTTCCATAAAAGGACAACCCAGAGGTCAGGCGGCAACCCGTCGTGTCCGGCAAGGCCGCGAAACTTGAACCCACAACCAAAGGGCGACAGGGGTGTATCACATACCACTGGCCCATTTGATTTCATGGATTGAATAATGTAGTCTTTTTAAAAAAATCTTGTTGATCAATTAAAAATTCATTTTTTTGAACCCTATATGAATAGGATAAATAGAATATTATTTTTAAGTTTTATTATCTTTTACAGTGAAAGATAATTTTGTGGTACAAATTAGTTAAAGGATGGGACTCTACTTGTCAAGTATATATTTTTCTTCTTCTCTTATTCTATGAAGAAATTAATTATTATACTTTAGTTAAGGGATCTTGAAACAAAAAATGTGTTATCCCAATACCATATGTTTTGTTGAACCGATGGTATTTTAAATCATCATAGATTGATAAATTTTAGGCCCTTAATTTTACACTTGTTTTTGATTGATGACCTCAATCACTAACTATAAATATTTACGTTTTTCTTCCAATTATATGTCTTTAATTTCCACCAATGTTATCCTAATTGAGATCATAATTTGGTGGTGACCCTTTCATTTCACTTTTCCTCTTATTAAGACTAAATTTTATTAACCTAATTTCTGATGTGGGTTTTCTGAAATGTATTTTCTATTTTCAACCTTTTATTTTCGAAAAATAATTTCAAATTGTGAGGACGTAATTTATTGAATGAGGGAAGAATGTTACACCCCAAGATTTCATGGTACGTTATTTTTCAAAGTAATTCAATAACTGGCACTACACACAACACCGAGTTCTAGCGCACCATGACATACCAAACAAGCCGTTCAAAAGTGGTTTTGAATAGTGTAAACTAAATTTTGAACTTTATACAATCATTATAATTTTATAATCCATATTATGAGTTTCTTATACATAATTTAAGAACCAATATATTTTTTTAGATAAAATAAGTATTTTTCAAAAAAAGAAATTTTACGACCTATTAATGGAGAATCTGTTTTAAATCCAATATTTGAAACATTTATTTGAAAAAATAAACTTTTTCTTTAGAATCGAGACATAAGAATTTATCTTCAATAAATTTTTGTTGTTTTTCTGATAACTTTCATATTTGGGTGAATGGTGAAAAATACTATATTTTAATTGAAACAACTTTTTAAATCTAAAAAATGTATATTGATAAATTATACATTTTAATGGTTTTTAAGTATAAATATATTATATTTTTACCATTTAATCCAATTATGGTCATTATAAGTGATTTCACTTTGAAATTGGACATAAACAAGTTTCAAACTTTTGGTAGTTATTATTTCTTAAAAATACGCCTTTTGGTTTTGATAGTGGAAATTAATTTTAAATTAATAAATGAAACTTATATGTTTTTAATTTGGTAAAATATACTTTATTATTGAATTCAGAATATCAAAATTATCTTAGGGTGAATTTTTGGTATTTTTCTGAAAACATTCAATTTTTTATGAATAGGGAAAAAACACTGAGTTATAGTTTAAAATCGAATTTTTATTTAAATATTTATTTATTTTATATAAATTTAATTATGGTCCAAATATATAAATAATACCTATATAAGTTCAATTTAATTCATTGGAGTTAGTTTAGAATAATTTTAGATATATAAAAATTTTATTTAACTTTTCACCGTCTTTTACCCACCTCCTAGGAGGATTTGGAAATTCACATAAAACATAATTTTACCGCTTCTGTGAGTGGAATTTCAAAAATACGAGAGACATGGTTAATATCAAAAAGTAAAATGTGGTTAAATAAGTTAAAAATAATTTTTGGTGAATAGTAACTTTTTTACTTTTATTTACCACGGTAAAAAGTAAATAGGGTAATTAAGGGTAAAAATGATATTATTATTACCCTAACACATATCATAATTATATTGGATAAGTATAATTCAACTAAAAACAACCTTAGGAATAAAATATGAACCTCTTTGGTCCACTTGGACTAGATTAGGACATTTATTATTATTTAATTCAAAGAAGAGTTAAAAGAGTAAAAATCAAAGTTTAATAACTAAAACATTTTTAATATAGGGTTATACATAAGATAAATTCTATTATAAATATTCATTAGAAAGATAAAAATATTTCCTACATAATTTTATTTTATTTATAATTTTTATACATTAAATAATTTAATTTATTTATGACACAATGGTGATGCAGTAATTACCTAATTAATGAAATATTATAATAATTGGTATTATAAATATCAAAATAAATTTAATTTGAGACTTTTTATGAATTCCACTAATTTTATAGGTTAATATGGCATATTAGGATTGGTTATATAAATTGTTCTCTAAGTAATAATATTGTTATGAAATTATCAAAAGCAAAATACCCAATAGTTTAAAAATTGACATAAAAGAGTTTTTAAAACAAATATTATATTATTAATTGATATTCTATTCTTAAAAATATAATGTTTGGTAAAAGGACTTATATAAAGATAGGTGTATCATTAATGG
The DNA here is from genome assembly GCA_963277665.1 of Viscum album. Classification (NCBI taxonomy): domain Eukaryota; kingdom Viridiplantae; phylum Streptophyta; class Magnoliopsida; order Santalales; family Viscaceae; genus Viscum; species Viscum album. The sequence goes on from OY728159.1 coordinate 606,218, forward strand.
ACCACTTGGGGGTCTCTTGGATGTATATAGTAATTTTATTAACTATATAATATAAAAATACAAAGTGACATGGTAAATGTCAATCTAATTAACTAGGAGTTAAAACTAAAAGATAAGGTTAATATAATGACCAAAATCTATCTAAAATATATTGGTTTAAAGGATTTCGACTCATCCCCACCTTATACTTTTAATAATCCACTTTGGAGCCATTAGAAACTGAATATTAATTTATTATAAAATAATACTTTAAGTTTTCCTAAAGATCCCCTCATCCCCCTTATAAAAGGACACCACTTCTAACCAATTATTCACACCTCTCAAGCCTTTTGGCTCATCCAACCTCTACCCAATTAAGCTACCTACATCCCTATTCTCATCCTAGAATCCTTACCTTAGAAATAAGGCACTTCATGAGTCCTTTTTGGTTCAAACCAAAGGGAGTTACCCAAATTAAAGGAGGTTAAATTACCATCAACCAAGGAAAAGTACCAGGTAAGGGTTTATTTCACAATCTCTTCATTATCTGAGGTTTTTTGTACGTAATTATCTACTGGTACCTCTTTATCACCCACATCCATGTTTCTTAAAAAAATTATTTCAAATCATTAATACTATTTTACAGACTATGGGTTAAAGTCATTTAAACCCTTGTTGACTTTTTATAAGAATTTTATAAAGGAATCTTTCTGTCATTTTCCAAATAAGTTCCTTTTTAACCTTTTCGATGGAATTATGGTAAGAATGTGTTTTTTGACTTATACGGGGGGTGCGGCTATTTTCCGTCATTATAAAATCGTCGAACCTTCCCTTACAAGATTATAAGAATATTTTCAATGTAAATGTTTTATTTTATAATTATGTGACTTTTAAATGATTTCAAAAAAAGATATATTTCTCTCAAATAGTTTTGATTTCATCTATGTCAACATCCTTTTATGGATTTTAAGCTTATATGAAGTTTATTTATTATGATAAAAAACTTCCATATTGTATTTAAGGTTTTTTGATATGTTTGACTGTGGATGTGTTATTTTTTTTACCATTCATGGTTTATAGAGAAAGTATTGAAAATTACTATGCTAGTTTTAATAGGAATGTTTATGTTATGTTTAAACCTATTCATATGAGGAATGTATTGGAATTAATATGTAATGGGTGGAGCCCTCTATAGATCCTCGATTCATCCGTAGGTTTCATGAGACAAACTAGTGTCTTGGCATAAGGCCTTGACAAAATATTATTTGTAGTCTTGGCACAAGGCCTTGACTATGTGGTTATGATAGTCTGCCATTATGCATTCCATCACTATGAAAGTGATTATTGATATTGCATGTGATTATTCGACTAGTAGAATATCCATGAAAATAAGTAAATGGAATTATTTAATTTTATCTTTTCCATATTATGTTGAAGTTCAAGTTTAAAAGGCTTTTGTTTTAGTTATACATTGCCTTAAATGTTTATTCTTATTTAAGAAAGTTTCCACTATATTGTTATCTTTACTAGGAATTTTAGCTCACCCCTTTCTATGTTTTATTTTTTCCAGGATGTGAAGATGTAATTTATGAATGACCTGTAGGGATAGTATAAGGGGATATGATTTTGGAGACAAGATGTTGTTGTAGTTTTCACTTTATGATTTAATGTAAACTTTATGAATGTATCTAGTGTTTCCAAGGCTACTAAACTAATTGGTATTTCGAGATTTGATCATTTGTGATCATTCCAATGTTATGTAATAATGCAACGACTCTAGGTAACTAGGGTCGGGGCATTAAAAATATGATAAAATGTGCCAATGTCTTTGACTACAAGGTATGTGGTGGTTTTCTTTATGACTTCACAAGTATTTGGGGAGATTTGGTGCGTCATTTTGTGGGCTAAGTGAGACCCCATAATTTTAAGTGGTAGTTTATTAATTAATTAATTGTACTTTATGAGAAGGATATGGTAATGGTCAGTTGAGATTAAAAATGGTTGATCTATTAGAGGGGCTCGGACCTTGGGGTAGTTAGGTCAGGGTGTGTCCTTTTTATTAAATTGATCAGTTTATATTAAATTGAGTTTTTTGTTTAATTTGATATGTACAGTTCTATTACATTGAACTATTTTGTTGATTTGAATTGATATATGTATAAAATATGAATTTATTGTGATAAAATACTAAGATTTAAGGGATTTTCATGGTATTAGATTAGAAATACATGGCTATCTGACTTGAGGTGATGTGATTGTGAGGATGAGCTTTGACCGATGAATTTGGGCAGTGTTGACCACCAGTTAGATAACTCAATCATTGGATAAGGTGGATAGGCCATAGGATTATGAGTGAGGATCATGTGATATAGTATTTAATGACCCTTGTACTTGAGTGGCATGGTCGTAGGGACCCGAGGTGTCCAGTATTAGTGTGTCATAGTTTCTAATTTCGTGATTGACACTCACCTATGTTGGTCAATGAATTGTTTAGATTTTTGTTCACATAGGTTGACTTAGTGATGAGGTATTTCTGAACACTCTTATCGGTAGGGGGCCCCAATAGTTTCAACTTAGTTAAATGGATGGGTGTGTTTGTTATAGAAATCCACGAGGATGGTGAGGAGCCATTAGAGGATAGTTTTGATGTTATCGGTTGGGGAAAGATGCTTAATGTGCATGATCCATTTAGGTTATGATAATTTTATAGGACAAACATTTTGGTTCCTTGGGATGGTGGCTGTTGAGCCGATGGTGGTTACTATTTGATAATCGGTATCATTGTACCTCTAGACATCAGTTTCGAGCCGACAGGCACTTTTGAATAGGGGTCTCATGGACTACATATGTATTGATTGGGCATGCCTTTATGATGTCGGTAACTCTATTGATGGCATGTGGTGCCGGTTGGGTTTTGTAGGAGGAACGAGAGGGTTCACCTTGGGTTATTCTGCATCAGAGGATACCATGATCTATGAGATAAGGATCCTATCCACCCTAGTGATTCCAACATTGTATGAAATATACAATATCTTCTTAGTGGTTGTTGATAACCAAGTAATATTGTGTTTATTTAAAGCATTGTGATACCCTTATTAATTTATTTTGAGAATACACTTGTGAAGTCAGAAATGTAAGGTATTCACATACGGGTGGTACCCTACAGAGACTCATTCTCACACCCTATATGGTTCCTTTAGCAAGTGTGTAGACTTTATGATTTTTCATTTAGGTAAATGTTTAGGCTTGGGATCAAGATTTTAGTGGCTATTAGCATGGGTGGGAAGGCAAGGGACCATTGGTTATTTCCTCAAATGTAGTTACCTTTTGAGTTTTACTTTCTGTTTCAACATGCTTATCTATGTATGTATTGTTGGATATCCATTGGAGATGTCTTTATTTCTTATTGTATTGTACAACCTATATTGAATGTATGCTTGGTTTTAAATTCTATAAATGGTATTTCTGGTTCAAGTCTGTTGGACATTTTATTCCACTTATATATCTATTAGACCATTTCTATATCACTAGAGGAGGGTATAGTATCCCCACTATCACCTCCTTATACCCTCGCTACTAGATGGTAGCCTATAGAGTATGGGAAGGTGTGCCTAAGGCCAGTGGCACTCTTCTCAGAAATACTATCTGGGTGACTAATCGTGTTAGGGAACTACATGACATATAGATACCAATCAAACACATTTGTATTGTATTGATACTTTATAATAGTAATCCATAAATCATTTTTGACATGTAGGAATCAATCGCACCTCAATACAAAGAATTGTGTGACCGATATGACTCAAGGTGTGTCTTTTTATTTTAAATTTAAATTAGTTTTAGTAAAATGAGGATTCCCTAGGAATGATATTAAGTCATTGTAGAATGAACACTGATCCATTTCTAATCTATAGGAATCCGCTACATGTCCATTAGATGCTCGTTTCACCCAAGATGATAGAAAACAATGGGTAATATTGTCTAGTGTTATTAAAATGACATATCTCTCATCAGAGTGTCAAAAACAAAAATGTGACTTCTATTTGACATTCAATGTTAGGAGAACATTTCTTGAATCATATGTCATCTATTGGAATCAATCATGTGTGAAAATGATGCTCGGATTTATCGGTTTGTGGTACACTTAGTTTTCATCTTTAACAGTGATTTCTTAACTGATAAATATTGAAATCATATATTTCGAATTAGATTTACCACATTTTTCAATTTAAGATGAATTATGTATATAATACTATATAAACTATTTTGATTATTTTATATAGATTATCTGGATAAATTTGATTTTGTTGATAAATATATTATTATTTTTTCTTTGTATAATTGTTTTTCGCATCGTATAAGTAAGATGATTGTGACATAAGATTGGAAGGATATATATGTATTTGTATTACTAGTTTTGTTTGTATCACTGGTCATTATTTCCTAATTTTTTATTTGGATTATGTTATTTCCTTTTTTTGTTATTTGGTGGCTCTGAAAATGTAAATTTTTTCTTAAAAAATTATAGTCTAATGAACACCTATAGAAGTTTCTAAATTTTTTTAATTCTAAGAGCATTTTCGACTGCCACTAGTGGTCATTGTACTATTGGGAATTGCAGATACCTCTAGAGGTCTCTAAATATCTTCTTAGCGACTACCACCATTTGTGTTTGGGAACCCCCTATAGTTACTGCTAATGTAATTCACTATTAACCTTTAGCGATGGGCCAACTCTGACTGCCAAAAGCGATTGGATGGTGGTCTTTAAAGTTCCAATTTCTAGTAGAGATCTGGAGATCAGCACCCGAGGGCTGATCCAGATTTGTTGACCGAGCTCTGAGTAGGAATCACATAGAGCAGAAGGTGGAGGTTCTTATAAGGGATTGGTCCAATAGAATTAGATATCCCTACTATGAGTTTTCTCTAGATGTGATGAACAATATGTTGTAGATTGCAGTTAATATGCATGGTGCATTCATAGAGACTTTGATTCTCTCCACAAGTAATTGGATTCGGCCCTAATACATTTTTTTGTGGAACTACTCTCAATCAGTCAATATTTTGTGTGTAAGTAGGGAAGAAATAGAAATCGTGAGACAAAAACTTATGTGGTTCCATTGGGATGACCTACATTCACAGGGAAGGCAGTAATTTTTTCGTCCAAATTGGAATACATGAATTAAAAAATTCACATGATTTGGCCACATTATAGAACCCATGCTTTAAAAATGAAGCTTTAATTTTTCTCTATAAGATCATCAACTCTTGAAAAAAAATTGGTGGTACCAACCCCCTACTCCAAGTGATCTATGGAGGTGGTTCATCTCTGGTAGCCACCCATTTTTTTTGCGATGGTATTTTGAGTCGACATTCAATGCATTTCTATTTGAATAGTATGGTCTTGAAACAGAGCTCAATATGACCAAACCAATAATGTATCTCTTCATGTAAATTAGTTAGGGTGTTGGTCCATAGTGTCCTTCGCAAGGCTACTTCATGCAGTGTAAAAGGGTGATGGAAAATAATGGGTAACATTTATAATAAACAAATAAAAGATGAAAATACCAAGAAAATTCACTAATATTAATATGAAATCATGGAAGAATGATCACTAAGCCATTTAATATCTGTAGGAATCAACGTTACATCTACCAGATGCTTGTGTCGCCCAGGATGATGGAAAACAATGGGTAATGTAGTCTAGTGTTATTTAAATGACATATCTCCTATCAGGGGGTCAAAAACAAGGAAAAAATCTGATTGATGTGAAAATTTATGAGAACATTTATTAAATCATATGTGATAAATTGGAATCAACATTGCGTAAAAAAGATGCCCAAATGGATTAGTATGTGGTAAACTAGGTTTTCGACATTAATAGTCATTTCTTAATTGATAAATAATGTAATCAGATATTTCAGATTATCTTTGACTCATTTTTGTATTTAGGATTCTTTATTTATTTTACATTGTATAAACTATTTTTATTATTTTTTATATATTAACTGAATAAATTTTATTTTAATGATAAATATATTAATTTTTATTTTTTTGGTTTAATTGTTTTTGTATCGTATCAGTTGGTTAATTGAGAAAGAATATCAGAAGGATTTGTATCTCGTTGGATTGTTGGTTTTTTCTATATCATTGATTTTTATTTCCTATTTTTTTTATTTGGTATCTGTTAAAATGTGAAGAAACAATTAAAAAATTATGCAGACTTATGCACACCTTTAGAGGTTGTTAAAGCTCTTCCTAGCGACCATCACTGCACATGTTTGGGAACACATATAATGACTACCAATGGAAGTCACTATTAACCTTTGGTGATGGTCTAATAGAGACCACCATAAGAGGTTGGATGGCAGTCGCTAAATATCTAATTTCTAGTAGTGATGTGGATAGTAGCACCCAAGGGATAATCCATATATATAGACCCATCTTCGAGAAGGAATCATAGATAATAGCAGGTGGAGGTTCACATAAGGGGAAGGTCGATCGGAATTGGATGGTCCTACTATGATTTTTCTCAAATTAGGATGAACACCACGTTGTAGACTATTGTGGAGAAGCACAACAGGTTCATTGGGATTATGATTCTTTCCCCACATAATTGGACATTTCTCTGATACCGGTTTCATGTGTGAAAGCACTCTCAATTGCTCAATATTATGCATGCAATTAGTGAAAAAAATATAAAAAGTAAGATGAAAATGTACATGGTTTAGTTGGGGTGACCTATATTCACGGGGAAGGCCTCATAAATTCTTATTCAAATGGGAATAAACTAAATAAAAATTTCCCATGATTTCACCACACTGTAGAACCCATACTTCAAAAAGGGCACTACCAAAAATCCCAATTTTAATGACACTAGAAATTTTATTTATTCTTGATAGTAAAAGAGGTGATAATATAACCACCATTAAAAGGGGGTACCTTTAATCAGTGCTGATAAAAGTCAAAAAAAGACATTTTTAAAAAGACATTTTTTCCCTACAAATCTAAGGGGGAAGACCACCACTAGAATTTTTTCAGTCATTTACCCCCCCTAATATCTCTAATATATCCCCCCCCCCAATTTCTCTCAAACACACCTTTAATAGGGTACCCATTCTTCATACACCCCTGCACCCCTACCTTTACTGGGATTCAAACTAGCGACCTCCCCATCACATGCTGGTGCCTTTTCCACTTCCTTAAATTGCATTATTCTATATTTTATGACATATCTACATGTTTATATATATTTTGTTTCAAATTTTAATCCATAAATATATATTTTTTTTAAAATATATAAATATAATATGTTTTATGTGTGTGTGTTTATAACTACATACATACATATATATATGTATCATATATGTTTGTATTTATAAATATAATTATACATATTTATATTTTTTAAAATTTATTATATATTAATATTTATATAAATATATTAGAATATATAAATAATATATATCAGTTTGTTAATACACACACACAAATAAATTTATATATATATAAATGCATTTCATATACATTGTATTGGTATGTAAATATTCATTATTTTTTAAAAGTAAAATGGATATTATTATTTTTAGATAGGGTTTATCTATTTATAAAGATATTTTATATGTATATATGTTTACATATTTATTTATAAAGTTAATTTTTTTTGTAAATATATATAAATATGTATACATGGGTATATATTTAATTATAAATAAAATTACACTATGAAAAATGATAAAATTTGAATATCAGGATAACATTATGATGGTAAGACTTGAAAATAAATTGTGTCTCCAACCAAAAAAAGATAAAAAGACTCACTTAAACAAGGATGAAATTCCATAAAATGCTAAAAAAATGTGGTACATAATATGTGATCTGTTGGATTAAACTGTGTGTTAAAAAAAATCATGGATTTATTGGTATTTGGTAAAATTTATTTTCAACTTTTATATTCATTATATAATTATTAAATTATGTAATCAGATATTTTGGATTAACATTATGTCATTTTTGAATTTAGGATTCTTTATGTACATAACAGTGTATAAACTATTTTCATTATTTTAAATATATTAAATTAAAAAAATTTATTTTAATGATAAATATATTAAATTGTACAAGGCCGTTGCATGCAACGTAAATGGTGGTTGTATGGTATAAAAATGAAGGGATTTTCCCATGGAATCTAAATATGGACTATTAGCTGACCCAATCAAATTTTTAAATCTGTCACTGGTTATTAAAAAAGATGATCAAGTTCGCCAGGTCACTGCATACAGTGTATAAATACATTCTTGCATTCCTTATTTTGATTCAAGAAAATCTCTATGATCAACCAAGAATAGTAAATTGTATGATGAGAGGCGCATTGGAGGTATGGAGGATGGGGTGGCAGGCCGTGATGGTGTGTTCCGGTGTGTTTTTGCTGCTTCTTGACCATGCCACCTGTGCCTTTGTCCAAGATTCAGTCAACCCCTATAGACTAGGTTGCAGCACCATCACACAGTTCCAGAAAGATAAATGAACACTGGGTTTCCATTATTTACATGAATCTATTCATAGCCTTTATCTCAAGAAATTGGTATCAATAATGATCTTCAAATGTCCATTGTAAAAAATGCATTGAAAGTGGTTTTAGTGTTGAGAAAGACTGAAAGTGCCAAACAGATAAATGAATAACAATGTGAAAACATATTGTAAAAAATTCATTACTTCAAACAATCATGGAATGTTAAGTCTAATGCATCATGATCAAAAAAATATATGAAGAAAAAATAAATGTTGATACTAAAAAAAATTAATGTGGAAAACCGGAATGGGGAAAACCACATGACACTTTCCAGAAATCATAATCCAATAATAATAAATTGTAAAAGGAATAAACTCCAAAAGATAAGTGAGATATCAAAAATAATATTCTATGAGAATAGATTATCAAAGGTAGAAAGAAAATGCAGTCTAAAAGAAATTTGGAACAAAGAATGAAACCAGATAAAAAAATATAAACAGATCTAACCATAAATAGTGGATGTTCACTGTTAAAATAAAATTTATAGATCAAAAACACCGGGATAAAATCAAATACCACCATAGATGAAAGCCAATCAAACCTTGAGAATTTCTTTAGTTGCAAAAATTGAAAACTGATACCTGAAACCCTAACAACACTACCCTGAAGATGAGAAGAGAGATCTACACCACCAAAAAGTTCACCCCAAAAATCAACGGCCTAAAATATGTGTATCCCAATTCATATCACATATATATTTTCTTTTTTTTATTAAATGATGAATGAGGGGTCACCCTGTGAGGAGGACCCCAAACAAACTCCCCCTCTGACTCATGTGGGGATAACTATCAACCGTGCAATCAGTCGATATGTCTCAAATTTTCACCTGGGTAAACTGTTGGTCATTATGTCTAAACCATTGAAATTTATCCATATCCTCTCAAGAGGTAAAACTATATCAAATCAAGGAAATCACAAATATAATGATATTGAACATCGATATGTTTTTACCTACCATGAAAAGTGAGATTGTTCCCCAAAAAATAGCATTATGACTATTAAAAAATAAAACATACCGCTTTTGAATAAAATTAAGCCCTAGAATAAATTTTTTCATCAAAAAAAATTCTTTTCATGCCTCCATAGCTACAATAAACTCAAACACTATGGTAAATAAAACAACACATCTCTAAAATATTGACTATCAAGATACAACACTCCCTATACAAGTTTTCAAATATCCTATAACTTCCTTGAATCCATATCTCCAACCATATCTGAATTTGTAAAGTCACAAAGCAAACATTCTTAATTTTCAAAATACAATATCAGAACATAAGTACCTTGAAATTAATGATATATATACTTCACTGATATTCAATGCTCTCTATGTGGATTAGATAGAAAAAAAAACCTCACCAACTACATGAGCTATATCATGTCCAATTCATACATTCTAATACATAAAATTTCCCACCATTAATGAATAAGAAATGCTCTACATCTCCTCTCTATCTATTAATCAATAAAATTTGACTAACTATAAATGATTACATTTTCAATCACACATCAATATCAAGTTCTTTCTAGATTAAATGAGCCACTTTCTGGATTGATGTATGCAATTGTGATATTTCTCAGAATGGATTTTCAGGATCTCACTCCATTAAAAATAGAGGGAACCCCCTTTATGGATCCTCAATATCAATGTAGAGGATTCACTTTATGAGGAAGGGATTATCAGGGTTGGTATGATGAATCAGGACCATTGCAGTAAGATTGTTCCATCCAGATAGGAGTCACACCACACTAACTGGGAACCCTCTATTACTGGATCCCACTCTATACTTTATGGTCTGATCTTTACTAGTGAAAATAGATGAAATGCTATCAATGTTGAATTTTATTGCCTCGCCATCATTAACTCTATCATAACAAATGATTATGGACTCTAATCTTTTGGTTTCCTCATCAAGAAGATCAAGTCTCATTTGGGGTATCTCATCATTTGGAAGCATGAAGTCTGTTTAGTGAGGACCACTTTTGGTTTGATTATTTTACTTCATGGATGATCACCCTTGTTTCTTCGTGATTTGTATTTCCTCCCTTACTTGATGAAAAATATATGTACATGTACAACTACCTGTAAGTATGTGTATGTGTGTATATAAATGTGTGTGTTTGGATGTGTATATTTACATATGGATGTTTTTAATAAACAAAAATGGTAAGAATTCATTTTTTTATTTTTATTTTTATTTTTATTTATTAAATTTAATTTATCCATTTATTTTTATTTATTCATTATTAATGTTAAAAATATATTTAATCATTTTTGTAATATTTGTTTATACATATATTTATTTACTACATATGCATGTAATATTTTCAATATAATCTATACAAATAAGTTTATTTATTTTTATTTATGAAGTATTAACATTTTAATTAAGTTTGAAATTTATATAATCAACCTCTTTAAATCAATTTTTCAATATTTTTTAATTTAAATATTTATTTAGAAAATAATAAATATATATTTTTTAAAATATATTTTTTTTAAATATGTTTTTATGAAATTATAAATAAATATAATTATTATATTTATATATATATATATATATATATGATAAATATATTTACAATTATATACAAATAATTTTAAAATATATTTATTTATAATTGTAAATATAAAAAAAATAAATACATATTTAAATAATTATTATTATTATATTAGGTGTTTGGGGTAAAATTACATTCAAACACACATGCACATCGCACACACGCTCGCCTGAAAGGCAGGTCATATCCCCCCAAGGGATAACCCACCAACCGACTACTTTTATTACATTATATATTTTGGATTGAATTCCCAATGGGCATCAAGCCCATTACACGGGTTTTAGGCCCACCATTAGATCTTTATCCATGATTTTTTGAAACAGATAAAGATACACCTTTATCTTTGCTAAAAAATTAGTGATAAATCATGTCTTTATCTGCACTACAATTTCAGTCCTGATAAAGACATGTTTTATCAACGGTTTGTTAGTATTGATATTTGTGTATCTTTATTGGAATTAAAAAAGAACTGATAAAGAGTAGTTGTGTCAACACATTTTTTAGTGTTGATAAAAATAATCATTATCATCGATTTTTGGAATGTGCTGATTAAATCCATACTCGATCTTATAAAAGAACCCTTACTATACGTCTTCTCTCTTGCACACCTCAATCTCTCATGGAACCCCACTACTACCACATTGTCACACTGCCAACCCTAATCCAACCACCACCAGCATTCTCATTGAAAAATACTCCCTTCAATGCCAAATATATGATTCCAAATCTAAGGCATATGAAAAATCATTTCACCTTATCATACCCCTACACCACATCACACCACCTCTGTACCAAATCACATCACCCCCTGTTTTCCTATTTCCCATATGAAAACTATACTACAAGAGAATGAGGTGTAATAAGTTATGTTCATTGTGTTTTTTGTTAACTAATATCTATATGGAAGCTTAAAACTTTTATTCCAATTTAATCCATATATAAAACTTGGTCCTTATAATATGGACTTACTTTAGGAATTCCAAAATCTCAACTCAAAACATTTATTAGTTATGTGTGTTAATTTTAATATTAAATTGAAACCTTATTCCTTAAACAAACTTGATTAAATACTGAAGTTTGAAAAAATTCCTAGTAATTTCTATATCAATCATCATACCATAGGTAAGAATCATTGTATATATTATTGAAGTGTGATTATTCATATCTATATTAGCATGATTCTAAATATTATTAATAGTGGATTATATCTACTTTATTAACATGATATTAGAGAATTTTACATCAAATATTAATTTAAATTTCATATTCATGGTTTTTACACTATGATCATATACATCCAATGTTGGAGAAAATATCATATAAGGTATTATCTCAACCTGATTAGGTTATATTAGAGGAGATGAGGATTTTTCTAGCAGTGTATTTTTGTTTTCAATTTCCCTTTAACCATTTTTTGTGTCTTTCTAGACATAATCCAACATCATGGTCCCTAAAAAAATTTAAATATTTTTGGTTCGACTATAACATTTATTTTAATAGTGATTAATTCTACCATATCATATTAATACTATAAAATTATTTCATTAAACTAAATATTCAATAAATATTACATCTCTAATTCAATAACTTTCATGTCTTTATGAGTAAAAATTAAATTGAAATTATTTTCTCTCATTATAATTTTATAAATTTTACTTTTATATATTATTATTTTACATTTTTATAAATTTTTTTAAACTATATATTTCTATAAATTATGTATACTTTTGTGTCATATATGTACTTTTATATAGTTTTATACATTTATATACATTAAATAATTATGTATATTTCTTTAAAATAAATATTATTTTATAAATTATATTTGATTTTATACTACTATATATGTATATAGTTTTATATACTGATATATATATATATATATTTAATTTATACTTTTATACCTGTATATTTTTATCAATTTATCAATAGTTTAATAATTTAATACTCTCAAAAATTCTATTTCTATAATTATACTTTTATATTTTTAATTTTTAATTTTTGATTATTATTTTTTCATCAAATTAATTTTGAAAATAATGAGTTATTTAATTATAAACAATATTTTATGTTTTAAATCATAAAGGATGGATGTTGTATGTGTTCCTTTAATTGAGTGTTGAATGAGTTTCAAAATTAGCTTTGTTTTTTTATTTGATGTTTAAAAATGTATCTAAGGGGGAACTTATTCGTTTCCATTTTATAATATAAATTGATAGTAACACCATGGAAAGGGCATGTCACTTACTCTTCCAACCCATAAGATATCCATTATGACTTCATTCCCACTAAAGGGGGATTTATGTTTAACCCCATTGAAACTTCTAAACCTACATTGCATCGAACATCACAAACATGGTTTATATTAGGGGATTCCTCTACAACTAAATCTTCTCTTTGATTTGGTGTTATCTTCTAAGGGGTTGAGTCTCATGAAACAAAATTCAATAAAACAATATCATCATCATCAGCTTCATCTCCCAAAAAATTATTATTTCATTTTGTTGTCTGAGACTCATCACCCTTCTCTTTTGTACATGAACCTATATGGCCTGAACTACTCTCAAAATTAGTCATCCCATACCAGAAACCGATGAACATTGTGGATAAATTTAGAGGATAACACCTACCACCAGTGGAGTAATTATTTTCTAAAATTAAATTACCCATTTCCTTCAAAGCATAATGAAATTATTTGAAACATTCAAATGTTTTGTTACCCTTTTTTGAAAGACCCCTCTATTTTTATTAATTTATTTTGTTAAATATTAATAATACCAAATAAAATAGGATGGATATGAATTTAAAATTGATGGATTCTAATAATATGAAAAGTGAGTATGAAGATGTGGTGAAAGAGTTAATCAAATTTGAAAAAGATCAAGCATATGAAACTTCTCTAATCCTATGTTTGTGTCTACATTATTGTTACTCAAGAATAATTAGTCTAGAGGATTTTGAAGACCACTTGATATGAAATGGAATATATCAAATATATAAATTTTTGAATAAACATGGTGAAAAATTAAATGTAGCTAGTGAATGAGATAACACTACAATGTTTTATGGATCATGTGATATGATTAAATGTGTGAAAATGAGGAAGACTATATCAAGGAAGTTATTTTAGGTGTGAATTATTATGATAATCATATTGAGTAAATGACAATAATAGTTGGAGATGAACTTCATGATTGTCCAAAATTGTTTGAGATGTTAAAGGGATGTGAAAAGATTCTACTGTATTCTGGTTGTAATAAATATGTTGCATTATCATCCATTATAATCTTGTATAATTTAAAATATTGAAATGGATGGAGTGATTCCAGTTTTATTGAACTAATGATATGCTCCCAGAAGATAATGGCCTTCCTAGCTAAACATATGGTGTTGAACGAATGATACATTAAATGGATCTGATCTATAAAAGAATACATTCATGTCCAAATTACTACATACTATTTTTAAAGGACCACAAATCATTTAAACAATGGCCAAAGAATGGTGCATCTTGATACAATAAATATGAATCGGGACCTATGAATTCTTGAAGATACATTCCAATAATTCCAAGGTTTAATACTAAATGTGGAAGTGAGGTGACTTCAAGGAATTTGACGTGGCATATAGATAAAAGAAATAAATATGGAAAACTTTATCCCCCAATAGACTCCTCAATTAAAGAGAATAGATTATGACTATCATGATTTTAGAAATGATCCAAGAAACCATCATCTAACAATATCTATAGATGGAGTGAATCCTTTGTCTTTTTAAAGTATAACTCAAATTATATGGTCTGTTATGTCGAAAAATTATAAATTTCCATCATGGTCATGCAAAGAATGAAAATAAATTTTGTTATCTATTCTTATATCATGACAAGAACAACCAAGTAATGATATTGATGTTTATTTGGATCAATTGATTAAAGATTTGAAATTATTTTGGGAGTCAGATGTTGCATTTTATGATTCTTACATAAATGAAGATTTCACGTTGAGATCAATGTTGTACAAGATGATAAATTAAATTCCTTATTATGTAAGTATGTTAGGATATATCCATAAAGGAACTCAAGGGTACCCCATTCATGGAGAAGGTACACAGTCAATTAGATTGAAACATTGCACATGAGCCTTAGCCTAGTTGGTGAGGACTCGCTAGGTGCATCCAAGAGACCCGAGATCAAATCCAGGTGGAGGAATATTTTACAGGACTGTATCAGTACTGTAGTAGTATTGTAGAAGGCACTATATCAATACTGTATCAGGTACTGTTTGGTACTGTAGCAGCCGAAACTATTCATCCATCTGGGTCTTCGGGCCACCAGTTTGGTCCTCGGGTCCTGCAAGGCTTTCTGGCCACCCAAGGCCTTCGGGCCAGTTGATTCTCAAGGCCTTAGGGCCACCTTAAGGAATTAGGACCACCCCAAGGCCTTCGGGCCACATGAATGCAAGACCCAGACACACTATAAAACGTGCAGCCCCAGAAGAGGATTCGGAGAAGGTGCACTCACCAGAGCAGATCCAAATGGATTTTCAGAATGAGAGGGTATGGTTATGCCATAGGTACCATCCTGTTCTTGCATTGGAAGCCAATACATATGGTCATGCAAAGGTGGAGAGCTACTATCAGGATGCAGATGTTGGGGAGGGGCAGTTCCTTGTAGATAGTCTGGTTGAATTCCCTAAGATCTTTGGGTCATGTAATCTCTTAAGCCTACAGTCCACGTAATCTCTGAGCCTACGATCCTTGTAAGGGTTCCCCATCATCCCTTGAAAGGGGGTTATCAAAAAATCAATAAAAATGAAGGAATTAGATTGAAACATTTATCAATGTTTGTGTTTCTAAGACATCACGGATTTCTACCCCGATGACATAAGAATTGATCTTGGATGACATCATTTGATGAGAGTTTATAAGAATGTACAATAAAATCTCCACTAATAGGTGATGAACTATTTGATAATGTAAAAGGCATTTATATTTATTTTGGAAAACCTTTTAAAAAAACTTTCAAAAACAATTGAAAAAAGATATCGATTTTTTTAATTAGCATACTGGAATTGTCGATACATCATATATTTTATTGATGTTATGCATTTTGAAAAATATGTATGTGATAGTTTCATTGGAACATTACTAAATTCACTAGAAAAAACAAAGGATGGAATTAAAGATAGGTTATACATGATTGACATGAGAATAAAGGAAGAATTGGTCCAAGTGAAGGGTGAAAACAAACTTTTCTTTCTCGAGATACTTACACTCCTTCTAGGAATGAGATATATTATTATTGAAACTTCATGAATGATGTAAATGTTTCATAGGGTTATTTATTGAATATCATGAATATCATGTCAATGACTTCTTTATATTTAATGTGTTAGAAATCAAAGGACTTTCATTTTTTTGATGTAAGATCAAATGCATGTAGCATTATGTTGCATTTTTACCTAGAATTTTTGTTACACGTTAACCAAGATCTATTACTTTTTGAAATCTATATACATAAAATTTAAAGACATGGAAAAATTTCTAACATTGGAAAAGGAAATTTATGTTATATTATCTGAATTGTAAATGTTCCTCTCATCGGTATTCTTCAATATGATGGTTCACTTAGTGAGAGATATTAAACTATGTGGTCCTATACATTATAGAAGGATGTAACCCATTTAATGATACATGAATATTTTGAATGGGTATGTCAAAATTTTATGTCATCCAGAGTGTTGTATTGGGAATAGATATATTATTGAGGCTTCCATTGAATTCTATACCAACTACCTTTTTTGTGGAAGGTATTGGTCTACTAAAACATCATCCCACTGGGCATCTTTTGGGTTAAAGAATTTCTGGAAGAGATGTCATCACAATCACTATTATAGATCTAGTGTAAGCCACCATTATATTTTTCATAACAGTTTGGAGGTTCCCCATATGTTGAAACCCACAAATAAATTATTAGGTATTTGAATCCATCTAGTAATGAAATTTGTATATCAAATAAATATAATAATTAGTTTATAGGATGGTTTGGATACTATATTTTAAGGGATCAAATGAAAATATGGATTTAATTTTAGAATGACTTTGATAGATATCTTGAGGAACAAGTGTGCATGTATTATATTATATTCTTCATGTAATTAATGGTTATACATTCTATACAAATGAACATGATGAAGAGAGTACCATTCAAAATAGTGGAGTTACACTTATGGATGAAGCGATGCATGTATCTAGAACCAAGGATAAAAATCTTATTTATGTGAATATGTCATACTTTGGAATCATCAAAAAAAATATGGGAGTTGGATTATACAACATTCCAAGAACTTTTTTTGAATAAAAGTTGGTTGATAACAAGAGTGTTGTTAAAAAATATGAATTGGGATTTGTGAAAGTGGATTTTAGTAAGGAAGGGTATAAAAAGAACCATTTATAATGGTATCATAATAAATACATGTATTTTATGTTCCAGATCCCGAAAACTATAAGTGATCAATTGTAGTATTATCAAAAAAACCACTAAAGAATCGTAAAAAAATTCAACTAAGGATGGCCCTTTTATTGGGATGTCACAATCATTTCACAACGTTCCTAGTGTAAATGGAGCCTTGTGTTTCAAACGAGACCACAATGAAGGGATTTGGATACTCTACAGAGGGGTCAGATCCCTTCAACCTTAAAAAAAGAGATTTTAATAATATGGTTAATTTTTTTGTAATATAAATTGTGTTACCTAGTGTTATTATATATTCATTGATGTGTTTATATAATCTAAATTAAATTTTGAACTACTTCTACGAATGACTTATGTGCATGATGATGCTCCTAATCCTATGAAATAACATGTTACTCAACCTGATGCTACTCTTGGTATAGAGGAATAATGAACTTCTTCATATTCTAAAGCTACCAATCCAGAGGAACAACATATTTATGATGTTGAACCCAAGGAAATGGTATACAGAGAAGAATTGATGTCACTAAAAAATAGGTGTGTTGTATCGTGATAGTGTTAGCAGAAATTATTAAGGTAAAACTCAAAGGTATAAAACTCAAGGTCGAATGCAATGTCTGCATCCAACATCAACATTAACATGTTCATTAGTTTCATTGGGGTCACCACTCAGTATCATGTTCTAATTAATGTAGCTTTATGGCACAATGTTGTTCCCACACATAATAAACTGATATAGAAAGAAATTATGGTAACATAATGATATCCTTTCTTTATTTTCCTAAAAAATAAAATAATGAATCATTTACCTACTCTTCATTATCCCTTATAGAGTGCATTTATAGTAGATTACTCCTATAATAAATTTTTATTAATACCTACTCAAAAGGAAAATAGAGGATTTCACAAAATTCTAATTATATTTCATTTGAAAGATGATGAAGGGAAAATTATCATGCACCCACCACATATGTATGCACACATGATAATTTAAAAATGATGAGATGGGTTTACTAGCCTTTGTGGGGAGATATATTTTCAGTTATATTGTGTTTGGTAATACAATGTTTGAAAATACGTGTATTGATCACTTTGAATAAGAATTTTTAATTTATGAAACAACAACTGAGTGATAAAAATATGGAATGAACAAAAAAACCAACATACCCCTACTATAAAGCAATGATAGGGTATGCTTCACTTGAAAAAAAAATCGGTACATATTTTAAATATATCATAATACTTTTATATGATAGGAAATAATAATATAATTATGTTCCTATATTTATATATAGATTGATGAACGAAAATCCAAATACACATTCATCCCATGTCATATACTGTGTAAAGAGTCACATGTAAATAAATATTTGATTATAATTGATGAAAAAACACAATATTTTTGGAAAAATGTGTAATTATGACATAATAAAAAATTGTTTTGTTTTATATCACTATTAATTGAAAATGATAATTAATTTACTATAACCTATATTTGAATTAGATAAAAGAATAATCAATAGTTATACTGGATTAACACCAACTATTAGTGGCCTTGAAGCTTTTAGAACATTATGGTTGCATTATAGGTGCAGGTTTTGGGGTGACACCCCATAGTTATTTTATTTAAATAAAAGAAGAAGGGGATAAAGATAAATAAATGGAAGATATGAAAGAAATAATATCTTCCCTTGATGAAAAATTTCATTGTAATTCTGAGTTTCTAGAAAATCTTATGGGGGGAAGAAAATAGAAGAAACAACTCAAGAACAGACATTGTATAAAGATATCCCCCCCCCCACTAGCTTTGAGGAAATTTATTCTCCTCAAAGAGCTATATTAGATGAGGAAATAGATATTCCCATTATTGTTTTTATTAAATTTGAATCAGACAGACATTGATACATTTCTTGTACTGATATTCAAATATATAAAAATGACTATGATTTATATCTATCAACACCTACCCATTTCCCTATTGTGAGGGCTACTCAGTTCAATATCCAAGAAGACATTCTACACAATAGATCACTTCCAATAGTTCATGTGAGAGTGTGGAATACCATATATCATGATCTGATCACCAATCTACATGATCCAATTGATGACATAGATATTCATACAATTGAGGAAGCTATTAGAACATTTGTAT
Source organism: Viscum album (assembly GCA_963277665.1). Lineage (NCBI taxonomy): Eukaryota > Viridiplantae > Streptophyta > Magnoliopsida > Santalales > Viscaceae > Viscum > Viscum album. The sequence continues at coordinate 625,954 of OY728159.1, forward strand.
GATGGAATTCAGATCTTGTAAAATATATGTCAAAAAGAATCTATTCATTCCAATTTATTTTTCATTCTAAACCTTTAACAATTAATAAAAATGTTTTTAACTGATGAATGTTATTCCATAGAGAAAATGGGATGGGTTTTAAAAAAAATCAAATCAAAACCAACAAAAAGATCAGCAAACCAGTCAAAAAGATCTTCATAAATCACCATTACACCACTCATTAAATATATTTATTTACTAACATTGAAGGTTCATACATATACAATGTTACAAAGTGTTAGTAATCACATAGTTAATTTTGAATGAAAAATGAATAGAGAGTCCACTATGGTCTACATTTATCTTGAGAATGTAAATGCAATCCTAAATTTTGAATGGTTTGGATTTTCTATAATAAATTTATACTTGTGGTGTGTTGCGTTGATTTTTTTCCAATACCTGATATAATATATTAATTATGAATAAATAAAATTCATATTTTTTTAGGTGTATATATGAAGACCAATTGAAGAAATTACCCCATGAACACAAATATGTAATCATTATTCCTCACATCTCTACTATAGAAAAAAATAGAATAATAGAAAATGGATGAAATCATGGAAAAAGTGGCCAAATATTTTGAAATACAACTTATTGATGACAGACTCTTATTAATACCAACAATACATGGGTAAAACACTACAATTTAATCATATCAAATAAATTTTCATTATACTCATTTCTTATTCCTTTTTTTGTTTTTAGGAAACATTGGATACTCATTCGGTCCAATTTGGATACTCCAAAGATTAATTTTTTGGATTCATTATATGGATACCCAACAAAAAGACCACACATGATGAAATTTTTTAATTTTTGATACACTAAATATAATGTTTTATAACTAAACTTAAATTTATATATTTTATATTATGTTTTAATGAGAATTTTTTGAAGATAGGGTGGTGTTTAAATATCACAAAAATCTTGGCATGAGGACAGTCTATGCACACCTGGATCCTAACAAGTTCTACAGGTGGAAAATATTAGGGTATATATAATAATTTTTCACTATAAAAACACATATAAATACAAATTACTTATTTTTTCAATGTTTCCTCAGTGTTTGGAATAAGAAATGGAAAATATGACGGTTATTATGTTTGTAAATTTATGAGAGATGTTCCATCAAAAAATAGAATTACCTAAGAGGAATTTTCGAAGACAATTACTATTTCATTTTAAATACTCACTGATCATTTGTGTATTTATATTTTTTAGTACTAATATGATTATAAAAAATCATCATATTCATAAGAAGAAATAGATTAGTTTATAAATGAATGGGAAACCGACCTGATGGTGGAATGTATACATATATAATGAATATGTGACTTTATATTTCTAATTTAGTTTATTTTCTCATAATTTTATCAACTTTTTAAGTTTACTTCCTCAATATTTCTATTTGAATTTTATTTTGTCAATTTTCATAGAGATCATAGTGAAATGACCTTGTGTAAGATTTAACATCAAGGATGAAACTAAAAAAAACAAAGAAATGGGTCAATAATGTATACAACCACAATGAAAATATGAATTCATACTACCTTTAAAAAATTAAGAAAGTTTAATTAGAAGGTTAACGTGTTTTTAATATACTCTATTTTCCCTTATAATATTATCTATTCAATAAAGCATTTACAGAATCTAAAATAAATGTTTGACTACTCATGTAGTCAATGTATTCTGCAAATGATGATGTTACCAATATTATGGTAGAATAGACTATAATGAATGAAAAAATTTGGGAAGAGGTAAAGAAAATGCAATGATTTACTTTCTATATTTTACTGAATAATTATAAAATGAAATGTTAATTTAGTTTTTCTTATTCTAAGAAATATTTATTTATTTTAAAAAATTTATGTCCATATTTCAATCCTTTTTCACTGAAACCTACATAGAATTATTCTCCCTAAAAAACTTTTCACCCCTATAGTGTTGGAATTTATCACTTTCCTTAAGGTTCCCTCCACTCCCTTAATTGGAAGAGAAACAATTATTCCTCTTCTCAATCAGAGATGTAATCTTGATGTTTTCACAATAAAATTATTGTCCATAGATTTAATTTGTTATTTCATTTTTATTTTTAATTTATTTCTTTTTATTATTACTCACATATGAGTTATTTTCATACACATATGGATTATTTTCTTTGAGTTGAGGTGGTTTTTTCAAAGCTACTCATGATTGTGAGAGATTGTATTTCGAGGCTACAATTAAGATAATGAAAATCATGAAATGGGTCAAGAATATATACAACCATTATGAAAAGGTTAATTTCTACTACTTATTCAATTAGTCTTTTCGTCATTTTTTCTATTATTTTAAATTAAATTTACGTTTATTTTTATGTAATACTTATTTATTTTTTTCACATATCTTTTGGGAACTCATATTTTTCATTCAACTACATTCGAAAATCTAGAAAATATAGAACATTTTCCTTTTTTTTGAAAAAGGAAACTACATGCTTCTTGAAATTTATGTGTTTTAGGGATCATGGGGTTTCTATTCCATTTGAATGGAACATGTTATCTCTTTTATGATTTTTTGTAGATAGTTGAAAGAAAAAAAAATATATCATACTCATTTACACACACCTCAATCTAATACATAGTGTGCTTAGTATGAATCAGATTGTATGTTTTTAGTTTATAAATTACATTTTAGTTCAAAACACACATAACATAATCAATTGTGTTTTTAATTTAAAATTGACATTAATTTTATTAAAAATAACAAGGTACATAATGAAGAACAATATAGCATGTTTAGATTGTTCTGATACTTTAGGAAAACAATATATAATTCATTTTGGATGTGTATGATTCAAACCCACCTTAATCTGACACATGGTGTGGTCTGCATAACTCCAAGTGTGTATTTTTAATTAAACATGAAATTAATTTTAGAAAAAATAATAATTTACAAAATGAAAACTAATAAAATGAATTTGAATGGAATTTATACATTAGGAAAAATATCCATCAGTCATTTGTGATGTGTAGGAATCAACTGAACCTCAATCCAATGCACGGCATGACCGATATGACTCAAATTTTGTCTTTTTATTAAGAATTGAAATTAATTTTAATAAAAAAATGCACTCATATTGATATGAAATCATGGTAGAATGATCATTGAGATGTTTCTTATCTATAGGAATCAACATTACATCCATTGGATGCTCATGTCTCCCACGATGATGGAAAATAAGTGGTAATGTTTTCTAGTGTTATTAAAATTAAATATCTCTCATCAAAGAGTTAAAAAAATCAAATGGCTCCTTATTGACAAGAAAATTTAGGAGAACATTTCTTGAATCATATGTGATCTATTGAAATCAATCATGCATGAAAAAGATGCCTGGATTGATTGGTATGTGGTAAACTTGGTTTTCATCTTTAATAGTCACTACTTAACTGATAAATAGTGTAATAAGATATTTCAAATTAGCTTTTCTACATTTTTTTATTTAGGATGATTTATGTATGTAAAATACTATTAAATATTTTTATTATTTTATATATATTAGCTGAATAAATTTGATTTAAATTATAAATATATTAATTTGTATTTTCTTTTTTTAATTTTTTTTATATCGTACTAGTGGGTGGATTGAGATAGAAAAATTGAAGAATCTGTACCTATTTGGATTTATGGTTTTGTATAGATTCGTAGTTATCATTTCCTGTTTTTTTTATTTAGTGGTTTTTATTTCCTGTTTTTGTGTTTTAGTGGCCATTAAAAAGTAAATTTTGTTTTAAAAAAATCTGTAGACTAGTGGCTACCTATGGAAATCCATAAAGATATTTTATTCTAAGATCATTTTTTATCACCTCTAATAGTCATTGTAATATTATTCTTTTTATCTACCTTTAGTGGTCCCAAAATCTCTTCCTAGGGACATCCACCTTGCGTGTTTGGGAACCCCCTATAGGTACAACCAATGGAAGTCACTATTAACCTTTAGCAATAGGACAACAATGATGGCCAAAAGAGGAAAAATAGTAGTCATTAAAGGTCCAATTAATATTAGTAACATAGACAAAAGCACTCAGAGGCCGATCCAAATTTGAAGACTCAACTTCGAGCAAGAATTGCGGAAAACATTAGGTGGGGGTTTGCATAAGGGGCTAGTTGAGCAGAATTGGATGGTACAACTATTATTTTTCCATATATGTGGTAAAAAATGATACAAATAGATGTGTAGAAGTGTGGTGGATTTGTAGAGATTTTGATTCTTTCCCCATGTAATTGTACTAAGCTATGATGTCGGTTTATTTTGTGGAAGCACTCTCAATCACTCACTCTTTCATGCACAAGTAGGGAAAAAACTGAAATATTGAGATGCAAATTTACAAGTTTTGGTTGGGGTTACCTACATTCATGGGAATGACTATAGATATTCTTATTCAAATAGGAATACACAAATTACAAATTTTTAATGATTTGGCCACACTACGACACCCATGATTCAAAAAATCACTTTTAATTTTTTTCTTGATGGTCACCAACTCCTACTAATTTTTTGGGATGATACTAACCCCCTTCACCATGTGATCTATAGAGGTGGGTCATCTATGGCAGTCACCCATCACATGGGTGGTGGGATACAGAGTCCATCACAAGGCTGTAGCATGAAATGTAAAGGGTGGCAGTATGGCATAAAAATGATGGGATTATCCCATACAATCAATAAGTAACCCTCAAATCATCCTCTGGGAAAACACTTGGTCAACATGTTTGAACCATTATCATCTATTTAGATCTTCTCAATCTCCAAATATCTAAATTCAAGGACACCAAAAATATAACGATACTAAACATAGATATGTTTTGACCTACTATGAAAAGTGAGATTCTTACCCAAAAAAATTGTATTATGACTATTACAAAATAAAAAAACCTATGTGGAATAAAATTCATATCTTGAATAAATTTTTTAAACCTCAACAATTTCATTCATGCCTCTGTAGTTTCAATAAAATCAATCTTTTTGGAAGTTAAAACAACACATCTCTGCAATCTAGATTTCTAAGATACCGCTCCCCTACAAAATGTATTCAAAAGACTTAAGTAGAATTCATTGAATCCATATCTCCTACCATATCCAAATCTATAAATCCATGATTCATAGGTTTCTCATTGCCAAAACACAATCTCATATCAGAAGTAGCACAAAAAATAATGAAATATATACTTCACTGATATCAAATGCTCTCTACCTATATAAGATATAAAACGGCTGACCACACCAACTGCATGAGCTTTATCAGGTCCAGTACATACCATTGCATACATCAGACAACCATGACAAATGAATATGGTATGTTCTTCATCCCTTTCTCTTTTCATTGGTAGAAGGTGACTTACTAGAACTGAGCTTAAAATGTACAATAATAGGAGTACTATCCACTTTTACTTTGTTATTTGAATAGTATAGTCTTCAAACATAGCTCAAGAGGGCCAAACATAGAAACAGGAGTACTAAAAACTCTAGGATTTCACATGATGCTAGTGTAGCATATGGGGACGGGATTTTGAAAATGATCTAGCAATTGGATGTTCCCCCAAAGATCTGTTACATCTGGTGGAAGATATTCATATGTATTCTTCCCACTATGGACTTACTCTCCTTCTTAACATAGGTATTATTCCCACTATGCCCTTTGTTCATGGATGTTATGGAATCACTTATGCATAAAATCATCCACTATCCAGGGGAAAAGGCGGTTTGGATTACATGGGGATCTCTTATGGAGCTTTAATAGGATACGATGTCGGATCTCCCAACATTGTTAATGATGTGGTCTTCCGCATTCCCTAAAGAGAAGTTTGCCTCATTTTTTTTGTTGTCATTGATTATTTGGGTTAGAATGAATGATTAAATTTTCAATCACATGTCAAAGTTATGTGATTTTTGGATTGAATGGTCCATTTCCTTGATTGATGCATGGAATTGTAATACTTCTCAGAATGAGTTTTTAGGATTTCACTAAATTAAGGATAGATGGATCCCCTTACAAGGATCCCCAAGATAAATGTTGGTTCTTAAATTTATGAATATGGGATTATGAAGTTTGGTTTGACAGCTCAGGACCATTGCGGCAGGATCTTTGCAACCAGACAAGAGTTGCCCCCTACTTACTGGGAACCCTTTGTTGTTAAAGCCCACACGGTCATTTTGGGTCTAATTTTCACTAAATAAAATTGATAGAATGTTGTCAATGTTTAATCTTATTTCAATTCCATCATAAATGTTATCAAAAAAAATTATTATGAACTCTAATATTTTGGTTTCCTCATAAGGAAGATTTAGTCTCTTATTCAAAGCTTCAGGGTTTTTTCTTTCTCGTTCATCAAAAGGTAGGAAAATGGAAAATCTTGTTATTTGGAAACACGTAGTCTTTCTGGTGAGGACCACATTTTTTTTGATTTTCATCATTCATGGAAGATTTCCCTTATTTCTTCTAATCTTTGTGATTAATATGTCCTCCCTTATTTGTCAAAAAAATATATGTACGTGTATAACTACATGTTAGTATGTTTATGTGTGTCTATACATGTGTGTGTAGATGTCTATGTGTATATATAGATGTTTTTAATTGACATAAATGTTACGATTTCATTTTTTAAAATTTTTGTAATTAATTTAATTTAATTCATCTATTAATTATTATATATTCATTAATAATGTTGAATAAATATTTAATTATTTTGTAGTATTTATTTATAGATATATTTATTTACAATATATACATGTAAAATTTTAAATATATTTTATATGAATAATATTTATTTGTTTTTATTTACTATATTTCAAAATTTTAAATATGTTTAAGATTTATATAATTAATCAATTTAATTTTTTTTTAAATAATTTTATAATTTAAATATTTAATAATACAATTATAAATATAGATAATTTTTTAAAAAAAATTAATGAAATTATAAATATATATATACATTTAAATAATTATAAAATTATAAAAAATATATTTAAATAAAAAGTATAATTATAATTATATATAATTACTTTTTAAATATATTTATTTAAATTTATCAATATAAATAAATAAATATTTATTTAAAAAAATAAAAAAATATAATATTTATATTTATTATTATATATAAGTACTTCTAAAATATATTTATTTATAACTATAATTATAAATATATTTATTTATTTATTTAAATAATTATAATGTTTATACAAATATATTTATTATAATTTTAAAAATATATAAATTTATATAATTATATAAATATATTTATTTATAATTATATACAAATATATATATATATATATATATTTATAGTTATAAATATTAATAAATATATATTTATTTAAAAAAATATAAAATGTTAATAAATATATTTATTATATTTCTAGTTTTGTAAATATATATATTTATTTACAATTATAATTATAAACAAATTTATATATAATTATTATATATACAATTTTATAAATATATATAATAATATAAAGAAATTATTAAGATTATATCTTTATCATCAATTTTTTAGAGATGAAAAATATACCCCATTATTTGTGCTAAAAAGTGGTCATAAATCTTGTCTTTATCAGCACTAAAAAGCACTAACCAATTGTAGCTTTATCAGAGTTTTCTATTTTAGCGGTGACAAAACTACCCTATATCATCGCTATTTGGAAAGAACTGATAAAAGCCTTAGACAATCTTATAAAATAATAGTATGTGGTTGTGTTCACTCTTGCACACCTCAAGCTCTCGTGAAACCCCACTGTCGTTGTGCCACCGCTCTACTGAACCCTACCCCTACTGCCACCACCACTCTCGTCAAACCCCATTACCACCACTCTTATCGAGCCCTACTCCTGTCGTCGTCACTACTCTTATTGAACTCCAATATCATCGCACCGCCACTCTCACTAAACACTACTCCCTCCTCTTCCACCGCTCTCATTCCAAATTTAATGTATGTGATGAGTCACGACACCTCATCGCACCCCTACACCACATCTCACGACCTCTGCACGAAATCACACCACCCATGCATGCCTATTTCCTGGATGAAAACCATACTATGAGGGAATGTGGTGGAATAAGTTATGTTATTAGTATTTTTCATTAAATAATATCTTTAAAAAAGCTTCATACTTTTATTCTAATTGAATCCGTATAGTAAACCAATTTCTAAAACTTTATATTTACTTTAGGAATTCCTAAATCTCACCTCAAAACATTTATTGATTATGTGTGTCAGTTTTAATATCAAATTGAACCCCTTTTTCTTGAACAAATATGATTAACTATTCATGTTGGAAACAAATGCCTAGTAATTTATTTATCAATCATCTTACCATTGGTAAGAATCATTGCATATACTATGGAAGTTTGGTTCTTCATCTCTATAATTTCATGATTCTAAATATTATGAACAGTGGATTACATCTCCATTATTAACAAGATAATAGTTAATTTTACTTCAAATGTTTATTTAAATTTCATCTACATGGTCTCTACACTATGATCATATGCATCCTATGTTAGAGAAAACATCATACGAGGTACTATATCAACCTGATTTGGTTATATTAGCGGAGGTGGGGATTTTTTTAGTAGTTCAATTTTGTTTGGAATTTCCTTTTAAACATCAGTGATGTCTTTCTAGACATCATTCAACATCATGGTCCCAAAATAAATTTTATGAAATATTTTGGGTTTCATATGAGTTACTGTAATATTGATTTCAATAGTGATTTATTCTTCCATTTTATATTAATATTGTTCAATAAAATCATTAAACTAAATATTCAATAGATATCACATATCTAATTTGAAACAATTCAGGTCTTTATGAGTAATAATTTAACAGAAATTATTATCTTTCCTTAAACATTCATAAATTTTACTTTTATATATTCTAATTTTATACTTTTATAAATATGTAATATTATATACTTCAATAAATTATTTATACTTTTATAACATATATGTACTTTTATATAGTATTATTAATTTAAATAAATTTACAAATTATATATATTACTTTAAAATATATATTATTTTATAAATTATACATAATTTTATACTTCTATATATTTTTATAATTTTATATACTGATATATATAAACATTTTTAATTTATATTTTTATAACAATATACTTTTTTCAATTTATCAACAATTTAACACTTTCATACTTTCATAAATTTTATTTATATAAATTTTACTTTAATATTTTTATAATTTTGTACTTTGATTAATATTTTTTCAACAAATTCATTTAGTTAATTAAGTGTTATTTTATTATATAAAATATTTTATGTTTTAAATCATAATAGATAGATGTTGAATTTTTTCTTTTAATTGAGTGTTGAATGGGTTTCAAAATTAGCTTTTTTTTATTTGGATTTCATGTTCAATAATGTATCAAAGGGAGAACTTATTCAATTACATTTTATAATATAGATTGATAATAACACCATGGAAATAGTATGTCCCTAACAATATCCAACCCATTAGATATCAATCATGAAAACACTCTCGTAAAAGGTCAATTAACGTTTAACCCCATTGCAACTCTTAAACCTATATTGCATCCAACATCACCTACATGGTTTAAATTATGGGTTTCCTCCACAACTACAGCTTTTCTCTAATTTGGTGCTAGCTTCTAAGGGGATTAGTCTTACAAAACAAAATGCAATAATAACTGTCATCATCATCAGCTTCATTTCCTAAATAGTTATTATTTGATTTTATTGCCTGAAACTCATCCCCCACATCTTCTAGACATGAACCTATGATGCATTAACTACTCTCAACAGTATTCATCCCATACTAGGTACTGGTGAACATTGTGGGTGAATTTAGAGGATAACACCTACCACCTGTAGAGTAATTCTTTTCTTAAATTCAATTACCCATTTCCTTCAAATCATGATGAAATTGTTTGAATCATTCAAATTTTGGGTTCCCCTTATTTGGAAGAACTCACTTTCTGTATTTAGTTATTTTTTTAAGTATTAATATTAACAAATCAAATAGTATGGATATGAATTTAAAATGGATGGATGCCAATCATATGACAAAAGTGTATAAAGAAGGGGTGAAAGAGTTCATCAAATTTTCAAAATATCATGCATATGACCCTTCTCAAATACTTTCCCATGTTTATGGCATTATTACTCAAGAATAATTATCCCATAAGACTTAAAATAACACTTTATCTATCATAGAACCATTATATGTTATAAATTTTTGAAGAATCATGGTGAAAAATTAAGTGTAGCTAGTGACTTTGATAACAATATTGCATTTTACAGATCATCTAATATGATTAAATGTGTGTTAAATGAAGAATATAATATCAAAGATGTGATTACAGGTGTGAATGATGATTAAAATTATATTGAGGAAAAGAAAATGATAGTTTAAGATGGACTTCATGATTCTCCAAAAATTTTAGAGATGTTAAAGAGTTTTGAAAAGAAGTCATTATATTCTGGTTATACTAAATATACTACATTATCAACTATAGTGACAATGCATAATTTAAAATATGGAAACAGATGAAGTGACAACAGTTTTTCTAAACTACTTTCCTTTTTAAATGATATGATACTAGAACATAATGATCTTCCTATCAAAACATATGATGTTAAAAAAATGATACATTCAATGGATATGATCCCAAAAAGAACACATGCATTCCCAAATAATTATATAGTATTTCACAGGGACCAAAATCAATTGAAAATTCCCAAAGTGTGGTGCTTCTTGATACAAGAATGATGAATCTGGTCCTACAAAAGTTTTATGGTAAGTTACAACCATTCCTAGGTTTAACAACCAATATGGATGTGTCGATACAGTAAGGAAATTGATGGGGCATACAGATTCCAAAAATAAAGATGGGAAACTTTGTCAGCTGACAAAATCTCCTCAGTGGAAAATAATTGATCATGAGAATCCTAAATTTTGAAATTTTTAGAAAAAAATATGTCTTTCACTATCAAATATGGATTGAATTCTTTTTGTTTTCAAAAAATCAAAAAAAATTACCTGGTAACTTATGTTGGTAAATTAGAACTTTCCACCATGGTTATGAATTAAATTAGAATACATTATGTTATATGTGGTTATAGTAGAACCAAAAAAACATGTAATGATATTAATGTTTATTTGGATCCATTTATTAAATACCTAAAATTATTGTGGGATTCAGGTGCTACATAGTATGATTCTTAAATAAATGAAGATTTCATGTTGAGATCCATGTAGTATGGGATAATAAATGAATTTCCTATTTATGGAAATATTCCAGGATATAGAATTAAAGGAACTCAATGGTGTCCCATTCATGAACAAGGTACACAGTCCATTAGGTTAAAACATTCATTGAAGACTATTTTTCTAGTACAACGCATATTTATACCATGGAGACATAAGTATCGATCTAGGATGAAAAAATTCGATTGGAGTTCATAAGAACATAGAAAACCATATCCACTAACAGTTGATCAATTGTTTGAGAATTTAAAAGATATGAACACTAATTTTGGTAAAAAAAAATTGAAAAACATTACAAAAACCTGTTGGAAGAAGTGTTTTTTAAATTTCCATACTAGAATTTTTAGTATGTTAGACATTTTTATGATGTTATTCATATAGAGAAAAATGTATGTGATAGTGTCATTGGAACATTTCTAAATGTACATGAAAAAATAAAGGAAGTAATTAAGTCTTTTTTGTACATGATTGACATGGGAATACCAAAATAGTTGGTACCAGTGAAGGGTTTAAAATGTAATTTTCTTCCTCCATATTACATTCATTCCAGGCTTGAGAGATATTAGTTTTTCTACTTCATGAATGATGTAAAGGTTATAGAGGGGTATTTATCGAATATAAATAATATCATGTCAATGATTTATTTAATGTTAAAGTGTCTGAAATCCCATGACCTTCATATTTTGATGAATGGTCCAATTATTTTGGCTTTATGAATCATTTTTTTCAAGAATTTTTGTGGTATATTTATCAATATTTCTTTCTTTCTCAAAGTTGTATGTTGCAAATTTATAGAGTCGATGAAATCACCAACTAAGGAAAAGGAATTTGACATCATATTATGTGATTTTGAAATGTTATTCCCACAAAAATTCATTGATATGATGGATAAATTTATGGTTCACTTGGGAAAATATACTAACCTATGTGGTCTTGTACATTAAAGATGGATATACCCCCACTGAATGGTAAATTAATATTTTGAATGTATATGTCAACAATGTAAGTTAGCCAGAGGGTTATATTTTGGAGTGATATATTTTTGAGGTTGTCATTGAATTATGTACCAACGAACTGCCTGAAATGGAATGAATTTTTTGGCCAAAATATCATCACATTGGGTGGCTTGTGGGTGAAGGAATTGTTGGAATATATGTTGTCACAATCACTATTACAAATCATGAGTAGGTCCACCTTTACATTTTTCATAAGAGTTTATAGATTTCCCCATATGTTGAATCTGAAAAACAAATTCCTAGGAATTTGAATCCATCAAGGGTTGAAATCTAGATATCAAATACACATAATAAATAGTGTCTAGGATGGTTTCGGGATGATATTTTTAAGCAGTCATTTGAAAATATTTATTCAATTTCATAATGACTTCAATGGCTATATAAAGGACCAAGTGTGGTTGTATTATCTTATAATGTTTATCTAATTAATGGTTATAAAATCTATTCAAATGAACATGATTAAATCAATACCATTAAATATAGTGGATTTATAGTTGTGGTCGAATAAATGCATGTACCTAGTATAAAGGGCAGAAATACAATTTACGATAATATTTCATAGTTTGGAGTTATTAATCAAATTTGGGAGTTGGATTATAAGACATTCCAATGGCCTATTTTTCAATAAATGTGGGTTAATAAAAGGAGTTCTATTGAAATAGATGAATTTGGATTTTTCAAAGTGGATTTTAGTTAGGAAGGGTAAAAATATGAATCGTTTTTAATGGAATCACTATCAGCAAAATTATTTTATATTCCAGATCTCAAAAACCAAAAGTTTTCAATTGTTATATTATCATCCAAAACCACTGAAGGTTCAAATGAAAATTCGACAGAGGATGACCCTTTCATTTGGAATTCATAATCATTTAACAATAGTCCCACTATAGATGGGGTCTTGTATTTATAATGAGACCATAATGAAGGATTTGGGATACTCAATAGAGGGGTAAAATCCCTTCAACCTTAAATACAAAGAGATCAATAATTTGTTCATATTTTTTTTGTAATATACATCATGTTACCTCATTTTATTTTCTATTCACTACTACATTTACATAATCTAAATCAAATATTGAACCAATTCCACTAATAATTACTTATTCACATGATAATTCTCTTAATCCTGAGGAACAAATGTTTCTCAACCTAATGCTTCTCCCAATGAAGAGAAATAATGAAATTATGCACATGTCGATGCTACTAATTAATAGGAATAACATATTGAAAATTTTTAACCCAAAGAAATAGTGGATGGTGAAGAACCAATGTCACTGAAAAATAGGAGTATTATAGTGTTATGGTGTTGAAAAAATTATTAAGGAAATTATTAAGGAGATACTGAAGGGAATAAAATTTAGGGTTGGATGAAATGTGTGTGACCAACCATGTAGACTGCATTTAAAGTAGATGACTTTTAAAATGAATTTATATTGATTCATGTTTGAAAGGCCGATAGAGTATTTATAAAAATTCTAGAAAAAATTCATTTGAAATATGTTTATGGGAAAATAAACTCACACCCACCACATATGCATGCACACTTGATAAGATAAGAAGTGTGGGATGGGTTTTGCTGGTCTTCATGGGGAAATATCATTTTAGGTACATTATGGCTAATAATACATTTCATGATAGTACATGTATTGATCACATTGATTACGAATTTTTAATTTAAGAAAAAACATCTAAGCTCTAAAAATAAATAACATTTAGAAAAACCAACATACCCCTACTGTAAAGTAAGGGTGGTGTATTATTCACTTGAAAAAAGGGGTACTTATTATAAATCTACAGTAATTCTTCTATGTGACATGAAATAAAAACATAATTATGTTCCTCTATTTATATTCTTATTGGTGAATCTAAATCCAATTACATTTCCATCCCACATCATGTGATATGGAAGGAGGAACATGTAAATAATGATTGGATAATAATAAATGAAAACACGGAAAAATTGTGGGGAAAATGTATAACTATGACATAATAAAAAAATTATTTAAAGCACTATTACATAAAAATGATTACTGGTTTTCCTATATTTTCAATCTAAATTTGACACAATAATCATCAATAGCTATACTAGATGAATACCTACTAACAGTGGCCTTGAAGTAGCTAGAACAGTATGGAAACATCATAGGTGCAAGTTTTGGGTTCACACCCCAAACATATTTTGAGAAAAGAAACAAACATGCGGATAAAGATAAAGAAATAGAAGAGATGGAAGCAATATTAACTTCCCTTGTAGAAAAATTTCATTAGAAGTATAAGTTTATAGATAATTTTATGGGGGGAATAAAAGATAAGAAACCACTCCAGAACATCCACTACATGAAGATCTCTCCACACCCCCACTAGCTCTGTGGCAATCCATTCCCCTCAAATAGCTATCTTATTTGAGGTACCCAATTTAATCATAATTTTTTCTATGAAATGTGAACCATATAGACACTGATACCTTTACTGTACTAATATTCTACATGGTGAAAATGAATGCAGTTTACATCTATCAATACCCACCCATCTCCATGTTTTGAGGGATACCATTTTCAATATCTAAGAACCAATTCTACACAACTTACCACTTCCAATAGGTCATGTGAGAGTGGGGATTACTATACCTCAGGAGACAATCACTGAACTATCTTTTTTAGTTTATGAAATAGATATTCATACGGTCGAGTAATTTATTTGAACATTCATATCATGACCAGAAGATCTAGTAAAAAAACATGTCAATAAAGAGGTTGAGGAGTTACCTGCTGTGGTTGAAGGAGTTCAACCGGTTGAAGATGCTCAGAATGACTCCAAGAAAGGAGAGGTTAATGAGGGTGAAATGGAGAAGGTGTCATGTAATGGTCTAGATATTGAGCCAGACCCTCAATTCCTTTCCCCAATTGATCAGAACAGGCAATCTCAGACTATGGAAGAAGGGATCTTAGCTGTTGTAGAGGATACGCTTGCGCGGAAGGATGTTGGCTGTAATGATTATTCTTCCGTGAAGATCAATGGTAAGTGGGGAAATATTTCTGAAAGTGATAAGGAAAATAGTGGTGCTATTAGGCCCTCTTTCAGTGATATTGTTCAGAGTAGAAGAAGAAAGGCTTCTAAAAGTGATGGTATTATGACTGCTCGACCTAGGAGAAAGCCCAGGAAGGACTACTCTCAACTGCCCAAGTCAGTGGCCACCAGGGCCTCATCTAAGAGGGAAAGTGGAGCCATCCTGGTGGAACATACGCAATACTGTAAGGAGCAGTCATCATTGGAAAAGATGAAGCTTAGAAAGAAGTATGCTAAGATATTGAAGCAACATGAAACGTATTCATAATGGGAATCAGCTAATGCAGAGGAAGCGCCTTAATATGGATATGCAGAAGGGTGTGCTTATTATGACATGTAGTCTTTCTATTCTTGTTGGAAATGGTTGGTTGTGGGAAAGATGTTCTCCTACAGTCTTCTCTTCTGTTTGATGTACTTTTTCTTTTCTTTTAATAAATGGTCAGGTTATTCTCCTTAGACTGAGATTTTTGAGTAATTTACAATTTATTTTTCATGCTAAACCTTTAACAATTAATGAAAAAAGGTCTGAACTGATGAAAGTTATTAAAGAAGGACCAAGAGAAGGGTGTGAAATGAAAATACAAATCAAAACATTCTGAAGGACTAACCAACCAATTGAAAATATCATCAAAAATAACCTTTACCCTACCCATTCAATATCTTTATTTACTTACATTTATGGTTCATATAGATATAAAGTTACAATATGGTAGTAGTCACATAATTGATTTTGAAGATCGAATGTACAAAGAGGCTATTATAGACTGCACGTCTCTTGATAATGTAAATGAAATACTCAATTATGGATTTCTAGAAGTCTCAATTGTAAATGTATACATGAGATGAGAATGACATGCATTATATAAATTACTTCCCACTAAGAGTGCATATTTCATTTTGAGTAATGATTTATGATTTGGATTTAAAGTACTAATTTTTGGAAAGTGTTAAAATGGTTTTTCAAATGTGAGATTTTGAAAAAGGGTATGATAGTGATATTTTTAAAATGGTATGATTTTTAAAAATAGGGGGAATTTTTAAAAATGGTTGTACATGGGAATGTTGAATTTTGGAAAGAAATTTAGTGATAATCTGATGTGGTATAATTTGAAAGTTTTAATCCTTCAGTTTTTAGAGAGTGAGACTTATGGTGTCTGTTTTGGTTATAGAAAATGGAACTCAATAGGAATTGTAGAAACCAACTGGAAGAAGTAGATAAGAATGTGGTTTCACCTGAGCCATAGGTGAACCAACAACTAGTTCAGAGTATAGTCCATGCTTTTCATTATATGGATACGAGGAGCATAAGGGTTGATCCAAGGCACTTGGATCATTCCGTTCAGTTCTAGAATTAGAATCCACCAATCTTTTAGGGTTATTCATAACTAGATAACACATAGGTGTGGTTGAATATGATGAATTGAATATTATATTTTCTTGGAACACTATTAGTGTTGAAATTAAAGATGATGACATGTATACTAGAGGATCTTTTGTTCCAACAGTGGGATTTAGCAGTTCAGGATAAATTAGACCAATGCCTTGCATGGGAAGATTTTGAATAATTTTTCAGAAAAAAATTATATCATCATATGTTCATGTTTGCAAGAATGATGGAAATATTTAAATAGAAATAGTAGAGATTCATAATGATAGAGTAAACCTCTAAATTTATGAATTTATTCTTTTTTCACCCAAAGTTGCAACTATTGTATCCTTGAATCCACGCATTTTCGAATCGACGATAAGGTAATAGATTCACTCAAATACTTCAGTGGTCTATATAATGAATTATATAGATATGGTCAACAGACATATGATGGAAAAAAATATACATATTTGGAGTTATGGGTGGAGGGAACATGTTGATACCTATGTGAAATAGTGGGAACTCTAATGCTGGGAGGAATCAGAATAGGGAACCCTATTTCAAAGGTATGGGGATGCCTTAGAATGAAATGGTGGGATCGGTGAATCATCCTACAAGACCCAGAACTAAATATGGATTTTTGGAAATGTGGTTCCATTGAACACGTGAAGTGAGAGTGTACAGAACCACCAAGAGAATTCCAAAATTGCAACAAAATGGGGCATCTTTAATTTGACTATCTCATTGTTACAAGGTCAAATAATTAGACACTTATTAGGTGTTTCAAGAATCATATGCTTTAACAAGTCAATAATAACATAATACCTCTCATAATCATAACAGAGCTAAAAAAGTTATTATGGATGATCAATCTTGACCACAAATGGTGATAGGTATGATTATTTTGAATTATAACCTTATTAAATATTTGTTTGATACATGTGATTCCCATTCCTTTATTTCTTATCCTGTAGTTTATTTGCTGGGTTTAAATGTTGAGATGATGCATTCTGTGTTAAAACATCAAAATTCTTTGGGCCAAAGAAAATTTCAATCCATTGTGTCTAGAGAATGATCTATAACTATTGATATATCTGAGCTGATATGTGATTTTTCAGTGTTTGAGATTGATGTATATGATATTATTATAGGTATGGATTGGATGACTATGTTCACAGATCACATCGACTATTATACTATAATAGTTAGATTCAAGGCTAATGATCGTGTCGAGAATCTCTTTAGAGGAGACCAGAATTTAAAGGCAGGTGAAATTGGATTTTTTCCCCAATAGTTAGAACAATATCATACTAGTTGGTATCTTTTACATTTTCATCAAAGGAAGATATCGAATTAGTCATTTTTCCAGTGGTTGTGGATCAATTTCTGGATTTCATTCTAGAAAATTTATTATGGTTTCATCCCACAAGATAAGTGGGGTTTATGATTGATATCCTTCAGAGGACTAGTTATATTTAACTTCAATATTACTATATGGAACCAATATAATTATGGGAATTTAATTTTTTGTTGGAAGAGATGAAAAGAAAAGGGTTTATTCAGTTGAGCACATATCCATGGGAAGCATCAGTCATGTTCGTCAAAAAGGAAGACATAACCTTTTGGATATGTATATATTATCATAAGATTAACTAAGTTATGATAAAGAATCAATATCCACATACATGAATTTCTAATCTATTTGATCAATTGAGGGTATCTTAGTGGTTCTCTATGATTGAATTTCAATCAGGATATCACCAATTGTGGGTATAGAAAGAGGATATTCTAAAGACAACTTTTTATAGTATATATGGCCATTATCAGTGTTTAGTGATTCCTTTTGGTCTTAAAAATACACCAGAGATCTTATTGGAATTCTTGAATTAGATATTTAAAATTTTTATAGATTCTTAGTGGTGGTGTTTGGGGATGACATATTGGTGTATTAAAGGACAAGGGTCAAGTATGAGAAACACTTGGCTATAGTGTTGGGAATCTTGAGAGATCATTGTCTGTATGAAAATTATTGAAGTGTGATTTTTGGATATAAGAGGTATGTTTATTTATCCATGTAATCTCTAGAAAATGTGTTTCTATGGATCGAGTAAATATAAAGGTTGTTATCTCTTGTAGACTTCCAAATAATGTCTTCAAGATACATTGTTTCCTTGATCTGGCTAGCTATTACCAATGTTTTTTTCATGAATTTTCATGGCTAGATTCACCTATGAAAACTTTGAAAATGAATAGTGTTCAATTCCAATGGAACGGTGAATATGAAAAGTCTTTTAAAGAGTTTAAATTCCACATTATATTACCATAAATCTTGATTTTTCTAGAATAAGGCAATGGTACATGGTGTATTGTGATTCATCGAGATCTCGATTTGGTATGTGTTCTCGTGAAGGGAGACTATGTTGTTAAATATGGATCATGGATTTTGTGGTAGCATGATAAGTAATACCCAACACATGATTTTGAGTTAGATATCATATTCCATGCTTTGAAAACTTGGCTTTATTACCTCTTTGGTGATAAATTTATAGTTTTTACAGATCATAAAATCTTAAAACATATTTTCTCACCAAGGGATTTTAATCTAAGATAAATAAGATAGATGATATATCTCAAAATGATTTAATTTGACTTGATATATAAATATGGTAAATTAAATACGGTGTCCAATTCATTAAGCAGAAATTATTATGCACAATTGGAAAAGGAGGCGTTATATTAGTGGTAGTTGACGTCAATAATAGTATACATGAAATTGGAATGTGAAGACTGAGGTGATTTTGTGGTTTTTATTCTAGTTTTGTTTGTTCCTGGTTTATTTGAGACAATTAAAATGGCACAAACTTATGATTCATAATGTGTTGATGTGAGGTCAAAACTCAATTATGGGGAGACCATTGGGGGATAGAGTCTAGATGGGACTTCAGTGTTGTGGTTATGAAATTGGATGGTCATACCTATGAATTTTCTTGAAAAAAACTTCTTCATACTTACCACCATTCTAGATGAGATATTGATCATGGATTACATAAGATGTATAATTCATTGAAAGAATAGTTTTGGTTAGTTGGTATGAAAAGAAAGGTGCTTGAGTTTGTTTCCAGATTATTAACTTTTCAACAGGTTAAGGCATAACATTAGTGACTAAAAGGTATGTTGTATTCATTACATATTTTTATTTGGAAATTGGAGAAGATAGTCCAGGATTTTATAATAGGTCTCCCTAGAGTTGTTTGGAAACACGATTCCATATGGGTGATAGTGGATCAACTCACAGAGTTGTCCCATATCATCCCTATTCATGAATCTCATATGGTGGAGGACTTGTCAAAAATATATATCAGAGAAGTGTTAATGAGTCGTGGAATACCAGTTTCGATAGTGTCAGATAGAGATCTGAGGTTTATGTCTATCTTCTGGAAATCCTTGTAGAAATAACTTGAAACACAATTGACTATGAGTATATCGTATCATCCTTATACGGATTGGAAATCTAAATGGATGATAAAAACATTGGAAGACATGCTAGAAGCTTATATAAGGTATTTTGGTGGCTAATGGGAAGAGAACATACTGTTAGAAGAGTTATCATATAACAATAATTATCAAGCCTCGATACAAATGGATCATTTTAAATAATTGGTTAGGAATCCTTGTCACTCCCAACTTCATTTGGTGGAAACATGTGATACTCCACTAGTTGGGTCGAGCCTTTTCCAAGAGACAATGGAGAAGATTCATTTGATAAGTAAATAGATGGAGACC
Source organism: Viscum album (assembly GCA_963277665.1). NCBI lineage: Eukaryota > Viridiplantae > Streptophyta > Magnoliopsida > Santalales > Viscaceae > Viscum > Viscum album. The sequence continues at coordinate 646,519 of OY728159.1, forward strand.
ACTTTGAGACATAAAAAATCGTATATGGGTCATTGTTGACAGCCATTTTTGTTGGATGTGAGTGATCATGTGTTCTTGAAGATCTCTCTGAGGCTTGGACATCATCATTTTAGTAGGCAGACCAAGTTATTTCCTCAATACATAGGCCCTTTTGAGATACTTTAATGGGTTGGTGAGGTAGCATATTGGTTGTATTTTCCACCATGGTTCAGTGTGGTGAATAATGTGTTTCATGTATCTCAGTTGAAAAAGTAACATCCTAATTATAACCAAATTATTTAATGGGATCATGTCGACCAAGATCTAGATGCTTCATTGGTGCATGGGCCAGTGTGAATTGTGGATCAGCAATAGAAAGTTTTACATGGAAAAAGCATCACTCTAGTTTGGATTTTATGGGGACATGGTAGGATTTAGGAAGAGTATTGGGAATTATAGAATTAAATGAAAGAGTTATTTCCAAAACATTTTCAGGGAAATATTTTTTTTCTACTTTCTAAAGATGTAAATACGAATGGTTGAGAGAATGTAGCACCCCTGGTTTCAAGCAAGTAACCCTTTATTTATGATTTTTAAGTATCTAAAGTGTTTGGGTGATCTTTTGGAGGGTTTGGAAGACTATTGGAATGTTTGTTTCCCTTTTTTAATGGTTCATGATTAGTTTATAGTTTGTGGAAACCATGGAAATCCTATAGGAAACCATGCACAGTGAGATGGATGATAGGGGAAGTTGCATGGGTAGGTTAACTATTTTTCCAAACCATGTTGTCACCCAAGAGAATCATGAAAATTGGTATAGTAGGAGTTTTCATAGTTTTCTCATGGTTATTTTAATTGTGAGTTCCAACCATGCAAGGTTATCTATGAGTTAGTGGCTGGTGCATAGTTAACACATGATTTTGCCTAACCATGAAACTAATCATGCATGGTTTAAAAACAATATTAAAAAAAAGTGGATCATAGATAGGATTAAGTTTTAGACCCACATTTTTTCTCCAAATCACCCCTAACTTGATATTACTTCCTTTTAAAGGTTTTGGAACCCTTACCCAATAAATAGAAATCAATCCAGAGTTGTTTCATGGTATGTGGAAGACTGATTCCCAAATTAAGTCATTTGTTTATGTTTTTTCCCTATTTTTTCTTAGATGTATATTATTCTCCATCTAAGTTTCTTATATCTAGTCCAATATAGATATATAAAAGGGCTTTTGTGCCATTCACGGTTATATTTGGCCTTTTTTATGATATTAGAATATATTTATTTTAGTTTTTTAGAGATTCAACCATGTTTTGTTGGATTTGTTGTGTCGTTCTTCATTTTCATCAAAATTCATGAGGTAGGTGGCTTCAATCCCAACACATCTTTTTAGATATTTTAGTATTAGTTTCAAATAATTTAAATTTATTGAAATTTATTGTGAAATTGGTGTGAAAATCATGGTATAAACCTTCATTAGTGATGGTTTCTGGATTTGTAAAAATTTGGTATTTTTTGTGAAAAGTTATTTGTTTTTTGATTTTAAAATATTGATTTTAAATATGTTTGTTTGGTTTTCATTGTAAAAAATTTTATTTTTTGAAATATTTTCGATAAAAAATTGTTTTATTGAAATGGTTTTGGCATGATGGTTTTGGAATGGTTTGTAATAATGGGTTTGTGTGTGTTCATATTGTATTTTACAAGGCCTTTTTGAAATATTACTTGGTTCTCAGAGAAAAATGTTTAATGGAACATGGGATATAATTACCTTGTGATGGCTTGGTTGATTTATGGGAAAACACTCTTGAGTATGGAACTATATTATGGGAATGCATGTGTGGATTTGAGGGTTTATGAATTGGTATGGAATATAGAAAAGGGGGAATTTGAAATGGTTTTGAATAACTTTCTTGGTTTCTCCTAAGGAAAATACTTTTGGGATGGAAAATTATTTTTCATATAAATAGTTTTGGTTTTTCGATGTTCTGTTTAAATTGTTTTATATAAATTGTTTATATAAATGTGAAAACTTGTTCTATCCTAGTGAAATGAGTAGGTAATTAATTTGGGGAAAGACTATTGAGTTTCATTACTTACCCCTACTTTGGAACTTTGGTGATTTTATAGATATTTTTTATCATAACATTGGAAAAGGTAATGTATTACACTTCTTTAGTGGTGCTTCATGGTACTTGGGTTGTTTTTTAGAGTACAACCATGGGAAATTTTCAGATTTGTGGAGTTATGTCATGGATTCTATGAGATTTTATGATTTTTTATATTCATTTTGATGTTAATTATATTTCTCTAAGGTACCATAATATTGTTTGGTTTGGATATAAATGGTATTACTTTGAGTTATATTACATTGTTATCATTCATCATACAGTGGTTTATTTGGTTATGTCATGTTTGGTGGAGTTTTTCTATTTTCAAATGGAAAATCATTCCAAAACTATTAATGAAACCCCTTTCATTTATTACCATCCTTTGGCGTCTTTAGGATTTCACTTAAGTCTTAGTAATTTCCTTACCCACTCTTAATCTAATGAGGTGGGGTGGGATGTTAAAAGTAATTTATTACTTCATATTTATATTTTATTTATTTCTTTTTAGTATTATTTACATAAGAATTATTTTTTTATATAGGAAGATTATTATATATTATTTGGGGTGGTTTGTTCAAAGTTTCTCATGATCATAAGAGATTGGACATCAAGGATGCAACTGTGATAATGAAAATATTGAAATGGGTCAAGAATGTATACAACCATCATGAAAAGTTGAATTCCTACTACTTATTTAATTAATTTTATCATCATTTTATCTAATATTTTTAAGTTAATTTCTATATCATTTTTATCTAATACTTATTTAGTTTTTCATAGATCTTTGGGAAGTCATATTTTTAATTAAACTATCTTCAAAATGCTATAAAAGATATCACATGCTCCTTTCTGATGGGAGAAGAAACTTCTTTCTTCCTTAAACATAAGTGTTTCAGGGATCATGGGATTTCTCTTCCATCAGAATGGAACATGTTCTCTCTTTTTTTACCTTTTTAGATATTTAAAAAAAATATCTCATACTCAATCATCTACAACTCAATCAGATATAAAATGTAGTCAGTATGACTTAGACTATATGTGTAAAGTTTATAATTTATAATTTAGTTCAAAACACACATCACATACTCAAGTTCATGTGTTTTAATTTTAAAATTGACATTAATTTTAGTAAAAATAATAAATGACATAATGAATACCAAGAAAACACATTCATATTGATTTGATACTTTTCGAAAATGATCCATAAGTATTTTTTGACATGTAGGAATCAAACCCACCTATATATAATGCATGGTGTGTCTTGTATAACTCCATGTGTGTATTTTTATTTAATCATGACATTAATTTTACTAAAAATAATATGTGATCTGTAACATCCTAGGTACTTGGATCGGGATGAAATCATCATCTGTTTTGATATTTCATTTTTTGGAGTTGGTGGGTATGCCAATTTATTTTCCGATCATTAGAATATAATTAAAAGATATCCTTCAATAAAATACCTTTATTTTAGATTGGTTTAGAGGTTTAACAAATGCCTTGGGTGTTTATAAGGGTTTCGAGTGTATCAGAGCCTTAAGGTAAAAGTTCAGAAGAAGTCAAAGTTAAGGAACACAATTAGATCTAATAGTGTAGTATCTTATTCCAAACCTTGAATCCTATTTTTCATTGAGAACATTTTTAGGAAACCATTCATGGATGTGAGGCATGACCATGTGTGAAACTCTACAGTTTTTTCAGAGGATTATGCACAGTTTGTGCATTTTTTTGAAACTACACACAAGATGCATGGTTAGTGACATTTTGGAAGTATCTCTACATTGTACTAGATATTCTTTTCACATGTTTAGGGCTAACCATGAGGACTAACAATTCGGGTCTTGGTTCCTAATCATCTAGAGCCGCACAGTTTCCATACAGTTTAGAAAATCATGTGATCTAACTGTGCATCCTATTTAAAGGGTGAAATTACATTCCTACCCATCCAACGTTAAACCTCATTTTTTTCCCTTCTCATCCCATTAATTTTGAATAGTAGTATGGACACCTATTTTCCTCCTCTCCTTGGATTTGATCCAAATCTTTCATCTAACCTTTATTCTTCAAGCCATTTGTGGTGTTGGATTCGTCTTGGGAAGGTTATCCACTCTCCTACTTCATTTCTTCTTTTCTCGCATTTCATGGACTATTAAAACTATTCGAGTCATTTTTCTTAATATTCAGGATGTTCATCTAAAATTTTATTTTATACCAAATCATTTAGAGTTAGAGTATAAGATCTTATGTGCCTATGTATACACTTACAAGGTAGGTGGTTCTTGGTTCTCATTGAGATTTCATTAGTGTTTGGGTGGTATTTATCATGATGTTGTGTTGGATGAGAGATACCATATAATTTTGTGTGTTTATTTTTAATTAATTAATTTTACCTTATGATATGCCTATGGTAATTCTCAATTGATACTACAATTGGTTGAGATGTGGGACGGGCTTAGACCTGGGTGTAATTAGGTCAGGTTGTGTCCTTTTTATTAAATTGATCAAATTGTATTAAATTGAGTTGTCTATTTAATTTGAGATTTGAAATTCAATTATATTGAATTATTTAGTTAATTTGAATTGATATATTTATAAAATTAAAATTTATTGTGATTTAATACTAAGATTCTCGGGATCATTATGGGCTTTTCCAGAGGATTTATATTCAGATGGATATCTAACATGAGGTGATGTGATCGTCAGGATGGGCTTCACCGGAGTAATTTGGTTTGTATTGACCACCATTTTGAGGAAACATTCATCATATGAAGTGGATATGACATCATGTTATAAGTAAGTATCATGCGATTTAGGAATGTCATGACCCTTAAACTTGAGTGATGTGGTCACAGGAGAATGAGGTTATAGGAATTGGTGTGTCTTAGGTTCTAATTTGGTGATTTTCACTCACCTGTATTGTCCAAAGTTTCATTTGGAATCATTTTCAAAAAGGTTGACACTGTGATGAGGTGGTTTTTACCAATCATGTGGGCAGAGGCCCCTAGTACTTGTGGATTTTTTAAATATAGAGGTACTTATCATAAAAATTAACAGGGAAGGTAAGGATCCATTAGAGGATAGCATTGAGACTATCATTTGGGGGATGAGGATTGTTATTCTTGGGGCCTTTGGTTTAGGATAATTTTAGAGGACATACATTTCTATTCCTCAGTATATTTGTTGTTAAGACAAAGGTGGTTACTATTTAAGGACATGTATCACTATTCCTTCAGTGGCCGTCTTTGAACTAATAGGTGCTTTCGAACAAGGGTTTGAGGGACAAAATATGTATTTATTGTGTGTGCCTTCAAAACGTCAGTTACTCGGTTGATGGAACATGGTGCTTATTGGATTTTATAGGTGGAACCTAAGGGTTCACATTGGGAAATTCGATAATAGAGGATATCTTGATCTATGAGATAAGGATCCCCTCCACCCTAGTGATTCCATCATTTTCCAAAGCATGTGATAGCTTCCTGATGGTTGTTGACCACCAAGGAAATTTTTTTTATTTAAATGCATCATTATACTCTAAATTATTAATTTTTAGTATACACATGCTCAATCACAAATGTAAGGTATCCATACGTGGGTGGTGCCATACTGAGACACATTCTCACACCCTATATGGGCCCTTCAAGATGCATGTAGAATTTATGATTTTGTGTTCAGGTAAATGATTGGGCTTAGGAACTAGATATTACTAGATGTTAGCATGAAATGAAAGGTAAGGGACCATTTTTTTTGTTCCTCATATAGAGTTACTTTTGGTGTTTTCCTTTTTATTTCATCATTCTTATCTATGTATGTACTATTAATCAGCCATTGGAAACCCCTTTGTTGCTTATTTTATTGTACAAATTCTATAGGATGGCTTGATTCACCTAGGGGTAAATCAAGAACTCATATAAATTGGAAACTTGTTGGATAGGTTTTACTTGAGTCGATTAATGGCGTCGGGTGATTTCAATGGTGAGGATTCATATAGCATGAAGAAATGTCAAGACAAGTTCAAATAGGGAAGTCAGGCTAAGGACTCGAGTAGACAACCTCAAAGTGGATCATTGATGGTGTGTGTAATGCCACAAAATTTTATCAATGTAATTTTTTTCATTTTTTATAATTATCTTATATGGTATAAAACACATTGATAATCCAAAATCATATATACATTTTTCTATCATACAATTAAGGATTTTTAATAATATATTCAATAATGCACTTGGTTTATGATGAATTTGGAAGGAAATTGGTTCCCAAGGTTTCAAAGGATGAAATGTTGAAAATTACATATTTTCCTATTACAAGTCGTTAAACCTGATTTTACATTGTGTAAGAATGTCTCAAAAGATATCTACCATTGTGAATCAATTCATGACTTAGGTCGTGACATTTGGGAGCAGAAGATCCATTACATGATGTGACTGGATGATAGAGTCCATGAACCACTTGAATGATAAATTCTCTTGGATGATATAGCTTGAAAAAAGATACACGATGTGAACCAAGGGGTCACAATGTGAAATAAGTAAAAAAAATTAAACCTCGAACGAGATATGCATGAGATATATGTAGATATGGAATTTGTGGAGATTCAGACACATTTAAAATTGCACGACCAGAAATACATTACATGTGTAATTTTTCATCTATAAATAAAGGATCCCGATAGTGGATTTCATAGCCTCCATAGAATAATTTTTCTGTTATTTTTGTTCCCTTCAAGTTTCCTTCAACTCCTTCTCCCTTAAACTAAAATTTCTTCACCTTTTCATTATATTATTTTAATACAAGTGTAGTGGATCATGTTTTCATTATTTCCTTCATTTTCCTTTTTTCATCGTCGCTGTCATTCATCATCATTCATCAATGAATTCATATTGTATCCATTTTTACTTTCATTTCAAGTAAGTATTTAATTATGTTGTGATTTATATTTCTCAAACCTCGATTAGATTATCATTCCATTTTATGAATATAAACTGTTTCATTATTGTGAGTCATTTAAATTAATTCATTCTTAGTATGTCTAGAATGTTTTTAATTAGTTATTTATTTTCATCAAAACCTACTATCAGTGGATAAAACCACCAGGGGTAAGGGTCAAGATTAGGTGAATCAAAACATTAATAAAACCATTAATTATTATCATGGTAACCTTAAGAATTATAAATCCTATTAAACAATAAATTAGTATTAAATTGAATTGAATTCCCCTCATCATGGGATAATAAAGAGAAGGAACCTGTCCTGATTGGAGTGGATTAGGCAATGATCAATGGCCTCTAATACTTTCAACCCTTGAATCCATGCTTAATTCACCCAAGTTATTACTATTTCCTGATCAAGGAATAGACAGCCACAAAGTTAGAGCTAGCTGATTTGACCACAGTCATCTAGAGACCTCTTCTTGCATCGTAGCCTAAACCATAGGATCCTGCAAAGTTAAAAGTTAAAGATAACCTTTTTATAAATACCCAAAATTGACCCCATTACCTCTCTCATTATTTAAGAAACCATCAACCACCATAGATCTAGTATTTCCCCAAATGAAGAAAATTAGAAAGGACTCCTACCCCAAAGGGTCTTAAGGCATTGAATCTCATGATCTTATTTCTCTCCTTGTGGGATCATCCTAGAACATTCACTATACTACACATTTTAGAGAGTGATGTTTAGGAAATACTTACAAATTCTAATCAAACTACAGCCCACGTGAATTCAACAACGCATTTGGGAACATCAAATTTTGGTTTTATTTCTAGGGATGTAATACTCTTATTACAAGCCTCTAGAAAAAGACCATAGATAACCTTTCCCTAATCCCCTTTCCTTAATTCATTTTTTTAGAATCCCTTTCATCTCTACATCATAGTATATTGCACGTACTGAGGTCCATTGACTCATTCTAAGAGCCTAGAGACAAAAGAAGATATAATATTTATTCCTGAGTTTTAAAGGTTCCTATTTTCATTCCACCGGTCCACAATGGCTGAAAAAAACAATGAAGTGGGACCCAACCCATCGAACCATCAAAACATGCATGAAATTATTCTAGGGGAGGACCTGTTGCAACAAGATAGGACTATCATGGATTATGGCTTACCATCAATCTTTAATGAAATCCCAAGCATAGTGCATCCCCACATCAAAACCCATACCTTTGAAATCAACCCTGGACAGATTCATATGATCTAGAACATTGGGAAATTCATTGGAATTCAGTGTGAATATCCTCATGAGCACATATCTAACATCCTAGAAGTTTTTGATACCTTTCGCAACCAGGGTGTCTCTTCAGACGCAATTAAGATACACATCTTTTCATTGTATATAAGAGACATATCCAAGTAATAGATTAAAATACAATATCCTAATTCAATCATGACTTGGTATGATCTTTCCAAAAATTTATTGGAAAAATACTTCCCACCTATGTGGACCTGGAAGCTCTAGAGTGATATTCAAAACTTTGATCAGTTTGATGGAGAATCTGCTTGGTAAGTCTAGGAATAATTAAAGGAGTTGATGAGGAAATGTCCACACCATGGATTGACATGGGGATTCGGTTACAGATGTTATACCAAGGACTCTAGTTAGCCACACGAAATTTCATAGATTCTTCTATTGATGAATGAATGATGTTTAAAACCATGAAATCTGGAAGATCTATTCATGATGAAGCTTCTCACAATGCTAGTGAGTGGAAATTGATAATGGACCACCTTGGTGTGGTATCCACTAGTGGGATGAAAAAACCATACTAGCATCACAAGTCACACCACTCACGAAGAAGCTCAAATCATTTCAAATTCCTACTTCACAACCCCCTCCAACTCATGTAATGGAGACACAATCATGTTAGATGTGTGGTGGCCAGTATCATTACCAAAATTTAAAGGAAGGATTTGAATACCAACAATAATGTAAATACATCAATTACAATCAATAGAACCCACATTTTCAATAGCCAAAACAACACTACCAATAGAGGCTTGGTTAGTAGTAACCTTAGAACAACCAAGGGTATTTTCACTAGCTAAGTGGTCAAGCACCATTTAGAAATCAAGGACCACCAGTGTATCCACCTATGAACCCAGTTCCAAGACCTTAGAAACATATTAAATAAAAAAACATCCCATAAAGAACTTCATAGCAATTCCAACCCTCTCATCCTAGACCTTGGAAAAAACCTACTCCTTCTCAAAGTAACTAGGAAATCCTCATGGATACTTTCATTTAAAAATTAGATCAGAGAATGGAAACTCAGGAAACAAAATTGAAAAACTAAACCACTTCTTTACATAATCTTGAAGTTCTAATTAGTCAAATATCAAATACTTTTTCTGATATATTACCATGTACACTACCTGGTAATATAGATACATATATGAGGGAGGAAGCTAAAATGTTAGTGATGGGAAGCAAGAAGATATTAGATTTTTAGAAACCATGTGGAAGAGATGAAAGGAAACATGAAGAGCCCAAAAAACAACCACCAATAGAAGATTAATTTTATAAAACCACACCTCAAGAAGTATAACCAGCTGAAAGTGACCAAACCTCTAAGAAACTCAAGGAATCAGTTTATGTTGCCCCACCCCCATACAGGACACATCTTCCTTTCTTGAAAAGAGAAAGACAGGGATGAAAATATTCACAATACAAGGTGTTCTGGGAAATGATCATGCAATTGAAGATCAACATACCATCTGCAAAATCCATTTCACATATGACAGTTTAAAGAAATCAAGGATATATTTTTCAATAAACTATAAAATAAAAGATCATGGGGACATCTCATTAAATGATGAATTATCTGCTATTGTGCTACAGAAAATTCCACCAAAAATGAGAGACCACTTATTTTTTTCAATTCCCTATGATATTGGAGAATGCATGTTATGAAGAGATATTTTTGATCTTGGATCCAAGACCAACTTAATTCTAATGAGTTTTTTCTGAAAGTTATCACTCCAAGAACTCAAAAAAACTAGAGTATCACTCTAACTCGCTGATGGATCAGTGAAGTACCCTTGGATAATTCTTGAAGATGTATTAGTTAAAGTAAAAAAATTATTATTTCCAATAGACTTCCTAGTTCTGTACATAGAAGAATAAGGGGAAGTCCACATTATAATTCTAACACCATTCCTAGACACAAGAAAGTTATTGATATATGTAAATCATGGACATCTAATCCTCTGAGTTGTAGAAGCATAGGTAGTTTTCAACTTGGTCAAAGCTACCCAATAATCATATGATGTTGTTGATTACAACGCCATCTCTCTTATGTAAGAAGGAGATGAGTACATTTACATTTAATAATAGGGTGAAGAGTCACTCTTAGATAAGGAATAAGAGTATGATCTATAGAAATTAATCTTTACTAAACCTCTCATGAGGGATACAATTAAAACTTTCATCCCCTCCATCATTCAACCACCAAATTTGGAACTAAAACCTCTACCCAATACTCTTAATTACTCGTACATAGGAGTATCAGAAACTTTTCCTATAATTACCAACTAAGAATTATCTTAGCCACAGGAAGAAAGTTTTGTTAAATTTTTGAATAGACATAAATAGTCAACTACCCTGGGAAAGGTAGACATCAAAGGAATCGATCCTACTGAATGAACTCACAAGATTTTACTTGAAAAATATGCAAAGCCAAAACATCAACCTCAAAGGCGGATCACACCTACGATGAAGGAAGTCATCAAAAAGGAAGTTTTGAAAATCTTGGATACAGGACTAATCATTTACATATCAAATAGTGAATGGTTGATCCCCCTACAAGTTATGCCTAAGAATGGTGGACTCATATTAGAGAGAAGTGATGAAAATGAATTAATTTCAACATGAACCATCAATAGATGGAGAGTCTGTGTAGATTATAGATTCCTGAATTCAAAAATAAGGAAGGATCATTTTACCTTACCATTCATGGATAAAATTCTAGAAAGAATTTTGGGGCATGAATTCTATTGGTTCTTTAATGGATATTCATGATACAACCAAATTTCATTCATCCCTAATAATTTCCCAAAGTCCACATTCACATGACCATTTTTTACTTTTTCCTACAGGCGAATGTAATTTTCAATTTTCAATTCTCTAGAAACCATTAAATGATGTGTGACACATATTTTCCATGACATGGTAAAAGAATTTATAGAATTCTTTATAGCTAAATTCTCAATCTATAGAAGATCATTTGAGGTTTGTTTAAGAAATCTAGAATCAGTATTATAATGATAAAAATAAAAATTTCTAGTAATGAATTAGAAAAAATGTCATTTTGTGGTCTAAGGGGGAATAGTCCTTGGGCATAAAATCTATAAGTAATTCATATAAGTTGATCCTTCCAAAATAAAAGTCATCAAGGACATTCCTGAACCATCAACAGTGAAAGTAATAAGAATTTTTTAGGCCATGGAAGATTTTATAGATGGTTTTTAAAAGACCTAGAAAAAGTTAACCATCCATTAATTCACTAATTATCAAAATAAGACCCCTTTGATTTCTCTGAGGATTGTCAATAGGCATTTAAGATGTTAAAAATAGGCATCAAATTAGGACTAATCATCCTTTCACCCTACTGGGATAATAAATTTGAGTAAATGTGTGATTTCAGCAACCTTCTTGTTGTTGTTATGTTAGGACAATGAATTGGAAAAATATTTTGCCCCATATATTATTCAATCCACACACTAAGTGTGTATCAAGTCAACTACACAACTATAGAGAAAGAACTATTAGAAGTTGTATATGCCTTTGAGAAATTCAGTTCTTATCTGTTATTATCAAATGTGATTGTATATACTAATCATGATTTCTTAAGATACCTAATGAAAAGGAAGGACACCAAACCAAGGATGATAAGATGTATCCTATTATTTCAAGAGATTGATATTGTAATTAAGGACACAAAAGTAATAGAAAATGTTATTGTTAACCAACTATCCCGACTTCACATGTCATTCATCAAGGAAGACAAGGTGGTAGACATTGATGTAGATTTTATAGATGAAAATAATCTTATAATCAAGGTTAAATAGTGGTTTTATAATATTTCCAATTATCATTTCTATGGGATTCTTAAACCAAGACCTATCATATTAATAGAGGAAAATATTTCTGGATAATGCCAAACATTTCCATTGGGATGAACAATTACTATTCAAATGTTGTGCTAATGGATTTCTCTAACATTTAATCCTTAAAATTGATATCGAAAATGTAATTGAAATATGACACATGTCACTATCTAGAAGAAATCCTGGACTAGATCCCACAATATCCAAAATTCTACAAAGTGGAATTTTTTTCCCATGTTACACCAAGTTTTAAGGGTATTCTATAAAAGTTGTGTTAGATTCTAGCAAACTTGAAACATAGGAAAAGGGTTGATATGCCAGAAAATCCAATCATTGAAGGCAAAATATTACATTTTTGGGGATTATAATTCATGGGACTATTTCCCACATCATATGGAAAATATTATATTCTAGTTGGGGTTGACTACATCTTAAAATGGGTTGAAGATAAAGCAACTTAGCATGACACAATGAATGTGGTCATGATCTTTATAAAAAGGAATGTGTTTGAAAGATTTGGATTTCCATGATTAATTATCATCGATCAAGGAACAAATTTCACAAACCAATATGTGAAATGATTTCTAGGGAAATATGGAATCAGATAAAAAAAGGAACTTCCTACCACCCACAAACAAGTGGTTAAGTAGAACTATAAAATAGGGAGATCAAGAATATTCTTGAGAAAACTGTAAACACCAGACAAAGTGACTGGAGTCTAAATATGGATGATGTACTATGGGAATACCATACTACATAAAAATTTTCCATAGGAAAAACAAAATTCATACTGGTTTACGGGAAATTATGTCATCTTCAAGTTGAACTAGTGCATCGTTCTTTTTGGAAAATTAAGAAACTGAATATAGAATCAGATAAGGTAGGGTAAGCTAGGATGTCATAGTTAACTAAATTAGAAGAGATCATGAGGGATTATTTTGACAATTATAGGATCTATAAAGAAAAAAACAAATAAATGGCATGATCAATGCATTGCTTGGTGTAAATTTGTACTAGGGAATAAGGTCATTCTATTTAACTCAAGATTAAAACTATTCCCTGGTAAGATGAAATCTCAATGGTCTAGAAATTTTGAAGTTTTACAATTCTTATATATGCAAAAACATCGAAACTCTGAGAGAGGATAAACCACCATTCAAGGTGAATTGTCAAAGAATGAAAATCATCCAAGAACCTTTCCAAGAAGTATATGTCATTATCCTCAAGTTCAATTGAGTTTTAACTTATTCAAGCTCTCTACAATAAAGGAAGCATAGAATGGGAGGCAACCAAGGGTATGTAATATTATTCTAGGTATGAGGCTAGCATAATAAATGTTAGGGATAAACTAAGAGCTAGAGGATTGGGGTTAATTGTGTTTTTAAAAAAATCTAATTACACATCATGTAACCAAATTACATGACCGATAACCTTTCATCCAAAAATACATTTTAATACACTAGTACATGTCATGAACAACTATAACACATCATGTAGTTCTTATGGTGTGTTTTAAAAAAACACAGTTCATGAATCCTATATTCATTACCTGTAACCCCCTAACCCCTCACCTCCCTCCTCCTACCTCTCGAACATCCCCCTCCTCCTTTGACGCATTTCCCTCTCCCGCTCGGATCCTCCTACATCCTGAGAACTCAAACACCTCACCCTATCACCTCCTACCTCTCCACATCCTTCGTTGAACCCTCCTCTTATCAGTTTCAATGAACCCACACTGCCTTATCCAACAACTCCTCCTCAATGACCACCATCATGCCTCCCTTCTCCCTCAGTTTCCACCAAACCAACCCCGCAACAACCCCCTTCCTCGATGGAATAGAACAAAAACCCACATCCTTCTAACTCATAATCTGACCATGATGAGAATATATATTCAAATAAAGTATGTGGAGACTCTTCTGCCACCCCTGCCACACCTCCTGCACCATCAACAGCAACTCGTGTTACACCATCTGCCCAACCCAACTCCTCATCTACATATAAAGACTCCTCAATTGATGATAACCCCTACATGTACCCTATCTTATGATTTTCCAACCAGAAGCACTAGGTAGACCTCACTATCCTGTATTCAAATCTGATGTAGACAAACAAAACTATGGACTTACCTATCCTAGACAAGGTGAACATCAGTGATTACATCATTGAACTCTTGGAGACACTCTATATTGACTATTTTGTTAAGGATTATGAGGATAACTACAAGGATTTGTTTCATGAGTTACTATAAATGATCGTGATTTCTATTGACAATCTTCGGTTCTATCTGGGTGATCGGCCCCATGAGCTTTCCTTTATTGAGTTCAGTATAGGCCTCTGAATTTATATAAAAAAGTTTTCCTTCTCAAATGTATTTTGTACACTTCTTCTAGATCCACCCCAATATGATTTGAAACATCTATGGGGGATGATTTCCAAAGACCCTCAGCTACCCCATGACCCAAGGATCACAAAATCTACCAATTTTCAGACCCATCTCTATTGATTCTACATCGATCTATGAAACATGGATAGTTTTTTGGGGATGATTTGCATGGTAGTGTCAGCTTGATACCTTTTCTTATTCTTGTAGTAGTCATGGGTGGTCTATCCATCAACATGGCTACATAGTTAACTCATTACAATAGGTCCCATTTTTAGTATACTTGTGGTACTTTGATGGGAGTATTCTTTATTACTAACTTGTACATACACCTATGTGTTTTCGATACTACACTACCACTTACCTTCCTAGGACCCATCATGCTTATTGACTTTGTGATTCTAATAAAGATGTACCTATCTGTGAAGAATGATAATTTATATCATTGGGAACTGGGCATGTATGAAGTAGCACCTCAAGAAGAAGACCCACCAGCAGTACCAGACCCACCCACTAAGCCACACACCACCTCTCTACTGGAACCACCCATTCATCCTATTTCCTCTACCAATATTCCTCCACCCAACCATCCTACCATTACATAAATCTGGACTATATATTTTTTCATCATCAAAACCTATATCATATTTCCACTCATCTTCATATTTCTTTCATTAAGCCTTCGAATTTCACCACTCTCCAATCACCGGCCTCTATCCACCCCTCCAGTTATATATTTCCTGAATCACCCTTATCCCGCTATGTTCTAAAACCAGATCATACTTACCTTGCTTCGCAATAGGAGTATTTAGCTGACAAAGCCCAGCAGGGTAAGGGTTTAGCCACAAATACATCCACATAAGTACCTTTCATCGATCTTTCTACCAAACCTAAAACATCTTTACAGATCTGTACCTCTCCACCACTCACATCATCCCATGTATCCATCACTACAAATCCACCATCCATTATTGACCCACCCGGTCCTACTACCACTGCATCCACTAATCATGTAGTTCAGTTCTCATCACCACCAGTGGGTGGACTAACATTGAAGGATAATTTTGGTCTCAACACCTAGTTGACCTTTTTTATTCATTTTTGGGATTTATAATTTTTTTGATAGGGTTGTTCATTTCATTTTATCATCAATATATTACCTAATTTTTGTAATGATCATTTATATATATGTGGAAAATTTATTATTGAATCATTATCACTTGGCAAGATTTTCATTTCTTTCAATTTTTAAAATATTCATTTTTATCTCCTTTGTATCATCCATAATTGTTGATGGACCCATTCCACCATCTGTTCTAGTAGAGATGGTAACCCATCATGTCCTAGAAATAGAACACTAACTTCAAGAATAATCCATAGAGATCAATGCCCAATAAAAACCAACAAGAGTAATGATTATATTCCTCCCCCATTTTATTCATGTTCATGATTCACCAGAATTTATCAATCCTCCCTAGAGAGATTGGGATCTAGAGGACACTTCCACTAGAAGATGAAAACGTGAGAGGAGAAACTGAGCTGATGGACCCTGTTGTAGAATGTTTTAGACCATCCATAATGTTGACAACGTCCTGTGATCACTTTATGGGAGGAAACCCATAGTTTATTTTTTTCTAGATTGTTTTGTTGTGATAGAGTCTTTTTAATTTACATTTTGAGTCTTTTTATAACTTAATTGTAAGTATTTATTGTTTTTTAAATAAAATTGGTTACCTTTGCTCCCCATTTTATACACCTACCTATTCTTATTCTTATCAATGTTTTTAACATGTGGAAAAATATTTAATCTAGTTCAAGAATTGTTTTCTAATACATTTTGTAGTTTCCTTAAAATTATCAACAGATAGCCCAAGTTCCCTCATGGTATGCCAATTATTATAGGGAGCTATCGATTCCCTCAATTTTACAATTATAAATTTCCATTCCATTTTTTCTAGGATTTCTATGATATCACACTCCCACAATAATTCCATGGACAGTTCAGACACTGTCCCCTTCTAAGTGTGGGGGGTTTTCTCATGATTTTCACATTCGATGCACTTGATTTATTATTTTCTCACACCTTTCTAGGAGTCATTTTTTCAATTTTTGGCATGATTTAAACTTGATAAAGATTATTAACATTTAAATAAAAGAAAATTTTAAGTTATAATTGTTAAAATCCATGTTTGGTATCTATTTTGATTTTCAAGATGATTGCTGAGCTTAGAAATTTAATTCAAATTCATCACTTTTGAAATAATGGTTAATTTAATTACTACTTTGTTTTATACCAGTTTTGATTTCTAGTTTATCTTTTTATTCCCATTTCCCAAGAGGAATATAAGCCTATAATTTAATATTATTTTATAAGAATATTTCTTGAGTTATACCTAGGACATCTAAGCCTATTAGAACATGCATAGAGATATTATTGAGGCTATGAATGAACAAGTATGATTTTAAAAGGATTGAGGCAATATTTGTGGATCCCCTTTTTTAAGATACACGCCTTACATATTTCCTTTTTTAAGCCCATGGTTTCCTTGAATTAACTTATAGGATGAAGCTATTCTAACCTAATTTTTCCTCTCCTACCCTGCTCCTTGTATAATGCATGATTTTACTATAAAATAAGTGTGGGGAGGATTTCAAACAGATGATATGGTTTTATTACCAAGATGTATTGGGTTACTCATCATACTATTTAGTTACAATCCATGTATACTTTATATCATTTCACTCAAATCTTGTTCCCTTTCAAAATATAAAAGAAAATAAAAATTGATATGGGTTGGGAATTAGGAAGGTCAAAATCACCATTTTTAGACTAATAAATCCCTTAAAGGGTCATATGTGGTTTGGGGATGGATTTGAGATATATCCTAGACATGAAATATAAAAATGTAAAAGAAAAAGAAAAATATAGGAACAAGATACCCTTTTTAACTTACCTGACATATACATGGATCAAATTTGAGATATTTGGAGTATAGATTTATTGAGCATAGAGGAGTCAGTTTGTTACACTTGTGACAACATTCATGCATTGTACCACAGATATTACCCTTGTTTTGAGTTTTATTTTCACTTTTTACCCACCTAACCATAGCATCAGAGTCAGTTGAACCCAATTTCTAAATCCCTCAGGATTAATATTGAATTTTTCATTACAAAGTGTAGATAATATAACCAATGAAATCATATGATTAGGGTCATGCAATCAGGGTATGAGCATAACTCCAATTTCAGTTCACCCTAAGTGATGAAAGGAAATTCATTTTAATGTAGATTCAAAATGTGTATAGGACATAAGAAACAACTAATAAATTGTAATTAAAATACTAGAATTTGTTTAAGCAACTGATTAAAGAGACATGATTGATTTTCTACACCAGGTTGATTCTAGATACTAACCTTTTCTGCTTACACATAATTTTATTTTCCTATACATAATTAATGTTTCCTATTTTAAAAATTGCTTATCTTTTTGAAATCGTTGTTGAGATCTTTTTTCATGAGGAAAAGAATTTGTTCCAGTGTGAGGAAATTTGATATGAAAAAATCATATATACTTTTTTTCAATCAATTAATTATTTTCAATGATATATTCAATAATACACTTGGTTTGGGTATAATTTTATAGGAATTAGTTTCTCTGGGTTTAAAAGGAAGAAATAGAGAAAAGTGCATGTTTTCCTATTAAACATCATGAAACCTAAGTTCATGTTATGTAATAGTGTCTCATAGAATGTCATAGGTTATAAAACAATCTGTGACATAGGTTGTGAAGTTTGAGAGAAAAAGAGCCATTGCATGATGTTAGTAGAAGATACACATCATTAACCACTTGAATGAGAAATATTATTGGAAGGTACATATGGAATGAAGATACATGTCATGAACCAAGGAGTCACATCGTGAAAGTAGTCAAAAATTCAAACCATAGATGAGATATGCATGAGATACATGTAGATATAGAATCTATGGAGATTCACACAGATTTAAAATTACACAACGTGAAATACATTATATGTCATGTAATTTTTTGGCTATAAATAAAGGATCTTGAAAGCAGATTCTAGAGCTTCCAAAGTGTAATTACTTTGTGATATTTGTTCCCTTTGATTTTCCTTTGACTACTTCTCCCCTAAACTCAAATTTATTTATTGTTTCATTGTTTTATTTTAATAAAAGTGTCATGGATTATTTTTTTAACATCACATTCCTTTCCCTTTTTTCATCACCAACATCATTCATCATCATTCATCAATGAATTCATATCACATCCATTTCCTCTTTCATTCCAACTAAGTATTTAATTGAGTTGTGAATTATATTTTTCAAACTCCATTTTAATGTTCATTCCATTTTGTGAATCTGAAATACTGCATAATTGTCAATAATTTAAATTTAATCATTCTTAGAATGTCAAGCATGGTTTTAATTAGTTATTTATATTCATCCCAACCTACGATGAGTGGATAAAACAACCTGAGTTAGGGTTGAGATTAGGTATATCTGAACTTTAATAACATATTTAATTCTTAACTTGGTAACCCTAAGAATTAGTAATAATCATAATCCATCCATGCTTATTCAATTAAATTGATCATCCCTAGAAATAATATAATCAATTGAATGAAAATATCCTGACTGGAGTAGATTAGGGTATGATCAATAGCCTAAAATGTTTTCTAACACTTAATACATGATTAATTTACCCAGATTGTTACTATTCTAGAATCAATTAATAGTTAACCACTTAGGTAAATCTAGTTGATTTGATAATAGTCAACTAGTGACCTATTCTTTCTCTGTAGCCTAAACATTAGGATCTAAGCAAGTTAAAAGTTAAAGATCACCTTTTCGACAAATACCCAAAATTGACCTCAATCCCTCTCTCATTATTGAAGCAACCATTAACCACCATAGAATTATTATTTCCCAAACTGAAGAAAATTAGAAAGAAATCCAACCCCAATGAATATTAATTAATTGACTCTCATAATCATTTTTCTCTCCTTGTGGTATTGACCTCAGACTTTCACTATACTACTCCATACAGTAAGTGATGTTTGGGAAAACTTTAAAAATTATAATATGACTGAAGCCCACGTGAATTCAATGATGTGTGTTAGAACATCACACATACATAACACAGAGATACCAATTAAAACATTATTCTCCTAAATTATGAATTAAATAAGTGATATTTATAGAAATTATGGAACCTACACCGAAGGAAACGTTACTATTCCCCTTGGAATAGTAACGTGGCCATTAGGAATAGTAATACAGCCAATAAAATAGTTACCTCACCAATGAAGGTATAAATAATAATTTAGTAATATTATAAATGGTAATATGATATAATTATATCATAGTATAAGTAAATAAATTTTTTAAAAACAATTAATTAAGTGTTGGTATTTCTTTATAAAATATAAATGTTTATTTATAATTTTATAATTAATATAATAATTTAAATAAAATTTATTTTTCATAAAATAAATTCATAAATTAACATTTGTTTTCTTCTTATTGTAATATAATTTTAACTCTATATAATCATTCTCATTGTACATGAACTTCTATACTTATAAATAAGAGAACTGATCCTGAAAACCAAGAAAATGAAAACTCTCTAATAATGAAATTGAACTCTATAACTCATCAAAAAGGCTATAAATAAACTTAATAAAACTATAATAAATAAAATAACTATATAATAGGATATGTATTTGTTAACTAATGAATTTTTTTATTTTCTAGGTTACTAAAGTCAAGAAATTATTTTGATGTAAGGTAAGGGGATTCTCAAACCTAACTCCATTTTCTTAGGTTTTTCCCCTTTCACACCAATTTTAGTATGTATACTAATTTAGTTTATTTATTTTAACCTTTCCTTAAATGGGATATAAAGTTTTTATACTTGATTTTATGACAATCAAAACTTTTTCCAAAATAAATCTTTTTTCTAAAAACACACATTTTACTTCTTTTGAGATTGTTTCTTCTTCACTCCAGATTGATGATTCTTATACCAAGTATGTTATTACCTCATTATTTTAGGAAACTCAAAGTTTATTCCTAAATTAATGTTTTATAAAATTAAACCCATTCATTTTAATAGGTTATTTTATGTCCATGATTCATATATGTTCCATGTGGCATGCATGATTATGTAAATTTTGTGATGTGACGGTTAGGCCTTGAATTATATAGCACATGTAAATGTTATGATGTGAAGAGTGTACCCAGAATTATATATAGATCCAATTAATTGGGTCATATGATTTATCTTATGAGATAAAGTGATGTATGCATGAACATGATGTTATATTTGTTCACAACTATGAATGGTAGTTGACCACTAAGACATGATGTTTCATTTTTAAACATTGCCACATTCTATATCATTATATAATAATACCTATCATGATTATGGTCCAATGATAATGTTATGATTATTATTATTATTCTCACCCCATTTTATATTTATTAATTTTCTTATCTATCCTTTTACTTGGATTTTAGATTACCCCTTTCTTTGATGTATATCCTCAGGCGATTACTTGTTTTGAGTAGAACATGAGAAACACTAATAAGCTAGAGAAGAAGGAATTAAATAAATTATTGTGTTTAATCAGGTAAAATTTATGTATGGCCCTAATTTTATTAAGACACTGAATCATTGTATCATGGTTTTGTAACGCTTTTATGTTTTTAAAATGATATAATATTCTTGTAATAAATGTTGGGTTTCTATAGTTGGTATCAGAGAAAGGATTAGTTAATTTAGGAATTAGTATTAGAGAAAATTAGTGAAAACCATTAGTATGTGACTAAGAATATATAATCACCCAAGAATCTTTTTTTAGAAAAAATATAAATATAAGGACCTCCCAAGATATTTATGTAGAGTTAATTGGGCAATGGAATAAATTATTTATTCATGAATTATTGAATTGTGTTTTTTTTATAACCTTTTCTATTTTAGAAAATGGTTGGAACCAGGAGAAACCAAGCTAACAACCTGTGTGAGGGATAGTGTAGTTATTGCCCGAATTACATCACTAATTCCATGGGAGTTGGAGTTAAAATTTTAATGGTAATGATTACCCTAACATCTCGGGATATGAACAGTAACTTGAACAATGTGGAATGTCCACATTCACCTAAGAGAGAGAGAAACTTTCTATCATGTTTTTTATGTGGAAATGATCACTGATGATTAGTGGATCCTCTAATACACTATTCATAGAAAATTGGTTCTAATCAATGGAGGAGAACTTTTCGGTACTTCACTGTTATGAGATGAATAAGTTGACTCTCATCATTTATCCTTTAGATGGATAATACGATCAATGGTGGGAATTAATTAATAACACTAAAACAAAAGAAGAAATTTAAGACATGAAGTGGGAATAATTTAAGATAATGTTTCTTAAAAAGTATTTCCCTCAAAATATTCATAAAAATATGTAGAGAGAATTCACATATCTAAATAAAAAGATAGGTGAATTTTTAATGGACTATAAAGAAAATTTCACAGGGCTTGCAAGGTATGATTCGGGATTTGTTATCAACAATGATAATCAACAATGATAAAAAAATTGATAGATTCTTCAGTGATTTAAAACTAGACCTTTGAAAGGCTCTAACAATTAGAGACTTTGGGAGTTATGAATAAGTTTTTCAATGTGATTTCAAATTGAAGATGGAGTTTGGAGAATGGTCACATAGATATGGTGATAAGAAACGAAAGAGGGAGTTTCAATATTGAGTACCTAATGGAAAATGTGGAATGAAATCCCAACCACTCACATGTAAAAAATGTGGGAATAGGAATAATGGGAATTATCTCTAAGGTGTTAGAAAATTTTATAAGTTCTGGAGATAATGCCACCAAGCTCATGAATGTCAATGAGATATAAATAAGATGGCTGGTATGATAGAGTAAAGGAGAGAACCACCCATTTTTTAATGATTCAACTATTGGGAACAAGAAAACTATACAAGCTAGTGCACTAACCCTTGAATACTCATGGGTAATCAGTTTCATCATCCACTAAGTCCAAAGGACCAAGGGAATTCTTATTCCATCACTATAGCTGAATTAGAGGAAAAAATTATTTCATACAAGGTATACTTAAAATTCAATCAATAATGTAAAAAGTATTATTTGATTCTATATATATGCATTCCTTTATATCTTACTAGTTTTCTAATACTATTGAATCCAAGCTTTGAAACCATGAAGTAGAGATATTTGTAAAAATTCCTATTGGTGAGGTGATTGCCACCCAAGTGTTAGAATATTCTCCAGTTAACATATGTGGGAAGATTCTTCCAGTGAACCTTGTGATTCTTCCCTTGGTGGAATTTGATTTTATAATGGGAATGGATTGGATCTCATTATATAGATCACACATAAAATATCCATAAAATGAAATATCTTTTAATATTACAAACTATACCATGATCCTCTACAAATGAAAGGAAGACCATGAATTTCCTTTGGAAGATATCTCAATAGTATGGGTTTTTATTCCCTAAGCATACCTCACTCAACTGGTTGAGTCAAAGGAAGGTATCAACTGAGGGGAAATTTTCATTATGAGGGAATATAATGATGTATTTACCGAAGAGTTACCCAAACTTATCCCAGATCATGAGGTAGACTTATGAATAGAACTCATACCTGGAGATACATCTATCTCAAAATTTCCGTATAGGATGGACTCAATTTAACTAGAGGAGTAAAAGAAGAAGCTGCAAGGGCATTTGGAAAAAGGGTTTACACCCCCTAGTAAATCACCTTTGGGTGCACCATTGCTCTTTTTCAAGAAGAATGAGGGATCAATGTGGTTGTGTATCAATTATTTGTAACTCAACAAGATCACCATAAAGAATAAGTATTCTCTTAAAAGTATTGATGACTTATTCTATCAAATTTGAGGAGCGAAGTACTCTTAAAGGTGGATATTGATTCTGGATATCATCAACTATAAGTGAAGAAGGAAAATATTCAAAATTCTTTATTATGAATTAGGAATGGGAACTATGAGTTTCTAGTGATTCCCATCAGACTTACTAATTCACATGCAATCTTTATGGATTTTATTAATAGAGTCTTTAGACATTACCTTAAAAAAAATTGTGACAATGTTAATCAATGATATTCTCATCTACTCCAAGATAAAGGAGTAATATGAAGAATAACTTAGGATTCTATTGGTGACATTAAGGAGGGAGAAATTGTTTTTCAAGTTTAGAAAGAGTGATTTATGGATGTAGCAAGTCACATTATTGGGATACGAGATCACAAGTGAGGTAATTTCTATGGACCCTTTAAAGACAAAGGTGATTGAGGAATAGACCAGACCCTCTAGTGTCATGGAAATCTATAGTTTCAATGGATTATTAGGGTACTGCCGATGTTTTCTGATAAATTTATCATGATTTTATATACCTATAACGAAGATAACAAGGAAAGGGTTAATGTATGTTTGGATGGAAGAATGTGAGGAGAGTTTCATGGAGTGAAATATAATGTTGATCACTACACTTGTACTCACATTACCAATAAGTGGAGAAAGTTTTTTGATATATAGAAGTGCTTTAAAGAAGGCTTCAGGTTGTGTACTAATTAAAAATGATAAAGTTATAGCCTACACCTCATGGTGGTTGATGATCCATAAGAAAAACTTCTTGATGCATGATCTGGATCTAGAAACAATGATTTTTTCCTTAAAAATATAGAGGGGATATCTCTATGGTGAGAAGTGTGACATATATACCGATCACAAGATCATAAAGTATATATTCACATAAAATGATCTCAACATGAATCAAATTATATTGTTAGATCTAATCAAAAAGTACAATTGATATATTCATTGACATCTTGGCAAGGTGAACAAGGTAACATATTCTCTTAGAAGAAAAGAAAATGTTACCTATTCGTGATATAGATTGAGAAAGACCCTATATTCATGGATATGTAAAGAATGGATTTGGAAATCATTATAGAATAGAATACATCATACATTTCCCAAATTTTTTCCCAACCATATATCTAAAAGAAGATTAAGTAGGTGTAAAGGGAATATCCAGAGTTATAAAATAGGTGAATGAAGTAAAGGAAGGGAATCTAGAAGAGTTACTTATCGATGATGATTGTGTGATTTAGTTTGTAACAAGGATTTGTGTGCATAAATAACTTGAGATAAATAGGTAGCTATTATATAATGTGCATTGGAAAACTTTCTCCATCCATCGTGGAAGTACCAAGATATATTGTGATCTCCAAGAACACTTCTAGTTGGAAAACATGAAGAATGAGATTGCAGAGTATATCTCATGGTTCTTGAAATGTCAAAAAGTTAAAGTATAGAAATATAAGTCCATATGGATGATTCAATAATTGCTTATTTCCATGTGGAAATGGGATAATGTCACCATGGACATCATCAATGGAATCTTGAAGACATCCAAAGGGGAAAATGAAATATGGGTTTTGATGGACCAACTCACCAAGACTTCTCAATTTATTTCTATTCTAGAAATTTCTCGCTCAAACAAATTGCCATGATATTTGTGAAGGAAGTAGTGAGGCTGCATGGGGTTCCACTTTTGTTCATCTATTATCATGATCTAAGGTTCACATAAAAATTGTGGAGGATTATTTAACATGCCTTGAGTACTGAATTGAATTTTAGAATAGCCTATAACCCCCATTTATAGGATCATTATTCTTATTAAAAAATTAAAACCTTTTCCCTAAGGATGTTCTTAAGGTGGAGAAATTCAAGAGGTAAAATTATCATTCTTTTTCTTTTAATTTCTTTTCAATTTCATTTATTTTCCTATACTTTCCATACTTCCTCCATCCAAACATACATGATAAACCCAATAACTTATATTTACTAGAATATTATTATGTTAATGGAACCTACCTCATCAATCCTCTTCTCTTATCCCTTTTATTCTTAAAATTAAAACCTAATCTGTGGGGTGTCGATTCACCACCTTCGTTGACAACATGTTTTCATTTTTCACTACCACCTTCAAGGAAGGTCATAAAACCATTATTATGGTAAAATAAGAATTTTTTATTTGTATTATAAGTTATATAATTTTCTAGAACCAATATATAAACTTGAGGTCGAATAAAAACCACAAAAAATAAATTAAATCATTTTCATTAATGTTCTATATAATAATTCATCCTCATACCATATAACCAAAATCTATATAAAAACAATTACACTTTTTTTATTCATTAATGACATATAATTTCAATTCTAAAGAATCATTCTCATTGTACATGAACTTCAATACTTATAAACAATAAAACTGATAATGAAAACCAAGAAAATGAATACTTCAAAATGATGAAATTGAACTCTATAAATCCAAAAAAAGTTATGAATTAACTTAATAAAACTATAATAAATCAAATACATGTATAAAAGATTCTGTATTTTTTAGTTAATTAATTTAATTTTATTATCTAGGATAGTCAAGTGATGAAAGAATTTGGAAATAAGGTAAGGGGATTCTCGAACTCAACTCCATTTTCATGGGATTTTCCTCTTTCACACAAATTCTAGTATGTATATTCCTATCATTTATCTATCTCACCTTTAATTTGATGGGATATAAATGTTTTCTACATTTTTTTTTTGATAAACACAATTTTTTCAAAAATAATTCTTCTTTCTAAAAAAACCTTTTATTTCTCTTGAGATTGTTGCTTCTTCACTAAAGATTGATTATTCTTATACCATGTATGTTATTCCCTCTTTCTTTTGGGAACCATAAAGTTTATTCATGAATGTATGTTTTATAAAATGAAACACATTCCTTTACATTGGAAATTTTATGTCCATGATTGATATATGTTCAATTTGGCATGCATGGTTATGTAAATGTTATTATGTGACGGGTGAATCATGTAAAACCCAATGATTTCATAGTACGTTATTTATTCAAAGTAATTCAATAACTTGCGCGACACGCAACACCGAGTAGAAGCGCACCACAACTTACCAAACTATCTGTTAAAAATAGGTTATGAATTGTATTAACTGAATTTTGAACTTTATATAATCCTTATAATTTTAGAATCCATATTATATGTTTCTTAGACATAATATAATAACAAATTCATTTCTTCAGATAAAAGAAGTTTTTTTCAAAAAAAATGCAATTTTACTGCCTTTTAATTACGAACCAATATTAAAACTAATATTTGACACTTATATATATTCAATTTAATGAAATTAAATTCTTATTTACAAGATAGACATAAAAATTTAGTTGGGATAACTTTTTGGTACTTTTATGATAACTTTTAATTTTTGAAAGATAGTGAAAAATACTAAATTTTAATTGAAAATAACTTTTTTAATAGAAATAATTTATAGTGTTAAATTATACATTTTAGTGGTTTTAAAGAATAATTAGATTATATTTTTACCATTTAAACCAATTTTGTTCATTAAAAATAATTTCACTTTGAAATTGAACATAAACAAGTGTCAATATTTTGATAGTTATTATTTCTTAAAAACACACTTTTTGGTTTTGACAACGGGAATTAATTTAAAATTAATAAATTAAACTTATATGTTTTGAATTTTGAAAAATAGAATTTATTTTTGATTTTAGAATATCAAAATTAGCTTAGGGTGAAATTTTGGTATTTTTCTGAAAACTTTCAATTTTTGATTAATAGTGAAAAACGCTACGTTATTAGTTAAAAATGACTTTTCATTTAAATAATTATTTATTTATTTTAAATTTATTTTATTTTATATAAAAATAGATAAATAATACCTATATAATTTCAATGTAATTAATTGGATTCATTTTATAATAAGTTTAGATATATAGAAATTTTATTGAAATTTTACCGTCTTTTACCCACCTCCAAAGAGCATTTTCAAATTTGAATAAAACATAATTTTACCGCTTCTGTGAATTGAATTTCAAAAATATGAGAGACATGGTTGATATCAGTAATTAAAATGTAGTACAATAAGATAAAAATAATTTTTGTTGAATAGTAACTTTTGACTTTTATTTACCACGGTTAAAAGTAAATAGGGTAATTAAAGGTAAAAATGATATTATTATTACCCTAACACATGTCCTAATTCGAATGGATTAGTGTAATTCGACAAAAAATAACCTTAGGAATAAAATATGATCCTTTAGGTCCACTTGGATTAGATTAGGACATTTATTATTATTTAATTCAAAGAAGAGTTAAAAGTGTTAAAATCGAAGTTTAATAACTAAACCATTTTTAATATAGGGTTAAACATTAGATAAATTAGACTATAAATATTAATTATAAATATAAAAATATTTCATAAATAATCTTATTTTATTTATAATTTTTATACATTAAATAATTTAATTTATTTATGACACAATGATGATGCAGTAATTACCTTATTAATGAAATATTAAAATAATCGATATTATAAATAACCAAATAAATGTAATTTGAGACTTTTTATGAATTAAACTAATTTTATAGGTTAATATGATATGTTAGGGCTGATTAAATAAATTTTGTTTGAAGTAATAATGCTGTTATGAATTTAGAAAAAACAAAATACCAAATAGTGTCAAAATTGACATCAAAAAGTTTTTAAAAAAATATTATATTATTAATGGGTATTCTATTCCTAAAAATATAAGGTTAATCCAAAGGGCTTTCATTATTAAACCACTTTTGGGTCTCTTGGAAGTTTATAGTAAGTTTATTAACCATAAAATATAAAAATACAAATAGACATGGTAAATGTCACACTATTTAACTAAGAGTTAAATATAAAAGATATGGTTAATATAGTGACCATAACTTGTCTAAAACATATTGGTTGAGTGTTTTAGACCCATCCCCACCTTATCCTATAAATAATACATTTTTGAGCCATTATTAATAGAAAATGATTTTATTATAAAATAATATTTCAATCTTTTCCTAAGCTGCCCCTCACCCCTCTTATAAAAGGTCACTTCCCCTTCTCTCAAATTCACACCTCCAAAGCCATTTGGATCAGCCAAAACCTGACCAAATATCCTCCCAACTTCCCTCACATAATATTAGATTCCTTCCTTTAGTCATAAATCCAACCTAAGGATCCCTTTTGATCAAATAAAAAGGAAGAACCCGAAGAAGAGGTAAATATTTCATCACCTCTTTCAAGTTCTTTTCTTCTTCCACTTACTCTTTCATTGTTATTACCATAATGAAATAATAACTCCAGTACCTTATATATACTGTGATGTTATTATAAATATGTCACAACCATATTAATTATTCTATCCATCCTATTAATGATAATGTCACCATGTGTGCGTACGAACAGCTTACCGTCTCCACGCCATGGTGTAATTTGTTATTCAACACTATGTTATTTGGATGGATATAATGATGAGTAATATGTATATAAATAATTTAATAACATGATAATGTATCTGTAAAATAAATATATCATCCAATTACACACCTTTAATGAAATGATATTGTCGCTCGTGCGTACACACGGATTGCCGTCTTCACGACGCGATGAGATTCATTTCCAAGTTCACCATTAATCGATGATTATAAAAATATATATTACTAATAAGTATGTAATATATGACATAATAATGCTACTATAGATATATATATTAATATATATATTTATTCATTTATTTATGTACTTACATATATCTTATTCACTTACTTCCATTCAATACGATATGAAATCTGAAACAACATTTATGTGTATATACGGCCTACCGTCTCTATAAACGGTGTTTTCCATTTTATATATCTCTCTATTATAAATTATTATATTACAAATATATATTATATATAAATCAAGGTCTATATTCTATTAGTATTTAAATCATGATCTAAATGATACAATCAAGAATAACATGTTAAAATACGTACGATAAAGAAAGAAATTATTACCCGAAATGTTAATTTAACATGGAAATTATTATTAAATGGGTAGTATAAAGTAATAAAAGAATCATGTATGTTATCATAAATATTAATATGGTTCTATTATAATTTAACAACATACTACGGTCTTTATACAGGAGGTTAAGCGTACCCTTTAATAAAGGAAAGTACAAGGTAAGGGTTAATTCCTCAAATGTCATTATTATCTGAGACTGTCTATGTGTATGTATTTTCTGGGAGATATTTATTTTCCATTCCCGTGATTCATAAAATACATTTCAAAAATGATTATTTTAATTAAATCTTTTACTAAAACATCATTTAAAATATTTTAAATATTTATTCTTCTAAATCATTCTCATTAATGTCCATGTTTTCAAAATGGGTTTTAAGGATTTATTTATATGGACATGAATGTTTTTAAAATGATAATTCCTTTCAAAAGTTTAAAATTGGTATGGGAAAATTTCATTAAAAAATTTCATTAAATTTATCCTTTTCAATATTTTGTTACTTTTAAATGTTTTCATGAAAAAGTGATTATTTCTCTCAAAGAGTTTTACAAATTATTTTCATCTATGTCAACATATTTTGATGGATTTTTAAAATTGTTTGAAGTTGATTTATTATGATACATATCTTCAATATTGTATTGAAGTTTTTGTGATACATTTAACTGTGGATGTGTTATTTTTATACCATTCATAGTTTCTGGATAAATTATTGACATTTCATATGCTAGTTTTATTATGAATGTTTATGTTATGTTTAAACCTTTTCATATGAGGAATGCATTAGGCATAGTAAGTGACGGGTGGAGCCTTCTATAGATCCTCAATGCATCGGTAGGTCTCATTAGAAAAACTAGTTTCTTGGCACAAGGCCTTGACAAAATATTATTTTTAGTCTTGGCACAGGTCCTTGACTATGTGGTTATGAAGTCTGGCATTATACATTCCATCATTATGAAAGTGGCTATTGATATTGTATGTGATTATTCGACTAGAAGAATATCCATGTGAGTATGTAAATGGAATTATTTTGATTTATATTTTCCAAATTATGATTAATTTTATGTTTAAAGGGCTTTTTTTAGTTTTATACATTGCCTTAAATTTTTATGCTTATTTTTGAAAGTTTCTACTATATTGTTATCCTTAATGAGCATCTGAGCTCACCCCTTTCTATGTTTTATTTTCCCAGGATCCCCAGAAGTGTTTCATGTTCAAAATGTAGAGTCGAGCTAAGGGAACAATGGAATTATCAAAGGATTATTTTTTTGTATGTTAGAAGTTGTAATGTAACATTCATGTATGTAATCTAATTTCCAAGAATGATAAAAAGATCGGTCTTTCAGGACTTGATTCCTTGTAATCAAGCCATTGCATTAAAATAACACACCGACTCTGGGTAACTGGGGTCAGGGCGTCACAGTTGGTATCAGACGAAGTTTAGCAATAACCATGGAAAGTAGATATAGATAAACTCTGATTAGAGCACATTACCCTAAGATAGATTTGAGGATTAGTATATAATAACTTCCTATAATTTTGGTAATGTAGAGATTTTGTGAGTTTTCCAAGAAAATACATCCCTATCTGGATACAAGCAGAAAGAGGTGGCTCTGGCACAGATGTACCTAGGGGTAAAACCCAAAAACACCGCATTGACCTAGACTTGAACGGGAACTGGTGCACGACAACGGGCCTTGATATACTCTTGGTTATAACACTCTCGGGGGAAATACTTAGGATAATTCACATTTTCATTACAAGCCATTATGAAGGATTTAGGAGTAAATACTTCCACAAAGAAAACATTTTTATGATTATGGATTATATCCATAAGTTGTTCAATTTTCTTTAGGAATTTCACAAGTTTGGAATTATTCATTGTGATTCATAAACTGACCTAGTGTATGCCATTGTTTAGAAATGGTGCCCAGTAGAAGGAATGAGAACTCCAGCAATACGTATGATCCAAAGTGTAAGAAGGATCATATCTTTCATGGAATTAAGCCAACATTTAGAAAGGAATAGTCTCCCATGTATTCTCAACATATTAAGAAATAGTATCATGTTTTAATAATATAATTAAAGAATTATCTGAGTCTTATGGCTTTAAAGGGAAACAAGAGAAGAAAAGGATGTTAGAGAGAAAGATGGATAAAGGGAAGAGGGTAAAGAAGGATTTTCCCATATGTGATAACTGTGGTAAGAATCACCTTGGTAAATGCTTGAAGGGAATGGGATTTTGTGATAAGTGTAGAGAAAAAGGACACCAAGTATGTGAATGCAAGGGTAAGATAAAGGTTTCAAATGTACAATGCTTCATTTATAAGGATTTGGGACACTGTGAATCAATGTACAAGTCTTTAAAGTATAACACAAATGTTTCTATTAGATAATAATCAAGTTATGATACTACTACTGATGAAGAGGAATGAATAGTGTTCTTATGTTGTTATTATAGAATTATTTCATTTGAGTGTTGTATCAACAATATACTGATTATATGAATTATAGAGATAAATAAGGATTGTACTGCAGAACTATTTTATTGGGGATTTGAGATTATATTATTCTAATAAAATTAACGTAATAGTAAGCTACACTTTTTTGGAAAATACATGGTTGAAGGAAAGGTACTCCTTCATATGGTCCTGATAATGAGGTTGTGATTTCTGAATAAGAGATGGTTGATTTGGATAAAATATACTGGATATTTTTTACTTTCTTGGAACTGATTAATAGTTTGTTTATTTTATCATTGTTGGAATATTCAAAATTTCCAGATATAAGGAATATATCCAGTATTATATGATGTATAAGGGAGAATGAATATAATCAATAAGGTTTTATGGTAATTTAGGGTGTTTCCATGTTTTAAAATAATACATGATGAATTTATTCACATGTTATTACGTGGAAAAAAAGGATCTTCATTATGTTTAACATCCTTATAAATTTTGGACTGTGAGTTTGGATAGAAGTATTTTGGATAAGTCTAAAGGTTGGAATGGATTGAGTTTGAAATTCGTTATTATTATTAAGGTTATTTTTGGATTTTTATAAAAAGGACAACATGAAGACCGTGTGAAAATCTGTCGCGTCAGACAAAGCTGCTGGAATTGAACCCACAACTATAGTGCGATTGGGATTTATCGCCAACCATTAAACTATGTGAAGTCCCTGTATTGTATAATGTAGTTTCTTTTTTTAAAGGGTCTGATAGCTGAATTATAAATTTATTTTCTTTTGGAACCTTATGCGAATAGGATAAATAGAATAATTTTTTAAGTTCTATTATCTTTTAGAGTGAAATATGATTTTGTGGTAGAAAATAGTTAAAGGATGGAACTCTACTTGTCAAGTAGATATTTTTTTCTTCTCTTATTAAATTAAGAAATTAATTATTAAACATTAGGTAAGGGATATTAAAACTAAAAAATTGTTATCTTAATACCTTATGTTTTGTTAAACAAGATGATATTTTAAATCATCATAGATTGATGGATTTGAGGCCCTGAATTCTACAATTATTTGTGACTGATGACCTCAATCACTCCCTATAAATATTTATGTTTTACTCCAATTGTTTGTCTCTAATTTCCACCAATATTCTCCTAATTGATATCATAATTTGGTGGTGACTTTTTCATTCATCTTTCCCTCTTATTAAGACTAAATTTTATTAACCCAATTTCCGATGTGGGTTTTCCACAAATGTATTTTTCTATTTTTAACCATTTTTTTTAAAATAAAAATTTCAAATTGCAGCGATGCAATTTATTGAAGAAGGGGAGAATGTAACACCCTAAGATTTCATAGTACATTATTTCTTCAAATTAATTTAATAACTTGCGCTACACGCAACACCGAGTTCAAACTCACCACGACTTACCAAACTATCCGTTCAAAAGTGGTTATGAATATTATTAAATAAATTTTGAACTTTATATAATCCTTATAATTTTAGAATCCATATTATATGTTTCTTAAACATAATATAAGAACAAATTCATTTCTTCAGATAAAAGAAGTATTTTTCAAAAAAATGAAATTTTATCACCTTTCAATGGAGAACCCATTTTAAAACTAATATTTAACACTTAAATATATTCAATTTAACGAAATTAAGTTATTCTTTACAATAAGGACAAAAAAAATAGTTTGGATAACTTTTGGTACTTTTCCGAAAACTGTCAATTTTTAATGAATAGTGAAAAATACTAAATTTTAATTGAAAACAACTTTTTTAATAGAAATAATTTATAGAGTTAAATTATACATTTGAGTGGTTTTAAAGTATAATTAGATTATATTTGTACAATTTAATCCAATTTTGGGAATTGTAAATAATTTCACTTTGAAATTGAACATAAACAAGTGTCAATCTTTTGATAGTTATTATTTCATAAAAACACACTTTTTGGTTTTCACAACGGGAATTAATTTAAAATTAATTAATTATAATTATATGTTTTTAATTTTTTAAAATATACTTCATTTTTGAATTCAGAATATCAAAACTAGCTTAGGGTGAAATTTTTTTATTTTTCTAAAAACTTTCAATTTTTGATAAATAGTGAAAAACACTGCGTTATTGGTTAAAACTGAAATTTCATTTAAATAATTATTTATTTTATTTAAATTTATTTTATGTCAAAATAGATACACAATACCTATATAATTTCAATTTAATTAATTGGAGTCATTTTACAATAAGTTTAGATATATAGAAATTTTATTGAAATTTTACCGCCTTTTACCCACCTACTAGGACCATTTGAAAATTTGAATAAAACTTAATTTTACCAGTTCTGTGAATTGAATTTAAAAAATATGAGAGACACGGTTGATATCTGTAAGTAAAATTTAGTTCAATAAGATAAAAATAATTTTTTGTGAATAGTAACTTTTGACTTTTATTTACCACAATTAAAAGTAAATAGGGTAATTAAAGGTAAAAATGATATTATTATTACACTAAAACATGTCCTAATTCAATTGGATTAGTTTAATTAGACCAAAAACAACCTTAGGAATAAAATATTATCCTTTAGGTCCACTTGGATTAGATTAGGACATTTATTATTATTTAATTCAAAGAAGAGTTAAAAGTGTTAAATTTAAAGTTTAATAACTAAACCAATTTTAATATAGGGTTACACATTATAAAAATTCGACTATAAATATTCATTAGAAAGATAAAAATATTTCCTAAATAATGGTATTTTATTTATAATTTTTATACATTAAATAATTTAATTTATTTATGACACAATGATGATGCAGAAATTACCTTATTAATAAAATATTAAAATAATTGATATTATAAATAACCAAATAAATGTAATTTGAGACTTTTTATGAATTCAAATAACTTTATAGGTTAATATTATATGTTAGGGTTGATTAAACGAATTTTTATTTGAATTAATAATGCTGTTATGAATTTAGAAAAAACAAAATACCAAATAGTGTCAAAATTGACATCAAAAAGTTTTTAAAACAAATATTATATTATTAATTGGTATTCTTTCCTAAAAATATATGTTTTGGCCAAACGTCTTAAATACTATTATATATTTCATTAATAAATCACTTGGGGTTCTCTTGGAATTTTATAGTAAGTTTATTAACCATATAATATAAAAATACAAAGAGACATGGTAAATGTCACACTATTTAACTAAGAGTTAAATATAAAAGATAAGGTTAATATAGTGACCCAAAATTTTCTAAAACCTATTGGTTGAGTGTTTTTAGACCCATACCCACCTTAGACTTTAAATAATTTATTTTTTAGCCATTATAAACCGAAAATTATTTTATTATAAAATAATATTTCAATCTTTTTTTAAGGTTCCCCTCGCCCCTCTTATAAAAGGTCACTTCCCCTTCTCTCAAATTCACACCTCCAATTCCATTTGAATCAGACAAACCCAACCCAAATATCCTCCCAACTTCCCTCACATAATATTAAAGGCCTTATTTTAGTCATAAATCCAATCTAAGGAGCCCTTTTGATCAAATAAAAAGGAAGAACCCAAAGAAGAGGTAAATATTTCATCACCCCTTTCAAGTTATTTTTTTCTTCCACTTACTCTTTCATTGTTATTACCATACCAAAATAATAACTCCATTAAATTATATATGTTGTGATGTTATTATAAATATGTCACAACCATATTCATTATTCTATCCATCCTATTAATGATAATGTCGCCATGCGTGCGTACGTACAGCTTATTGTCTCCACGTCGTGGTGTAATTTATTATTCAACACTATGTTATTTTGATGGATATAATGATGAGTAATATGTATATAAATAATTTAATAACATGATAATGTCTCTGTAAAATAATTATACCATCCAATTCCACAATTTTAAGGAAATGATATTATCACCTGTTCTTACGTACGGATTACCGTCTCCACGACGCGATGAGATTCATTTCCATGTTCATCATTCATCGACGATTATAAAAGTATATATTACTAATAAGTATGTAATATATGACATAATAATGCTACTGGAGATGTATATTTATATATTTATTTTTTTATTTATGTACTTACATATATCTTATTCACTTACTTTTGTTCAATACGATATGAAATAAGAAATAGCGTTTATGTGTACGTATGGCCTACCGTCTCCATAAACGGTGTTTTCCATGTTATATATCTATCTATTATAAATAATTATATTATAAATATATATGATATAAAAATCAAGGTTTATATTCTAGTATTATTTAAATCATGATCTAAATGATACGATCAAGCATAACATGTTAAAATACGTACAATAAAGAAAGCAATTATTACCCAAAATGTTAATTTAACATGGAAATTATTATTAAATGGATAGTATAAAGTCATAAAAGAATCATGTATGATATAATAAATATTAATATGGTTCTATTATAATTTAATAACATACTACGGTCTTTATATAGGAGGTTAAACGTACCCTCAACTAAAAGAAAGTGCTAGGTAAGGGTTAATTCTTCAATCTCATTATTATCCGAGATTGTCTATGTGTATGTATTTTATGGGAGATATTTATTTTCCATTCCCGTGATTCATAAAAGAAATTTCAAATATTTTTCTTATAAGTAACTCTTTTACTAAAACATCATTTAAAATGTTTTAAATATTTATTCTTCTAAATCATTCTCATTAATGTCCATGTTTTCAAAATGGTTTTTAAGGATTTATTTATATGGACATGAATGTTTTTAAAATGATAATTCCTTTCAAAATTTTCAAAGTGGTATGGGATACTTTCATTCAAAAATCTCATTAAATGTATCCTTTTCAATATTATGTGACTTTTAAATATTTTCATGAAAAAGTAATTATTTCTCTCAAAGATTTTTACAAATTATTTTCATCTATGTCAACATATTTTGATGGATTTTTAAACTTGTTTGAAGTTGATTTATTGTGATACATATCTTCAATATTGTATTAAAGTAATTGTGATACATTTGACTGTGGATGTGTAATTTTTATACCATTCATGGTTTATGGATAAATTATTTACATTTCGTATGCTAGTTTTATTATGAATGTTTATGGTATGTTTAAACCTTTTCATATGAGGAGTATATTGGACATATTAAGTGACGGGTGGAGCCTGCTATAGCTCCTCGATGCATCGATAAGTATCATTAGAAAAACTACTTTTGTGGCATAAGGTCTTGAGAAAATCTTATTTGTAGTCTTGGCACATGGCCTTGACTAGGTGGTTATGAAGTCTGGAATTATGCATTCCATCATTATGAAAGTGGATATTGATATTGCATGTGATTATTCAACTAGAAAAATATCCATGTGAGTATGTAAATGGAATTATTTTGATTTATATATTCCATATTATGATGAAGTTTATGTTTAAATGTATTTTTTTAGTTTTATACATTTCCTTAAATGTTTATGCTTATTTATGAAAGTTTCTGTTATATTGTTATCCTTACTAAGCATCTGAGCTCACCCCTTTCTATGTTTTATTTTCCCAGGATCCCTAGAAGTGTTTCATGTTTGAGATGCAGCGTTGAGCTAAGGGAACAATTTCGTTCTCAAAAGATTATATTTTTTGTTGTATGTTAGAAAGTTTAATGTAATATTCATGTATGTAATCTAATTTCCAAGAA
Source organism: Viscum album (assembly GCA_963277665.1). Taxonomy (NCBI): domain Eukaryota; kingdom Viridiplantae; phylum Streptophyta; class Magnoliopsida; order Santalales; family Viscaceae; genus Viscum; species Viscum album. The sequence goes on from OY728159.1 coordinate 684,247, forward strand.
TACTAAACTGATCGTTCTATTAGGACTTGATTCCTTGTAATCATGCCAATACATTAAAATAATGCACATACTCTGGGTAACGGGGGTCAGGACGTCACAGTTGGTATCAGAGGTAGTTTATCAATAACCTTGGAAACTAGATTTAGATAAAATCTGATTAGAGAACATTACCCTAATATAGATTTGAGGATTAGTATAGAAGAACTTCCTAGAATTTTGGCAATGTAGAGATTTTGTGAGTTTTCTAAGTAAATATCTCCATGTCTGGATACGAGCAGGTAGAGGTGGCTCTGGAAAAGATGTACCTAGGGGTAAAACCCAAAAACACCGCTTTGTGATAGACTCAAATGGGAACTAGTGCACAAAAACGGGCCTTACTGCACTCTTGGTTATGACACTTTCAGTGGATATGCTTAAGATAATTCACATTTTCATTACAATCCATTATAAAGGATTTAGGAGCAAATACTTCCATAAAGAAAACATTTTTATGGCTATGGATTATATCTATAAGTTGTTAGATTTTCTTTAGGTATTTTAAAAGTTTGGAATTATTCATTGTGATTCATAAACTGACCTAGTGTATGCCATTTTTTAGAAATGGTTCTCAGTAGAAGGAATGAGAACTCCAAAAATACGTATGATCCAAAGTTTAAGAAGGATAATATCTTTCATGTTATTAAGACAACATTTAGAAGGTAATAGTATCCCATGTATTCTCAACATATTAAGAAATAGTATCATGTGTTAATAATATAATTAAAGAATTCTATGAGTCCTATGGCTTTAGAGGTAAGCAAGAGAAGTAAAGGATGTTCAAAAGAAAGATTGATAAAGGGAAGAGGGGAAAGAAGGATTTTCATATATGTGATAACTCTGGAAAGAATCACCTTGGTAAATGCTTGAAGTGAATGGGATTTTGTGATAAGTGTGGATAAAAAGGACACCAAGTATGTGAATACAAGGGTAATAAAAAGGTTTCAAATGTAAAATGATTCATCTGTAAAGAGTTGGGACACTACATGAATCAATGTACAAGTCATCAGAGTATACCACAAATGATTCTATTAGATAATAATCAAGTTATGATACTACTACTGATGAAGAGGAATGACTAGTGTTCTTATATTGTTATTATATAATTATTTCATTTTAGTGTTGTATCAACAATATACTAGTTATATGAATTATGGAGATAAATAAGGATTGTACTGCAGTACTATTTTATTGAGGATTTGAGATTATATGGTCCAAATAAAATTGACTTAATAGTAAGATACACTTTTTGGAAAATCCATGGTTGAAGGAAAGTTACTCCTTCATATGGTCCTGATAATGAGGTTGTGATTTCGGAATAAAAGATGGTTGATTTTGATAAAATATATTGGATATTCTTTACTTCCTTGGAACTGATTAATAGTTTTTTTATTTCATCATTGTTGGAATATTCAAAATTTTCGGATATAAGGAATATATCCAGTATTATATAATGGATAAGGGAGCATGAATTTAATCAATAAGTTTTTATTGTAATTTTGGGTGTTACCATGTTTTAAAATAATACATGATGAAGGTGTTCACATGTTATTACGTGGAAAAAAGGATCTTCATTATGTTTAACATCCTTATAAATTTTGGACTGTGAGTTTGGATAGAAGTATTTTGGATAAGTCTAAAGGTTGGAATGGATTAAGTTTGAAATTGGATACTATTGTTAAGGTTATTTTTGTATTGTTATAAAAAGGACAACACACAGACCGTGTGAAAATCCGTCGTGTCAGACAAAGCTACTGGAATCGAACCCACAACCATAGTGCAATTGGGATTTATCACCTACCACTGAACTACGTAAAGTTCCTGGATTTTATAATGTAGTTTCTTTTATTAAAGGGTCTGATATGTGAATTATAAATTCATTTTATTTTTGAACCCTATATGAATAGGATAAATAGAATAATTTTTTAAGATATATTATCTTTTAGAGTGAAAGATGAGTTTGTGGTAGAAATTAGTTAAAGGATGGAACTCTACTTCTCAAGTAGATATTTTTTTCTTCTATTATTCAATGAATAAATTAATTATTAAACATTAGGTAAGGGATATTATAAATAAAAATGTGTTATCTTAATACCTTATGTTTTGTTGAACCATTTGATATTTTAAATCATCATATATTGATGGCTTTGAGGCCCTCAATTCTACAATTATTTATGACTGATGACATCAATCACTCCCTATAAATATTTACATTTTCCTCAAATTATGTGTCTCTAATTACCACCAATATTCTCCTAATCTATATCATAATTTGGTGGTGATTTTTTCATTCATCTTTCCCTCTTTTTAAGACTAAGTTTTTTTAACTCAATTTCTGATGTGGGTTTTCCACAAATTTATTTTTCTATTTTTAACCATTTATTTTCGAAGAAAATTTCAAATTGTGTGGGTGAAATTTATTTAAGGAAGAAAGAATGTAACACCCCAAGATTTCGTTGTACATTATTTCTTCAAAGTAATTCAATAACTTGTGCTACACATAACACTGAGTTCAAGCGCACCCCAACTTACCAAACTATCAGTTCAGAAGCGGTTAGGAATAGTATTAACTAAATTTTGAACTTTATATAATCCTTATAATTTTAGCATCGATATTATATTTTTCTTAGACATAATATAAGAACAAATTCATTTCTTTAGATAAAAGAAGTATTTTTAAAAAAATGCAATTTTACTGCCTTTTAATGGAGAACCAATTTTAAAACTAATATTTGACACTTATATATATTAAATTAAATTAAATTAAATTTTTATTTACAATAGGGACATAAAAAATTAGTTTGGATAACTTTTTGGTACTTTTCTGATAACTTTCAATTTTTAATAAATAGTGAAAATACTAAATTTTAATTGAAAAAAAATTAATAGAAATAATTTATAGTGATAAATTATAAATTTGAGTGGTTTTAAACTATAATTAGATTATATTTTTACTGTTTAATCCAATATTGGTCATTATAAATAATTTCACTTTGTAATTGAACATAAACAAGTGTCAATCTTTTAAAATTTATTATTTCATAAAAATATGCTTTTTGGTTTTGACAACAGCAATTAATTTTAAATTAAAAAATTAAAATTATATGTTTTTAATTTTTTAAAATAGACTTCATTTTTTAATTCAAAATTTAAAAATTATCTTAGAGTGAAATTTTGGTATTTTTCTGAAAACTTTCAATTTTTGATGAATAGTGAAAAACACTACGTTGTTGGTTAAAACTGACTTTTCATTTAAATAATTAATTATTTTATTTACATTTATTTTAAGTCAAAATAGATACATAATTCCTATATAAGGTAAATGTAATTCATTGGATTAATTTTATAATAATTTTAGATATATTGAAATTTTATTGAAATTTTACCGTCTTTTACCCACCTCTTAGAAGCATTTCCAAATTTGAATAAAACTTAATTTTACCGCTTATATGAATTGAATTTCAAAAATCCAAGAGACACGGTTGATATCAATAAGTAAAATGTAGTTCAATAAGATAAAAATTATATTTGGTTAATAGTAACTTTTGATTTTTATTTGCCACGGTTAAAAGTAAATAGGGTAATTAAAGGTAAAAATGATATTATTATTACCCTAACACATGTCCTAATTCTATTGTATAAGTTTAATTTGACCAAAAAAACCTTAGTAATAAAATATTATCCTTTAGGTCCACTTGGATTAGATTAGGAAATTTATTATTATTTAATTCAAAGAAGAGTTCAAAGTGTTAAATTCAAAGTTTAATAACTAAACCATTTTTAATATAGGATTAAACATAATATAAATTAGACTATAAATATTAATTAGAAAGATAAAAAAAATTCATACATAATGTTATTTTATTTATAATTTTTTGACATTAAATAATTTAATTTATTTACGACACAATGATGGTGCAGTAATTACCTTATTAATGAAATATTAAAATAATTGATATTATAAATATCCAAGTAAATTTTATTTGAGACTTTTTATGTATTAAACTAATTTTCTAGGTTAATAAGATATTTTATGGTTGATTAAATGAATTTTTTTCATAGTAATATTGCTATTATAAATTTAGAAGTAACAAAATACCAAATATTGTCAAAATTGACATAAAAGAGTTTTTAAAACAAATATTATATTATTAATTGGTATTCTATTCCTAAAAATATAAGGATCATCCAAAAAGCTTAAATAATATTATATATATCATTAATGAACCACTTGGGGTTCACTTGTAAGTTTATAGTAAGTTTATTAACAATATAATATAAAAATACAAAGAAACATGGTAAATGTCACACTATTTAACTAAGAGTTAAATATAAAAGACAAGGCTAATATAGTTCCCCAAACCTGTCTAAAACCTATTGGTTGAGTGTTTTTTTATCCATACCCACATTATCCTTTAAATAATTCATTTTGGAGCCATTATAAACCGAAAATGATTTTATTATAAAATAATATTTCAATCTTTTCCTAAGGTGCCCCTCGCCCCTCTTATAAAAGGGAACTTCCCCTTCTCTCAAAGTCACACCTCCAAAGTCATTTGGCTCAGCCAAACCCTTACCAAATATCCTCCAAAATTCCCTCACATAATCATAGAGTCCTTCCTTTAGTCCTAAATCCCACCTAACGATCCCTTTTGATCAAATCAAAAAGAAGAACCCGAAGAAGAGGTAAATATTTCATCACTTCTTTCAAGTTCTTTTCTTCTTCCACTTACTCTTTCATTGTTATTACCATACCAAAATAATAAATCCAGTACCTTATATATACTTTGATGTTATTATAAATATGTTACAACCATATTCATTATTATATCCATCTTATGAATGATAATGTCACCATACGTGTGTACGTAAGGCTTATCGTCCTCACACCGTGGTGTAATTTGTTATTCAACACTATGTTATTTGGATGGATATAATGATGGGTAATATGTATATAAATAATGAAAATAAAATGATATTGTATCTGTAAAATAAATATTCCATACTTTTAAGGAAATGATATTGTCGCTCGTGCGTACGTACGGATTACCGTCTCCACGACGCGATGAGATTCATTTCCACGTTCACCATTCATCGATGATTATAAAAATATATATTACTAATAAGTATGTAATATATTAAATAATAATTATATTTTACATATATATATATATATATATATTTTTGTATTTATTTACTTACATATATCTTATTAACTTACTTCTGTTTAATACGATATGAAAATTGAAACAGCGTTTATGCGTACATACGGCCTACCGTCTCCATAAACGGTGTTTTTAATTTCATATATATGTCTATTATAAATAATTATATTCTAAATATAATATATATATATATATATATATATATATATCAAGGTTTATATTCTGGAATTATTTAAATCATTGTCTAAATGAAATGATCAAGAATAACAAGTTAAAATACGTACGATAAAGAAAGAAATTACTACCCGAAATGTTAATTTAACATGGAAATTATTATTAAATGGGTAGTATAAAGTAATAAAAGAATCACATATGAGATCATAAATATTAATATGGTTTTAGTATAATTTAATAACATACTGAGGTCTTTATATAGGAGGTTAAATGTACCCTCGACTAAAGGAAAGTACCAGGTAAGGGTTAATTCCTCAATATCATTATTATCCGAGATTGTCTATGTGTAAGTATTTTCTTGGACATATTTATTATACATTCCCATGATTCATAAAATACATTTCAAAAATGATTATTTTAAGTAACTCTTTTACTAAAACATCATTTAAAATGTTTTAAATATTTATTCTTCTAAATCATTCCCAATAATGTCCATGTTTTCAAAATGGTTTTTAAGGATTTATTTATATGGAAATAAATGTTTTAAAATGATAATTCCTTTTAAAAGTTTCAAGTGGTATGGGAAACTTTGATTCCAAAATTTCTTTAAATGTATCCTTTTCAATATTGTGTGACTTTTAAATGTTTTCATGAAAAAGGGATTATTTCTCTCAATGATTTTTACAAATCATTTTCATCTATGCCAACATCCTTTTATGGATATTTAAACTTGTTTGAAGTTGATTTATTATGATAAAAATCTTCCATATTGTATTGAAGGTTTTGTGATACATTTGACTATGGATGTGTTATTTTTATACCATTCATGGTTTATAGATAAAGTATTAACATTTCATATGCTATTTTTGCTACGAATGTTTGTGTTATGTTTAAACCTTTTCATATGTGGAATGAATTGGACATAGTAAGTGATAGGTGGGGCCCTCTATAGCTCCTTGATGCATAGGTAGGTCTCATGAGACAAACTAGTGTCTTGGCATAAGGCCTTGACAAAATCTTATTTGTAGTCTTGTCACAGGGCCTTGACTATGTGGTTATAAAGTTTGGCATTGTGCATTCCATCATTATGAAAGTGGCTATTGATATTGCATGTGATTATTCAACTAGTATAATATCCATGTGAATAAGTAAATGGAATTATTTTTATTTATATTTTCTATATTATGATGAAGTTTATGTTGAAAAGGCTTTTGATTTAGTTTTATACATTTACTTAAATGTTTATGCTTATTTATTAAAGTTTCCACTATATTGTTATCCTAACTAAGAATATGAGATCACCCCTTTCTATGTTTTATTTTCCCAGGATCCCAAATGTGTTTTATATTTTAGATTTAGGGTTAAGGTAAAGGAACAATGGCATTCTCAAAGGATTATTTTTTTGTTGTATGTGAGAAAGTGTAATGTAACATTCAAGTATGTAATATATTTTCCAAGAATGCTAAACTGATCAGTCTTTCGAGACATGATTCCTTGTAATCATGCCAATGTATTAAAATAATGCACCGACTCTGGGTAACTGGGGTCAGGGAATTAAAAACCACGAATTATATAGCACATGTAAATGTTATGATGTTACGGGTGTTCTTGGAATTATATATAGCTCAAATCCATTGGGTAACATGATTTAACTCATGAGATAAAGTGAAATATGTATGATCATTATGGTTGATTTGTTCACAACTAAGTTTGGAAATTTACCACTATGACATGGTGTTTCATTTTTATGCATTGCCACATTATATTACTTTATATAATGCTTCGTATCATGATTATGATCTCGTGACTATGTTTTGATGATAAAGATTATTCTCACCCATTGTTATATTGATTTTTGTTCTTATTTATCCTCTTACTATAGTTCTATCCCACCCATTTCTTTGATCTATATCCTCTGGTAATTACTTATTCTACGTAGAGAACGAGGGATACTAAGAAGCTACAGAATAAGGAATTAAATAAATTTTTATGTTTTATTATTTTAAATGTATATATGGTCCTAATTTTTCCAATATGGTAATCCTTTGTATCCTGGTTGTGTAATGATTTTATGATGTTAAAATGATGTAATAATCATGTAAGAAATGTATTGTAGTTATAGGTTGCTTCGAGTGTGGGCTACCCAGACATGTACAAACTTAGTGTGAGAGGACTCCAAAAGAGTGATGAGCATGTGGACAAGTCAAAAATCTTAAGAGGTTCTTCAAAAATCCTCCTCAAATAGCCAAAAATTCAGGACCATGGTAGACTCAAGGTCCTGAGATCATACCGATAATGGTACTAGATTAGGGTAGTCAAACTTTAGTTGTACACAAAGGTTGTGATATAGATAGTGATAAATAGTAGTAGGGTCAATGGCAAGTGGCTTGTATAGCCCTATAGGGAGGTCAGGCTTTTGGAAGTCAAGATTTAGGCCAAGTGCATTCTATGGATCTTCTATATTCAAAGTTGGCTGGTGATCTGACGATGGTTAGAGGTATTCCATGGTCATGATTGGGGTTTTTTTTGTTTTGTTTTGTAATGGCCTATTGAGGAATGTCAGTTTTCAGTGCACGAGGTGTATAGGTTATATTTATGGACTAACCAGATGTTATTTAGTAGGTTGGAATCATTTAATGTGTTGTATATATATATATGAGGTGTATTATGTGAGGAATAATACATGAGCATCATTGGATGAGTAACTAGTGAGGTGTGTTGGCATCGGTGCATCAAGGGGATATGGGTTACTTGAGGTTTGTTGGAATCTGGTCATCATTGTAATGTGATACTTGACTGAGTTGTAAGGAACTAGAACTTTTAAGCATCTCTTGAGATGTAGGGCCACATAGATTCCATTTGTGGCATGGGTGTGAGGTGGTAACTGATGTTGTGTAGGATTGGGATAAGTGTCACATATGACATGGGAGCACCTGTTGAGGTGCAAGAGTGATGATGTGTTACAAGAGGAATTTATTCCAAGTAAGGTTGGTGGAACATCATTTTTATTAGGTTTTTGGGATGATATGCAACCAAGGTTGGTCACTCCTATGGTGGGGATCCCCCTTGAGGTAGTTCACATGTGCCTTTTTGACTGAGGTGGTCCGGGTTAATTTTAATTGAATGGGTATGTTCGGTACCATCTCCGAGATTTAATAAATATATTGAGGATGAGTTATGTTATGTTGGGTAGATTTTAATGTCATGGGTATTTGGATCGGGTCAAAATCCTTTCCCATTTTTATCTTTTTGGAGTTGGTGGGTTTGCCAATTTTTTCTGATCATTTAATATTAATTCCAAGTTCTCCTTTAATAAAATTCATTTATATTACGTGGGATTAATTATTTATGAAAATCATTGGGTGTTTGGAAGGATTTAGGGTGTGTTGGAGGCCCAAAGACCCAGTTTTGGAGAAGTTTAGGTTGATCCACACAGTTAGTTCTAACTATGTGACCTCTTAGTTCAAAATTTTCATCTCTTTTTTGCACTAACCATGATTTTGGGGAACCTTGCATGGGCGAGTGGTCCACTATGAAGTGTTAAAATATAAAGTTTTTGTAGAGTTATTCCACACAGTTTTCACATGATTTGTTAAACTGTGTGCAAGCAACACCATTTGTGCCATTGGGGTAGTACCTCAACACTGTGGAACACACGGTTTGTGAACAGTTATGACTAACCATGTTGGATGACTATATGGGGCTTGGTTCCTATGAAGTGGGAGTTTCATGTTTTGGAAAATTGTGTGATATAACCATGTGGCCTCTTTAAAGGGAGAAATTATATTTCTACCCCTCCCTCCTAACCTAATTCCTTCTTCCTTCTCCTTCTATTTGAGCTACATATCAATGGGGATTCCTTTTTTCCTCCTCTCCTTGTATTTGATTCAAACCCTTTCTCTAAAATCTGTTCATCAAGACATTTTCAACATTGGATCCATGTCGGTAAGAATCTTCTCTCTCACTCACTTCATTTCTTCTTTTCTCTCACCTCATAGAATGCTAAATCCGTTTGAGTCATTTTTCCCTATTTTCAGGTCATTATTCTAAAAATTTATTTCTCCCAAATTTTTCGTAGTTAGAGGGTAATATCAAATGCACCTACATCTTGGAATTCATGGTATGTGCTGCATCATTTTCTTTAATATTTCACAAGTTTTTGTGGGGGATTTAGCATGCCATTTTGTTGGTTGAGCGAGACCCCATAATTTTAAGTGGTTTTTTTAATTAATTAATTGTACATTATGAGAAGGCTATAGTAATTCTTGATTGAGACTAAAAATGGTTGATCCATGAGAGGGATTCAGACCTTGGGTTAGTTAGGTCGGGGTGTGTCCTTTTTATTTAATTTATCAGTTAATATTAAATTAAGTTTTTTGTTTAATTCAAGATGTACAATTCAATTACATTGAATTATTTATTTGATTTGAATTGATATATGTATAAAATTTTAATTTCATGTGATTCAATACAAATATCCATGTGATTGTGATGGGATTGGTTTGAGGATTTAGATAGTGATGGCTATCTGACTTGACGTGATGTAATCATGAGGATGATCTTGGACTAAGGCATTTAGGTAGTGTTGACCACTGATTGGATGAATTGATCATCATATGAGGTAGCTATTCCATCTAGTTTTGAGTGAGGATCATGTGATATGGGAGGGTATGACCCTTGGAATTGAGTTTCATGGTTGGAAGTGCTAGAGATGTTGGGAATTGATGCATCTTAGGTTCTAATTTGGTGATTGATGCTCACCCATGTTGGTCAAAGAATTGTTTAAAGTCGTGTGAACATAGGTTGACTTCGTGATGAGGTAGTTTTGACCACTCATGTGGGTATATTCCCCCTGGTAGTTATGTCTTAGGTAAATAGATTGGGTGCTTGTTGTAGAAAGCCACAAGGATGGTGAGGAGAAATTAGAGGATAGTGTTGAGTCTGTCAGTTGGGGGGTGACGCTAATCGTGATTGAGGCCTTCTGGTCATGATCATTTTATAGGATAGAGATTTTGGTTCCTCAGCACATCGGTTGTTGAGATGACAGATGTTACTATTTGAGAATATCTATTATTGTGCCTCTGAGCATTGGTTTCAAGCTGATGGGTACTTTTGAATAGGGGTCTGAGGGACTATATATATATATATATATTGATTGGGCATGCCTTTGGGATTTCGATTACTCTATTGATGGCATGTGGAGTCAGATGGATTTTGGAGGTGGAACATGAGGGTTCAGCTGGGGACACTCAGCATCAAAGTATACTGTGAGCTATGAGATAAGGATCATCTCCACCCTAGTGATTCCATCATTGTTTGAAATATGTAATAGATTCTGAGTGGTTGTTGAGAACCATGTAATAGTGTGGTTATTTAATGAATTGTTCAGCCCTTATTTATTTATTTTGAGAATACACTTACGAATTCAAAAATGTAAGGTATTCACATGTGGGTGGTACCCTACTATGACTTGTTGTCACACCCTACATGGTCCCTTAGGAACGTGTGTAGACATTATTATTTTGAATTTAGGTAAAGGTTTAGGCTCAAGAGCTAGATCTGAGTGGATTTTATCTTGGGATGGAAGGGAATGAACCACTGGTTTTTTCCTCATCTGAAGTTACGTTTTTATTTTTATTTTCTATTTCAAAATTCATATACATGTATGTATTGTTGGTAAGACATTGGCTATGCCTTTATTTTTTATTGTATTGTATGACCTATATTGAATCTATGCTCTCTTTTAAATTCTACAAATGGTATTCTTGGTTCGAGTATGTTGGCCTTTTTATTCCGCTGCTATATCTATTAGAAAATTAATATATCATTATAAGAGGATATAATCTCCCCGTTATCACCTCCTTATACCCTCACTACTAGTTGGCAGCCTTTGTTGTATGGGGAGGTGTACCTAAGGTTGGTGGAACTCATCTCGAAAACAATGTTCAGGCGGTTAATCAGGTATTGGTGCTACAAGACATATAGAAAACCACTCAATGAAATTTGGATTGTATTGATACTTTAGGAAAACAATCCATAAGTCATTTTTGATATGTAGAAATAAATCACACCTCAATATATCACAGGGTTTGATCGATATGTCTCAAGGTGAGTCTTTTTTATTTAAAATTGGCATTAAATTTAGTAAAATAAAATTTCCATTAGACTAATACAAAATCATGGAAAAATAATAACTGAACCATTTATTATTTGTAGGAATAAACTCCATATCTATCAGATTATCATGTCCAATGGGGTGATAGAAAACAATGGGTAATATTTACTAGTGTTATTAAAATGACATATCTCTCATCAAGTGGTCACAAACAAGAAAAATGAATTTAGTTTGACATTCAATATTAGGAGAAAATTTCTCGAATCATATGTGATCTATTGGAATCAATCATGTGTCAAAACTATGACCATACTGATCAGTATGTGGTAAACATAGTTTTAAACATTAATATTTATTTATTAATTGAGAAATAGTATAATTATATATTTTAGATTAGCTTTGTCACATTTTTCTATTTAAGATTATTTTTGTACGTGACACTCTATAAACCATTTTCATTATTTTATATATATTAGCTAGATAAAATTGATTTCAATGATAAATATATTAATTTTTCTTTTTTTTTCTTTTTTTTTGTATTGTATCAGTATGTTGATTGAGATAAAAGATTTTAAGGATATGTACTTATTTCGATGCTATTTTTTTGTGGATTGTTGTTTATTATTTCTTGATTTTAATATTTACTGTCTATTATATCCTTTTTTTGTTATTTGGTGGATCTTAAAATTTTACTTTTTTAAAAAAAAATTACAGACTAATGGCTGCCTATGGAAGTTGCTAAAGCCATTTTATTATGAGAGCATTAGCGACCACCTCTATTGGACATTGTACTATTGGGATATTTGGATGCCTCTAGTGGTCTCTAAAGATATTCTAAGCAACTAAAACCACACACATTTTGGAACCCCCTATAGCAACCACTAATGGCAGTCACTATTAACCTTTAGAAACAAGCCAAATGTGACCACCAAAAGTAGCCCGATGGAGGTCCTTAAAGTTCCAATTTCTAGTAGTGATTTGTAAAGTATCACCCTAGGGTGGATATATATTTATTGACCTAGCTCCAATTAGGAATTGGGGAGAGCAGCAGGTGGAGGTTCATATAAGGTATGGGTCAACTGGAATTGGATGGCCTTACTATGATTTTTTTCCATATGTGATGAACATTGTGTGGTATATCACAGTAGAGAAGCGTGAAATGTTTTTAGAGACTTTGATTCTTTCCCAAAGAAATTGGATTCATCTCTGACACCATTTTTTGTGTGGAAGCACTCTCAATTGGTTAATCTTATGTGAAAATTTTTTAGAAAAAAAAACTTATAAAGTTCGGTTGGGATGACCTATATACATGGGGAAAGCAAATAAAAATTATTATTCAAATAATAATACATGAATTAAAAATTTCACATGATTCATCCAAACTATGGAACCAATACATCAGAAAGGGCCACTGTAATTTTTCTCTGGATAGTCACTAAACCTTTAAAAAAAATTGGGTGGTACCAACCCCCTTCTCAAAGTGATATATGGAGGTGGGTCATCTCTAGAGGCCACCCATCATGTGTGTGGTGGTATTTTGAGTTGAAATTCAACACATTTTTATTTGAATGGTATGGTCTTGAAACATAGCTTGGGATGACCAAACAAATCATGTATCTCTTCATTTGACTTGGTGAGGGTGATGGGCCACAGAGTCCATCGCAAGGCTACTCCATGAAATGGAAAAATGTGATGGAAAACAATAGAAAATGTTTATGATAAAAATAAAACAAAAACTCCATTTATCGGTTGTTCTTTTATATAGAACATTTTTAAATCTCTGCTACATGCTTCTGTAATGGTTTCAAAAAACCACCGCTAAAATTGGTGTCAGCATTCAACCCCGGGTGGTTCCTTTAATTTAGCAACAGTATATAAATACCATCATAGAATGAGTATTTTGTGGTGGTTTTTTCATTTTTATTGGAATTTTTTCATATAAGAAAATGACAGTCTAGTTGCCGTTTTTCAACCGCCACTACATTCTAAAATTTTTACCAAAAACCCACTACTAAAACAGATAAAATCACAAATAAATAAATTTTATCCATATTTAGTAGTAATGTTTACCTCCACCCAAAAAGAATACCATAATATAGCAGTGGTTTAAACCACTGTGAAAAAAATTATATCTAACGGTAGTTTAAACTGCCACTAAATCATGAATTACAGAAAATAAGTTGTAGATTCTGCAGCCCCAGAACCTGCAGCCAGAAAAACATAAGAATAAAAATGAAAATTTGAATAGATCATCAAATACATCATCATAATAGATTATTATTACAAATAAAACCAATCAATCCCTTCAATGTTTTTAAATACGCTTAAAATCAACCATTCTAGAAAAAATCATTTCCGAGTACTTCTTTAAACTATTACACAATACATTTGTAAGGAATGATTATCCAAATTTCAGATTGAATTAACAATAATTCTTGAATCACATGAACCAAAAGAATAATAAATTGTATATAAACAACCAACTGGAATATCTAGGATAAAATCATAATGAATATGAGATGATTTAACTATCATAGGTCTCCCTACCATTAAAAATTATACCAAAATAGTTGAACATGAAGTGACAATATTCCAACAATAAATCCCTACAACCCAAATATGATATCATGATCACTCTCCATAAAGAAAAATCTATGATAAAAATTTGAATCCTAAAAGGTAAGATACACCTAAAACAACATAAAGGTACAAAAAGATAAATCACCCTAAATATCCATAAATGATCTAAACTTCCACAAGTAAGGATTAAAACTAACTTGGATTTATAGGATTTAGATATCATTATATGGATAAGTGGTATAGTACCTTATCTTTTTGAGAGATAACATAGAATGATCCTTGGGTAGTAGTATTGGTTCATGATGTGATATTTTGAAAAGATTATATAATTTCCTATAATGGATGGTGTTAGATATAGATTACAGTTTTAGAGAAAACCATGGGGTTTTTTGTCATGACTTGACCTATAGGGGCTGTACATGGGACACTAGTAAGCAAAGAATGACACCACATGTTCACCTCCAATAGTTGAAGGGGTATCAATAAGAATAGATTAATAATATTTCTAGAGTGGGAGGCTTTATCCTATTTTATGTGAACACACACGCACAATCAACTCCATGAAAGAGTGTATAGGTATAATAAAATAAAACCTATATGGTGTAAAAAATCATGTAGTAACATCTATACAATATATCATAATGAGATCGATAAATATCTAGGAAATAAAAAGGGTAATGTACATGCCTAACCAAGAAGAAGGAAAGTAGGTCCCAATCTAGAAAAAATTGAAATTAAAAAAGAAGAGGAGTTCCCAAATCAATATCCCAAAGTTTGACCACCAAGCATGGTTAGTGCCTTCACTTACTTCTATGTTCTATAGATACTAGGTCTACTATAGACACCACCAATCTAATAATTTTCTATATAAGAAAACAATAATGCATGAAAATACTATGAAGGTGTGAGTATAAACATACTTAGTATGGAACCATGAAAAATTTTTGGGAATTAATAGAATATAATAGTTAGATCAACCTATATGTAAAATAGAGACAATAAATTAAACATCATATATGATCATAAAGAAATTTCAATCTCCATAGCTAGTTGAAACACTGCATATAGACACATGGTTATACAACATATACATAAGGCACATGTTGTCCTAATACTATCTAAAATATAAGAAAAATATAAAAAAAATACACACATTGGACCTACTGATACATAAAAAACCCTATAAACTAATCATTTACCATTGATGGACTCTGCTCGTCACCCTCTCCATCTTCATCATTACTTCCTGCTACTGGCACCTGTAAGATAATTATATTGAAAATTAAAAAATGTTGTATATTTATATTTAAACTTAAAATCAATAAAAGTTTGTGAACGACATGATTTTGAAGTTGTGTGATTTACCTTCTCACTGCCATTCATCACTAGAAAACCCCTAGCGATAGATCCGGTCATCTTCTGATATGTATCAAGAAACACTTTCTTCAAAACAGATATAATAGTCCCCTATTCCTGAATTGCATTTTTCATAGAATCAAACTTTCTCTGAGAATCTTGGGGTAGGGAGTTACTACAAACTAGATTAGATTCACTTGAAATTCCCATTTTCCTGCTAAATACCTTATATGGTAATGTTCCCAAACCCACCCCGCACACTCGACCTGGATGCTCCTTCCTAAGGAATTTACCAATTGGGGCATCCTAGGAGACTGAGTAGGACTGTGTGGGATTGGAATCCCATTGTTTTTTAATTTTTTCCTATAAATAAAATATCAATATTATTAGAAGAAATATATATTAACATAGTGACAATTGATAATAAGTTATTATAATGAAAAATGAATTCATACCCCAACTTCTTGGGCAGACTCATTAACAAAACTCCCATCATATTTTTTATGAACATCCGACCACACTTCTGTTCGGGATGCTTGGTGGCCTAAACAATTTGATTCAATTAAACAAAGATAAATCAAAATTTTAATATATTAAATAGATAATATTGTCTAATAAATATTTAAACTAATGAAAATATTACCATAGTCGATCAGCTTTTGGAAAAACTCTTTGACCCTATAGTGTGAGGGATGGTTTGCTTAGCCTAAATCGATGCATTCTTCCTTGAAAGATCCTGAAATAAATAAAATGTAATTTAACAGTAATGTATGCAATGTAATCTCCTTTTCATATACATGTATAAATGTAAAATGAGATTAATATAATAATTTATATTTAAATACCATGTTCTTATCATCATGATGCCTATCAATAAAAACATTCCATAGCTCTTTGGGTACCCCATTTGGTACATTATCAAACATTTGTTGGGAACTCAAAGAAGTATCATTGAATTCATTACAAAATCTCAATTTATAATATTTCCATTTCTTGCCAAAAAAATTCAATGTCGACTTTCATTCTAGTAGATCAACAATGGTAAATTTTAAAAACATCTGTACACATAGATTAATTTTTAGAATACATGCATTTAATAAAATAATGAAATTAAATTACACCATTTTTTATTAAAATTACCTTTATTTGTGAATCAAAAACATAATTTTTCCAAGTTGAAGGCATATTCCTCCAATCATCAAATGTAATGGGAAGGGTAACTGGATCCACCGCCATCTTTCATAGAATCTGGACATGTAATCCTATGACCTCATTCGTAGGGACCCCATAGGAATGAAATGGGACAATTATATTTAGTCTGGTTAGATTCTATACATCTGAAATTTTTGTATTTTTCTCTATATTATAATTTTTTCCACATTTTATAAAAAATAGTAGTATAAAAAAATTGTAATAAATTAATTCATATTAAAATTTGTACCTATAATAGTCACACTCCAATATCATTGTAAAGAACTAGGAGTGGCACCTACTCCCTTAATGTTGAGGCTGGTGAATGGGAGGCCCTAGACTTAGCTACTAATGGGATGCTGATGAAGGGTGTGAGAGATGGTGTAGGGGGGAAATAATATGGTGTCTCAGATGTTTTAGGGAGGGAGATAATTGGATCACTATATATTGGTGTGGTCGATGGAATGTTGACTGAGAGTTGACTGGCATCGATATAACACTTCCTCCTTGGAATTCATATCATTTAATCAAAAAATAATTATGTTGAGAACATATGTTTCAAAAAAATCATGAAAAAAATACAAGTGATAACATATGCACAGTAATAAAAAAATAATATACATAACGATGATCATGAATGAATTCACAAATGACATAAGTGGTTGATAAATGAATGGATAACTTTACATATAATAATTTTCTCATTCAATGATGTATGTTACCTGCTCCATCATCACTTCATCTACTTCATCCACCCTTGCATGACTAATATTTTCAATATCATGATGGAAAAATAAGTTTTCTTCTTACTTTTTATAGGATTCCATGTTAGAGGTCAAATCTTCCACTTCATCACCCATATCATACAAGCCTATTAATTTTATGTGAGCAACTACACTCTACCCTTCATCCACGAATATCTTTCACATAATATAAATTTTTTTCTTATGATGATAATATATATGGATCATGTTCTTCACAGTCACCAACATCCATCAAGCCAGAGAAGTTCACAGAAGTAAATTGAAAGGAATCTCTTTAAACACCCCTAGAAATATCCATCCAATTTCATTTGAATCAGAAAAATAAAAAAATTCTATGGTAGTTTAATTATATAATATTGGTCAACATTCGATGGTATCCCACTTCAAAAAATGTAAACATTCCACTATGCTATGTTTTAAAACCCTCTTCTCAATCATCTGTATGAAATCTAAATCCAACCACATTTTATGTGTTGAACTTTCTAGATTATTTTAGAGTAACTTGAGAAAGAAACTTCAAATATTCTAACAAAACTTCTCAAGTATCAGTATTCATGTTTTAAAAAAAGTAATATAAATTATTAGATTTAAAAAATATATATATCAACCTAATATATGTATTGATTTTAATATTTATGAACATACACATCTTGAAAACCATTCTAAAATCTCTTTCTTAAAAACTTATGTTATATCATTCTCATTTTTTGTTCTTCCTCTCATTCATATCATTGTCTTTGTACTGAACTCTTCAATAAATAAATCTTCAATTTCACTATTCATTATCACATATCTATGTGCCTATAATAATTCTGTTTCTGTTAGTATAACATTTGAGCTCCTCCCTGCTAATCTTTCAATAGTAGGAAAGATTTTTAGTTAACCATGTATTTTATATTGAGTCAATGTGTCATCAACACATCCAACTTGATTGAATCTTCTCTCAATATCATCCAAGTATCTACAAAAAAGGGTAAGACACTCCTTTTATAAATATCCTTTAGAAATAGAGCCTTCAAGTTGAGTTTTATTTTTCATGTATGATTTCAAATGACCAAGATATCTATGAAATAAAATAAAAAATATATAATTATGTATTTAATGAAGTTGCAAGAATTGTTTAATGAAATGAAAAACATATAAATAAATTACCTCTCAATTGGATACATCTATAAATAATGTACGGAGCCTCCTAATTTAGCTTCCTCAAACAAATGCATAATTAAATGTATCATGATATTAAAAAAAACAGAGAAAAGGTCATATCCATTTCACAAAGTGTCTCAAAAAATTCCTCCTAAAGGTTTTAAAGTTGAAATGGTTGTAGAGTTTTCTCACATAGTTGTCTGAAAAATGTGCAGAATTGGAGTACAACTGTAGTAACCATTTCAAGTAATAATGTACACAATGCTAATGGAAGTAACTATGGTAAAAAAAATATGTGAATCATGGATTTTAAATCCATTTAACCTATGATTATTTATGTCAACACACCTTGATGTGTTACTTAAATACTCTTCAGATACCTTCACATGTTTTAAAATTTTAAGGAATGTATCTTTATCCCTATTTTTCGTTGCAAAAATTGAAGGAGCATACTTTTCATTTTCTTCTGGTCTAAGATCATGATTTATGTTCATTGCTTCTAATTATTTCCAAGCATTGAGCTGATACTTAGAATTTTCATGCTAATTAAGAAATGTTAAGATCAAATTTTAACAAACATTCTTCTCAATATGCATCACATAAAGATTATGCCACAACAAATTAAATTCCCAATATGGAAGTTTGAATAATGTACATTTTGTCTTCCATTGTTGTGTTCCGATTTAACTAGACAATGCACTTCGAACTCGTTTCCCACTATAATTCAAATGATTCACCTTACTAAATTCTATTTCAACATTTCTAAGTTAGTCCGATATTTCAAAACTTTTTAAAAACTTTGTAGGTGGCCTACAATCAATGAAAGCATTGAATTTTTACCTATTTAGCTGAAATCTATGAGAAGCATAGAGAATTATTCAATGACACAAGAAAGATCGTTTTCTGAAATGAGGTATCCATTTAGGCTTCAAAATAAAATTTACAAATATGACAAGGAAAACCCATGTGTGTGGTCTAACAAGCAATATTCCCAAGTCCAGGGAAGTCACTAATGGTCCACATTAGAGCAACTTGCATTTTGAACATTGTTCTAGAAGATGCATCATATGTCTCAACATTGTTGCTCTATAACTCCTGTAATTCTTCAATTAAAGGTTTCAAGTATACATCAATATCATTTATAGGAATTTTCTTTTAAGTAATAATCATTGAAATGATAAAATACATTTGTTACATACACATCCATGGATGCAGATTGTAAGGGATCAGAACAACCGATTAAATTCTATAACTGATACTCAAAGTCCTAAATGGGTTGAATCCATCGATATCCAATCCCAACAAAACATTCATAAGATTCTATGGGAAATATGTGTGTAATGAATAAAATTTCTTCCATTGTTGTGAATCTCTTGAATGACGCATTAACCCATCATTGTTATTATCTACAGAATGATAATAAATGTTTTAGGTAGTTTTCGATGACATGAATAATCTTTGCAATCGTGGATTTAAAGGAAGGTAACACAAAACCTTTGCAGGAAAGTTCCTTCTATTATTTTTTATTGTTTTATGTTGATTCAGACTTCCAACATCACCCATATACTTCAATCTAGAAAAAGAATATTTTTTTCAATCATGTTTTCTTAAATACTCTCCCTAATAAAGCATACCATATTTAATAAACACATGTATTTTTTATAATTTAGACCAGTATTATTAACAACTTTTTTCATATCATAAAAATAATAAGGGATCTTTGCTTTAAGAAATTCATCATGCAACAATTCCAATATCATGTATAGTTCCTTATTTGTAATTCCACATAGGTATTTGATATGGTACAACTTCAGTAGAAAAGAAATTTTTGAATATTTCAAACATCCATTATACAACACTGTATTTTCATCATCAACTAAACCATGAAACATTTTTGTATTCTCATTGAAGTTTTATCTTACATTAGTCTCCACATAATCAAGAAGAGGATCCAATGATATGTTAAATTCTTGATCTAGTTGTCTGATATTCTCATAAACATCACTTGTCACACTGTTATTTGTAGCACTCTCAACTGGTTGTTCTGATATGTTTTGATGTTGATGTTGGTGTCATGCAATGCTGAATGCATCATTTATAAGGTTTTTCATTTCATTTTTCATTGTTTATGAATTTGGGATCCCATTCTATGGATTGGAATCATTGCTAAACCTTTTTGTAATGTTCGATTCTCCATTCCAAATCCAACACAAATATTGAGCATGGAATTGCTTCAATATCAATTGTTCATAAACTTCATCTCTCTTCAACCATATTCTAAATTTACTTTTTGTACATGGACATCTTATTATCCCATAAATGGATCGATTGGAAATCTAAAAATCAAAAAACTCCTCAAAACCCATAGCATACTAAGTTTTTTTCTCGGTAATGTGATCCAAATGTTATCCATATATAATAAAATGTGACTACACAATATTAAAAATAATTAAAACACATAAATATTACTAAATAAGAAAATATATTCATATATACTAGTTGAAAAAATATGAATATGTTAAATAAGGTTTTCCTATATTAATATATGTGGTAAATAATAAGTAATTTTAAAAAGGATAATTGAAATCCATCATTTTTTTATGAGTAAAAGAGTTACATTATTTATTTAAAACCTATTAAGAAACCCAAGATGAAAAATACATGTTGAAATCAAAATTTATAAAAATATTATTTTATAAAATCATTAAAAAAATTATCACAATCCAATGTCAATAATTTATTAGAGGACCAACATGATTCTCAAAACTGTTAAGCTACTATCACGATACTCTTTTTTTATTTAATGGATACATTTTGTAACATTTTTTTCATCGAGTGAATTGGTGGATTAATGATTATAAATGACGTGTTTTTAAAATTTTCTCTCTTTTATGTATATCTATGATTATATTTATCTTATTTATTTTAATATAGAACCAAGAAAATATATCCATTATTAATGTTTCAAATGGTCATTTCTCATCAAGTGTAGTTGTCTTTAAATATCTCATTATCTACCATTAAAATTGTGTCTCGATGAATATGTTCATGGAAGATTAGGTATCATTACTATAATTTTATGAATATTTTTTCTCTTACTAATATTTTTTTATTCTTTCTTCTCTGGTTGTTTTAAAATGATATATAAATAACATAAGACTCCAAATGGTTGATATTATCCCACTTAATGAGACAAATGTGATTATAAAATTTGAGGTGGAAGAAGAGTTTAAACATTAATGGTTATGGGAATCATGGGTGATTTATTGTTTTCAAAAAAATTGTTTCAAAAGAATTAAAATTGGATAGATGGTATGGATTCATTATTGGATCCAATTTGGATTGAGTTTGTGTGTATACCAATTCATTGGTTCAATATTGAAGCTATAGGTGGAATTTAATTTTTGGAAAGAAAGCTTATCAAAATTATTTTAGCTACAAGGATACTAAAGAAGTATTTAGTTGAAAGGGAATTCATTTATGTAGATGTGTTCATGGATCTATGTTAGTTCATTTTGATTTAGAACAACCAGTTTAGATTCCTTTAGGAAGAAACATATGAGTACATTCTTATGTTTTATACTAAATTCATGAAGTTATAACATGTATATTCATTAAATAGTGTTAAATGTTTTTTAAATGATAGAGAACATATATGAAATGGGATGAATTTGTTCACTTTCTTTTTGCTAATATGAAGGGGTGTTCTATAGATTCATGGAAATGGGGAACTATGAGGGGATTGATTATTTTGTGGCTAAAAATAATTGTTATTCCAAGCACAAGGAAAAATCATCCGGTTATCGAACCCATGGAATATCCAAACCCATGGCCTAATCCCCATGTTACCGAACTCCAGAAAAAAATATCAATATATTCTATCATAAGGAATAACCCACATCATAACCAAACTCATAGTTAAATCATAGCCTAACTCGAGGCTTTTTCCAATAAAAGAATGTCAGGAAATATACATTGCAAAACAACATGAACACATCATGTTACCATACAATCACTACTTTAATTTTAACACAATACACATTACAACATCAAGCAATTCATTATAATACTATGCTAACACAAGAATTAATCCATCACTCAATACACCTTTAATTCCATTATAAGTTAAACAATTCATTTTATACATACATTCTCATTCTCCCCTTATCTTCATTCATTTCCAGAATGAACATTTTAATTAAATCCCCTTTTATCCCTCGCAATGAATATCATTTGTTACTTCATATATCAAAATCAAGATATTTTTCCTAAATCTAATCAATGAACATTTACACAAGTTCATCACACTATCATGTGCCTAACACCCCCACTAATTTTCCCAAAAAACAATATCCCCATTTAGTAATCTCAAAAAACAATAGTTATAAACAAAATAATCCAATATTATACTTTAATAACAAGAAATCAGAAATAACTCTTACATTTATCCAAACATTATTATCATCTCTTTTTACCCAACCATGATATAACCAAATATCATTAATTCGATACTCAATAATCAAAATATAATTACTAAATTACAAAAATCAATATATCATGATATTCCCAACATAATTACCATTTTAAATCCTCAAATTAAAATTCATCATCTTAATATAAAAAATACCCATTAAATTACAATCACCCTATTTAAGAACAATGATATGACATCAATTTATTAAATCCTTATCATTCCAAATCTTATCTCAATGTTTTACTTAACACAATGTAAAACACAGATTTATGTTCAACCAATTTAGCATACTTGATATTTCAAGACCCAAATACATCACTCTAAGAATCATCCCTATGAAGAGTTTATCCTATAAATATTATCATATCGATATCAAAACACACATTCATCCCTTAACCATTATTGTTTTCAATGAAATATCTTTCAATTTAGATTCTTAAACATCCACGTGAAATAGTAATTGAAAACCAACCAATGGTGAGGGGTGGTGAGGTGCTAGGTTGGGACTGGAAGAGAGTGGTAGGGAGTAGCTAGGTCGAGACCAATAGTGAGGGGTGGCAAGGGTCGGTACTGGTTGGGCTTTGGGGGGTTGGGGGTCACAGGGGTTAGGGGAGAGGTTTCGGGTGTCTGAAAAAACAATGTTTAGTCGTATTTTTAATAAACCATTGCTAAATAATTAAAAAATAGTGGTGATTTAATAAATTGCATCTAGAGTCTAATTATAGTGTAGTGGAAACACATAAAATATTCCAATACCAAGAAAAAACTCTTGGATTGATATGAAATCATGGGAGAACCATCACCATGACAATTCATATCTTTCGTAACCCATGCTGCATCCATCAGATGCTTGTGTTTCCCAAGATGATGAAAAATAAAGGGTAACATTGTCTACTGTTATTAAAATGTCATATCTCCCATCAAGGGTCAAAAACAAGAAAAACATATATGATTGATGTGAAAAGTTATGAGAACATTTATAAAATCATATGTGATCTATTGGAATCAATTGTGTTTAAAAATTATGCCTAGATTGATTGGTATTCAGTAAAATAGGTTTTCAACTTTAATAGTCATTACTTAACTGGTAAATGGAAATTTTACGACTGAATAAGGGTGAGTGATAAATAGATATCCTAGGAGTTGGTCATTTTGATAAGGAAATAGATCTAGGGACCCATTTTATTTGGTGGATATTTTAACAAGATCTTGTCTCACTATGAGAAGAGGGGAGGACCTAGTCGGAGTGCTTTTTCAATGAATCTGTTTCGGGATTGTTTTCACTAGGATGGTCTTTCATATCTTGGATTCACAAGGATCCCTTTTACTTGTTTTTGAGGACATGAGCATGCCAATAGAATCTCATAATGGTTGGATAGTTTTTTGGCTTCTAGAGACTACATTCAAACTTTATCAAGGTATGAGGTTTCTCATCTCCCCTGGTCTTAGCTAATAATTGTCCAATTTTTCTCCAACCATAGGTTGTGCCCTCAGGTGATAAGCCAATGAAATTTTTTCATTTTGAATTCATATGGCTTCACAATGAGTTCTACAGGGATGTTGTTGAAGCTCCTTGTTCCTCCTCTAAAGACCAAGTTTGGGATAAAACTGAGGATAGCTACACATTTAGAGCACTGGAGTCAACAACACTTCATGAATTTTGACCAGATAATTTCCTAGCTAGAGAAAGCTCTAGCTGGATGCCATGAAAACCACACTTCTTCATTCTTGTTATAGGAGGTTGTGTCTTTTTAAAAATAGTTGGATGAATCCCTGAGAGAAAAATAAATTTATTGGTTCTCTAGGTCAAGGAAGGCCTTTATAAAATAAGGTGACCAAAATACCAGGTACTTTCATCACAAGACCTCTTCCAGAAGAAGGAAAAACCTCATTCCCATGTTAGAGGATGGGAATGGAAACATTACTTCTAATGAGGCAGTTATTATAGAGTTGATTTCCATATTTTATAAAAATATTTTCTGTTATGAGAGCGGCACCCCTCGGGTGAACCTTATGACAAGTGTGGAGCCTAAGGTGATAGAGGCAATAGATTTGAATCTCGAGGCAGATATTTTGGGAGAGGAAATTGTGGTATCCCTAAATATCATTCATTCCTTAAATAACATGGCCCATATGGGTTCCATGCCATCTTCTTCAAGAGGTTTTGGAATATTGTGGGCACAAACAATATTTCTCTAATTTTTGGACTGTGGGTGGGCTCTATCAGTATGGAGAAGATTAATGAAACCCTTTATCATACTAATTCTGAAAATCTCAGGGTCGGTTAAAATTTATAATTTTACACCTATCAGTTTATGTAGTGTGGTCTACAAGATCTTTTCAAAAGTCCTCTCCCATCATTTAAGTAGGGTCCACCCCTTTATTATTTCTGAGAATCATAGTGTTTTTGTTCCCAAGAGGCTTATCACAGATAACTCTATTGTGGCCCACAAAATATTTCATTCTATGAAAACTCATTCAACCTCTAAGAGGGGGATTCTAGTGATGAATTTGGATATATAGAATGCTTATGATAGGGTGGAATGGGCCTTCCTAGAAGAGTTTATGAGTAAATTGGGTTTCAAATCAAAATTGGTGAGAGTAATTATGAGTTTTGTTAACATTGATTCCTATATAATCAAATTCAATGGTTCCCTCACAAAGTTTTTCAAACCATCTAGAGGCATTCAGCTGGGTGACCCTATGTCCCCTTATTTATTTCTCCTTATCATGGATGTTTTCTCTCATCTATTATCTAAAGAAGCTCTAGGAAGACTTTTCCACAGGGCTACAGTGTGTTGGAAAAGTATTCCTATTTCTCAAATTTTCTTCACTAATTATTGTCTCCTCTTTTTGAGAGAAACTTCTCAAGAGTACCAGGATATTCTTTGAATCATTGTTTCTTTCACCATTTCCTTGGGACAATGCATCAGATTTTTTAAATCTGATATTTCCTTTATCCGAGGTGTGCAAGAAGGGATGAGAGACACTATTTATTGTTTGTGTGGTATTGAGCTCATGGAGAAACATAATAAATACCTAGGCCTATCAACAGTTGTTTGATGTTCCAAAAGAGAGGTCTTTTCCTTCATTCTGGATAAATTCCATAGGAAAATATAGGGATGGTTAGGTAAGAATATTTCCAAGGACAGAAAAGAAGTTCTCATTAAATTTTTGGCCCAAGATGTCCCTACTTATGTTATGTCACTCTTCATGCTCCTGGAGTTCTTAATCCATCAAATTCATTCTATATTTGTTAAATTTTGATGGGGCCATGCTAGTGGGAAAAACCATCTTCATTGGCTTTCTTGGGAGAAGATGTGTGCTCCTAAGGCTTGTGGTGGTATGGGATTTCGAGATTTTTGTATTTTAACAACACTATTATAGACAAGAAAGGATGGTGCCTCTTACATAATCTAGATAGCTTTTGTGCTATATTTATCAAGGCTATGTATTTTCCTCATGTTGGAATCTTATGTTCTAACATGGATCCTAGGCCGAGTTATTTTTTGGAGGAGTGTTTGGGGGTTCAAAGTCTATATTGAACAATGAAATTTATTTGAGAATCTATTTCAGTTACTTATATTATATTTGGAATTATCCTTGGTTTCTTGGATTGGATAGTCTGAATCCCACATCTTTTCATGTTCCCAACTTTGAGCACATCGTTGGGAGAGAACTCCTAGTTGATGACCTCTCTATCTGGGACCTTAAAATCTTGATCTTTGATTTTTTGAGCCCGAACGTAAGGCTATCCTAGAAGTTTCTATGGTTAAATATGTAATACTAGATAATCTTTTTTGGTCTGATGATCCCTCTAGATGCTACACCATCCTCTTTGGTTACAGGTTGAGCGATGCATGCAATGAAGGCTCTTGGATCCCATTTTGGATACATCTCTAGAATCTGAATGCACCGCCAAAGGCCAAAATTTTCATTTTGAAATTATGCTGGGGAATCCTTCCAACCTTTGATCTCCTATCCAATAATCATCTTTATGATAATGGCCTCTGGCCGCTCTATGGGGTTACGGTGGAAATAGATTTCTACAACTTTTTCTCTTGACCCTGGTTTACCAGGCATTAGTCAACTTGTGCGACTCATGATATCATCCTCTTGAGAAATTTTGGGGACATTATAATTATCTTGGGGGAGTGGTTTGGATCTTTGCCTACTCAAAATATTTCGAGGTTGTGTATCCATGATTGGATTATATGGTTTCATCGTAATTCCCTCATTTTGGGAAACATTGTCAAAGAGGATAGAGTGTGGATTTCTTGGATGCACATCTAGGGCTCTTAGTGGATGGATGTTTAGGGGTTTTCTCCTCCTAAGCTTGCTCAATCCCCTCAGGCTAGATGGATTCCTCCCCCACCTAGTGTTTTCAAACTTAATACCAATGCAGCAATTCCTGGAAACTGTTCAATAGGACTCAGAGCAGTTCTATGAGATCATGCTAGCTCTATTATTGTGGCCTTTCATTCCTCGGACATTTAATGTTGGTATCCTCTAGTGGTTGAGTCCATGGTTATTTGGAAGGATATAAATTTTTTATCATCTTTAGAATGGACGGTTATTGTGGTCAAATCAGACTGTCAAGTAATTATCAATGCTTTGAAGGTGGAAGGTGGCGACCACCAAGCTTTTATGTCTATCACCGACACTATTAGAACCTTGGTGGCCTCCTTTTCATCATGTCATTTTTCCTTTATTAGGAGAGAGGGTAACCATGAGGCTCATTTTATGGATGCTTTTAAGAATGGTTGAGGGTCTTGTTGTCGGCTTTCATCCATTCCCTCAGAGTTATGTAGTTTGGATTTGGATGATATTTATTTTTATATTTTTCTTCAGAAAAATATTGTAATTAGATATTTCAGATTAGCTTTGCCAAATTTTTGTATTTAGGATTATTTATGTATGTAACACAATATAAACTATTTTTATTATTATATATATATTAACTGTGTGAATGTTATTTTAATGGTTAATATATTAATTTGTATTTTTATTTTATAATTTTTTTTATATCGTGTCAGTAGGTTGATTGAGATACAATATCGGAAGGACTTGTAGAGCTTTGGATCACTGGTTTTGTCTGTATTGTTGTCTTTTATTTCTTTTTTTTGTTATTTAGTGGATGTTATTTCATATTTTTTTATTTTGTGGCTATTAAACTGTAAAAAAAATTAAAAATATATATATACTTGATGCCACCTCTAGAGGTCGCTAAATCTCTTCCCAATGAATGTCACCGCACATTTTTGGATACTACCAATGGCAGTCCCTATTACCCTTTTGGGATGGGGCTATTGCGACCACCAAAAGTGGTTGGATGGAAGATGCTAAATGTCCAATTTTATAGTAATGACGTTGATATCAGCACCCCTGGGATGATCCAGATTTGAAGACCCAACTATGAGAAGGAATCGTGAAGAGCAGTAGGTGGAGATTTACATAAGGGGCGGGTCGACAGGAATTGGATGGTCCTACTATGATTTTTCTCTAGTTGGGATAAACACCACGTTGTAGACATAAGTGGAGAAGTGCAATGGGTTCATAGAAACTGTGATTATTTTCCCACATATTTGGACACTTCTATGATACCATTTTGTTGTGCAAAAGTGATCTCAATCGCTCAATCTTGCACTTGCAATTTGGGAATCAAAAATATAAACAGTGAGATGAAAATTTATGTGGTTCGGTTGGTGTGACCTATATTCATAGGGAAGGCATCATAAAATCTTATTCAAACGCCTGATTTTTTTATTTGAACTGTGTTTTTTTAAATTAAAATTCAAAATATTGGTGCATTTTTTTAATTGATATTAAATGCGGGATATTTTTATTATGAAGCATGTGGAGGTTTTTTTCTTCTATTGGATGCGTGCCTTGTCTGTTAGATGGTTTCAGTAGGTGATTGCCAGTCATCAACCTGTCCTGATTACTTTCCCCTTCCTGCTTTTCTTTTTTTACCCTCTATAGGGGATTCTTGAAAACAGATGGGGGCACTGGTCATTTTGTGATGAAAATGTGTTTTTGTTTTGGGGATTTCATTGGAACGGCTCTCGATTTGGGGGCGAAGAGTACCCTCCTTCAGACGTTCTAGCTTCGGTGAGAGGGAGGTGTGACAGAGAAGGTGTTCTTTGCAGAGCACCTCATTCACCGGAGAGGCACCGATGGTAGAGGAGAAAAGGCGGTTATTCTTGGTGATTTGTGAGGAGCTTTGACATGTTGTTGGTGTTTCTTGTGTTCCTTGTGCTCGGAATATGACCTTCGCAGCGACCTTCTACATTTTAGAGCCATGAGGATCTGACTCTTTTAAGATCTGACTGAACCATAGTAAGGTGGTTCTATCCGGTATAATTACTATTGGGAAATACGGGAAAGTGAGGAATGTGAAAACAATAGAAAAAGAGAACACACAGTGGAAATAAAATCTTTCCCCCCAAATAAAAGCAGATGAGCAGCAACAAAATTAAGTGCAGAAAAATAAAGTTGACATCGAAAATTTTTATGTGGAAAAAATGAAAGGGAAAAACCAAGGGACCTAGTCCAGAAAGAGGGATCCACTAAAAGAAAGAGTCAAATGGTAAAGACTCCCAAAAATGGAAGGGATCTCAAAATTAATACTCAAGAATAACTGTGCGGATCAAAATATGGGGAGCAAGAAAAGATGATCGTTGAAGAAAGGCGATCACTAAATGGGATTTGCTCTCAGTGTTGTTGCTGCCAGTGATGTTGAAATGCCTTGCTCTTGCCTCTATATATAAGAAACAAAATCAGCGTCCAATAATGTCTCCATGTCAAAATCATGTCACTCTGTCAATTAATTCACGTGGTCTTGGCCCTCATTAAGAACACCTCATTAAAAGAGAAACTATGTGAGCACCATTTGAAGAGGTGTTATGCGGTGAACCAATAAGGAAGGCACCCAACAAACTCCCCCTCCGACTCAAGTGGGTATCACTGCCAACCCTACAATCAGTTGGAAATCCTAAAATTTTCCTCTAGGTAATCTCTTGGGCCACATGTCTGACCCGTTTTCATCAGTGTGGATCTTCTCAAGATCTAACTGTCTTGAATCAAGGAGTTTGCGGATCCAATGATATCGAACATAGATATGTTTTAACCTACCATGAAAAGTGTAATTCTTTTCAAAACAAATAGCACTCTGACTATCACAAAATAAAACATACCTATCCTGATTTAAACTGAGCTCTCGAATAAAATTTTTAATCCAAAATAATTCTTTGCACGCCTCTATAGCTGCAATAAACTCTGACTATGTGGTAGATAAAGCAACACATCTCTAAAATCTAGATTTCTAAGATACATCTCCCCTGCAAAAGTGATCAAATAACCTGAAGTAGACTTCCTCAAATCGATATCTCCTGCCATATCTGAATCTGTAAAGCTACAAAGCATAGGTTCCCCTTTTCCAAAACACAATCTCATATTAGAAGTACCATGAATATAATGAAAAATTTACTTCACTGCTCTCCAATTCTCTCTACCTTGATTTGATATAAAACAACTAACCACACCAACTGCATGAGCTATATCAGGTCTATTACATACCATAGAAAACATTAAACAGCCAAAAATATATGAATAGGGTTTGTGCTACATCTCCTCTCTCTCTCTTCATTAGTAGAAGGTGACTGAATGGTGCTGAGCTAAAAATTTAAAGAAAGAAGAGTATTAACCACTTTCACTCTATCCGTAGAAAATCTCTGAAGAACCTTCTCAATGTATCTCTCCTGAGATAACCACAATTTCTTGGCCTTCCTATCACGGGATATCACCATGTCAAGAATTTGTCGTGTTGGCCCCAAGTCTTTCATCACAAAAGACTGACAAAGATCCTTCTTCAATCTATCAATTCTAGAAGTATCATGGCCAACAATGAGTATATCATCAACATAAAGCAACAGTATAATAAAATCTTCATCACTAAATCTCTGAAGAAACACAATGATCAGAAGATGTTTTCCTGAAACCCTAATGAGAAATGACAGATTCAAACTTCTTATACCACTACCTCAGAGCTTGCTTCAAACCATACAAACTCTTCTTCAACTGGCAGACATAAATTTCTTTACCCGTTTCAAAAAAACCTTATGGTTTCTCTATATAAATCTCTTCTTCTAAATCTCCATAGAGGAAAGTTTTCTTCACATCCATCTGCTCAATTTGCAGATCCAAACTAGCAGCCAAACCAATAACAACCCAAATGGAAAAAAATTTGAAAATAGGTGAGAAAATATCCTCAAAATCAATACCTTTCTTCTGACGGAGGCCTTTGAAAACTAACCTTGCCTTGTATCATGGAGCAGAACAGGATTCTTTATTTTTAATCCGATAAATCCACCGATTTTTCAAAGCTCTCTTCCCTGTCGGTAACTTCACCAGCTCAAAAGTGTGGTTGTCGTGCAATGATGTCATCTCATCGTCCATTGTCGCAACCCATATGTCCTTCTGTTCACTCTCCATTGCCTCATCAAATGATTCAGGTTCTCCCCATTCAGCAAGGAGCACATACTCATCTGGTGAATATCGAGTAGAAGCGGTGCAATGCTGAGATGACCACTAGAGTGGAACTGTGGGTTCATTAATAACCCTTAGAACCGGATCATCAAAAACAAAAGTTGCATCATAAACATCAACTCCAACCTGTTCACCTTGAGCATCATTCTGTACATCAACATGATCATCAGAATCAACAATATGAGGTAAATGTGAATCAGAACCTGTCTCAAAACTGACAAAACCATCAGAAGTTGGAGAAGCAACTTTTTCACCCTTATCAATGTTTTCAATATTCTAATACTACTTAAACACTGCATCACGACTTCTAATAATTTTCATAAAAATAAGATCATAGAACTTGTACCCAAACTCATCATGTCCATAGCCAATAAAAATACACTGGTTTGTCTTACCATCCAGCTTGGATCTCTTATCTCTAGGCACATGAACAAAATCTTTGCAACAAAAAACATGCAAGTGATCGTACCTGATATCTTTTCCATACTGAAAATGGTCGGGAGTCTCTATTTTCAAAGTAATAGTAGATGAAAATTTGATAATATAAGCAGCAGTAAGTAAAGCCTCATCCCAAAAATGTCCAGGCGACTTTGCTTCCGAAAGCAAACAACGAACTCTTTCCAACAAAGTCATGTTCATCCGATCAGCAACATCATTTAGCTGAGGTGCCTTTGGCAGTTTCTTCTAATGTTTAATACCTTCTTGCCTACAATACTGATCAAACGGACCATAATACTCTCCCCCATTGTCAGTGTGAATACATTTCAATTTCTTGCCTGATTCCCTCTCAGCAGAAACATGAAATTTCTTAAAATCATGGAGCACCTGACTTCTGTCTTTCAAAACATAAACCCAAAGATTTCGCGAGTATTTATCAATAAATGTAACAAAATAAAGACCACCACTAAAGGTCTTAAATTTCAAAGGACCAAAAATGTCATAATGTACCAATTCAAGTACCTGTGACTACCTGTGTGGAGGATGACTACTGAAACTCACTCTACTTTGTTTCCCAGCCATGCAATGATCACATGTGTCCAATTTGACACACTTTAAATCTGGAAGAAGATTTCTCTTGGCCAAACAACCAAGACCTTTCTCACTGATGTGACAGAGCCTCTTATGCCACAACTTGGACGAAACACTGCACTCAACAACGCAAGAAGTATCACAAGAAATATAACATTTAGTCCAGTAAAAACCTGATTGCTTCTTCCCTCGATCCACAATCAAAGATACCTTGGAAAGATTCCATTGGAAATCACCAAAAGTGTTGATAAACCCTTCATCATCAAGAACTCTGGTAAAAATAAGATTCAAACAAACCTCATGTGCACGTCAAACATTCTTCAAAATCAGCTTACTTCCTGTACTGGTCTCGAAACAAACAGTCTCAATGCCTACAACATCAACATAACCATCATTGCCCATCTTCAAAATCCCAAAATTATCTGGGCTATAAGATGTAAAGAACTCCTTCTTCAATGTCACATGAAAACAGGCACCACTGTCAACAACCCCACAAGAATCATCAAAAGCAATGTTAATGGAGTAATAAACAATAACAAGATCACCCCTATAGCGGCAGCGAAATGATCATCTCCATCGCCATTTTTCTTCTGTGGATTTTACTTCAATATGTTTTCTCTTTTCAGCTGATAACAAAACTTCTTAAAATGCCCCTTCTTACCACAATGATGACATTCAAAATCTCTCTACTTCGGTCTGGATTTTCTTCTGCCTCTACTCTTACCTCGACTGCTCTGGCCCCGGTCCTGGATTCTCCCCCTGTTCTCTATGACTAAAAGCTTTGAAGAAGATTTCTCTTATGTGCATCTCCTGACCTCTTAATTTAAAATAGAAGACTTGACAAAACTAAATGTCACAACACCATTAGGAGTTGAACCGGTTAGAGTAACACCTAAATTCTCCCACGAATCAGGTAAAGTGTTAAGCAGCAAAAGATCTAAAACCTCATCTTCAAAATTGATACCCATGCCAGACAACTAATCAAAACATCCTTGATATTCACTTGAATAATCAGAAATAGATGTACCTTCTTTGTACCTCAAGTTCATCATTTGTTTGAGATGAAATAGTTTGTTGTTTCCCGTCTTGGAAGCATAGGTTGTCTCAAGCTTCTCCCATAAAGTTATGACGTGAGAGATGTTGACAATGTGGTTCATCACGTTGTCTTTGACCCATTGGCGAATGAAGCCACAAACCATCTCATGCTTGAACTCCCATTCTTCGTCTGACATCATCTCTGCCTTCTGGGTACTAAACACTGAAAGATGCATTCGTTAGACAAAAAGCAGATCTTACATTTTAAGTCTCCACATATGGTAGTTGGTACAATTCAACCAAATCATTCGACTGTAATTGGCCTCCATAATAAATATGAAATAAAAAAACAAAACCCTCTGATACCAAATGTTGGGAAAGATAGGAAAGCGACGAATGCGCAAAAAATAGAAAAAGTGAACGCGCAGTGGAAATAAAATCTTTCCCCCCAAATAAAAGTGGATGAACAAAAACAAAATTAAGTGCAGAAAAATAAAGTTGACACCAGAAATTTTTACATGGAAAACCCGAAAGGGAGAAACCACGGGACCTAGTCCAGAAAGATGGATCCACTAAAATCAAGAGGTACACGGTAAAGACTCCCCAAAATGGAAGGGATCTCAAAAGTAATACTCAAGAATAAAAGTATGGATCAAAAGATGGAGAGTAAGAAAAGATGACCGTCGATGAATGGTGATCACCAAATGGGATTTTCTCTCGGTGTTGTTGCTGCCGGTGATGTTGAAATGCCTTGTCACTGCCTCCTTATATAAGAAAAAAAATCAACATCCAATAATGTCTCCACGTCAAAAGCGTGTCACTGCGTGAATTAATTCACGGTCTTGGCCCTCATTAAAAACACCTCATTAAAAGAGAAAACATTTGAGCACCATTTGAGGAGGTGTTACGCGGTGCGCCAACTAGGAAGGCGCCCAAAAAATTCATTAGTTTTCTTTGTTCTAGTTTATGATCTTCTTTGGTGTTGTGTCGAACCCATTGTGTATGTTCATCCAGCCTGTGAGTATGTTACAGTTCTAAACCCCAATTTGACCATGAGATCATGATGTGACAAAAGATCTGGCTCGGATAGCTTCCTTTGGTGCCTTTTCTTTCTCTGGTCTATGTTGGTTGCTGCTTGTTTTGGTTGTACTCTCATGTTTATTGCATAATGAAACCTTGGTTCCCCTACCTCGTGCACATAGGCCAATTGGATGAAGCAAGTAAAAGTCCTGGTGTTCTTTCTTAGCTTTTCATACTATCTTTGATGCTGTGTTGATGCTAATGTACGCTGATTGGACTTAGATGTTTAGAATTGATTGGATTAATCAATTTAAATTGTTTCTTGAATCTGGTTTTAGGGTTGAAGCTGTTATAAATGTTTAATTGAGTATCAAATTTGTTTTCCCATATTTCATTGCTTCTGCTGTTGATTGAATCATTGTATTGGTTTCTGTTGAGAATTCAATGAAATTAGTACAGTTTTCTAGTAATGTTTGTTGTTGTCCACTATATAGAGAATTATTTTAATCATGTTTTATATATTGAATGGAATTTTGGGAAGAAAAATTACATTCCATATCTCTTGGGCTGTTGAATGGAGATTCCCCACATGGGTTCCCCCAACCAAATGGGAAATACACAAAATACAAATATCACGTGATTTGGCCACTCATACTTCAAAGAAGGCACTACTACAAATCTCGATTTTAATGCCGCTCGAAATCACTTTTATCATCATTAGAAAAAGTGGTGATAATCTAAACACTGTTAAAACAGGGTCCCTTTTAAAACGATTTCCAGATTGATCAGTATGTGGTAAAATTAATTTTCAACTTTAATAGTCATTGTTTAACTAATAAATTTTGAAATCAGAACTTTTTGAATAACTTTCCAACATTTTTTAATTTAGGCTGCTTTATGTACATAATGTAAAAGGTGGCGGTATGGTAAAAAAATGAGGGCGCTGCATGGAAAGTAAAACTGAGGGGCTTCGCCCATCGCCCGTCGCAAGGTCGCTGAGTCCATCGCAAGGGCGCTGCATGGAAAGTAAAAGGTGGCGGTATGGCCAAAAAATGAGGGGCTTCGCCCATGCAATCCTATATATGGTCTATTACGTGACCCACTCAAATGAGGGGCTTCGCCCATGCAATCCTCATACATTGCATATTGGTCTCCTCTGGTGGCTGAGGCCATGGCTATTTGTAAGGATATGCAGTTTGTCTCATCTCTAGGTTGTACGATTATTGTGGTAGAATTAGACAATCAAGTAATTATCAATGCTTTGATGGTGGAAGGTGGCGGCCACCAATATTTTACATCTATCACCAACACCATCAGAACCTTGGTGTCCTCCTTTTCATCGTGTTGTTTTTTCATTTATTGGGAGAGAGGGTAACCGTGAGGCTCGTTCAATTGGTCTTGTTGTTGGATTTCAAATTAGCTTTTCCACATTTTGGTATTTAGGATTATTTATGAATGTAACACTATATAAACTATTTTTATTATTATATATATATTAACTGTATAAATTTTTTTAATGATTAATATTATAATTTGTCTTTTATTTTTATAATTTTTTTTGTATCATATCAATAGGTTGATTGAGATAGAATATCGAAAGGACTTGTAGAGCTTTGGATCGCTGGTTTTTTCTGAACCATTGCTTTTATTTCTTTTTTATTTTTGTTACTTAGTGGATTCCATTTCCTATTTTTTTATTTGGTGGCTATTAAAATGTAAAAAAAAAATTAAAAATATCTATAGACTTGCAGCCACCTCTAGAGGTCGCTAAATCTCTTCCCAACGATTTCCACCGCACATACCAATGGTAGCCGCTATTACCCTTTTGGGATGGAACTATTGTGACCACCAAAAGCGGTGGGATGGAAGATGCTAAATGTCCAATTTTCTAGTAATGACATTGACAGCAGCACCCCTGGGATGATCCAGATTTGCAGACCCAACTATGAGATGGAATCGTGAAGAGAAGTAGGTGGAGATTCACATAAGGGGCAGGTCAATAGGAATTGGATGGTCCTACTATGATTTTTCTCTAGTTGGGATGAACACCACGTTGTGCAAAAGCGCTCTCAATCACTCAATCTTGCGCGTGCAAGTAGGGAAACAAAAATATAAACAGTGAGATGAAAATTTATGTGCTTTGGTTGGCGTGACCTATACTCACAGGGAAGGCATTATAAATTCTTATCCAAATGTATTATTTTTTTTATTTGAGCTCTGTTTCTTAAAATAAAATGGAAAATATTTGTGCATTTTTTTAATGGATATAAAATGCTGGTTATTTTCATTATGAAGCGCGTGAAGAAAAAAATAGAAGAAAAAAACCTTCACGGTCGAGAATGGTAACATACTCCCATGGTGGATGAACATCCCATACCCCTCATGAAGTGACAAAAGATCCATCTCAGATATCTTCCTTCTATACCTTTTCTTTCTCTGGTCTATGCTGGTTGCTGCTTGTTTTGGTTGTACTCTGCTGTTGTTTGCATAGTGAAACCCCGGTGCCCCTACCCCGTGCACATAGGCCAATTGGCCGAAGCACTTAAAAGTCATAATGTTCTTTCTTAGCATTATTTACTATCTTTGATGACCTGTTGATGTACTCTTCTATTCACTGAATCATTGTATTGGTTTCTATTGAGAATTCAATGAA
The DNA here is from genome assembly GCA_963277665.1 of Viscum album. Lineage (NCBI taxonomy): Eukaryota > Viridiplantae > Streptophyta > Magnoliopsida > Santalales > Viscaceae > Viscum > Viscum album. The sequence goes on from OY728159.1 coordinate 721,532, forward strand.
ATTAGTACAGTTTTAGAGTAATGTTTGTTGTTGTCCATTGTATACAGAATTATTTTCATCATGATTTATATTTCTAAATGGAATTTTGGGAAGCAAAATTACATTCCATATCTATTGGGCTGTTGAATGGGGATTGCCCTGCATGGCAGCCACCAACCAAATGGGAAATACACAAAATACAAATATCCCGTGATTTGGTAAAATTAATTTTCAACTTTAATAGTGGGTATTTTTTTATGGGTTTTAAGAAAAAAAAAATTCTGGAAAGGGGATCAGGTTCTTGGTAATTTTCAAAATGGGTCTGGGATGCGTGAACGGCGTTCATGCATCTGGTCGAGAAATTTTATAAAAGGAGGGGTCCCCCCCCCCTCAAAACTCATTGTTCTCCTCTGGTTTTTGTTGCGAAGCCCTGCAAAAATTATTTCTCAAAAAATATTTGCTGTTTTTATTGAGGTAAAATTTCTATTTAATATTTTAATTGTTTAATTGTGTTTATTTATTTCATTTTTATGTTTAATTGTGTGTATGATTTATTTGTTTCATATTTTATGCATGATGTGTAATGTTTTGTATGATTTAATTTTCTGGATGTTGAATGTTTGTATGATTTAATTTTTTGAATGTATGTTGTCTGAATATTGAATGTTTTATGTTATGTCTAAAATGTTTAATGTTTAGGAAAAGTAATTTATGTTAGAGAAATTTATTTTAATGAATGGTTTTGATGTAAGTGTAATTATATTACTTTTATATACTAGTCATAATATTTTTAATCAATAAAGTAGAAAATATATTTACTTATATTTTGAAAAGTAGAAGAATGGCCAAAAAACATTAAAATTTCATAAAATTTAAAATAACAAAAGTTTTTATTATGTAAATCTCAATTATATCAGTTATAATAAAATTTATTAAATGTTATTAATAATTATATATATATATACACATGAATTTAAATTTTTTGAAAAGAGGTGTAGTATTTTATATATATTTCATTTAGTAATAGATAAAGTTATATAATATGGATAATATAATAAATATACCAAAAAACATGGTATGAGTGATGATTGATCTTGAGATGATCGACCATGCATAATTGAAATTGCATGTTTTATTTTGTGTATGTTGTTATTCAATTTGTAATAATTGAATTTTTTTGACATTTATGACCTGCGATTCATCTCTCAGTAAGTGTAAGGACCTGTGTGTCTCCTTAAAAAAATTTATGTATTTCATACCCCTATACCCCCTCACATCCATGTGAGTAAATTTGTAATTAAAAGACAGACGCCCCCAAAGAGGTGTCCTCGAACAGGCTTCCCCGAAGAGGTGTCCACGAAGAGGCATTCGAGAACTCGTTTGAGAGGAGGCATTGCTGTTTGACAAGAGATTGGCGGTTTCTGAAATATTTGATAATAGAGACAGGATTCCACCCATAGGTTGTGGTTAGTTTATCAGATAATGATAAACTAATTGTAAGTCTCATGATCAAGTCATGATTATATATTCATAAGTAATTACACTTTATGAAACATTATATTAAATTTTCTTTTGTGCTAATATCACAATCACTATACCTTAACAGTGATAAATCAGTACATAAAAAAGTCTCAAGATAATCAATTATTCAAAACCAAATTAAATAATTTAAAATTTTAATGTAGTATAAAATATTTTTAAAATTATTTTTTTATAGGTAATTATGTTTGCTCAAATATATTGCAACGGTGAGGTAATTTATACCGAGCAGGGTTTTAGCTACAGTGTGCCACCTGCCAAAGTGGTAAATCTCCATGGTTGTATGACATTGGATGCAGTTCGTAATAAGTTTCATAGTTGGTTAAAACTGAGGGCTGGAAAAGAAATCACTTCAATTAGATACTGACATCTTCAATATCCTGAGCATCTGTGGTACAACGAGTACCCTATAGTCGATGATGAGGATTGGATGGAGGCTTCTCAGTTATGCAGGAAACAATGTATTAATGGTTTGATGGAATTGTTTTTTTTCATTTATGATATTGATGTAGTGCAATCGATTACTACAGAACCATGATTTGTGAGCTCTGTAGAAGTTGGTCCTTCATAGCAGTCTTATTCATTGCCTCCTCCTCATATGACTACTATGGAAGAATGTAATGAGGAAGATGATCAAAATTTGGAAGGAAATGTAGATGAAATCCCTTTGGGTGCTGATATAGTGCATGAATGTTTATCTGAGGAAGAAGAATCTGGGGAGTCAGCAGGAGATGATGTGGCTGGGAATGAACCTTTTGAGGTTCCTTTGAGAGATAGACATCCACTACATCCACCAGTTAGTGGTAATCAGCCTTCAGTTTTGAGTTCCTTAGTTGGAGGAATGTCTCATGAACAATATTTTGATTGGGATTTCATTACACCAGCTTCTGAATTCTCTAGCATTATAGGGAATAGGTCTGCATCAAATGATAATGCCATATATGTTGGGCAGGAGTTCGAAAGTAAATAGGTCATGAAAAATGTGATAAAGCAATACCACATTGAGCGACATTTCACATTTTTGGTTGATGAGTCAAAGAATACCAAATATCTCATTCGTTATGAAAAATATGGGTCAGAATGTAAATTTCGATTAAGATAAATATTTGATAAATATTATGGATGTTGGAAGATAACCAAATTTGAAGGCCCACACACTTGTCTGCATCCCATCTTCGCACAAGATCACTCTTCCCTTGATGCAGAGTTTATATCTACTATTATTTGTGATATGATACAAAAAAATCAGGACGTTCCTGTTGCCCTTGTTCAGGAAATAATTCAATAGTTGTATAACTATAAGATATCATACAAAAAATCTTGGAATGCAAAATAGAAAGCCATTGTAAAAGTGTATGGTGATTGGGATGAGTCTTATGCGATGTTGTCGCAGCTTATGGAATTGTTGTCTCTCAATAATCATATTGTTTATCATTTGTACAGTGTTGAGTATGTAACCCAGAATCATCAAGTTGATCGGTCAAAGGTGAAGTTCAATAGGCTTTTTCGAGCATTCATACCATGCATTGCTGCATTTCCCTATTGTAAAAAATTTATTCAGGTAGATGGCACATTCCTTTTTGGAAAGTATACAGGTGTTCTACTCATTGCTGCCACACAGGATGGTAATCGAACTCTTCTACCACTTGCTTTTGCTATTGTTGAAAAATAAAATTTTGAATGCTGGAGCTGGTTCTTGGCATGTGTACGTGTTCATGTCAGGAAAAAATAGGGCGTGTGTCTGATATCTGATCGTCATCGAGCGATTATAGAGGTCGTGAGTAGTGATGGGGTTTCTTGGACCAAGCCGAATGCTTATCACCATTATTTCATTAGACATATTGCAAGTAATGTGCATAATCATTTTAGAGATGAGGCCATAAAGAAGGAGATCCTCAAGTTGGGTATGGTTTTCTAAACTTGTTTTTAAAACAAATTAATATCTATTTTAATACATTATTATCTTATGGTTTCAGCATATGAACCCCAAGAAGAAAGGTTTGATAGATGTCTTGAAGAGATCTGAACAGTTAATGAAGAGGTATATGAATATATGATGCAAATTTCAAAGGAAAAATGGTCATTAGCATACGATGGTGGCATGAGATATGGGCATATGACCACTAATATAGTGGAGTGCATAAATGGGGTCCTCAAGGGTGTGCGCAAACTCCCAATCACAGGGTTAGTGCAAGAGTAATTTTTTAGATGTGTTCACTACTTTGTTGAACGGTCCCAAAAGGCCTACTAGAGGATGGAAAATGGAATGCTTTTTACTCAGAATTTTCAAAGTGATATTGACCAGATACGTAATGAGGCTTCAAGATGGAATGTTATAGCCTTTGATAGGGAAAAAAGGAGCTTCCGGGTAAAACAGTGTGACGACCAGGGTACATGCACTAATGGTGGAGTGTTTGTCGTGATGTTGGACAACAGGTACTGTGATTGCAGCAGCTTTTAGGAATTGAGATATCCATGTGTACATGTTATCATAGCATGCGCTTCGATAAATATATCACGGGAGCCATATGTTGACCTGATGTATCACATGAGAACTTTGGTTAACTGTTATAGTGTTGCTTGGATGCCTGTTGGTGACTTCCATTCTATCACATTTCCTGCTAATCAACCAACCATCATACCTAATATTTCCAGGTTTTCATAAGTTGGTTTTGGTTTCATTTATGACTTTTTCAATTTCTGCCATTTTTAAAATTATTGGATTCATGCTACCAGGTTGCGGCCTCAAGGAAGAATGAAGTCAACTCGCATCAGAAATGAGATGGATTGGCCTCAACAACGAGGAGGGAGAATATGATGCAGTATTTGTCACACAGAAGGACATACTCGTAAGAGATGTCCCCAAGTGGCAGGACAGAGTTCCACATATCATCATCCATGATCGAGTCTGTGTACCTGCTCCATTTTTGTGATAAATATAATTTTCAAGAGCGTGAATTGTACTTTTTTTGGAGGAGTTCAAGTTCCTTGTTTTGGAGTCATCAATGATCATTTTCATGAGAAGGTTGAAAGACTTTTTTTGAGGGCCTAGTTTCCCTGTGGATTTATTTTTTCCTGTTAATTTTTTGATGTTCTATTGAGGCTAGTGATGTTATCCTGATACATATTATATTGTTATGGATGGTATTGGGTGGGGAGGCCTATATGTGATGTGATCCTGGTATGGTTGATCCAGAGATGGATGATGCGAAATATGTGGGTAGGGAAACCCAGAATATATAGTCACACTTAACACCTATGATGGCGAGATGCATCAGTATATAAATGTGGTTGTTGGATATATAATTAGAGGTGATGGAGTAGGTTAAATCTGGGAATACCTATTGAGGAGATTTTGAGATATGGAATTCTCACTTATGAATATGTTTAATGTCCAATGAATGAGTTTCAGGTTTTATCTTCATTCTTTTCCTCACTGGTTGAGGCAGGTGGATGTTCTTGGTTGCATGTTTCCACTTAGAGGTAGCTTAGGATGGTCTTCCTAGATTACATGGTTTATGTAATAATTCTAGTAATGGTTTAATAATTTTTAACCCTCAAGGATGGTTTGATAATGAAATGAAAATTCATAAAAAATATTATACTTGATAAACCTTGGATATGGTTTGGATTTTTTTTAAAGGGAATGGAATTTACTTTGATGATTAATGTAATGCAATTTAATATAATGTGGAATAATGTTAATGGTTATTTAATGGATAATGGATTAATTAATAAATGTAAATTCACAAAATAGAAGAAATATATAATTTTTCACTTTTAAATTCTGGTTTTCTTATAAGATGTCTAGTTTTAGTAATGGAATCTGAGTGTCTAGGCATTATTAGCTAATGTTGATTATGAGACTAGGCTAATGTTAATTTTTACACTAAACTAAAATGAATATATCATGCTTCCACATCTTTAATGCAGGTTTCTCATCATTGCTGCTTTATTTTCTACCTTATTTTTCTTGTTGTATTTTTTTTTAAATAAAAGTTTATAATTTTTATTCAATTCGCTATTAATAAGTAAATGATGATATCATGTGCGCAGATGGTAGGTTTTCCATTGCTTACATCTCAGGCTACTCATGTATCGCGGCTTCTTTTAGAGGGGCGTCATGTGACTCCCTTGAGTGTACATAGATCTCATCATTTCCATCATACTGCACCACCTCCCACTATCGTCCCACATCTTTGTCGAGCTGGATTCTATGGAGTAGCGATGTGCGACTTCACATTTCTTGATCATCAGCTCATTGCCTCACTTGTATAGAGATGGAGACCATAGTCGCATACTTTCCATTTCAGTCAGGGGGAGATGACTACTACATTACAGGATGTGGCCATTATGTTGGGCCTCCCTATCGACGGACATGCTTTGACAGGTGGAGTTCCATCATATTTTCCTGAGCTTGTTCATAGACTACTAGGCATAGAGGTCCAGGATGATGGTAGGACCATCGTCGGTGGTAGATTGCGGATGTCTTGGTTAGACCAGCACTTCACACATTTACCAGATGATGTTGATGACGTCATCGTGCTGCGATTTGCACGCGCGTATATTTTGAGGCTGATCGGTGGAACGCTTTTTGTTGACCACTCTACTACTTTTGTACACCTGATGTATTTAACTTTTTTGGAGGATTTGGACCAGGAAGGCTGGTATAGCTGGGGGTCTTCCTTCCTAGCATATACATATAGGTCCCTATGCAGCGCATGTCACATCGATAAGATGCAGATCACAGGATGCATGATTCTTCTGCAGATGTGGTTATGGGAGCACATCCCTCGTTTATCTCCACATGCCCGTGCACCATTACCCATAGATATTGTAGTAGAGGCTCCACGTGGACGTTGGTATGTTATTAATTCCTTCTAATATCTAACTTAATTGTATAAGATTCTTTTATGAAATGTAAAAATAAAAATGTTATCTACAGGTGGAGTCAGGCGCATCGACATTCAAATTCTCCCAGACATGATGTTCACGCCTACAGACTTATGTTAAACAGCATTCAACCAGACGATGTAAGTGATTATTATTTATATTGTTAAATCTTTACTCTTTACTGTACATCTATTCATTTATTAATTGATTATTCATTTTTTCTTTCAGATTACATGGATGCTATATACAGATGATATCCTTCAGAGTCTGCCCCCATACTGTACAGTGATGGTTGCTATCGGCTCCTTCATGGTTCCACTGATTCATTTTCATATAGTCGAGTGGCATCAGACGGATTGTGTTATGAGGCAGTTTGGATTCCTTCATCCAGTTCCTGACCCACACAGTCAGTCAGATTCATTGCATTCTCTGAAATGTCAGGGAAGATGGATTTTGATTGGAGGAGCTACCATGCCGGATATGTTGCGTTATGGGATAGACGACAGGAGTCCCAATGGTGAGGGGCAGGGACAGTACGTTTTCATTTGATGGATCAGATGGATTATGCAGGCTGGTACATCAGGTCCCCAGTCAGATTTCTGACACGGCACGGACGGGGCTTCCATGACTTGGTATGCATTCTTCCTTTCACTGTTCAACAGATTTTTTATTCATATTAGTTAACAACGGATTTTGTTTTTGCAGGATGCTCGTATTTGTCATCTACTTCATATGTCTGGTCCAGTGGAGAGATTTGCCTTTGACCCAGCATATTTTCACACCCTTGTGTGACAGATGCTACCGTCGAGGGACGAGATTTATCATGGCATTTTCTTTGATCCACCACTTACTACGGAGGCTGCGGAGCCTGCTGAGCCTCACATAGATGTACCTGGGGGTGACGACCCTGTTATGGATGATGTTGTTCCACGGGAGGAGGCTGCTCAGCTTGCTCGGTTACATGATATTGTTCCACTAGAGGAGGGTGTTCATCATGATCAGTTAGATGCTCCTCCAGCTTCTCAGGCACAGCCATAGGTACTTACAGACGACGACTGGATTGAGTTCAATGTTTTATTGTCGTCATCCGCAGCAGAGCATCCATCTACTTCCTATGTTGGTGAGAGTTCCAGTCAGCTTCTACTATCCTTAGATGTGGGCTAGGGTTTAGGCGGTGAGACTGTACATCCACCGCCTGTCACACAGCAGGACGTGGAGGTGGCTGTCGATGAGGATGCGCAGTGTACGCCAGAGCACAGACATAGATAGACACGGCATGGACGCATCCAGTATACGTCTGGCTGTGGGAAAGAGGAGCATCCACGCCAGAGGCATAGATTAGGTTGACATTTGATTTATGGTACATTTTGTATGTGTCTTACTGTTATCTAGACTTCTATTCTTTTTTTAAAAAGTGTCTTACTGTTATCAAATTATCTACCAATATATATATATATATGTGTATAATAAATAATATGATTAAATTAAATAATAAATATTAATTATATTAATTATTTCAAAATCAAATAGATTCTGGATGAAAAGATGCGTGAACTTGAAGAAATCTTGAAAAATATTATTGATCTCAATGATTTAAAATTAGATGTAAAATCCTAGAATATCATGGAACATTATTATTTGTTTACGAAAATTAAATTGTATGAAGAAGAATCTGAATGAATAATGGATAATTGTGAAGAGTAGATGATTATGATTGAAGATCAGAATAACTACAATATGAATTAGAAGTTCATTTGGCCAATTTTGAGAAGATACATATTCATATATTATAAAAGGAAACAATTTCTACTGGTACGCAATCTAAAGAGTGAGATTATTGAGTATGCATCTCAAAACTTAGTTTTATAGTAAATAAAGGACGAATGAAAGACGTAAAAGATGATGATTAAACTATTACCCATTAAAATATAAAACATCGCCATCTAATTCATCATAGGTCTTATAAAGACCTACATTATAAATAATTCCATTCAGTTTATAGTTGATCAACTAATAATGCTTTCTTACTTCATTACTATTTTAGAGTATTTCACACTCTATCAACATACCAATATATAAATAAAGAGGTAAGTTTACATGGATTAAATCTTTATATTATATCTAATAGAGACCCAAGGATCTCTATGATGTTTTTGGGAATTATTTAACAAACATTGGATACAAAAATGAGATTTGAACTACTAACCACACTTAAACTAATAGTAAGTCTAAAAGGATCATTCATAGGCTTGTAGATCAGCTAATATATTTCTTGATCCATTTCAAGAGATATTGTGATCGACAACATTTATTAGTGGAATTCATATATAATAACAGTTTCCACTTTAGAATACAAATGGAACCATTTGAGGATCTTTATAGAAATAGATGTATAACTACAACATGTTGAGATGATGTGAGTGAATGAAAGATGCTAAGATTATATCTTTCTCAATATATGTTAGAGAATACTCAAGTCATTCTATTAATAATTATTTAATGAATATCTATTATTCATGAATATTTATTAATAATTATTAACATTATTTCAATATTTTCTATTATTTAATTGATATTTATTAATATTTCTTAATTTTTAATTCAAGTATATTAGTTTATAATTAATAGTTATAAATATTGAGGAGCATTTGAGCTCTCTGTGAGATGCGTGAACCCCATTCACGCATCCTAAACCCATTTTTAAAAATATCGGAACTCTAATCCCCTTTCACGAATTATTTTTTTCGTAAAACCCATAAAAAAAATACCCTTTAATAGTCATTGTTTAACTAATAAATTTTGTAATCTGAATTTTTTTAGTAACTAACCCACATTTTTGAATTTAGGCTGCTTTATGTACATGACGTTGTATAAACTGTTTTGTAGAACCCAGCTCCGAGCACGAATCGGGAGAGGTTCGCATGAGGGGCTTCGCCCATGCAATCCTATATATGGTCTATTAGCTGACCCTGTCAAATTACTAAATCTGGCACCCGTACGTTACTAAAAAAGATGGCCGGTCTCGCCAGGCCGCTGCATGCAGCGTATAAATACATGCCCGAGTTTGATTCAATACACTCCGTGGGATCAAGGAAGAATGGTTAATCGTAAGATGGGAGGCGCGGCGGAGGCGTGGAGGTTGGGGCGGCAGGCATGGCTGCTCTGTTTCGGTGTGTTGCTGCTGCTGCTCGGCCAGGCCACCAGCGCCGCCGTCCAAGAGCCGGCCAACCCCTACACCAGAGGTTGCAGCACCATCACACGCTGCCGGAAAGAGGAATGAACACCGGGCTTCCATTACTTACTTGAATCTATTCACTGCCTTTATCTCAATAAATTGGTATAAAAAATGGTCGTCCAAGGTTGACGATCGATTCAACCATATACAACACCATAATGAATTTCATTCATATATATATATATAGGTCCCCGACGTTGAATGTCACCGTTGCAAATTACTTTATTGCATGATCGTATTTTAAATCATTACATTCCATGGAAAGGTGTGATGTGGTGTGATTTACATATCATTTTATAAAAAAAAAGATTCATAAAATTTCTCATCTAAAATATACTTAATTGTTTAACGTCTAACATATTAAAGACATCGTTTCATTCCATTTTTTTATAATAAGTATTTTTGTATGTCATTTATATTTATCTTACTTATAAATGAGATAATTTTGATATTAAAATATTTTTAGAGCCCATTGTTATGAACTTTTTATGTCAACTATATGGTTTTAAATTCATTTTTATTTGAAAAAAATAGGATGATAAAAATATGGTTTTTAGTGATCGTCAAATGGTCGTTGCCAAAAATGGATTGATAGTGGTTTTACTGTTGAGAAAGATGACAAGCAATGAACGTGCAAACGAACATCAAAGTGAATGCGTAGCGGAAAAAAATTGTTTCCTTCAAACAATCTTTGAAAATTAAGGTGAATGCGCCACGATAAAAAAATATGTGCAGGAAAAATAAATGTTGACACTAGAAATTTTTAACCCGAAATGGTCAAAAGGGAAAAACCACGGAACATATTCTAGAACGAAATATCCACTAACAATCAAGTGTACAATGCATAAACTCCCAAAGATGAGCAAGATATAAAAAATAATACTCTCAGAAAATAGTGGATCAAATTCAAAAAAGCGGATGCAGTGTGAAAGCAGTCTGGAACGAAGAATACAACCTAATAAAAGAATCCAAACAGATCTGGCCATAAATGGAGGATGTTCGCTGTCAAAAATAAAAGGTGCAGAAGAAAAACATCAGGATCATATCAAAGAGAACCCCAGATGAAAGCCAATCAAACTTGGAGAATTTCTCTAGTTGCATAATTGAAAACCGCTGCCTGAAACCCTAACTACACTGCCCCAGAGATGAGAAGAGAGTGTCGCTCCGCCAAAATGGTCACCCCAAAAATCATCCGCCTAAAAGATGTGTAACACAATACATATCTCATACACATTTTTTCCTTTTTTTTAAATGATGCATGAGGGGTCACCACGTTAGGAGGACCCAAAACAAACTCCCCCTCCGACTCAAGTGGGTATAACTGTCAACCCTACAATCAGTCGATAAGTCTCAAATTTTTCTCTGGGTAAACTCTTGGTCAACATGTCTGAACCATTGACATCTATGTGGATCTTCTCGAGAGCGCAAACTATCTCGAATCAAGGATATCATGAATCCAATGATACTGAACATCGATATGTTTAGACCTACGATGAAAAGTGAGATTCTTCCTCAAACAAACAGCACAATGACTATTACAAAATAAAGCATACCTGTTTTTAATAAAATTCCGCCATAGAATAAGATTTTTCATCCACAACATTTCTTTGCATGCATCTGTAGCTGTAATAAACTCAAACACTGTGGTAAATAAACCAATAAATCTCTACAATCTAAACTATCACGATTCAACCCTCCCTACAAAAGTTTATATATAGCCTAAAACTTCCTCGAATCCATATCTCCTACCATATTTGAATTTGTAATGTCACAAAGCATAGGTTCCTTATTACCAAAACACAATCTAAAATCAGAAGTACCACGAAATTAATGAAATATAGACTTCATTGATCTCTAATGCTCTCTACCTGGATTAGATAGAGAATGACTAACCACACCGACTGTATGAGCTTTATCATGTCCAATACATACAAAATCATAAATCAAATAGAAAATGATAGTTGAATGAGGCATGTTTTGCTTCTCCTCTCTCTCTTCATCAATAGAAGGCGATTAACTAGAACAATGCTTAAAATGTATAGTATGAGTAATAACCACTTTCTCTTTGTTATTTGAATATTATGTTCTTGAAACATAGCTCAAGAGGGCCAAACTAAGCAAGAGGATTACTAACCACTTTAGGCTCACACTTTATGTCCATGTAGCGGATGGGAATGGGTTTTGGAAAATGATCTCGCAATTGGATGTTCCCCCAAAGATGCACTACTTCAGGTGGTAGCTTTGCATAGGTATTCTTCCCACTATGGACTTCCTCTCATTCTACCATGTTGCTGATGATCAGAGATTCCCTTTGTTCTTAGACGTTATGGAATCTCTTATGCATGAAATCATCCACTATATAGGGTAAAAGGCGGTTTGGATAGCATGGGGATCTCCTACAGAGCTTCTATTGGATATGGTGCCAGATCTCCCAACACTCTTGAGAATGTGGCCATCCACATTCCCTAAAGAGATGGTTGCCACATTTTTTTTGTTTTCATGGATCATTTGGGTTAGAATGACCGATTGCATTTCCAATCACATGTCAAAATCTCATGTTTTCTAGATTGAACGAGCCACTTCCTATATTGATGTATGGAATCGTGATTCTTCTCAGAATGGGTTTTCAGGCTCTTGGTCAGTTAAAACTAGATGGACCCCCCACAAGGATCCTCAAGATTAATGTTGAGGCATCACTTTATAAGGAAGGGATTATCGGGGTTGGTTTGATAGTTTAGGACCATTTCAACCAAATAGTTTTAGTTAGATAAGAGTCGTGCCACGCTCACTAGGAACCCTCTATTGTTGAGGCCCACACTGTCCTTTCTGGTCTGATATCCACTAATGAAAATGGATGGAATGCTATCAATGTTTAATCTGATTGCCTCACCACATTTAACTCTATCATCAAAAAATGATTATGGACTCCAATATTTTGGTTTCCTCATCAGGAAGATCTAGTCTCTCATTTTTAGCTTCTCGATTTTTTCTTTCTCCTTCCTCAAAAAGGGAGGAAAATGGGGTTGCCCGTCATTTGGCAACATGTAGTCTGTCTGGTGAGGAACACTTTTGGTTCGATTATTTTCCTTTAAAATGATTGTCGTTGTTTCTTCTGATCTTCATGATTAGTATGTCCTCCCTTATTTGTCAAAAAAATGTATACATGTATAACTACATGTTAGTATGTGTATGTGTGTCTATACATGTGTGTGTGTAGATGTGTATGTGTATATATGGATGTTTGTAATCGATGAAAATGTTACGAATTCATTTTTTAATTTTTTTTTGTAATTTATTTAATTTATTTTTTCCATTTATATTTATACATTCATTAATAATGTTAAAAACATATTTACTCACTTTGAAATATTTATTTATACATATGTTGATTTACCATATATACATGTAATATTTTCAATATAATTTAATTGAATAATGTTTATTCATTTTTATTTATTAATTTTTAACATTTTAAATATGTTTGAAATTTATATAATTAACCTATTTAAAATATTTTTTAATAATTTTTTAATTTAAATATTAAATTATAAAATTATAAATATATATATATATATATTAAATAAGTATTTATGAAATTATAAATAAATAAATATATATTAAAATTCTTATAAAATTTTAATAAATATATTTTAATAATAAATATACTTATTATATTTATTGATATATATTAATATATATATATATTTATTTATTTATTTATAATTATATACAAATACTTTTTCAATATATTTAGTTATAATTATAAATACAAATAAATAAATACAAATTTAAAAAATTATAAACTTATATTATATTAAGTGATTGGAGGTACAATTACATTCAAACAAAAACACACACACACACACCGCACACACACACATGCCTCAAAGATAGGTCATAGCCCCCCAAGGGATAACCCACCAACCAACCGCTTTTATTACATTATATATTATGGCCTGAAGGCCCAGTGGGCATCAAGCCCATTACATGGCCCATAGGCCCACCATTAGATCTTTATCAGTGTTTTTTATAGCTGACAAAGATACGCCATTATATGTGCTATAAAGTTGTGATAAAGCATGTCTTTATCAGCGCTACATTTTTTGTGCTAATAAAAACGTGTTTTATCAATTCTTTTTTAGCACTTATAAAGGGGTATCTTTATTAGCTCTTAAAAAGATTTAATAAAGAGTAGTTTTATCAGTGATTTCTATTTTAATGATGATAAAACTAATCTTTATCATCACTTTTTGGAAATCACTGATAAAAGCCTTACCCGATCTAATAAAAGAACCCTAACTAGATGTCTTCTCTCTTGCACACCTCAAGCTCTTAAGGAACCCCGCTTCTGTCATGCTGTGACTATGCCGAACCCTACTCCCACTGCCACTTCCATTCTCACCAAACACTACTCCCTACACAACCGCCACTCCCCAAATCTAAGGTATGTGACAAATCACTACACCTCATTGCACCCCTACACCACATCACACCACCTCTACACCAAATTCCACCACCCATGTTTTCCTATTTCTTACATAAAAACCATACTGTGAGGCAATGAGGTGTAATAAGTTATGTTCTTAGTGTTTTTTAACTAATATCTATATGGAAGCTTCAAACATTTATTCCAATTGAATCCATATAGGAAACTGAGATCTTATAATATGGTGTTACTTTAGGCATTCCAAAATCTCACCTCAAAACATTTATTGGTTATTTGTGTTAGTTTTAATATCAAATTAAAACCCTATTTCTTAAAAAACGTGATTAACTTTTGAAATTAGAAAAAATTCCAAGTAATTACTATATCAATCATCATACCATATGTAATAATCATTTCATATATTATAGAAGTGTGATTATTCATCTCTATATTAGGATGATTCTAAATATTATGAATAACGGATTACATCTCCTTTATTAACATGCTAAGAGTGAATTTTACTTCAAAATTTCATTTAAATCTCATCTGCATGATCTGTACTCTAAGATCATATACATCCAATGTTGGAGAAAACATCATTTAACATAATATCTCAACCTGAGTTAGTTATATTAGAGTAGGTGGGGATTTTTCTACTTGTGTATATTTTGTTAGCAATAACCATTAAACATTTTTTATGTCTTTATAGACCTCATCTAACATCATGGTCCCTAAATATTTTTTTTGAAATATTTTGGGTTGCATGTGAGTCACTATAAAATTGTTTCTTATAATGATTTTTTCTACCATATCATATTAATTCTATTAAATTAATTAATTAAACTAAATATTCAATATAAATCACATCTCAAATTCTAATCCTTTAAGGTATTTATGAGTAAAAATAAAACTAAAATTATTATATCTTCTTATACTTTCATAAATTTTACTTCTATATATTATAATTATATTATTTTATAAATTTTTAACACTATATACTTCTATAAATTATGTATAATTTTATAACATATATATACTTTTATATATTTTTATAAATTTATATACATTAATAAATTATGGACATTTATTTAAAATATATATTCTTTTATAAATTATATATAATTTTATACTTATTTATATGTATATATTTTTATATACGGATATATATATATATATATATATATACATTTGTAATTTATAATTTTATACCTATATACTTTTTTTCAATTTATCAATTGTTTAATAATTTAATTCTTTCATAAATTTTATTTCTATAATTATACTTTTATATTTTTATAATTGTATACTTTGATTATTATTTTTTCATCAAATTCATTTGGAACATTAAGAGTTATTTAGTTATATGCAATGTTTTATGTTTTAAATCATGAGGGATGAAAGTTGGATGTGTGCCTTAAATTGATTGTTGCATGAGTTTTAAAATTATCTTTTTTTATTTTATGTTCAACAATATATCTAAGTGGAAACTTATTAGATTCCATTTTATAATATAGATTTATAATAAAAACATGGAAAGGTCATGTCACGTACTCTATCCAACTCGTAGGATATCCATCATGACCTCACTCCCACCAAAGGGGAATTAATATTTAACCCCATTCTAACTTCTAAACCTACTTTGCATCCAACATCTTCTATATGGTTTAAATTACTGGAGTCCTCTATAGTGGCATATTCTCTCTGATTTGGTGTCAGCTTCTAAGGGGATGACTCTCCAGAAACAAAATGCAATAATAACAATAATCCTCATCAACTTCATCTCCCAAATAGTTATTATTTAATTTTTTAGTCTGAGACTCATCCTCCATCTCTTCTATACATGAACCTATGTTTCTTTAATTACTATCAGCAATATTCATCCCATACTTAGTACCGATGAACATTGTGGATGAATTTATAGGATAACACCTACCAATAGTGAAGTAATTATTTTCTTAAATTCAATTACCCATTTCCTTTAAATCATGATGAAATTATCTAAAACATTCAAATGATAGGTTCCCCTTATTTGGAGACCCCTCTTTATATATTTATTTATTTTGTGAAGTATTAATATTACCAAAAAAATAGGATGGATATGAATTGAAAATGGATGGATGCTAATCATATGACAAAATAGTATGAAGATGAGGTGAATGAGTTAATCAAATTTGAAAAATACAATGCATACGACCCTTATCAAATCCTTTTTCCATGTTTACATTGTTGTTATTCATGACTAATTAGTCTAGAGGATTTGGAAGACCACTTGATCTGTTACGGAATGCATCGAAGTTATAAATTTTGGAATAAACATGGGGAAAAATTAAATGTAGTTAGTGACTGGGATAACAAAACTACATTTTATAGATCATCTGATATGATTACATGTGTGGAAAATGAAGAAGACTATATTGAGGATGTGATTATAGGTGTGAATGATAACAAAAATCATATTAAGAAAATGACAATGATAGTTGTAGATTAACTTCATGATTGTACAAAATTGTTTCACTACTAGAAATATAATATATACCAACGGTTTCAAACCATTGGTACAGGCTTCAAAACTGTTGGTATACTATATACCAAAGGTTTTTCAAACCGTTGGTTAGTAATCTGTTGAGAAATTCCTATACCAACGGTTATTCTCAACCCGTTGGTATATGGAAGTGTAACCTTTAGTATGCCAACAGTTTTATAGAAAATTTTGGTATATATTTATACCAACGGTTAATAAACCGTTGGGATATATACTTTACATATAGTTTACCAATGGTTTAGAAACTGTTGGTATATAGTATTACCAATGGTTCTTTAAAACCATTCGTGAAAATATTTTGGAAATACACTTTACCAATGGTTTTTAACCATTGGTATAGTGTATTACCAATGGCATATTCAAACCATTAGTAAAACTATTCCCAAAATAAACTTTAAAAATGGTTTTAAAATGCTGGTATAGTATATTTCCAAAAAACAGCACAACAGCCAGCACAACAGCCACCCATCCCCTCTATTGTATACACCTGCAAACACACCTGCAAACAACACTTAAAATAGAATAAAAAACATCTGCAATAGCACAAAAATTAGCAGACTATTCCAACCATGACATGTTCCACAACATAGTTTTCCCCATTTCAATCTTCATATGAAAACCACTCTTCCAACTAACCCATTTCAATTTCTTTGGTGGAGACATCTCATAATGGTGAGAGGACACTCACATTTCAGAGAGCCCATGATAGTCATAGTTACATTTTGAGCATATGACTATGGGGGGGTGTCTAGGTGGTGGGGTGGTGTCCAGGGGGTGGGGGTTCATCCAAGGGGCGGGGGTGTCCACGGGGGGTGTCCATGTGGTAAGTTGGTGTCCACATGGGTGGGGCGTGTCCATGGGGGTGGGGGTCCAAGGGGTGGAGGCTATCCAGGGGGTGGGCGGGCTGTCCACGGGGGTGGGGGACTGTCTAGGGGGGTATGTGGTGTCCAGGGGGGTGGGAGGGTTTTCCATGGGATTAGGGGGCTGTCTAGGGGTGAGGGGGTGTCCAGGGGGTGGGCGAGCTGTCCACGGGGGTTGGGGGGCTGTCCAGGGGGGAGGGGGGTAGGGGGTGTCTAGGGGGTGGGATGTCCATGGGGACGGCGGGGCTATCCAGGGGGTACGGGGTGTCCAGGGGGTGGGAGAGCTATCCAAAGGGGTGGTGGGGCTGTCCACATAGGTGGAGAGGCTATCCAGTGGGGTAGGGGGTGTTCCTGGGGCTGGGCAGGCTTTCCACGGGGGTGGGGGGTTGTCCAGGGGGTACAAGGTGTCCAGGGGGTGGGTGGGCTGTCCACGGGGGTGGCAGGGCTGTCCAGGGGGTAGGGGTGTCCAGGGGGTGGGTGGAATCTCCACGGGGGTGGGGGGTTGTCCATTGGGGTAGGGGTGTCTAGGGGGTGGGTGGGATGTCCGTGGGGGGGGGGGGGGCAAGGCTGTCAAGGGGGGTAGGGGTGTCAAGGGACGTGGGAGGGCTATCCACGGGGGTGGGAGGGATGTCCACGGGGGTGGGGGGTGGGGGGGGGGGCTATCCAGGAGGGTATAGGGAGTCCATGGGGGTGGGTGGGTTGTCCACAAGGGTGGAAGGGCTGTCCAGGGGTTACGTGGTGTCCAAGGGGGTGGGTGGGCTGTCCACGGGGGTGGGGCTCTCCAGGGGGAACAAGGTGTCTAGGGGGTGGGCTGGGCTGTCCTGGGGGGGGTACGAGGTGTCTAGGAGGGTGGACCGACTGTCCACAGGGGTGGAGGGGCTGTCAAGGGGGGTAGGGGGTGTCCATGGGGGTGGGTGGGTTGTCCATGGGGGTGGGGTGGGGGTGGGGTTCCATAGGGGAGGAGCTGTGCAGGGGGGTGGGTGGGCTATCCACTGGGGTGGTGGGGATATCCATGGCGGCTCTCCAGGTGTGTGTGTGGGGGGGGGGGGTGTCCAGGGGTACGAGGTGTCTAGGGGGTGAGAGGGCTATTCAGGGGGTCGGTGAGGTTGTCCAGGGGGTATGAGGTGTGCAGGGGGTGGGCGGGTTGTCCACGGGGGTGGCAGGGCTGTCCAAGGGTAGGGGTGTCCAAGGGGGGTGGGTGGGATATCCACGGGGTGGGGTATGTCCACGGGGGGAGGATCTATCTAGGGGGTGGGCAGGCTATCTAGGTGGTGTGCGGGGCTGTCCAGGGGGTACGAGGTGTCTAAGGGGGTGGGAAGGCTGTCCACGGGGTTGGTGGGGATGTCTAGGGGGTAGGGGGTGTCCAAGGGGGGTGGGTAGGCTGTCCACAGGGGTGGGGGCTGTCCACGGTGGGAGGGGATGTTTTGGGGGGTGTTCAAGCTATCCAGGGGGTGGGCGGGGCTGTCCAGGGGGTGGGAAAGGTTTTCTGGGGGTGGGCGGTCTATCTAGGGGTGGGCGGGCTGTCCACGGGGTGGAAGAGTTGTCTACAAGGGTGGAAGGGCTATCTAGGGGGTAAGGAGTGTCTAGGGGGTGGTAGGGCTGTCCACAGGGGTGGGCGGGTTAGTGGGGGGGGGGGGGCTATCCAGGGGGTACAAGGTGTCCAGGGGGTGGGCGGGTTGTCCACAGGGGTGGCAGGGTTGTCCAGGGGGGTAGGGGTGTCCACGGGGGGTGGACGGGCTATCCATGAGGGGGGGGGGGGGGGCTGTCCACGCGGGGAGAGGGTGTCCATGAGGGTGTGCGAGCTATCCACGGGGGTGGCAGGGCTGTCGAGCAGGGTAGGGGGTGTCCAGGGGGTGGGTGGGCTATCCACGGGGGTGGGAGGGCTATCCACGGGGGTGGGATGTAGAAGAGTATGAGGTGTCCAGGGGGTGGGTGGCTATCCATGAGGGTTGCAGGGATCTCCAGGGGGTATAGGGTGTCCACGAGGGTGGGCGGGCTGTCCATGGGGGTTGGTGGGCTGTCTACGGGGGTGGGGGTGGGGGTGGGGGGTTTTCTAGGGTGGTACAGGGTGTCCGGGTGGTGGGCAGGGCTGTCCAGGAGGTATGGAGTGTCCAGGGGGTGGGTCAGCTGTCCACGGCGGTGGCAGGGCTATCTAGCGGGTAAGAGGTGTCTAGGGATGTGGGCAGGCTATCCACAGGGGTGGGAGGTTGTCCATAGGGGGAGGGGATGTCTAGGGGGGTGGGTGGGCTATCCACGTGGGTGGTGGGGCTGTCTAGGGGGCCAGGGTGTCCAGGGGCAGTACGAGGCTTTCTAGGGGTGGGGGCTGTCCAGGGGGTACGAGGTGTCTAGGGGGTGGGCAGGCTATCCAGGGAGGTGCGTGAGGCTGTCTAGGGTGTACGGGTTTTCTAGGAGGGTGGGTGGGCTATCCATGGGGGGTGGTAGGGTTATCTAGGGGGGTAGGGGTGTCTAAGGGGTGTGGGCGGGCTGTCCATGGGGGTGGGGAATTGTCCATAGGGGGAGGGGCTATCTAGGGGGTGGGCGGGCTATTCAGGGGGGCTGTTCAGGGTGGTACAGGATGCCTAGTGCAGTGGGTGGGTTGTCCACGTGGATGGCGGGGCTTTCCAAGGGGGTGTCCTAGGGGGGTGGGCGGGCTCCATAGGGGGTGGGGTCTGTCTATGGGGAGAGGGGATGTCCAAGGGGGTGGGTGGGCTGTCCATGGGGGTGGGCGGGGCTAGGCGGGCTATTCACAGGGGTGGGGGGTCCAACGGAGGGGTGAATCAGTCACATCAAGTCATCAAGTCAAGTTTTATTTTTATAGCTAAAAAAGTAAAGATAATGTGACCTACCTAATAAGACATATTTAGGCACAACAAATCAATAAACATCAAAGGTCTGTAATATCAGTAAAAAATGTAATAGATCAATATGTCCCTCATCACCATCACTATCATCACTGCCATCATCTGCCTCACCCTCATCCTCATCGTCATCCCCATCATCTTACTCACCATCCTCAACGCCCTCCTCCTTGCCCTCGTACTCAGCCTCGGCCTCCTCATCGCCCTCCTCCTCCACCTCGGCCTCCGCCTTGCCATCGTCTCGACCAGCACTATAACTCCCCCATGGTTCACCATATATAGAATGCATCGATGAAATATATTCATCACAAGTTGTGTTGGCCTCTGGTGGAAGTGTTGGATGTAAAACTTCCATCAGTTTCATAAATGTAGTGTTTTCCCTAGAAGACTATTCTACCGTCTCTGTGGCTCTTTTTCAGCCTGTTATTCCTATTGTTTAACTTTATGGAACTCGGTGGACCTACAACTCATACCTTAGAAAGTCCAATACATTTTCGGAACTATACTCTTCTCAGGTCAGTGGCGTACTATACCAAGGTGCTCATCTTCTAACACCTAATGTAAGTGATCATTTCGCCCAAAATTTTCAAGTTCCTGGGCATCAAGGGCCTCTAAAGCATCTTTTTAAAAATATAAATAGATTATTAAGAAACAATATAATGATTAAAAATTTAAATCTACAAAGTAAAACTTAAAATATGCTGCTGAGTCGGTTCATTAACCGCACTTCCATCTTTCCTCTTTTTACTCGACCAAAACAATTTTTCTCGAGGCACACATCCTTCTATATTCAAATGTATGCCTCTAAAATGACATTGAATGTGAAAAACCATAATTAAAAATAGGATACCAATAATTAATTTCGTAACTAAAATTATATAACAACTTTAGTAATCAAATAAATTATGGAGGAAGAAATAGAAAGTTCAAGTCATAAATAAAAATTAAAACTGTTATACCTACTGCCTCTCATGATATGGCATCATAATACATCCCAATGTGTGGAGGTATTTCTTAGTATTAATGTTTTTATATTTCTTCCTGATGATTTCAAAATAAAATTCAATAATTTTTATTAATGAAAAATGTGAATATTTTCATTTAAATACCTCTAATTTAATTAATACCTTAAACTGGCTAGTCTTCTAATGAGTAATCATCTGTCGATACTATTCTAATGAACAATTATCCACGACTGGGACCACCTCTAGCTCTGTAACAACTCTATCACACCAGCCAATATAAAAATCATGCTTGTAAGCTCTCCAAAACTCACTTAAATCTTTTAGAAGTGCTGGCCGTGCACCCTCACCATCGGGGAAATTAAACCAAAGCTGACATGAAAATATTAATTTCTATAAATAAAAAAATAATATATTGCATTAAATACAACAGATTTTTTTACCTATATATCTGCCCAAGATTTATCCTTGACTTCATTTGGCAACTGTCTTCATGAGAGCAGGCTGACATGAATGATGTTAGAGTTTTTGGCAAGCGTTGCCAAAAAACTCCGACATTGATGCCCTGATTTTTTAATCATTTGACTATCTTAATTGTAGTCCACCATCAACTACGTACAGTGGTTCCACACCACACACATGTGTGTACACCTCCGCCCCCACCTCCTATTAGTATATGTATCTGTTATGAAGGAAAAACAAATATTTTATCAATACAGTTTATAATGAAAATAAATAATGGTGTAAAGTTTTTTGGGTTTTATAAGTATACCTGCAGTAGTCTGATCAATGGGTGTTGTTGGATCCATAGAAACTGAAGGAACACCCTATACAGGTGGAGTGGGTCCGAATGTATGCTCTACAGGGATATACTCTGGCAGAGCAGGAGTCGAAGAAGATGGAATATAAAAGCCTGGAGAGGAGGAAGCAGAAGTAAAAGAAGATGACAGGGATGGCTGGCTGAATGCTGGATGGGGAGTGGGAAACATCATCAGATATGGTACAGACGAGTGAGGAGGCTCAAATGTAAAGGGTGGTGAAAACATGGGAGGCTTAAATATCCTATGTGTCCCTAACGACACATCAGGATCAGAATGTGGGATGAATGGTATGTCGGTGGTAGGGGCAGGGTCTAATTGGGTATGCCAACCAGATCTTCTATCTCTCGTACCACCCCCTCGTACAAACACCCTGAGTACTGGGACCACTACTAGGATGATCATCAAATAATTTTCTCCTAATATATGGATCCTATAAAAATGTTGAAAACAAAATTAATCACATGACATTATATATTATTTAAATATATATATTTGAAATAAAATACTCAATATAGGCACTAGTGGTGGAATGCCCAGCTTGGTCATGTGATGATTGTTGTCCATCATCTGTTTCCATCGCCTCTCTTCAATTGGTTGCATTTCCTACATTTGAAAACAAATATGGAAGTAATTAGAAAAAGATAACTAATTTGTAACCCAAAAAACAAAATAAATGCGAGGGAATAGGGAGATTCATGGATAATTTGACTATCCATTGTTTTAGGTGAGATTGAACAGATATATAACGAAGTCAATAAATCATACAAGATGTAATAGAGAAATTTAATTTTTATTAGGGTGGTTATTTACTAAGTGTCATTAGTATATTAAAATCACGAAACATTGATTCTACCAGATTCATATGGGGTAAATAGTTTTCAAAATTAAGGAAAAAATTAATTTATTTAGCCTAGGTAGATGATGTAGGTTTCTATACATGTTTTGTAGAAGAATACAAACTATCATGTTCATTACCTAGTAAAATGTTAAAGAGAGGTCTTAGAGTTATACTAATTTTATACAAATCATAGTTGAAGCATTGAAATGATCACCTAGTTAGGAATGTTGGTTTTGTAGGTTTGAATACAGTTCAATTCCAAATTAGAAAATGAAATTCAAATAAAATTGCAACCAATAATCATTGAAAATTCACATAACGGTCAAGTTGGATACAACATATTTGTAATCAATATTAAATAAATTTGAATAGTACCCACCTTAACAACCCAAGTCGAGGTAAACCAAAATAATTGAGAACATGAATTGATGATTTTATATATTTCCCACCACAACTTTAGGTTCATAGTCAAATATGAATATTGAGCTATTAGAGTCATCAAAATTAATAAATGTATCATTTCTAATTGTAGTAGGGATGGTGTCAATTCCATCATCAAAATATGTCTTGAAATTACACCAATAATGACAACAAATTAAGGTCAAAGATAGTCTTTGACATAAAAAACTTGTTTCGGCATTGATGCCAATACATATGGTTCATCGGTAGCAAGAGTGCGAGTCATATCAATTACTCAAAATTGACAATAATCAATAACTGTGCCCTACCTCTTCATCGAATCAAACCACTGGCATTTCATCATCGCGACTCATCCATGAGAATAATAATTCAATATTATTATTTTTTCAACGAATCTATAATAACCTATATTTTCAAATCGTGGTCTACAATCTGATGCACTAGCATAATATTCTATTGTGGTAGTCACCATAACACCATCATGTTGTGTTCTCGTGTTCTTTGCTCATTCAGTGATAATAAATCTATACCCATTAATAACAACAAATTTAAAGTCACAAACCACTGTATTTGGACCAAAAGCCAAATCTCTTATTTCCTTAGAGACATAGTCAGCAGGAAAACTCAATACCTAAAATATAAATGAATATTAAACTTAATTAAATATTTTTTTAATTATTTTAAGTAGTAATATTATTACCTTCAATTTTAACCAAGAAGAAAACTCTTTGCTATGCAAAGTCTCCCTCCTTTTCAAAGATTACGAATGATTATTTATATTTATAATTTCTTTATGTTCTATATAGATAAAAATAAGAATAGTTTAATATATATATATAAGATATACATATCCAATTTACTTACAAGATGTAGTCATCAAACGAATCACAGTTGAAAAAAAATGTGCAATGTGCCATCTCCCGTTCTTCAAGGCTTAATGTCGTCAATGTATATGATCAAGGAATTTATCCTTTTTGGGGAAGTGATGGAAAAATGGGCTGCATTTTCTCATACTATTCTTATTCATTTCTCATTGGTATGTTCATTCTTCTTGTAAGATCACACAAATACATAGATCAAAAATCCATACATTCTTGATCCAAGTAACCGTTCACACTAGAACCTTCGGGATGATTCCTGTTATAGACATAAGACTTTAATGTGTACATGTTTATTTCAGTTGGATATATCCAATGGAAAAAATAGGTCCTCTGAGAAGTATTTCATTTTGAATATGGATAGTCAGATGCATCATGAATGTAAAAAATGATGGAGGAAATAATTTCTCTAACTCACACAAAATTAATGGGGCATATGCCAACATTTTTTGCAAGAGAGACTAGGACAACTTCTTAGCACAAAGATCTCTAAAAAATGGCACAACCGAATAAAATCCACCCATACATTATTAGAAAAAGGTTGAAAAATTGCTATTGGTATCAAATCATGCAGAAGGATGTGATAATCAAGAGTCTTCAAATATTTTAGCTTCAACTATATTCTGTTGACCCATTTAGATATGTTTCTTGAATAGCCATCAGGAACATTAATAGTCTCTAGTACTTCTAAAAATTGGTTTTTTCTATAGTTTTCATCACATAAAAAGAACATGGAACCTTCCATTTATTTTCACTAATACACACAAGATGCAATTCTGGTTGGATGCCCCAATCCACCAAGTCACGCCAAGACTGTAAATCATCTTTTTTTCCCTTAACATTTAGAAGAATTGAAATAAACATATCACATATATTTTTTAAATGGCCATTACATCTAAGAAATGAAATAAAAAATTGGTTGACCAATAAGGCAAATCAAAGAAGATACTTCTCTTCTTCCAATTATAACAGGTTTTAGTGGAAACATTCTTTCTCTTTACAGATTTTATTTGAACCTTCCCGAATGAAAAAACGAAATCTTTCAATTCATTAAGAACATCAGTTCCAGACATACACTGAGGTGGATCATCATTCTCTATGGTATTGAAAAATCTTCGACGATTATTTCTGTATGGATGGTCCATTCTCAAGAATCATTGATGTCCCATAAAACTGAAACTACAATGATGTTTCAGTCTTCTAGATCATGTAATATTCATACAAATAGGACATGATAGTTTTCCCTTCATGCTCCATCCAAACATCATTGCATAAGTAGGAAAATCATTGATCATCCACATAATCACAACATGCATCTGAAATATGTCTTTTAAACATGAATCGTTTGTGCACACACCTACATCCCAAAGAAGTTTCAACTCTTTTATTAAAGGTTTAATGTATACATCTATATCTTTTTAGGGATTATAAGGGCCAAATATGAGTATACTCATGAAAGTAAAAGGATTTTTCATACACAACCATGTGGGAAGATTATAAATGTGTATAAAACCCGGCCATGTGTTGTGAAATGTAAGAATCTGCCCAAACAAATTAAAACTGTCATATGAAAGACCCAAGCTCACATTACGCATGTCAGCTGCAAAATCAGGATATCAAGAAACAAATATCTACCATGAAAATCCATCTGCAGGGTAAACCAACTCATTATTAGTATTCTTTCTCTTGGTATCATTCTATCACATTTTTATTTGTATTTTATTAGACATAAAAATATTCTTGGAGTCTAGGGATCAATGAAAAGTTCCACATTAATTTTTGTGGAACATGGGATGGTGTTCCATCAACTTTTGGCCTTCAGTGGGATGTACCATATTTTATAAAATCATTTCATTCATTAGTTTCCTCCTAGAATAAAATGAAATCTTTCAGGAAAACATAAATTTTGTTTCTTGAAAATCCAAGTTCCTCAACTAACTTCCATGCCATATAGCGGTTTAAGGTAATATTTGCATCATCTGGAAGTGAGTCCTTCAAGAAGGTTAGAATGTAATCGATGGAAGTATTAGAAATCCCATACACAGTTTTCCCATGAAACAATTGAATTAAAAATTCTAGTTTTTTCAATTTATCGCACTGTCGATATATTGAATTCATGGTAACATCATTCAATTTTTTCACCTTGACAACATCATAATTTTCATTAGATGCATCATGTGTGCTCATATCAAAATCTTCTTGGGTCGAAATCCTTTTTTTTCCTAATGATGAATAAATGAAAACCGGTCATATAACAAATTCTCTAATCCATTCCTCTCATTTGGATCATTAGAAATTTGAGATTTCATTTTCTCCCCATTGTAATACCACACAGAGTAGATTGCTTGAAAACCATATTTGGTAATGTGGTAGCTGACTTCTTCCGGACTCAACCATGGTCTTCCAACACAATTGTAAAATGGGAAGTGTATGTGAACATTATCTGAAGCTTTGTGAAATGAAAAATCTAAAAATCTTGCCAAATTTTTTGAAAATCACTTGAAATCCGATCGGTTTCATACATTCACCTTCTATCAATTCTGTAAAAAAATTGTTATAAGTCATTTCTTCAATATGATTGAAGTTTTATCAAAAATTTATTTAAGTAAACAAGAATTGTTCACTTTATATGAAACCATAAATGACACACTACTCTATAAGAGAACCATAATATAAAAGAAAAAAATAATAATATATTTATAACAAAATATCTTTAAAGAACTATAACTGAGTGTACAAGACCATGTACACTTGTGGAGGAGAATTATTCATGAGTTGAGTAAATTTTAGATCGAAGTAATTTTATATTTTAGTAGGTTATTTGAGTGATAACATACACTGACCAATGGGGTGGGGGTGTCCAAGGGGGTATGGGGTGTCCAGGGGGTCGGAGGTGTCCAGGGGGTGGGGGTGGGGGGGCTGTCTTGGGGGGTCAGGGGGTCTAGGTGGGTGGGTTTTCCATGAGGGTGGGGGGGGGGGAGGGTGTCCAGGGGGTATGAGGTGTCCAAGGGGTGGGCGGGCTGTCCACAGGGGTGGTGGGGCTGTTTATGAGGGTCAGGGGTGTCCAGGGGGTGGGGGTCCTTTCCAGGGGGGCTGTCCAGGGTGTACGAGGTTTCCAGGGGGTGGGAGGGGTGTCCAGGGGGTGGGCGGGGCTATCCATGGGGTACGGGGTGTCCAAGGGGGTAGGCAGGCTGTCCATGGGGTAGCGGGGCTGTCCAGGGGGTATGGGGTGTCCAGGGGGGTGGGTGGGCTATCCACTGCTGGTGGGTGGGATATCCACAAGTGTGGTGGGGTTGTCCAGTGGAGTAGAGGGTTTCCAGGGGGA